>OZ005653.1:234649038-235329038 GCA_963930645.1 Salticus scenicus | reverse complement strand
TATAGAGAGAGTGTGAACTAATAGTAGAAATTGAAAAATGCCTTTAATCTTGCAACAACTCTAATTTAACAAGTATTTTAATTAACTTAAAAAAATAATTTGAATATATAAAAGAGCTAATATTTTATGTTGTTGCAGCACAAAACTTTCTTCCATGTTTCCTTACCCAAATTCACGTAATTTAGACCAAAACAGTCACCACTGCATTTTACCTTGAAAAAAGAAAATAAATAAATAAATAAATAAATAAAAAGGTTTTAGGTTATCCCAGATACATGGTTCAAACATTCATAATTTATGTTAAGGTGCAATTAACTATAACTTTTAACATAATTAAGTATAATTTGTAACGGACTAAATAAAAACACATATGAGCATGTAAAATAGTTCCTAAATTGAGCCATCATCCCTAATTTTAAAAAATGAACAGCTATCGCCATTCTTTTGTCAATGCAAAAGAACTGAAAAAAAAAGTTGATAATTTGAAATTAGCTGTTAGTTCTGAATAATTGCTGTACTCTATTACTGTGGTGATTAATTAAAACTTATTATATATATATACATTTTTTTTTTTTTAATCCAACCACATGATCCCATTTTTAAACATCGCTTTGTTCAAATACTATAATATATACAATAACCTTATTTATTTTTAATTAACTTCCAAACTTATTAATCATACTTAAATATCAATGATATTATTTATTTTTAATATCTATTTCTTACCTTTTGAAATTCATCATTCAACCTATACAAAATTAATTAATTGCACACACATTTATCTAAAAAAAAAAAAAAAAAAAGAGTTATAGACACAACATCTAGTATTTATTCTCAAATATACCATTTATTTATCAATTAATAAAAAAAAAAATGCTAGGCTATAAATTTATTGTTATTCAATTTATGTTTTATCAATTTCAAGAGGATGTTTGCCACAAAATAAAATTGAATAGCCCTTGATATTTAGATGGATGCTGCACTTCCGGAAAATATTATTACTAGACAACTGCGTATAGTCCATAGTTTGTATTAAAACTGTCCACACACATAAAGAGTTCACAGACGGAATTTACGAGGTCCCCACTTATGAAAATTGTTATGAAATATAATTATTACACACGAAGATCGTTGAGTTCATATACGTTATTCAAGGAAATCTACACATATGAAGTTTGTTATGAAATTATTTTGTTTTGACAATAGAATTATAACACACGAAGATCGTTGAGTGCACATACAAAATTTATTTTGTTTGAAGAATCTAATTATAACACACGGAGATCGTTGAGTGCACGTATAGTATTTATTTTGTTTGATGAATCTAATTATAACACACGAAGATCGTTGAGCGCACATACAATTATTTATTTTCTTTGAAGAATCTATTTATAACACACGAAGATCGTTAAGTGCACATACAAAATTTATTTTGTTTGAAGAATCTAATTATAACACCCGAAGATCGTTGAGTGCACACATATGAAACATTTTAGATGAAAAAAAAAATTTTTTTACTTTCCGAACATTATAGTGAGGAAAGTATTGTAATCATGTCAAAAATCCGAATTCGAGATTTTGATGTTTCTATACGTTTCGAGGTCCAACGAGTCCGTTTTCACTATTTTTACGATGATGTATGTATGTGTGTGTGTATGTATGTGTGTATGTGTGTGTGTGTGTGTATGTGTGTATGTATGTGTGTATGTCTGTGAGTGAACACGCTAGCGTCTAAACGCTTTGTTCGAATAAGCTGAAAGTTGGTACGTATATTGTAAGTCACCATAGTACGAACCCTATAGATTTTGGTGAATCTAGCACTTATAGTTTTTTTACAGGGACACAAAGAAAAATTCATTATCATTTTGGCCAAGGGACCAAAATCTTAAAAGTGCGATAGCATCTAAACGCCTTATTCAATTGAGCAAAAACTTTATACACATATCATAGGTCACAGATACTCAATCTGTATAGATTTTGGAGAATCTAGCACTTATAGTTTTTTTACAGGGACACAAAGAAAAAGTCTTTGCCAAATTTTTAAAAGTGTGATAGCGTCTAAACGCCTCATTAATCTCAGCAAAGAATTTGTACACATGTTATAGGTCACATTTGAACCAACTGTATAGATTTTGGTGAATCTAGCACTTACAGTTTTTTTACAGGGACACAAAGAAAAATTCTTTATCTTTATGGCCTATGAGACCAGCGATAGCATCTAAACGCCTTATTCAATTGAGCTGAAAATTTGTATGAATATTATAAATCACTGTTGCACTAACTATAAGCATTTTGGTGAATCTAGCATTTATAGATTTTTACAGGGACACAACGAAAAATTCTTTATCATTATGATCTAAGGGCTCAAAGTTCAGTAGCGTTAAATAAAACCTCGTGTGATATATGGAGAAAAATACTCAAACACTCTGTTATGGTTTTCTCTTTTTTGTTTGTTTAGCAACTCCTCTTTCTTTATTTTATCTACAAAACTGTTAGTTACTCAATGTTCGGAAAGTCGAGTGGAGTCACTCCAGATTGTTTTTCGTATTATAGTTCATATAGCATAAACTTCATAAAATAAGCTAATTCTTTGCTCGATTTTGAGGTATGAGGGATTATCTCGAAAATAGTCTCTTCGAATATATGAAGAATTTTAATATTATATTTCAAGGAGCATATTTATCAAAAGCAAATAATTATCAAATTCGACTTAGATGAAATTTCATATTTCTTCTTCTAAAAGTGCTTTCTTTCGCGCATGCAAAATAAAATATTTTTTACTATAAATGTTCTTGTCTCAGCGAAACTTAAATACATGTATTTTATATATAAAAGGATTTTTCTCTAATATTTTGTCAGTTTTTCTTCAAGTTTTGTAAAACTTTGTTGAAAACATATCTTATTATAAGCAAAGTACTTACGAAAAAAAATTATTAATTAAAATATATATATATATATATATGTTTAAATATCCCTGCTATATATATATATATTTTAAGCATACAAATATTGTTAATATCGAATCAAATCATGTATTAAAGTTACAATTCACTTTTAACTTTATATATATATATATATATATATATATATATATATATACACACACAGTGCAATTAACAATATTTTTGTTTTCTTAAATTTGTGTTTAGTCCCTTATTTGCACTTATGACTAAATCGTTAATGGAAAGGGCGAGTTCTTTCTTTGCAGTTCTAAAGCACAAGGTAAATTTGCATAGTATTTCCTTAGAATATAAAAAAGAAAAAAAAAACTATATGGTTATCGATTTTATGCATCTACAAATATGTATTTGCATTTGCATTTGCATATTTTGGTTTTGTTTCAGTAAATGTGTAAAAATGAAAAAAATGGTATAACAGTTTAAAATGACACTTCGTTGTGCTCTCTCTCTCTCGCTCTCTTTCTTTAATTAGAAAATTATAAATCTACACTTTCTCAAATAAAATTCTAAATAGTAATTATATGTACCCTAATAAATACAACATAATAATAGTGAATGAGTCCTATAATAAAAATATTTTTATAAAAAAATTTAAATGATTATTACTTTCTCTTACCCATATATGGTAGAAAAGGTATTGTTTTTTAGGTCAAATTTTCGGAAATGAATGTTTGCTATATTTACACATTTTGAAGGTTCCAGAATCCAAAAAACAAGTTTTTAATTGTTAGTCTGTGCATAGCCTCCTAAACTAGATGCCTGCCGCATTGCTCGAAAACTTGGCAACAGTTGAATCAGTAGACAGCGCCACCTGGTGCAGATTGCACGACTTTTTTATTCAATAGCCACCAAAAATTTTTTAAATTGGGATATGATATACATAAAAGACGAATAGAGTCGAAGAAAAGTCGATTATATATATCATATATCACTTATTAAAATTATTGGTGACAGTTGAATAAAAAAAGTCGCGCAATCTGTACCAGGTGGCGCTCTCTACCGCCTCAGCTGTTGCCAAGTTTTCGAGCAACGTGACAAGCATCTAGTTTAGGAGGCTGGTCTGTGTGTCTCTCTGTCTATGCGTCTTTTATCAGCATATGCATAGATGCCAACATTTTAATTTATTCCGTGGTATTTTTAGCTCCGCCACCATTTACTTATAGAAAAGTTTTCTCCAATAACTTCGATAAAATAAGAAAAAATTACTTTTAAAAAATAAGTGGTATGAAATAAAGGCGGATCTAAAAATACTCCGTAATAAATTAAAATGTTGGCATCTATGGCATATGTCATGGACAAACAGTAGCTGGAAGTCCGAACTCTGTATTTTAAATTTGTATCATATAGAGATACTATGCTTAACTTTCGTTTAAATCGGGAAATGGTTGCTATAAAGGAACAACCAAGAGAATTCAAACATGTTACATCTATAAGGGAAATTTCTGGCAGGTACAGTTTAAAAATCGACTGTGAAATTTTAGTGTGCTTATAAATTTTTTTATCTAAATTAATTTTTGCTTTTTTTACGGGGATATACGTATGCATAGCTGCCAATATTTTAATTTATTCCGGAGTAATTTTAGCCCCGCCTGTATTTCGTACCACTTATTTTTTAAAAGTTATTTTTTCTTATTTTATCGAAGTTATATATTGAAGGAATTTTTTCTCTATATAAAGTGCTGCGAAATAAAGGCGGGGCTAAAAGTACTCCGGAAGAAATTAAAATATTGGCAGCTATGCGTATGTATGTGTTTATGTGTATACGTGTGTGAGCGAAAACGTTCACGTTTAAACGGCTCTTTCAAATAAATTCACAGTTGGTGCAGGTAAGTTATAGATTCCCGTTGCACGAGTATAGATTTTGATGAGTGTTGAATCATTATTGCCTATGAACTCAAATTATTTAAAGTGCAATAGCGTCTAAACGACTCATCCGATTGAAATAAAAGTTAGTAGGTTTTTTTTTTTTTTTTTTTTTTTCTTTTAAGTCACCGTCGTAGGACCCGTATAGATTTTGACATGTGTAGGATTTATAATTCTTTCACATGATCAAAATAAGAAATTCTTTCTTATTATATGGACTATGAACTCAAATTATTTGAAGTGCAGAGCTGCCAACCTAATCCGGCAAATTGTTAGTACCACGCCTTTTTCTACACCACTTAATTTTTAAAGTAATTTTCTTCAAATATATTTGCGATGAATTAAGAAGGAAAAAACTCTAAGAAATGACTGGTATAGAAAATGGGGTGGTACTAACAATTTGCCGGATTAGGTTGGCAGCTCTGGAAGTGCGATAACATTAAAAAATACACAATATTAAAATATTATTAGGTAGTATGTTATAGGTCATCCAGTAAATAACAAGGAATTAACTTAGCTTATTAGGAATTAACTTAACTTGTCTGTAAAGGGACATCGAAAAGAAATCAGATATGTTACGTCTATAAGGAAATTTCTGGTAGGTGCAGTTTAAAAATCCACTATGAAATTTTAGTATATTTATAAATTTTTAAATCTAAATTAAGTTTTGCTTTTTTTTACGGGGGTATACGTATGTACGTGACGTGTGTATGTGTGTAAGCAAAAACGTTCACGTTTAAACAGCTCATTCAAATGAATTCATAGTTGGTGTAGGTAAGTTATAGATTCCTGTTGCACTAGTATATATTTTGATGAGTGCAGTATCATAGCCTCCTGAACTAGATGCCTATCGCGTGGCTCTTAAACTTGGCAACAGGTCGAACGGTAGGCAGCGCCACCTGGTACAGATTGCACGACTTGTTTGTTCAACTGTCTCCAATCATTTTAAGAAGCTATATGTGATATATATAATCGACGTTTTTTCGATTCTATTCGCCTCTTTTGTATTTCAAATCCCACTTTAAAAAATTTTTAGTGACAGTTGAATAAAAAAGTCGCGCAATCTGTACCAGGTGGCGCTGTCTACCGCTTGAACTGTTGCCAAGCTTAAGAGCCACGCGGCGGGCATCTACTTAAGGAGGCTATGGTAGTATCATTATTGCCTACGAACTCGAATTATTTAAAGAGCAATAGCGTCTAAACGACTCACCCGATTGAGGTGAATGTTCGTGTGTCTTTTATATATATATATATATATATATATATATAAGCCACCGTCGTAGAATCTGTATAGATTTTGACGAGTGTAGGATTTATAATGCTTTCACGGGATCATAATAAGAAATTCTTTCTTATCATGGCCTATGAAATCAAATTATTTGAAGTGTGCTAACGTCTAAAAAATACACATGATTATTATTAGATAGGATGTTATAGCTCACCGTCGAAAGGATTTCATAAACTTTTTATAAGTTTAGAACCTATAGATATTTTTTTTTTTTTTTTAAGATTTAAAATAAATGATTACCAGTAGTTTTCTGTTGAAATTTTTAACAGTGAGATATTCGAACTTTAAGAGAAATATTCAAAACACCCCATTGTTCTTTTCATTTCTGAATAATTACTGAATTAGTCGATAATTTTCAAACATGTTGCAACTCTTGATAACTATACTAAATGTTCAGAAAGTCGAATAAAACTACTCCAGATTTTTTTTTTTTTTTTTTTTTTTTTTTTTTGACCTAGCTTTTGCGAACTCAAAATCGTCCATTTTCCGGTACACTTGAATTCATTTTAAGAATGATTTTGATGTATCAGCAGATAAGATCTTATTGTATGTTTTAAAAAGAGTTTTATAGAACAATTCTTGTTCTTTTTTTGTTAGTATTATCTAGAGAAACTGCGAGCGAAAAGACCTTTAAAAAACAATTTGTTCAGTGAAAGTTTACTAGACGGATGAAGCGGCAATTAGAACAAAAGAGATGAAATGAGTTTTGTGATAAACCTCATGTACGTTCTTTTTAATCACTGTCAAAAACGATTTTCAATTGCGCTTCTTGCAACTTATCAAAGAAGCCCACTGTTGCAAGATGCATTCTATAATTCTTTATTGATAATAGCTAATTGATTTTTTCTTTCTTTTTTCATAGTGAACTTTATTCATTCTTTGTTTGAGTATTCCATTAAGTATAGTATAACAATCTGAATAGTTTCTTTACGCGCCCTCTTTTTCTTTTTTTTTTTTTCCTTTTCTTCAAAAACTTCTATGTTGTGGCCATCGCAAAACTTTCTTATATATTTTCCTATGTAAATTCAGACAGTGTAAATTGTTTGTTGAACTTCTTACGTATCAAAATCATTTCCCGTAATAAGTGCAGAAGATTTTCATTTTAAAGCAACATAACACTATATGTCAAAAATAAGTCAAGTTTGTGCTCTAAAGGTAATATATAAAAAAATTCACTTTTTTAAACATTTATTTATTTATTTTTAATGAAAAAATAGGTCGATTTCTAAAGAAATCAACCTAAAAGTCGAAAGTCGATAAATTTGTTTGATATTATCACATAGCTATGGTTCAACCATTCGTTTTAAAAGTAATGATGAGTTTTTTATTATTTTTTGAAAATATTCTTATTGAAAATTGTCATTCTCGAGGTGGTGCTTACTCCTCAGGGAGAAAGGCAATGCTACTACATGTACAAAACTTTTGCTCTGGTTAACTATTACTATATATATATAGTTATAGTTTTAGATATATAGTTACTTGTGAAATATATGCATATATATTTCACAATGATGAGTTAAAACTAAATAGTATTGTACAAAATGATACGAAATTTCGTCCTATGGTGCTGCATTAAAAATTTTGAAAAAAAGCAGGGCAACAGTATTACCTGTTGAATGATGTACACCAAAATTTAATCAACACCAAATTAATTCAAGTGCAACCAAACATAAACTTGATGCATTCCATCTGTTGGTTCGGGAAACACAGCGTCCACCAAATTTTGGTAAGACGCGCACACACAGAATAATAGACATACATTTTTTTTTTTATTTAATTTGTCAAATCATATTCAGGACATCTCAAAACGTGAAAATATATAAAAAAACAGGTAGTGAAAAAATTTTGCGAATCGAATACTTTCTTTTTATCCATGTAGAAGAAAGTAATAAAATAAAAATGAGTTAGGAATATTTTCTGGAAGCTTTTGCTGAGTGAAATTTTCTGTGATATATAAGGATATATATATTTTTTTTAATTCACGCAAATACATGTTAATTAGATTTATGTTTAAGGGGGTGTCCATTAATTACGTGAGGCAGTTTTGACAATTTTTTGACACTCCTCTCCCCCCTTCACTAATCTCACGTGAGATTTTCCAAAATTTTACTGTAAATTCGTTGGATTAATTAAAAAAAAAAAAAAACACAATTTGCTTTATTATTTTTATTGAAGACTAGTTTTTAAGATTGCATAGATCGTAGCCTAGAATCATAGTAATAAAATTGAACAATGAAATACTTAAAATAGAAACTAATCTGAGTTGTTGTGTAACAAAATATTTACGGGCGTAAACAAAGCAGGTTGGAACATGTCCGTGCGTCGCTGTTACTCGGCTCGTGCGCTACAACGTTCGTCGAGTCGCGTGTGTGGCTGGCCAGTGGCACCCTAAAACAATGGAAAGGCTACTGTGCTACATCGCGGCGATCGGGATTTTGCCATATCTAAGTCAAGAAACATGTTTTACTTGAATTTAACTCAATTTTCTCGCAATTTTACACTGTTTATTGCGAAGAAAAAATTACGTGATATTTGCCGAGACCCCCCCCCATCTCCCCCACATGAGATTGGGTGAGATTCGGCTCGACCCCCTCCTCCGCCCCTGAACACCTCACGTAATTAATGGACACCCCCTAAGTAACGGACTTTGCTCACTTCGCCGGCCACTTATATTTAAATAATTCACTTAAGATAGAAAATTTTATATTGTAAAATCTCAAAAGTATAAGTATAAACTGGTTGGCATAGGTGGACTCTGCTCAGTTCCCCATCATATTTATGTTCTCATAAATTTCTAGTTTGAGAGATATAATCATGTTAAAAGAAATGAATTTGACAAAAGCTTGATACAGTGACAGAATGAAAACCCCGCCTAATAGGCTATCCACCGTTCACATCGATATATTTATCTTATTCTAATCTATTAATTTATTTTATCAGGGTCAATTCCGTTGTTTAGTTTTCATGCTACTATTTCCAATGCAATAATCCTTAAAATTCATATTTATATGAAAAATTTACAATTTCGCTATGTTGGTAAAATCGTAAATTACGAATAATTTACGAAATTTCCCTATTAGAATATTTGTATTCAATCATGTTCAAACAAATATCATAAATGTAATTTTGAAGTTGTCTAATGTGTTTAGGATCCTCAAAATGGAAGTTTGTGCTCAATTTTGCCGTATTCTGACATGTTAAGTAAATCGTAAATTCCAAATAACTTACGAATTTTTTAATTGGAAAAATCATAGTCTTTGATATTCATGCCAGTATCCTAAATAATATTTCAAAAGTGGTCTGACATCTTTACAATGAAAATATCCCTCAAGATTGACGTTTATGTGAAATTTTCTCTATTCTGCCATGTTAAGAAATTCGTCAATTTCCAATAACTTACGAAATCTTTATATTGGAAAATTCATAGTCATTAATATTCATGCCCGTGTCCTAAATAATATTTCAAAAGTAGTCTGACATCTTTACGTTGAAAATATCTCTCAAAATTGACGTTTATGTGAAATTTTGCCCTATACTGCCATATTAAGAAATTCGTAAATTTCCAATAACTTGCGAAATTTTCAAAGTAGCATATTTATAGTTACTGATGTTCCTTCTGGCATCAAAACTGATATTTTAAAACTGGTCTGACATTTTTACAGTAAAAAGTTTCCATTTAATGCACGTTTAAGTGAATTTTTGTCCTATTCTCCCATGTTAAGAAAATCGTAAATTTCTAATAACTTACGAAGTTTTTAAATTCGAATGTTGCAAATAAATAGGGTTCTTGCCAGTGTCGAAAGTAATATTTTAAAACTGATCTGACCTCTCTGCGACAATTTGTTCTTGAGATATCGTGTACACAGACTAACAAACTAACGGACTTACACACTAACAGACTAACAGACTAACAGACACCCTACAGACAGACACCATAGAAATTTTGTCATTTTCGGATTCCTCACACCTGAAAACGTGTAAAAACGTCAAAAAACCGAGGTCGAAAATTTTCACGATTACCTAAGTTCCCCATACCTATAGTATGCAGAGCTGCCAACCTAATCCGGCAAATTGTTAACGCCTATTGAAAAACGCCCCATTTTCTACACCACTTAATTTTTAGAGCGATTCTCTTCAAATGTATCTATGATGAATTAAGTAGAAAAATACTCTAAAAATTAAGTGGTGTAGAAAAAGGGGCGGTACTAACAATTTGCCGGATTAGGTTGGCAGCTCTGAGCATGATGGGGAACTGATATAAGAAATGAGTGAGATTAGTCGATTACACATGTCTATGAATCGAGGAAATCAATTGATAAAAATCTGATTGTGCTGCATTTCAGCTTGCATTCAGTTGTAATTGCTGAAAATATTAACGGGTTTTATGCTCATTACAAAGCGTAAAATTCAAAAATATAGTGGCCAGACTTGTAATATATTCATTAGTTCGAAGGAAGAAATACCGATGTGCGTTCGTAGAGGTCAACATCGAATAAGCTCAAGTGCTATATATCAAATAATTTTAAAGCTATTACTACTTATCAGAAATTTTTCACCTGTGCAAGTTTAATTTTTCATAAAATACATTTCAGTATCATTGTTCACTTGTAACGTGAGCGGATATCAAAAACAGTGTTAACAGCAATAGAAACTACATTATTCAATGTAACTGGTTCCAGAAGACATTATATTATTAGACCCATAAATTTCGTTCTAGTTGCCACAGAGGTGCCAAGTTATTACGGATTGTCCGTAATCTTAATACCGGAAATTTTTAAATGTATTCTTTTGTAAAAATTATCTGCAATTTAATAGGACAAGTTTTACTTTTTCTTTACTGTGGTATGAAATTGATTTTTCGTTAGTAGTAACTTTGGCACGTCTGTTGCCATAATGAGAATTTGAATAGCTTTATATCTTCTCCGGATAACGTCATTCGTTTTAGGGAAAAATAAAAAAAAAGAAAGAAAATCGCGAATAAATCAGTACAGCAATTTTTTAGTTTTTGAAACACTATATTTATATATACTGGGTGTCCCATAAGTCTGTTGTAGACATTTTTAAAACTTATAAGTATTGTAGGAATTTGTAGAAATGAATGTGGTTTGCGAAAATGTAGGAGGGGGGGGGGGACTTTTTTTGGGAAAGAAAAAAAATAATAGTTAAAATTTTCGTCGATAGAAGGCGCTGTATGTTAGCAAATCGCACAGTTCCATCGAAAACTATATTTATTTGCATGCAAGAGTTTACAAGCATATAACTCTTATTCTGTATGTCCGTCATCATCCCAAATTAAAATTTGTAAACGAGTTACAACACAGTTAACTGTAGCGTTAATCGGAAATTCTTAGCTATTCTTAGCTTCACCAATAACGCTGATGCAAATGTATTTCATGCCGTGCTCTGTGATATTACATTTATGTGCACCATGTGGTATGTACATAATTTTTAGACGATATACAGGAATGACAATAATTAAGTGAAAACATTCTTTTTCTTTGAATGTAATCAGTAGAACAGTTAGAAGTAATATAATATTTTGCCATGTCCAGGAAAACTGCTCAGAAAATGAAATTAATTCCTCATAATCATACGGTAAATAAAGTAATTTTTATGCTGAATATTCATCGCATATTTTTGTATATTTACACGTTTTGAGGTTACGTGAGTAACAAAGTCAAGTTTTTAACATTTGATCTTTGTCTCTTTATCTCTTACTAGCAGGCTTCGCCCGCTTCGCTTGGCACAATATTTAAAGGTTTTCTTTTTAATTGAATAATTGAAATGTTTAAATAAATATATTTCGATTGGCGACAATTTTCTTCACAGTTTAAGTATGTGATCTCATTGACAATATCAGACATTATTTGAACTTGTGCAACAAAACTATTATTAAAACGAATATTCTCGAAAACAGTCAAATAGAAATATTAATTCTTCGAATATTCTGGAAACAGTTGAAGCTGTTACTCGTACATTAAATGTCACTATTCGATGAAGGGTCGAATCAGAGAACGCACGTAAGTCGTTTTCGCAGCAATCACTATAACGCAGGTATGTACGCTTCATGCTCATGAAAACAAAAAAAAAAAAAAAAAAAAAAAATCACTGGACAGCCCTAATCGCTGTGCATGAATCTCAGAACACACGAGCGCGGCAATCACTGTCACGCATGTTAAAACCAAAAAACGTCACTGATCAACCCTACCCCGCTGTGCATGAATCTGAAAACGCACTAAACTCAGTTCTACGGCAATCACTATCTCGCATGTTAAAACCAAAAAAACATCACTGGCCACCCCTAACACGCTGTGCATGAATCTGAAAACGCACGAAACTCGGTTCCGCGGCAATCACTATCACACATGTTAAAACCAAGAAAACATCACTGGACATCCCTATCTCGCTGTGCATGAATCTGAAAACGCACGAAACTCGTTTTCGCAACAATCACTGTCAAGCATGTTAAAACCAAAAAACATCACTGGACATCCCTACCTCAAATCAATGAAAATCAAATATACCAATCAAATCTCTCGTAATTCCTCAAAACATAGCTCTAGTTCAACGTAAAATACACTCAAATCAATGAAAATCAAATAAACCAATCAAATCTCTCGTAATTCTTCAAAACGTAGCTCTAGTTCAACGTAAAATACACTCAAATCAATGAAAATCAAATAAACCAATCAATTCTCTCGTACTTTCTCAAAACGTAGCTCTAGTTCAATGTAAAATACACTCAAACCAATGAAAATCAAATAAACCAATCAAATCTCTTGTAATTCCTCAGAACGTAGTTATAGTTCAACGTAAAATACACTCAAATCAATGAAAATAAAATAAACCAATCAAATCTCTCGTAATTCCTCGTAACGTAGCTCTAGTTCAACGTAAAATACACTCAAATCAATGAAAATAAAATAAACCAATCCAATCTCTTGTAATTCCTCATAACGTATCTCTAGTTCAACATAAAATACACTCAAATCAATGAAAATAAAATAAACCAATCAAATCTCTCCTGAGATTCTCCATTCTGCGTCATTATAGAAATAGGAAGTTTTATTTTCATATTTTTATTAATTAAAAGAAAACTGATCAAAAATTCGAAAATCTGACTTCGATGTGCTCAATGATCCTTCGGAGGGCACCTTTGCGTTAAATCACGTGACTGTCCGAGCTACCGTTTTCGAGAACAGTGAAATACACACACACACACACACACATATATATATATATATATATATACAAATATTGCTCACTTAATAGTATAAGATCAGTGTAACTTAAAAACAAATAATTTCAAGCAATTCAAATATTGTATTTTGAAGTTAATATAAGTTTGTTACTTGAGAAGTTTGATCAAGAATAATGAATTTTAAAGAATGGTGCTCGTGAAAGTTGTCTGAATTATTTTAAATGAGATTTTAAATTTATTAATTGGGTTGAATTCTATATAAATATAGGTACAATAATCAACCGAAGAGGTTGAGGGCGCTGTAGCCCCACTCACACAGAAATTATTTGTCAAATAAAGCTCTTCCGAAGTGTAATTTGAATTGTTTTTTAACGCAGTTTTTTATAACAGTAGGAAAGCGTGGGGGCGGGATGTAACAGTTTTTAGAAAATTAAATATATTGTGAAATGTATTTACGTTTTCCTGTTTATAATTGCTGTTTCCCATAGCATACATAACCATTTATCATATTCATTCGTTAATGTTGCTAGTTTTAGCCCAAAAAAAATGTTTTTTTTTTCTTTTAATTATTTGCCTGTTACGTTACAGTTTGCCCTGGACTTGGGGCTAATTGTAATACACATGGGGCAAATTGTAACGGATACAAAGGGAACCCTAACAATAAAAAGGACAATATTTCAAGATGTAGTTTGTTATCAGTCATTTATTAATTTAATAAAAAAGGCAATTAAATTGATAAGTAATTCATTCTTACTACATACTTGCCAACATACTAATTAATATTCCGTAGTATTGTTAGCTCCGCCTTCTTTTTCACACCAGTATCTTTTTAGGGTATTTTTCTTCTTATTTAATCGCAACTGCATTTCGAGAATATCATTTAAAAAATTTACTGGTGCAAAAAAAAGGGCGGGATTAAAGACACTACGGAATATTAATTAGGATGTTGGCAAGTATGTGTTACTATACCAAGAATATTAAATTATAACCGTCTTGGTATAGTAACAATGAATTATATCAATTGGATTACAGTAAAATAAAGAGAAAATGAAAATCAACATAGAAGTCAATCTTAGTCAGAGTTAAAATTAATTCAAGCAAATGGTATGTTGTTCCTCTCATGCATTTAATGTGTGCTCACATTTTGCAAATTAAGCATTATACCCAGAGCTGCCAACCTAATACGGCAAATTGTTAGTACCGCCCCTTTTTCTACACCACTTAATTTTTAGAGTAATTCTCTTCAAATATATTTACGATGAATTAAGAAAACAAATACTTTAAAAATATATTGGTGTAGAAAAAGGGGCGGTACAAACAATTTGCTGGATTAGGTTGGCAGCTCTGATTATACCCATTCTTTTGCCACAGAGAGGGTTTAGAAGAGCTCGAATTTTCCGCCCTTTTTTCAGGACACTCTCATTGATGAGAAATTTCTGCTTTTTTTTCTACCGCTATTTGTATGCAATATTCTCTAATTCGTGGTTAAATCGTGATTATAATTCGTGATTAAATAATCACAGCACTATAATATAAAAACACAGAAAATATTTCTAATTCGTGATTAAATAATCACAGCACTATAATATAAAAACACAGAAAATATTTCTGTATAAATATAGTAATGGCAAAGTAGCCAAAAATTTTTCATTTCTTAAAGCTTCCGGAAAATGGGCGGAGACTGCAAGCTCTGGCTGTAGGCATCTCCACAAGCCACTCCTCTAACATATTACAACTTGCCCCAAAATTTTGATACAACTTGCCCCATCGTGTGATTTTGGACATTTTGTTTATTTATAAAGAAATATAACAATTTATACAAAAGATTAAACATGCATTTTATAACTCAACACACAGACTAAATAAATAGCTGTAAACATTTCTTTAAAGTATAAACTAACCTACCTTTAATCAAAAATTACGAAATATATTTAACGGGCATGGCCTTGAATTTATCGCATCTGTATAGTTTATGTATTTCGTCACATGCTAAAATACAAGATTTCTTACTTTTTATAAAGAAGTTTTTCTTTAAATTTGATTTTGCGGATGTGTTTTCATTTAAAGCGACAATAGGTCTAGATTTATTATATTGTAAGTTCTGTAATATTCTACTTCTATTTTCTAGATCTGAGAATAAATCTTCCGACTTTGGAATTTCGTTCTTTGTAATTGTTAATTCAAAACTTTTTCTTACTTCTGGATCTACCTTTCTCAATACTATATTTAATATCAGGGCATCAGATAAATTATTTTTTGACAATTTTAAAATATCTAATGCTCTAAGACTTCTTTTGCAATTTGTATGTCATTTATTTCTTAAAAATATACAAAATATTCATATTTGTATAACCAATTCACTATGGATATAAGTACTTTGATTAGGAAGAGTATAATTATAATGTATATCCATTTGTAATATCAATCTGAATATAGACAATTTTGTTCTGAAATATTGTAACTTGGTAGAATAACGCCCACAGGCGGACCTTACTGTCTAAAAGACAAAAATATGGGATCGCGAAAGTGTTAATATTCCATAGTCTTGTTGGTACCCGCCCTTTTCTCCACACCAGTTTATTTTTACAGTAATTATCTCCAAATGTAATCATGATTAAAAAAACGAATCGATTGTAGAATAAAAGGCGGATACTATCAAAATTACGGAATATTAATTAGAATGTCGGCAGGTATGTCCTTTATTTATATAAATTTTCTCAATAAAATGAGAGAAAAATTACACTTAAAAAAACTGTAGCATGGAAAAAGGGCGGGGTTAACAATGCTCCTGGAAAAATTACAAAATTCAATTTTAAAATATCAAATTCATAAAATTGAAACAAATTTCAATTAAACTTCCAAAGGTTTTATTTATTCGTTTTTATTTATTTATTTTAAAAAATAATTTTAACAGCTCAATATTTGACTTCAAGGTTCTTATATCATGAAGGTTCTAACTAGTTTTTTTTTTTTAGTATTGTATTCATTGTATTGTTTCTTTCACAATGAATAAGTACCAATTTTTATGCTTCTTGGTTACTGGAAATTTTTAATAGAATATATATATATGTATGTATATATCACGGTGATTCAGCGATGATGAAAAAAACTTTGAGGGGAGGTAGGACACATCATTAGGACTCAGAATTGTATAGGAACCCATGTCCCCAAACGTCATTTTAACTCTTTATGGACCATCTGCTTTCTGGGGGTTTTGACAGAAAGCTCCGCCTACCGCCATTGCTTGTGAATGGTGCACTACTTAACAAAAAGGTTCTGTCTTTTACTGTTAATCTTACAAAATACAATAAAAATAACATTTCCGAATACTTCACATTGATCGAATAAATGCTTATATTGTGAATAATTTTTTAGATGTACGGTAACGCGCACGAAATGTAAAATTTATGCAGTAGGCGGAGTTGCAAAGTGTTTCTTTGCAGTAATACTGACATTAAATGCTTAAAATTACAATCGCTATCAGTAATACAACTAAGCAAAATCAGGGGGATTGGCTGGTAATGCTGAATGTAGAGAACTTTAGTGAACCTTGTCATTCGATCGTTATCTGCATCTGCTGTTATAATTTTGAACTATGTTTTTCGACGGTGATGGGAGATTTTCCTTATAATAAAAAGGCAGACACGCATGTACGGTGCTGATGCTAATGGGAACAGTAGAGCACCGCTACGACTGTATCAGGAACGATTTCCAAACAGGTGCATGCCGAATCACAAAATGTTTGAATAGTTGCATCGGAACCTTTGGGAAAATGATACATTTCTCGCTAATTCTGACGCAAGGACTGGAATAAGAACTGCTCGACATCCAGACATGGAAGAAACCATTCTAAACATTGTGGATGAAACACCCGACATAAGTACAAGCGATATTTCACGTCATGTACAGTCAGTCACCCCCCAAAAAAACGCCCCCCCCCACACACACACCTAATTTCGCCGTAAATTATCGTAGAAACATGCGACTGGTACCGATCAGTTTGTAATAACGTCTAGTTTATAATGTTATAGCTAGATTTTACTTAGAGGGTCATCTACATATTAAAATTGACGTCAACTTCATTTTTGTCAATGGTAACTCCCCTTTTTTTTTATAATTTATTTGAATTCTTTGGATCAAATCATCACGGAAAATGGTATAGTTTATATATTTCGCTCAATTTTTCATAGAGTTATAAGCTGTCAAAGTTTGGGGATGCTAATGTTAAATGAATGTGACAAACATTAAATCATATCTTCCGAAATAATTATGATATTTAAATTCTGTTTTTTTTATTCGTTAGAATGAAGTGACCCAAACATATTCCATGCAAAAAAAAAAAAAACATTTTTTGAATTATGAAAATTATTAATAAATTCATATTTGAAAAAATTATGAATTATGACCTATGTTAATTTTTGCTCGAATAGAACGGGCATCATCAAAAACATGGGTTTCCAAATTTACAGCTCGTTCCTAACATTATTTTTTGTTACAGTGATATTTCATTTTTTACTGATGTTAGGGGGACGTCACTTGTTATAATTTGTGTCCTCTGTGAGACAATATTTCTATACATTTTGACGAAAAACTATTTTAATTTACCTTTATGTTATTCTAATTGTTTTCTAAGGAACATTTCGATGTTTATTATACAAATTGGCTTATTTTTTATATAATTATCGCAATGCAGGCAAGAGATTGGGAAAGAATTCCAAAAGAAATGTAGCCCCGCCTCTATATTGCGGAAACAGTATTATAAAAACTAGTTTGCATACTCGTATATGACTCTATATGTGACGCTGGTATGCATAAATGTCAATGGCATTTACTACATTGAATGCTGAAAACAAAATTTAAATGATTTAATAGGAAGTATGTAAAATAATTTTGTTTTATAAAGTCTTAGAAAAATTCTGTAAAGGCGTGGCTTTCGTTGCAAAAAGGAGTTAACTCGATTCTGACTTTGTTCTTAAATATTACATACCTTTTTCTAGTTTCTCACTGCTAAAATTCTATTTTATCCCTTTTGTCTTTTGTTTTTAACTTGAATATTCTAGGATTCGTGCATCTCAAGTTATATATCATGAATTACAAAATGCAGTAGGACGAGGATTATTATTTGAAAGAGCAATATGCAGTGAAAAATACTTTTGTTTTTGTTTTTTTTTAAATTAATATAATTAATTTTTATCAGATTTTTTAAAACATATTTTCTGTTTTAATCTTGATGTGACATTTTCGCATTCGTTTATTCTACCGTTTATGCTATTTAAATTTTATCGCATGACGTAATATAATAAAATTTAAACTTTTTATTAAATGTTTTTTTTTTTTTTAATACCGAATAATATAGTGGATTTTTTTTTTTTTTTTTTTTTTTTTTAAGTTATTAAAATCTATTATTGGAACAAAGCGCAATATTATTTATTTTCGATTATTCTAATCACGGCGTAAAACTGGCGACACATTTATCACGGAAAAAGAATTTAAAACTAAGTAATATGTCTTATAGCTTTTAAAGATATAGATTTTACGCATTTAAAATTAAGAATTCAAGTACAGTTAACGACTGCAGAACGGGGAATATTCGTTCTAGACAGTAGGAAACCGTTTTTTCTATATCCATATTTATTTTCATATGAATATACACAATAATTATACTCTTTCTAGCGAAAGTATTTGTTTCATACTATTTTGTTTATATAAATATGAATATAAGGAATATTCTTAAGAAATATCGTAACACACAATTTGTGAAAGAAACGCCCACTGGAGGACTTACAGATTTCCAAATCACGTGAAACCAGAGCCCGATTAAGGCCTACTGGGGCCCAAGGCCCAAAACGATTTTGGTGCCCCCCCCTCCCCCTCCAACAAATTTAAGTAGTTTTCTCAAGATAAATATCTAGTTTGTGCAGAAAGTTTGAATGTTGGGGACAAAATTAAAGCGTCGTCTTCATAAAAAATTAGTTTAAAATTATTATTATTTGCAAAGAAATCTCAAATCATGATTGTTTTTGGGTGGAATATGTTGATGAAAAACTAAAATCATTGTTTAAACAGAAATTCTATAAATAGTACGTCAACATCAACATGTTTTTATCAACCTCCTGGATAGGGATTCTGGAATATATTCAAAAGTTTCACTTGCAATGTTTTATTTTATTTTAATTTTATCTCGGACTTTCTTTATTTCAATTAAAAAATTAAGTACTATTTCAACTTGAGAAAGGTCGGGTAGAGCTCTTAATATAATAATCATCCCGAGAGATAGTCTAAAGACATGCCATCGCAATTTTCACCTTTCGCCTTAAGTACGAAGAGTTTTCAAATAAGCTTGATTTTGATTGATTAATCTCGTTTTAAAGTTAGAAAATATAACTGGGTATCAACTTGTGGTTTAGGTTCAGTGGATACGTTGCATTAGAGCATAGGTTAGGAAATTGATGATGGTTTGGCATCCATCCCGAGGTGTAGTCCGGAAATATGATGTACAATTTTGATCCTCCACAAACGGGATTTAGATTCCAAGTAAAGATTATTACCATTAGCTAGATTTCAGTTAATTTTTTTAAGAAAATCTTTGCCAGAAATAGCACTTTAAATTTTTAAGATTATTTTGGTGCCCCTGCATAGGGGTGCCCTAGGCCGAGGCCTAGTTGGCCTGTGCGATAATCAGGCCCTGCGTGAAACTACATCAGCAGTCGCGAAAATATTAAATATCCTTTCTCAGATTTTAGTTTAAATCTCGTTATCTATATTTTTGTATATTATCTATTGTTGGTTTGTACGCCTAAAATTAAATGTAAAACTTTATAGTAACACTTTCATGCGGGGCTTACTGTATAAAATAAAAAATATACCCAACAAGAAGTAGATAATTCTTTTTCTTAAATATTAAATACTTTTTATTCTTTTAACCGCTATTAATGTTATTATCATTATTACTATTATTCTTTTACCTTCCTTAGTACCACTAGCGTCTCGCCACAGCGCCGGCTCCCTACGGAAATGTTGAATAAATTGCCTTGGCAGGTTTGGCATGCTGTAATTTGGCGATGCACTGCTACATTTCTGAAGGGTTGTAAGTTGTAAGATTGTTTACCATATGCGTTAGATGTGTATAGTAGTTCATATTGAATTGAATTACTATTTTTTTTTTTTTTTTTTTTTTTTTTTGTAACAGTAACTTTATTTTTAGGAAAATTAAAAGATAATTAAAAACATTAACTAAAAACTTTTTCAAAAAACAAAACCGCCATTTCCTTGAAATATCTTCAATACAGATTTAAATTTATTGCATTTTTTTTTTTTTTTTCTAATACAGTTTATTATTATTTTTATTTAGCTTTTTTTAATTAAAAAAAAAAAAAAAAAAAAAAAAAACTTGAATTACGATACAAATTTAAAATATGTAAAATATTTATTTTTATGTTTAAATAGTAAACAAAAATTATTTTATTTAAATTTAAATTATTATTTATACTTGTTTAAATTTGTTAAATATGTTATTTAAATTACTTTTTTTCAAATGACACCCCCCTCCCCCCTAAATATTTCTGTCCATGTTTTATTACAAAATTGCAATTTATGAATTTATAGACTACAAAGAGAATTTAAAAAATAGACCAGGTAAAATGTTTTATTAAAAAATAACAACTTTTTTTTTTTTTTTTTTTTTTTTTTTTTTTTTTTTTTAAGGAAAATTAATAGATAGTTAAAAAACTTCTTTAAAAACGAAACTGCCATTTTCTTAAAATATCGTCAATACAAATTTAAATTTATTGCATTTCTTTTTCTTTCTTTTTTTTTTTTTTTATCTATTAAACAGTTTGTTTATTTTACTTAACTTAAAAAAAAAAAAAAAAAAAACGTGGATCACATTAAAAATTTATAATAGAATTTTTAAATATGTAAAATATTTATTCTTATTTTATGTTTAAATAGTAAACAAAAATTATTTTATTTAAATTTTAATTATTATTTAAACTTATTTAAATTTATTATATATGTTATTTAAATTACTTCTTTTTTAAAAATTTTTTAATGCAAAGATGTTTCAAATGATAAAAACAATCCCCTTCCCTAAATATTTCTTTCCATATTTTATTACAATAACTGCAATTTATGAATTTATAGACTACAAAGAGAATTTAAAAAACTGACCAGATAAAAAGTTTTAATAAAAAAAAAGCAACTTTTTTTTTTTTTAAGGAAAATTAATAGATAATTAAAAATAAATTAATAAATAAAATAGGTAAAAAAGTTCTTTAAAAGCGAAACTGCCTTTTAAATATTTTATTTAAATTAGTTCTTTAAAGAAGAAAAAAAACAAACATTTATGAATGCATTTTTAAGGAGTTTAGTGCTTTTTCTTGGTGCTCAGGGCAGGGGCCCCAGGTATCAGTGGCGCAGCGACGGGGGGGGTCCAGCGGGTCCGGACCCCCCCTATGAGCTGAGATTTTTTATTCGGAAATTTATGCATTATGCAGGGCCTGATTATCGCAGTGGCATGTGGGGCCCGGGCCCTGAATAGCAGGGGGCCCTAAAACTAATTTCTTTTTTGATTATTTGATCACTATTTGTTCTGTGTACAAAAATTTTGGTCACTTTTTCAACTATTTTCACATCGTCAAGTACTGGCGTGGGTCTAAGAAAGCATGTGTGCCTTAGGCCTTACATGAAGTCAAGCAGGCCCTGGCATTACGTATAAAAATTCGACCAGAAATTTGTAGAAAAATCGACATACTTTTACTTTCCAAACATACATATGTAAGGAAAGTATTGTAATTATGCCAAATAATCCGACTGCAACAATTTGAAATTTGAATTTCCTACACGATTTGAGGGTCCCTAAGTTCATTTTTGCTATATTTACGGTGATGTATGTATATAAGTATGTATGTGTGTGCTTGCGAGTGAACACGATAGCATCTAAAAGCTTTGTTTCAATAAGCTTAAAGTGTGTACGTATGTTATAAATCACTTTAGCAAGAACCCTATTGATTTTGATGAATTTAGTCCTTATATAGTTTTTTTTTTTTTCCCTTACAGAGAGACACAAAGAAAAATTTCTTATCATTATGTCCTATGGGCCCAACTTTTTTTAAAGTCAATTTGAACGTGAGTGCTTTATTCCACGCGTGAGCAGAGATTTTTCAGAGTGAAACACCAGGAGTTAAAAAAATAAATAAAAATAAAATAAAATAAAATTTTTAACTCCTAGAAAAATCTTAAGTGCAACAGAAAAAGCTATTGCATGCGTATTGCAAGTCCGGACGGCGGAAAGGAAGCAGGGCGTCCCCCAAAACACGGTAAACCGTTCAGAGTCTCGCAATTAGTAAAAAAAGAAGGGGGTGGAGGCATAAATTTAAATAATTATAATAAAATTCAGAAAAAATCTTTAGTGAAATAAAATATAGAACTTATAGCATCTATATTATACTAGCCTTATTCAATAGAGGTGAAAATTTATACACAAGTTATGGGTCTCCATCGCACAAACAGTGTAGATTTTGGTGAATCTAGCGCGTACAGCTTTACTAAAATGACACAAAGAAAAATTCTTTATCATTATGTCCTATGGGCCCGAATTTTTTATGTGCGATAACGGCTTTGTAAAATGAGTCGATATATGTGAGTGAACACGATAGGGACTAAGTTCAAATGAGCTGAAAGTTGATACGTATGTTATAGGTCACCGTAGCACGAACTCAAATGAATTTGGTAAATTTAACCCCCTTTTTTTTACGGAGACAAAGAAAAAAATTAATTATTGCCTATGGGTAGAAATTACTTAAGTACGATAGCGTTTAAATGTCTTATTGGACTGAATTGAAAATTTATATACATATTATAGATCACCGTCACACGACGGGTAGGAATTTTGTAGAATCTAGCACTTGTAGTTTTTTTACAGGGACACCACAACGAAAAATTCTTTATCAGTATATGGCTTATGAGCTCAAATTATTTAAAGTGTGATGGTGCCTAAACGCCTTATTCGATTGAGCTGAAAATTTGTACACATATTATAGGTCACAGTCGCACGAACTGTATAGATTTTGGGGAATCAAACCCTTATTGATTTATACAGGGACACAACAAAAAATTCTTTATCATTATGATCTATGGGCTCAAATTATTTGAAGAGAAACAGTGTAAAATTAAACAGTATACTCAAACATTGTATTATAATTTTCATTTTTGTTTATTTAACGACTTTTCTTACTTTAATTTATTTATACAGCCATTAATTATTTAAAGTTCGGAAAATCGAGTGTAGTCACTCCAGATTTTTTCTTTTATAAAAGCCTTATTGTCTTATTACATTCTCTCTTCTCTTTAAACATATTAAATTAACATAGTATATATCTCATAAATCCACTCTAACCCTATATATGAGTATGCTAGCAAAATTGTTTCACAATACATATATTCTTGATTTCCACTTAAATTTCTTCAGAAAGTATCCAAGGGGCGAATTACATTATCCTTTTTTGAAAGAATGTTTTTCGGCAAGCTCGGGTGTAACAGTTTTCAGGAAACATCTGATTCTAGCGTCAAAGCACTAAATTACCTTTTCACGGAAGGTGACAAATTATTTTGAAACAGGAAACATGGGAACAATGATCTCTTAAAATGGGAGTTGAAATTCCTGTTTTTGATCTCTCGCATTATGTCGGCTTTGCAGCAACATGTGTTGTGCGCTATTATCATTCTTCAGACCAGACGACACCCCACACAGGTCGCCGTTGGTAAGTATTCCTGAAATTTTTCTTTGTTTACATACATCTAGAATTTCTAAGAAAAAGGGATTATAGACGAGGGTCAGTTTGGGAGAAGACTTCTCCGAGAAGTTCAGAATCAATGAAACAATTTAAAAGTTTCTCAACCAGTTACAGATTTTGATTTGGTTTTTTTGACAAAAAAGGTAAGCACTTTTCTGTTCATGTTTTAAATGGTTTAATTATAAATTCAAATTACAAACGTTCAAAAAAATTGTATTGGAGTAGGGTTAAGTCCGATTATCTTCTACAGGGATCTAGGTCTGAGTGGAATGCTCTCCGGTCTTTCTGAATGATTCTAGTCCGTATTCATGTGAGTTTCGGAGAAAACAACGACAAACACTGTACGGCTAGACCAAGGAGCGCGACCTGGGCTCATTCAAAAGACGATAAGTCTAGTTTTAAATGTTGTAAATCAATAGTTAAATATATAGATCTAAATCAACAGAAAGTGTAAAAACTCAAACAAAATTAATCTCGAATTTTAATAAATTAATCATTAATTTAAAAAAGTTAAATTTATTTACAAATATAAGATTTAAAGTTCTTTTTTTATTTAGTATTTCTTAAAAAATAGTTTATTTATGCACTTATTTATTTAATATTTTTTCAAATATATAATTGTAAGGAATTATACTCGTATTATGCATTTTTCATCTTCAATAAGTTCAACCCATGTACAAATTTAGAAGTTTAAAACTGAGTCTAGAGTTAAATGTTTCTTGGTTGGATCTAAAAAAAAAAAAAAAAAAAGAAAAGAAAGAAATATATGCTTCATAATCTAAAAGGTTTTTTTTTTTTTTAATTAAAATAATGTTTAACGAATTTTCCTATTTAAGATTTATGTACAATTTTAATTTAATCAAAATCCTGAAAGGGGTATAGGTAGTAAAACACTTAATTTTAAAAGAAACTCTTACTGTTTTGGATAAACTTTTGATTTGAACCAAAATTTGTGGATGAAAGTAAATATCTTTAATGTGATTTAATTACTTTTTTTTTTTTTTTTTTTTTTTTTTGTCCTTTCCATTGTGAGGAAAACTTAAACTACTGTATTGTTGCATGGGATTTTAAAATTATCCTTGAGAAAAATGACATGTACAGTCGGCAGCAAAAGTATCCGAGCTCTAGCCAATAATTCCGATATCAAAAAAGTACACTTAATACTGTTTTATTAAATAAATCCTTGTCGAATCATGTTCTTAGACTGACTAAGAACATGAATCGACAAGAATTTATTTAACAAAGCAGCATTAAGTGTACTTTTTTTAAGCAGGGATTATTGTTAGTGCTGGGATACTTTTGCTGCCGAGTGTAGTTTACAGTTTTTCAGTTTGGGATTTGAATTGAATATTAAACTACTATGATATGAAGGGGGTCATTACAAATTTTTCATTTATATCTTTCAAACATAACGAATAAAGTACTTTCTGGCACATCCTTCGCCAGAAAAAAAAAAAATAAAAAAATAAATAAAAAAATAAAAAAAAACAGTTATTTTTATAAAACTACTGGCATAGTTATTTTTGTTCAATTACATCTTATAGATTCTAAGATATAGTTTTCAAAAATTTGCAGCATTGCAACAACACTTGTTAAGCTATATACACAAAAGTTAGACCAACAGTTGATATCGTTGTTGTTATTATTATTATTATTATTATAACGTAAGTATCACTGATATAAAATTCGGCAAATTCCACGTGATAGATTCTGTGGTAGATCTTTCAAAAAATATGGTAGGAAACCTATTATTTCATAATCTTATTTGCTCCAAATTATCACAAGACATTTTGTAAAATTATATGCAATTGATCATGCGTTATTGGGAGAACGAAATTCTTGCACATCATTCAATAAAAAGGAAGGAAGAAAATAATAATAATAATAAAAATTATAACAAAGGAACTCGCTAAACAAAGAGGGATAAATGGTGTTGATGTTGGAGTACCCTCCATTTGGTCGTTTCAAAGGATTCTAGCCCGTGTTCATGCGAGTTTTGGAGAAATCTACTGAAGACTCCGAAACGCGAAACCGAAGAGCGTGACCTGGGTTCGAACGAGCGCTTTTAGATATTTGAGAAAGCCCTGGTTCGAAACCGACATTTTCTGTCGACCAAGTTTGCGGAAAAATTGTCAAAACATTCAAATAAAACAAAATCTCGCAAAAAAATTAACTGAAAGCTGAAAAAAAAGAAAATTTAATTTAAAAAAATAGAAGAACAAGGCAGAAACTGGAGGTAGTTATTAAGTCTTTCAACAACAGTTCAAGTCTTTAGAAACACAACTAGATACATTAGAATGATATGTAAGAAAGTTTTATGATGGCCAAGCAATACAAGATTTTGTTGGTTTCTTGTTAAGCTTAATTATATACACAATTATGTGCACAATGTAAATTTTTCATGTTTTATTTATGTAACTGCCATATGGAACAAAAAAAAAAAAAAAAAAAAATAAAAAAATAAATAAACTAGCATGTTGCGGCCACCGCATGACTTTCTTATATATTTTTTTATACAAATTCACCAGCAAAAGTAATTTATTAAAATTAGCTTCGACGATGATTGCAGACAATTTACACCCTAAATATATAATAAATAATGGTATAACATTAAATATCCAAAGAAAGTCAATTTTATTCTCTATATGACATCTTTAAAAAAAAGCTTTTTTTTTTTTATTAAAAAAATCGATAACTTTATTTTAAATTATCGAAAGTCGATGGTTCAACCATTCGTTTTAAAGGTATTGTATGGACGAGCTTCTTTGAAAGATACACAAAATTAAAATTCGTCCCCCTCACTGGGGGGGACTTCCCTCCAGGGGCGAAAGCATTGCTCCTACATATACAATTTTTTCCCCAGTTAACTATCATTATTTATTACAATTATTATTTTTTTAATTTCATAATGATTATTAAAAAATAATTCTCTTTACGTATTTGTACGTAATTTTGTCCGATACCATCATGTTAAAATTTTAGAAAAGTGGGATGACAATGCCACCTGTTGGACAATTTCCCCCAAAATTTGATAGGCACTAATTTATAGTCAAAGTGCATCTATATATCAAATTTTCTAAAATTCTGTGCTTTAACCCCTTAACGCGCGCTGTCCTCGCTGCGAGGACGCAAAATTTAAGATCCAGCTGCAAAATTTCATCCCGGAAATTTTTTAGCAAAAATTTACGTTTATAACATATCAGAAAAGGCCGGGTTTTTTAACCTTAAAATTTAAAATTTCTTTTAGTTTAATTTAGTTCATGAATTTCGGTGGCAGTATAATTTAAATTATAGGAATTGTCTTGCGCCGCAAAGGGTTAACTCCTGAAATACATTTGCCACAAAATTTTGTCATACACACAGACAGACATTTTCTAAAAGTGCTCAAATCGTGTTCTAGACTTCGCAAAACGTGTAAATCCATCGAAAACACGATGTCAGAATTTTTCACGAATCTAATATTTTCTTCTATTAAATATCGGAAAAAGTAAAAATAAAACATGAAACGATTTGTAAAGATATTTTTGGTCCATTTTCAGAGATTTTACCCCCGTTTTGCATTTGAATATGTTAATTTTATTTCGAAATTTGAGGATATGACTTTGAATCGTGCTGTTAGGATCATCCCTTTTTAATAATTAAAAAAAAAAAAAAAAAAAATGTGATATGCAAAAATCTTAAAATAACTCGAAAAGTATTTTCCCCCTTATTATTTAATTTAATTATTATAATTATGTTAGGTATGGTAGGTTTCTCAGATGTGGTAGCCCATGACAACCTAAAACAAGGGGACCGATCTATTGAACCAGAAAAAAATTTACAAATGAAGTGAAAAAATTGTTGCCTGTATCAGTCTCATAGACTAAAACTGCAAAGAGCTGTCAAATATATCCAATTTTTGGATAAACTTCGTACCAGATTTTTATAATAGTGGGCCTCATTAAATAAAATCGGACGAAAACATGATCAATGATTTCTATAAAAAATAATTGTAATTTTAAAAATTTAAATGATGACAGCTATAAAAAAAACTCACATATAGGGCCCGATTTAGACTACCTGGAGCCCCGGGGCAAGCTTTTTCTAGGGGCCACGCTTGCAGTGGCATAAAAGGTCTTTACGTTGCAGAATACCTGCATACGATTCTGAGTGGGCCCCTTAAAGAAGAGGGGCCCACATGCCTTAGAGTTAGTCAGGGCATATACATAAAATAGGTTTCAAATGGCCCTGCATGCTTATAGTTTTTTTTTTTTTTTTTTGGACCCCCCCCTACCGAAATTTTCTGGCTGCGCTACTGTCCATGTTCCCGTGCTATAGTCAGGCTTTGACTACAGACGGAAACTTGTTGTCAAAACCTTTTAATATTTTTTATTTAGATGGAAAAATAAAAAAATAAATAAATAAATAAATAAAAATACTACCAAAATATCAGTTTAAAAAAAATTTCTTTTAGAATTTGAAATCTGTATTTCAAACAAATTTCTTATTCTAAATGTATTGCACTGGCAAAGAGATTCTATCATCCAAGGTGATAGATGGTAGGCGCTAGCTTTGAATCAGGTACACACTTGTTAACCTAGTTGTGCGACTTTTCCATGGTCTTCTTAGGAACTCGCATTAGAATGTGCTAGGTCACCTTAAAAAGACTGCCCAGAGAATATCTCATTCGGGCCTAAACCCACATTCAGAAACACACTTTTGAAGATTCTGTAGAAAAATTGCTGCCTTGTGCTGATGCATTCACGTTGCACATTTGCCTGTTTTTTTTTTTTTTTTTTTTTTTTTTTTTTTGTCTGATGGCGAGTCCTGCTTTATTAAATTGAAATAATTGTTGAATGCTTTTACAATTTGAGGAGTTTTCTTATTTTCTTCACATTAATTAAATTAAATAACTCCCATAAAAATATTTTTCTTAAATCTTCGCAGGAATTAGTATTAAATAAAAAAGCAATTCTCTATGTAGTGTATTAATTCATAAATTGCAGTTATTTTAATAAAATATGGAAAGAAATATTTAGGAGGGGGGGGGGGTTGTCATTTGAAACATCTTTGCATTAAAGGAATTTTAAAAAGAAATATATTTGACAAATTTAAACAAGTTTAAATAATAATTAAAATTTAAATGAAATAAATTTTGTTTACTATTTAATCATAAAAATAAATATTTTACATATTTAAAAATTCTATTATAAATTTTTATTGTAATCCATGTTTTTTTTTTTTTTTTTTTTTTTTTTTTTTAAAGCTAAATAAAATAAAATAAACTGTTTAATAGATAAAAAAGAAAAGAAAAAAAAGAAATGCAATAAATTTAAATTTGTATTGAAGATATTTTAAGAAAATGGCTGTTTCGTTTCGTTTTTAAAGATTTTTTTTCCGTTAAATTATTTATTAGCTTTCCTAAAAAAAAAAAAAGGTTGTTATTTTTTTAATAAAACATTTTATCTGGTCTATTTTTTAAATTCTCTTTGTAGTCTATTAGTTCATAAATTGCAGTTATTATAATAAAATATGGAAAGAAATATTTAGGGGAGGGGGAGTGTTTCTGTCATTTGAAACATTTTTGCAATTTTAAAAAGAAGGAATTTTAAAAAGAAGTAATTTAAATAACATATTTAACACATTGAAACAAGTTTATATAATAATTAAAATTTAAATAAAATAATTTTTGTTTATTATTTAAACATAAAAATAAATATTTTACATATTTTAAATTTGTAATGAAATCCAAGGTTTTTTTTTTTTTTTTTTAAGCTAAGCAAATAAATAAATAAAATAAATAAGAGATAAAAAAAAAAAAAAAAAATAAAAAAAAAAATGCAATACATTTAAATCTGTATTGAAGATATTTTAAAAAAAAATGGCAGTTTCGTTTTTTTTTTTTAGTTAATTTTTTAGAATTATCTATTTATTTTCCTAAAAATAAAGTTACTGCTAAAAAAAAAATTAGGAGTGGGGATGTTTTTGTCATTTGAAACATTTTTGTATTAAAGGAATACACATAAATTAAGAAAATGTGCTAAAAGGGTGATGCCTCGCCAAACTCTGTTCACCTTGCTCGAATCCAACAACTTTCAAAAATCAAAGTCTGTACGCATGCTCAGTTAGCATTTTTGGAGGGAGCCGGCGCTGCGGCGAGACGCTAGTCTTGGAACCTAGGTTTTTGTAATTCAACATTGTATTGCAGTGTTCATATGATTCAAGCTATTTAATTTTCTTCGTATGAAGTGATGTATTTTACTATTCAATGTGTAATAAATAGAAACCAATAAAAATCTTTTAATTTACAAACTAACACAGAAAGTTTTGCAAATTAGAATCGTTTTTCCTTTTTATAATAAACATTTCTGAACTTTGTTTCCGGTGTGAAATTTAATAAATAATGTATATTGTGTGGTAGATCAAAATTTATTATTTCTAAATGTATAGATGGTCCCCTAACACATTTTCACGTGTAACTCTGTTTAGAATGGATTTAAAGTATATAAATAGGTAGGTTTTCCGAAATGCCTTGATCTCAAAAATCGGAATATGATGTCAAAAATAGGGGTCGTCATTGAAAGAAATGAAGTTTATACCTGTTTTAATATGTAGATGACCCCTTAAGTAAAATCTAACTACACCATTAAAAACTAGACGTTGATGCAGATCGATAGGTACCAGCCGCATGCTTCTACGATAATTTACGGCGAAATTAGGTGGGGGGGTGGGTTTTTTTTTTTTTTTTTTTTTTTGGCTGACTGTACATGCGAGTTAGTCCACTGTTTGGAGAATTTTATATGAAGAATATCTACACCCATTCCATATTTAGAAAGTGCAATCATTGGAAGTAAGTGATTACCCTCTGCACGTAGAATTCTGCCAATGGTTCTTGCAACAGTGTGCGTTGTATCAGGATTTTCTAACTTTTGTTCTGGTCTCAGATGAGACAATTTTTACACAGGAAGGCGTTATCAATGTGCACAGTACTCATCTATGGACAACAGAAAATTCACACGTTATACGCCCACATTCATTCCAAAAACGTTTCTCTGTTAATGTTTGGGCAGGTATTGCGAACGATTACCTCATAGGATTATATCTTTTACTAACACTGCTCAATGGCTCATGTTATGCTATTTTTCTAAAAGAGGTTTTGCCAGAATCTGCAAGATGTTCCAGTTGTCGTTCGTAACCAAATGTGGTTTCAGCATAATGGTGCGCCAGCACATTTCGATATGGAAATGTGCAATTACCTGGCTGCCAGTTTTGAAGGACGATGGATTGGATGGTGCAGGCCAGTCCAGTGGTCACTCCAATACCCAGATTTATCGATCATCGATTTCTTCTTACGGGGCATCTGAAGGCCATCATTTACGAGACTCCTGTTGATTCACCCGAGGACCGCGTTGCTCGACTGCCCATTGCGGCTGCACAAGTGCGTGAAACACCTGGCATTTTTTAAGCTGTTCGTCAATCCACACTTCAACGCTATCAAGCAAGCATTACGGTTGGTGGTCGCAATTTTGAACACCTATTGTAAATATTGATGCAAAGAAATACTTTGTTTTTATACGTTTTTACTTTCGTTTTTTTTTTTTTTTTTTTTTTTTTTTTTCCAATGATTTTTCAATGATTTTTCTTTTTTTTTTTTTTTTTTTTTTTTGTGTGTGTGTGTGTGTGTGTGTGTGTGTTATGCTTATACAAAAAATGTATGTTTTAGTAAATTGTTCATCCCCTTAATGTTCGTTCCATGACCGAAGAAATATTCGTATTTGGAACTCCGCTTACTGCGTAAATTTTACATTTCGTGCGCGTTACAGTACATCTAAAAAATGTTTCACAATATAAGCATTTATTCGATAAGTGTGAAGTATTCGGAAATAGCATTTTTATCAAGTATTTTGTAAGATTAACAGTAAAGACGAAACCTTTCTATTAAATAGTGCACCATTTACAGCAATGGCAGTAGACGGAGCTTTCTGTTAAAAACCCCAGAAAACTTATGGTCCGTAAAGGATTAAAATGAAGTTTGGGGACATGGGTTCCTATACAATTCTGAGTCCTAATGATGTGTCCTACCTCCTCTCAAAGTTTTTCCCACCATCGTTGAATCTCCCTGCATAAAACTTTGAGGGGAGGTAAGACACATCATTAGGACTCAGAATTGTGTAGGAACCCATGTCCCCAAACTTCATTTTAACCCTTTACGGACCATGTGTTTTCTGGGGTTTTTAACAGAAAGCTCTGCCTACTGCCGTTACTCTTGAACGATTTATTATTTAACAGAGAGTTTCCATGTATAATTGCTTATCATACAAAAGGCATACATAATAATAATTTTATTTCCAAATAATGCACATTACTTAAGTAAATATTAATATTGACAAATTTTTTTTTTATATATACTGTAACACACAGAATATAAAAGTTACAACGTAGATGGAGTTTCAAATACGAATATTTCTACAGTCATGGTACAAACATTAAGGGGTAGAACAGTTTACTTAAACATACATCTTTTGTATTGGCATAACACAAAAAATTAAATATGAAATAAAAAACATTTTGCAAAAAACGAAAGTAAAAACGTATAAAAACAAATTGTAAAAACAAAGTGCTTCTTTGCATCAATATTTACAATAAGTATTCAAAATTGCGACCACCAGCCGTAATGCATGCTTGATAGCGTCAAATAGCATGACGTGAGCCATTGAGCGGTGTTGGTGAAAGATATGGGCCTATGAAGTAATCGTTCACAATACCTGCCCAAACATTAACAGAGAAACGTTTTTGGAATGAATGTGGGAGTATAGCGTGTGGATTTTCTGTTGCCCACAGATGAGTATTGTGCACATTGAAAACGTCTTCCTGTGTAAAAACGGCCTCATCTGAGAACAGAACAAAAGTTGGAAAATCCTGCTGCAACGCACACTGTTGCAAGAACCATTGGCAAAATTCTACACGCAGAGGGCAAAATTCTACGCGCACTTGCTTGTAATGCTTGGACTTTCTGAATATGGAATGGGTGTAGATGTTCTTCATGTAAGACTCTCCAAACAGTGGACTGACTCGCATGTACATGGCTTGCGATATTACTTGTATCTGTGCCGGGTGTATCATCCACAATGTTTAGAATGGTTTCTTCCATGTCTGGATGTCGAGTAGTTCTTGCTTCAGAATTAGCGAGAAATGTACCATTTTCACGAAAGTTCCGAAGCAGCCGTTCAAACATTTTGTGATTTGGCATGTGCCTGTTTGGAAATCGTTCCTGATACAGTCGTAGCGCTGCTGTAGCGCTTCCATTAGCAACACCATACATTATATGCATGTCTGCTTTTGCACTATTAATAAAATCTTCCATCACCGTCGAAAATCGTAGTTTAATATTACACTTTACAGCAGATGCAGATCAGGTTCACTTAAGCTCTCTACCTTCAGCATTACCAGCCAATTACCCCAATTTTGCTTAGTTGTATTACTGGTGGTGATTGCAAGTTTAAGAGTTTATTGTTAATATTACTGCAAAAAAAAAAAAAAAAAAAAAACACTTTGTATACTAGCCAACCATCTCATTATGAACCGTACAATTTTTACTACCCGCTTTTTTTTCACATCAGTCATTTTTTTTTTTTTTTTTCAGTAATTTTTTTATTATTTAATCATAACAAGATTTGAAGAAGATTATTCTAAAAATAAAGTTGTGTGAAAAAAACGGCCATTTTTTCAAGCTGCGTTAACAATTGTACGGTTATTAATGAGATGGTTGACAAGTATGACTTTGCGATGTATTTGAAACTCCGCCTACTGCGTAAATTTTACATTTCGTGCGCGTTACAGTACATCTAAAAAATTATTCACAATATAAGCATTTATTCAATAAGTGTGAAGTATTCGGAAATAAAATTTTTATCATGTAGTTTGTAAGTAAAAGACAGAACCTTTTTGTTAAATAGAGCACCATTCACAACCAATGCCAGTAGGCGGAGCTTTCTGTTAAAAACCCCAGAAAGCACATGGTCCGTAAAGGGTTAAAATGACGTTTGGGGACATGGGTTCCTATACAATTCTGAGTCCTAATGATGTGTCCTACCTCCACTCAAAGTTTTTCCCATCATCGTTGAATCACCCTGTATATATAAAATTGCACTCACTCACACACACACACACACACACACACACACACACACATATATATATATATATATGTGCGTGTGTGTGTGTGTGTGTGTTGCAGTTTTAAATCATAAAATAAAATAAAATTTTCTGTAAAATTTTCTTTCAGCCAATTTCTCATTCATGAGAGTGTCCTGGAAAAAGGGTGGAGAGTACGACCCCTGAATTATTGAAAAATATAAAAATTAATTATACGAATGTCATGCACCCTACATGTGGCGTAGGGTGCGTCAAAAAATCCAATCTGGCAACTCTGTCCCCAAGTAACAGAGAACACTGGACGCATCAGTTACACCATTTATTCACGAAATACACTGCTCGACATTGAAAATGCAACACCAAGAAGGAATGATAATAACGGGATGAAATTTGTTGGACACATACATTATAGTAGAAAGAACAATTGATCAAATTTTCAGGAAATTTGGAGTGATATGTACTGAAGAAACAGTACATAAAGCAGCGACCTCTGTGAGAAATAACAACACATATCTGCCTAGGCATTGAATCGAACAGCGATTGGATGACATGTACGGGTAGAGCACTTCATGAAGTTTTAACACGATGCCACAATTCATCGATCGAAGTTACTGGTGAGTGGTGGGGGCCAGTCGCTTTTCAACGATTAAATAGTCATTTTCTTTGGTGCGAGAGCAGGAGAACGCGCTGGCCAGAGCAACAGTCGAACACATTCGGCATCAATGAAGGTCCATGGACAACTTGCGGTCGTGCATTGTCCTGCTTAAATATTGCGCTTCGGAGGCCTTGAACATAGGGCAGGGCTATGGGCCTTAACTCGTCAGAAGTGTAATGGCTGGTATTCAGAGTGGCGGGAATGAAAACAAGAGGTAATCGAGACGTGTATCCAATGGTACAACATACCATCAATCCAGGTGGTGACTCAGTATGCGGCTACCAAAATTCTGATTACCCTCAAAACTGCATCACTCATATGGGCGCCATTAATGTGTGATCAACGATGAACCTGGAGGCAAGAATGGCGTGAAGTCACTTTTCAGACAAATCACAATCCTGTTTACAGCATCAAGATTGCTTTATCCGTATTTAACGGCATTATGAATAATGCACATTGCCAGCTGGGATTCGACATCATCACACTGTCCATCATTTGCAATGATGTTATGGGTTCTCATTGGATACACGTCTCGATTACTTCATGTTCGTATTCCTGGCACTCTGAACAGCGGCCATGAAATTTCTGATGAGTTAAGGCCCGCCCCTCTGCCCTGTATTCGAGGCCTGCGTAGCGCAAAATTTAAGCAAGATAATGCACGACCGCAAGTTGTTTGTATTGTCTGGACCTTCTTTGATACAGAATGTGTTCGACTGTTGCTCTGGCCAGCGCGTTCTCCTGATCTCGCCACAATGAAAATGAGTTGTTTAATCATAGAAAAGCGACTGGCCCCCCACCACTCACCAATAACTTCGATCGATGAATTTTGGCATCGTGTTGAAGCTTCATGAAGTGCTCTACCCGTACATGTCCTCCAATCGCTGTTCGATTCAATGCCTAGTCAGATATGTGCCGTTATTGCTCACAGAGGTCGCTGCTTTATGTACTGTTTTCTCAGTACATATTACTCCAAATTTCCTGAAATTTTGATCAATTATTCTTCCTACTATAATGTATGTGTCCAACAAATTTCATTCCGTTATTATCATTCCTTCTTGGTATTGCATTTTCAATGTCGAGCATTGTACAACTAATCTTCTATGAGTACATGCCCCTAATTCACTGAATTTCAGCAGATCCTGCCTTTTTGGCGGATCCACGTGCCGAGAATGTAACTGTTTAAGAAACTTTGCTTTTACAACTACTGGATTAAATAAAAAATTAAAATGTGCATAACCCTATTACTGGTGCTGGGATATAAAATATTTTAATGCATTTGCTAAGCCGATTTTAACCATGACGCTAAAAATTCCTCTGAATACAGTTCTGGCAAAAAGATATTTTTTCATATCAGTTATCGGATAAAAATAATTCAACAATTGAATGACAGATGTAAGGTCCTCGGTCATATCATGAGTTAATATTTTCAAATAAAATATAAATTTTTATTTGGATTATAGTATTAGTATTCATTTAGTATACATATTTAACAATTGAATATTGATGTTTATTTTTATAAATTAATGTAATAGAATGATGTAATTTTATTAATAAAAGTTAATCCTTTAATAATTTTCTAAGACATTTTCGTATTAATTTTAAAATCCCAAAACGAAAGCTAATACTATCAATAAAATTTTTCATCCTGGTAGACATATTCATCCACCTCTAACGAGAATATGCATCTAAATAAATTTTCCTGAATGAAAATAATCTTAAAAAGTTTTTCAAACATATACTGTGTAATTCCTTATTGGAGGGGAGGGTTAATAATAGAGCTCAGATTTAGCATGAAAATATATATTAACACTTTAGTATGTCAGTTTTCTAGTTATTTCAAATAGAATAAAGAATTTTTAAATCTTACAATATCTGTCAATTTTGAATTTTTTAAAAAAGCTACATAAAAAATTATGAAAATATTTTAAAAGAGCAGAAAAATTCCCTCAAAACGACATCAATTGTCTTTGAAAAAAATCTCGATTTCATGAAGCGCTGAAAATGAGGAAAAAATGCGAAACAAATATCCCCCAAATGTATGTAATCGGCATTTAAGCAAAAACCGTTTTAGCTACAAAAGACAAAATTTGCTAAAAATTGGTCCTTCTATATGCGCTTACAAAGTTCAGAAATTTTATATTTCGGTCAACTCATTCCGTTTCGACATTTGCTCTTTAAATTTTTAAAAATATACTTCTCATATAAATCGCTGAAACAATTCCTTCCATCTCAGCCCGAAGAGTAGATTTCTTTCTTTCTTTTTTTTTTTTTAATAAATGGCTGCCATTTTAAAATTAGATGATCTATCAAGTTAATTAACCCTTTCATGGCCACATGTTTTTGCCTTTTTGACAGAAAGCTCCGCCGGTGGGCATTATTCTTGTATATTACATTACTATAAAGCAATGCTTTCTGTATTTATATTTATAATATAATAGATTATACATTACAGTTATACTTTTTCTAATCAAAGTATTTGTATTCATAGTGCATTGATTGGTACAAATGTGAATATTGTGTATATTGTTAAGAAGTAATATAACATGCGTAACATAAAGAAACGCCCACTGGCGGAGTTACAGATTTTCAAATGACGTGAATTCACGTTATCGGTCGCGAAAATGTTAAGGTAGTTGATTGAGAAACTGCTTGGAGTATGCATATGTCGAATGTTAAGCAAATTAATCCATAAATATCTTTTTATGTGAAAATTTCTTGCAGCCATAAATTCAAACAAAACAAGGGCTCAGTTTGGATAATGAAGTCATCCACGATATTTGTAAAATTAGTCCATCATTTCACTTTATTCGAATTGACTGGTTATTTTGAAAGTAATCGCAATGACAAATTTTGATGTGAAGTCGTGATTTCAAGAGGCCGCGCTTTTTAAATAAGATGTGTGATTAAATTGTCAAACAAACTCTTTAATAATTTTTAAAGATAAGTCCAGAGTTCAACAATTGACCGATTTCTAAAAGAGGGAAAAAAAGGAAATAAAATAAAATAAAGAGAGAAATAAGGAATAAAGCTAATTGGAATTAACTCTATTATATGACGCGCCTTTCAAAATAAATAAATTAATTAATTAAACAAAAAATAAAAAAAATAAAATAAAATAAAATAAAATAAAAAATAAAAAAATAGCCATAACTATTATAAACAAAAGTCTAATTCTAATAACATCTATAGTTAAACTGTAAAATTAGCTAAATCATTATAATTAATTCGTTTATTCTACTTTTGAAATAAAGATTGATAACGATGAAACTTCTTAGAAGTTGCTGAAAATTTCGAATAATTTACTAAATTTTATTTAGTAAAATGTAAAATTTAAGAAGATTGCAGTTTAAATTGATATTTCTATATATTGTGTTCGATTCGCTTTCATACCTAAATTTATTATTTTGGAATACGTAAAAAAGAAAAGAATGAATGAATACAAATGAAACACTCCATGCAACTAAATTTAGGCACTAATTTAATAGAAAAGAACACTGAAATACTTTATATCTTTAAACTAACAATAATAATAATAATGCATCATAAAAACAATTACTAGTACTGATAAAGTTTTCACAAGACATTCCCGGATAAATAAAAAGTTGAAATTATTATTAATAATAATAATCGATATTCTATTGTTTTGACTTCTTAAGTAATGTATTCCGGAGCATTTCTAGCCCCGCATTAATTTCATACCACTCATGCATTTTTTCCTATTTTATCTTATTTATTAAAGAAAATTATTACTTAAATAAAGTGGTGTGGAGTAAAGGCAAAACTAAATAGGTTTTGGAATAAATTGATTAATTCCTGTACATTTTTAACCCTGCCTTTATTTCACATCACTTATTTTTTTTAATTATATATTTTTTTTCTATTTTATCTTATTTATTGAAGAAAATTATTACATAAATAACGTGGTGCGAAATAAAGCAGAGCTAAAAATGCCCCGGAATAAATCAAAATGTTGGCAACTACGCATGCTGGACACTGAAGCGGTCTATCTTATGTTTAAAAGTTTGGAAGCGAGAGGAAAAAGAAGTTGCGCATTGCATTCTACACGAATAGGTTAATACGCAGCTTTTTGACATGCATAAATCAAAACCAGTCTGTTCCTTAAAGACCGCTGCCTCTTCTATGTCATTCAACAAGATGTCATTTTATGTATTCAGAAAAAACACATTTAGATCTCATTCTTAAATGAGTTAGAATAGAGAGATGTATCAGATTTATTAGACTAAAAATAAATTCTCCTCTCTCTCCCTTACGCTGAGGGAATGTTTTCCTTCATTAATTTGTTTCCCTTTTTATTTTCCCCTCTGAGACCCAAAGTTTCCCGAATACGGGAAATTTTTCCGAAGCAGTGTTGCCAGATTTAAATTGTCAGAAAAAGTCAAATCGGAAAAGAAAAAGGCCAAAAAAAAGCCAAATTCATTTTATTTAAATAAATGACCGATAGGTTGCGCTGTGTATGTCAAAATAATATCAATTAATAAATTAATGATTAATTAAATATTAAATAGTTGATATTAATTACCATAGCGCATTACCTATTATATACTTTTGTGACGATGAGTTTTTTGTGTTCTCTCTCTACCATCTTAATTAATTAAAATCTTTCTATACACATAATTATCCTTCAAGCGCGTTGTGTTTACCCATAATTACCAAGGTTCCAAATTGAAAATAAAACTTTTGTGCTATGCAGCACACTGGTTATTTGTGCAGCTGCTCTGGTATGATTATTCTATGTTATGTAAAACACTTTGCAAACATTATGGTCTATGGCAGTTTCTGTCAACCATTTACCCAATTTTAAACTTTTCTTAATTCATTATTCTTGGACAGAGACTTTCATAAGAAAACAAACAAACATGATAAATAAAAAAATAAGTAAGGGCAATTTCCTTCCCCCCCCCCCAAAAAAAATAAATAAATAAATAAATAAAATAAAATAAAAAATAAACAAACAATGCAGACTGTGTATTAATAGTAGCAGTATTTATTCCTGCAATTTTTTTCTCTTAATCAGTCGGACATCCACTGTGAAACAGTAAATGCAATCCCAAAAAACTCTGAAAACATGGTACACCGCATGGCCGGTAAGGGTCGGAATAGTGTCGGTAAATGTTACGATAACAATTCTAGCGGCTGTTTTATATCTTTCCTGTGTCCCTTCCTCTATTAAACTCAAATTAAAGAGTCCATATTCCATGTCACTTGTCACATCGCTATTTCTCTTTTTTAACAAAAAATTCAATAAGTCATTAAAAGTATTTAATAAATCGAGTGATGCTTAAAACTGAATAACAATTAAAATAATTACAAGATAAAAAGAACTTTTTATGTACCATGATTTTAAATTTTCTTTTGAATCATATAAACTTTACCGAAGGCAGCGGGAACCTGGAACAATTGACTAAAAGTATTACAAACATTCATTGCTATCTTGTTTTGTGCTAGTATAAAAGTTTCAAACGGCTAGTTAGCCGGGAAATTAGTTAAAAATCGATTGCAAGCTTTGTATTTGTAACGCTGCCGAAGGCAGCAGGGCCCCGAAGCAGTTGGTTAAAAATATTTAAAAAATGCATTTTCACCGTGTTCTGAACTATTCTGAAAGTTTAAAATGTCTAGCTAGTCCGGAAGTTAGTTACATAAATTTTCTGTTGAATCATATAAATGCTGCCGAAGGCAGTAAGGACCTGAAATAGTTCATTAAATGTTTTTAGTTCCCCATCATACTATAGGTATGGGGAACTTAGGTAATCGTGAAAATTTTCGACCTCGGTTTTTTGACTTTTCTACACGTTTTCAGGTGTGAGGAATCCGAAAATGACAAAATTTCTATGGTGTCTGTCTGTAGGGTGTCTGTTAGTCTGTTAGTGGGTCAGTCCGTTAGTTTGTTAGTCTGTGTACACGATATCTCAAGAACAAATTGTCGCAGAGAGGTCAGATCAGTTTTAAAATATTACTTTCGACACTGGCAAGAACCCTATTCATTTGCAACAATCGAATTTAAAAACTTCGTAAGTTATTAGAAATTTACGATTTTCTTAACATGGGAGAATAGGACAAAAATTCACTTAAACGTGCATTAAATGAAAACTTTTTACTGTAAAAATGTCAGACCAGTTTTAAAATATCAGTTTTGATGCCGGGAATGAACATCAGTAACTATAAATATGCTACTTTGAAAATTTCGCAAGTTACTGGAAATTTACGAATTTCTTAACATGGCAGTATAGGGCAAAATTTCACATAAACGTCAATTTTTAGAGATATTTTCATCGTAAAGATGTCAGACTGCTTTTGAAATGTTATTTAGGACACTGGCATGAATATTAATGACTATGAATTTTCCAATATAAAGATTTCGTAAGTTATTGGAAATTTACGAATTTCTTAACATGTCACAATAGAGCAAAATTTCACATAAACGTCAATCTTGAGGGATATTTTCAGCGTAAAGATGTCAAACCACTTTCTAAATATTATTTAGGATACTGGCATGAATATCATAGACTATGATTTTTCCAATTAAAAAAAATTCGTAAGTTATTTGGAATTTACGATTTACTTAACATGTCAGAATAAGGCAAAATTGATCATAAACTTCCATTATGAGGATCCTAAATACATTAGACAACTTCAAAATTAAGTTTATGATATTTGTTTGAACATGATTGAATACAAATATTCTACTAGGAAATTTTCGTAAACTATTCGTAATTTACGATTTTATCAACATAGCGAAATTGTAAATTTTTCACATAAATATGAATTTTGAGGTTTATTGCATTGGAAATAGTAGCATGAAAACTAAACAACAGAATTGACCCTCATAAAATAAATTAATAAATTAGAACAAGATAATATCCAAGTGAACGGTGGATAGCCTATTAGGCGGGGATTTCATTCTGTCACTGTATCAAGCTTTGGTCAAATTCATTTCTTTTAACATGATTATAATATGTCTCGCACGCACTAGAAATTTCTGAGAACATAAATATGATGGGGAACTGAGCAGAGTCCACCTATGCCAACTAGTTAAAAAATGTCACTGTGTTCTGAGCTATCCTGAAAGTTTCAATTGTCTAGCTAGTCGGGAAGTTAGTGAAAAATCGATTGCAAGCTTTGTACTGGTAACGCTGCCGAAGGCAGCAGGAACCCGAAACAGCTGGTTAAAAGAATTTAAAAAATGCATGGACAAACAAACAAGAATCCAAGTTAATATAAACGTGGTAAAAAGGTTCTACAAAGTGACAACAGAAAAAGCCAAAAAAAAAGACACTATTTTTTCAAGCAAAACAAACTCAAAAAACGCCAGAAATTTAAGATTTGGCTTTAACCCTTTCAGGGGCGGTGGTCTATATTTTATACCACCTAATTTCACCTCCCAACTGCAAAAATTCATCCCAGAAATTTTTTAGAAAAAACTTACGTTTTCAATATATCAGAAAAAGCAATTTTTTTTTTTTTTTTTAACCTAAAAATTTCTTTTAGATTAATTTAGTTCAGGAATTTCGGTGGCAGTAAAACTTAAATGATCTGACAAGTAAACCTTCTCTCCTTTGATACCGGTTTACCGGAAACCCATATATTTACTGAAAGCTTATGTCACAAGTAGAAAAACTGTGAAATCTTAGGGGCAGAGGAACAAGCGTTTAGGAGCTACAGAACCCACAAAGTATCAGTAAAGTGTGTATAGATTAGATGGACAATGGACATATCGCAATGACGTCTCTATTTCTTGTATGTTCCCGTATGTTGCTGTGAAGTACTAACGTATTGTAGTCGTCTTCTTACATTGTAGATGGATCCTAAAGTCGTTGTGGCTGCCTTGGTCTCCCAATTTGGAACAAGCAATCGGTCTCCGAACATCCAAAAATCAGAGATAATAAAACACATAACTACCCTTCCGGAAAATGATATGGAAATTGTGGAAGAGATCCAGACATTCGGATTTTCTGGAGGCAATGTAGAAGTATGGGACGAGGATATGGACTTCGGAGATGACGCTGTCGATAAGGAACAGCAATGCTCGTCGCAACAGTCGTCGTCCTCCATTTCTATCGTGACGTATTTTGGCCAAATATGCCTAATGACAGGAAGAAAATTCTGCTTTTAGGGGATTCATAGTGTTCTAACAAAGATCATGCATTGTTTGCTTTTGAAGTACCTGATAGTAAAGTCCTACAAAGAGACCTGGTACCTAAGGATATACGGGAAAGATCCAGCATCTGGATATTTTTTTTTTCAGGCACTACAAATCTTTTGTTCGTTACATAACGAACACAGCCATTATTGAGACACAGGAGCACATATGGCATCGCAATAGTTTTCCGGCCCTGCAGTCATTTTTCTTATATCAGCTCCTGTGTCAGCTCCTGTCAATGCTCCTCATTTCAAGAACTTGATTAAGTATGCTTTTTATAAGTGCGGATACTTGGACAACGAATCTGGAATGTAGATTAAGCCAATGGATTACTGCTTCGATTCATTGACGAATAATGAGTGTGCAAAGTGTGCGGTTATCGCTTTTGTAAAATGTGCCCATTGTGAACTGTATTTCTGCACGTTTCACCATTTATTTAACGAATTGCACACTGATTGTCTCTTGTAATAGATTTTGTTTGAAGTCAATAACACAAGTCACATTTTCAACATCCCAACGTATAATTTTTCATTTCAACGAGTTGTTTCTTCCTTTATTTTGATATCTCCACCTTCTTATCATATTACTATATATTACTATCATATAAATACGTGAAACGAGTATTTTAGTGACTTTTGGTGTCATATGTTTCCAACATTTTACTGATACTTTGTGGGTCCTATAGCTCCTAAACGCTTATCCCTCTGCCCCTAAAATTTTACAGTTTTTCTACTTGTGACATAAGCTTTCAGAAAATATATAGGTTTCCGGGAAACCGGTATCAAAGGTTTACTTGTGAGTGATTCGCGCTGCAAAGGGTTTAAAAAGCCAATCTGGCAACTCTGCCCGCATGAGAAGAAAAATTCGCACCATTTATTTCCGGGAAAACAGCTATTCACACTACAGTAGGCATACGTGTCCCTCACTACACCGAACACCGAATTTCTGCAGATCCTGCCTTTGCGACGGATCCGCGTTGTCAGGAATTCACACATAAAAGGATTACGGTTCAACCCATGGATTGAAAAATATATTTATAAAATATGTATAAACTGATTACTGGTGTTGATATATTAAATATTTTGTTCATTTGCTTAGCCGATTTTAACCATGCAAAAATTCTTTTAAATACAGTTCCAGCAAAAACAGATTTTTTCATATCAGTTATCTGATAGAAATAATTCAACAATTGAATGACAGATGTAAGGTCCTCTGTCATAACATGAATTAATATTTTCAAATAAAATATAAATTTTTATGTGGATTGTAGTATTAGTATTCATTTAGTATACATATTTAACAATTGAATATGTATATTTATATTTATAAATTAATGTAATTGAATGATGTAAATTATTAATAAAAGTTAATCCTTTAATAATTATCTAAGACATTTTTGTAAAATTTTTAAAATCCCAAAACGAAAGTTAATACTATGAATAAACTTTTTCCTTCTGGTAGAAAAATGCATCCACTTATAACGAGAATATACATCTAAATTAATTTTTCAGAATGAAAATTATCCTAAAAAGCCTTTCAAACATATACTGTGTAATTCCTTATTGCATCAACAAACTCAGGAGGGGAGGGTTAATAACAGAGCTCAGATTTAGCCTGAAAATATATATTAACACTTTAGTATGTGAGTTTTCTAGTTATTTCAAGTAGAATAAAGAATTAAAAATCTCACAATATCTGTCAATTTTGAAGTTTTTAAAAGCCACGTAAAGGATTATGAAAATATTTGAAAAAAGCAGAAAAAAATCCCACAAAATAACATCAATTGTCTTTAAAAAATTCTCGATTTCATGAAGCGCTGAAAATGAAGAAAAAATGCGAAACAAATATCCTCCCAAAAATGTAATCGGCATTAACGCAAAAACCGTTTAAGCTACAGAAGATAAAATTTGCTAAAAATTGGTCCTTGTATATGCGCTTCCTAAGTTCGGAAATTTTATATTTCAGTCAACGCATTCCGTTTCGACATTTACTCTTTAAATTTATAAAAATATACTTCTCATATAAATCGCTGAAACAAGTCCTTCAATCTTAGTCCGAAGAGTAGATTGATTTCTTTTCTTTTTTTTTTTTTTTTTAATAAGCGGCTGCCATTTTAAAATTAGATGATCTATCAAGTTAATTAACCCTTTCACAGCCGCATGTTTTTGTCTTTTTGACAGAAAGCCCAGCCGTTGGGCGTTATTCTTGTATATTACATTACTATAAATCAGTGTTTTATGTATTTATATTTATAATATAGATGATTATACATTACAGTTATACTCTTTCTAATCAAAGTATTTGTATTCATAGTGCATTGATTAGTACAAATGTGAATATTGTGTATATTGTTAAGAAATAGTATAACCTGCGTAACATAAAGAAACGCCCACTGGTGGAGTTAAATGACGTGATTTCATTTCAGCGGTCTCGAAAGTGTTAAGGAAGTTGATTGAGACATTGCTTGGAGTATGCATATACCGAGTTTTAAGCAAATCAATCCATAAATACCTTTTTATGTGAAATTGTCATGCGGCCAAAAATTCAAACAAAACAAGGGCTCAGTTTGGATAATGAAGTCATCCACGATATTTGTAAAATTAGTCCATCATTTCACTTTATTCGAATTGACTGGTTATTTTGAAAGTAATCGCAATGACAAATTTTGATGTGAAGTCGTGATTTTAAGAGGCCGCGCTTTTTAAATAAGATGTGTGATTAAATTGTCAAACAAACTCTTCAATAAGTTTTTAAGAAAAGTTCAGAGTTCAACAATTGTCCGATTTCTAAAATGAAATAATAACAATAATAATAATAATAATAATAATAATAATAAAGAGAAAAATAAGGAATAACCCTAATGGGAATTTATTCTATTATATGACCCGCCTTTCAAAAAATAAATAAAGAAATAAAATGAAAATGGAAAAACGTGAGCCATAATTATTATAAACAAAAGTCTAATTTTAATAGCAACTCTAGTTAAACTGTAAAATTAGAAAAGTCGTCATGACTAAATTCGTTTATTTTACTTTTGAAATAAAGGTTGATAACAATGAAAGTTCGTAGAAGTTGCTGGAAATTTCAAATAATTACTTTACTAAACTTTATTTAGTAAAATGAAAAATTTAAGATGATTGCAATTTAAATTTATACTTGTATACGTATTATTTATTTATCTTTCGATTCGCTTTCACACCTAAATTTATTATTTTGGTATAAGAAAAAAAGAAAAAGAAATTAATAATGAATACAAATGAAGCACTCAATGCAACTAAATTTAAACAATAATTTAATAGAAAAGAACACTGAAATACTTTATATCTTTAAACTAACAATAATACTAATAATGCATCATAAAAATGCTTATCCGTACTGATAAAGTTATCACAAAATATTCCCGGATAAATAAAAAGTTGAAATTAAATATTAATATTATTTAATATTAATATTATTCCATGTATTACGGTGCATTCTTAGCCCCGCGTTAAATTCATACCACTTATTTATTTATTTATTTCCATATTTTACTTATTTATTGAAGAAAATTATTACTTAAATAAAGTGGTGTGAAATAAAGGCAGAACTAAAAACGTTTTTGAATAAATTAATATTTTCGCGACTGCTGACGTAAATTTACGTCATTTGAAAATCTTTAACTTTGCCAATGGGCGTTTCTTTAGGTTACATAAGTTACATTATTGCTTAACTGTACACCTAATATTAATATTTATGCAATCAATGTATTATGGATACAAATACTTTGATTAGAAAGAGAAAGAGTATATCTGTAATGTATATCCATTTATATGAAAATATGATTACAGGAAACATTGATTTAAAATAGTCTGATATATAAGAATAACGCAAGGCGGAGCTAACTATCAAAAGGAATAAAACATGCCGTCGTGAAAATGTTAATTAACACTTTCGCGAACGCATGTTTTTGTCTTTTTGACGGTAAGGTCCTCCTGAGGGCGTTATTTTTCCCAGTTACAATATTCCAGAAGAAAATGGTCTGTATTCACATTTGTATTATAAATGGTTTCTAAATTAGTAAGAGTGACGACAATGCTCACGGCGCATGCTCTGTGGATGTAACCGAACCCAGCCGGGGTTGTTTTAGAGAGGATTTCTTAAGGCGACGTAATCCACTTTGGCGAAAAATTGTCCGTTTGACATTTTACAAATATTCATATTTCGTCGATATTCTTCCATTCATTGAAACATAGTAAATTATTTATCCTTACTATAAAATCACATTCAGAGATGTAGAACAATCTCTATAAACATTATCGAATGGAATATGAAGTTTTAATATTTTAATATACAAATAGGTTTATTATTTTTCAAATTGATTTCGCATTATTTAATTTAAAAAATTCAATTATTATAAAGAGAACTATTTCTTTTCGACAGAAAAAAAAAAAAAAAAAGTTATCACCATTTTCTATAGATTAAAAGTAAATGTAAAAGTAAAAGTAAAAGTAAAAGTAAGTAAGTCTTAAAAGTAAAAGTAAGAGAACAAACTACAAAATAGAGAAATTAAAATTAACTAAGCTCATAGGGAATAACACTTTATGTTTACAATACACTCAATGCACATATTTTTATTTATTTATTTTATTATTATCATTATTATTATTATTATTATTATTATTATTATTTTGTGTGTGTGTGTGTTATTATTATTTTATTTAAAATGGCTTTGATAATTAGTGATAACTTTGATTTGATAAAAAAATAATAATAATAATAATAATAAAATACAATTATTGTAGTTTTTAGAGAGATTCAAACTGTTTTTCACCATACCAAAATTTCTTATATATATACATATTATAAATCTTTTCAAACATTTCACAGAATTAAAAAAAAAAAAAAAATGAAGAAAATGGAATATTAATTAAAGACATTTTTTAATGAAAGCATTATATACAATAATTCATTGGTGAATTCCCCCTATAATCCCCCAAAAACCTAAAATATAATACATATGTTTGATTTAGTTTATATATAAATTTGGTTTATAAATTTCAATAATTATAAAATATTTTCACCTATTATATAGTACAAAAACGAATAATTTAATGTAGTCGAATACCTTAAATACTATTATATAGTTTTGACAAGCATTATTTTAAAATTTTGATTTTAATTAATAATGTATTTCTTTGCAGTAATACTCGGTAACCTGTCTTAAAACGAGATGGCATCTGCTCCTGGTTCTGCTCTGTTTATTTTTATTTTGCTCTTATTTTGCTTTTGTTCTTTTATTTAGTTTGCCTTTAAAACAATCAGTTTTAAACAGTTTTTTTCTGGCATCTTTTACTAAATGTAAAATTGTATCAAAGCTTCAAATCTTACTTTTTATAATTAATAATATTACACCATTTATATATATATTATGTATATATTTTTTTAAAGAAATACTTGTACCTATTTTAAAATACGTCTTGACCAAAAATATATTTAATACTAAGTTTGCCTACTTTTTTCATTTAGCATATGAAATAATGGCTCAAAATTTTAGACAAATAAATATAAATATTTTAGCATTAGTATTTTGGAGGTTAATGTAAATCAGAGAAAAGCATATGTAGCACGCAAAATATCTATAAAATTATTCAATGCTACAGTTTAGATTGTTAAGTAAATATCTGTTCTAATATTTCATTCAAAGTCAAAAACTCATTAAATTTATGCGCGTCTTTTATAGTACTTTGAATACAGTGTATATTACCATTTTATAGTAGGGTAAAACGATAAAAGTAATAGCAATAATAATAGATAATAAATAAAAATAAAACAAATAGGAATCTTCACACATAGATATCCATTTTAAATAGATATATTTTCGAATCCCATCCCTTTTCGATTTTCCCTCGCAGATAAGAAAGCTCTCGCCAAGTACTACGGAGAACATCGCCAAACGCGTCTACCTTCATTTCCTAATACAACAATTTTTTTTGTTCACTAAAAATCAAAAAATTGCAAATTATAAACAGAGTTTTTAAAAGTTTACATTCATTCAGTCAGGTTATAACAAAATTTAGGTTTTATTCTTTATTTCTATATAAATTTTAGGGATGTAAAACAGGTTCCATATAAAATTTGCCTATTAAGATCATCATTACATTGAATAAAATAAATAACTAATAAAGTTTATTCGACTAAATATGCTTTCAGGGATTACAATTAACTATCCTTAATTAGTTTAAGGAAAAATAAAGTTAAAATTATTTTTTATCCAACGATAAATAAACTTTCATTCAAAGAGCGCAAATGCCGCAATGTAAACTCTATGAGGAGAAAATCCAAAATTGCCGCGGGCGGATGTCTCTCCCGCTTGACCAATAGGAAGCTGTGACAAATTGTCGTCACTCTCCATTCTAGGCACCCAAAATTATACTAGTAGATACCCGTCAAGATTTGACGCATCATGTGCATCTCAAATCTTTTCACGGCATAAAGTTTTAAACATCCCTGTTTTAATAATCCGCATTGCTCTTAACCAGTTTAAAATCCACTGCTGTAATCAATTGTTTTTTGGTTGGAGGGGAAGGGGGAATAAATTTCATGAAATTTCAATATGCAAAATTTAAGCGTAATCCATATAATAAAACTAAAATCCGAAGATTTTTTCTAATTTTACTCTAAATATAACCAAAAGAATGTTTGGAGTAATTAAAGGAGAGACAGAATTTATAAATTATGGTAGGAATGGAGAAAGAAAGCACACATCAATATTTAATGTTTTTCATACATATTATTTTAATTTGCTCGCATCTATAATATTCCATTTCAGTTACAATATGACAGTGGCGTCATCTATAATCTGTCAATAATAATAATAATTTAAAAAAAATCTCAGATTTATATATATATATATATATATATAAATGCTTTTAAAATCACATAAATTTATAAGCCAAAATAGTTTAATTTAAAATAAAATTTAAAAGATATTTTGTGTTTTTTTACATCCTATAATTACAATTTATTTTCTCTTAGAAATAGAATATACTACTCAGGGCCCGAATAAGTAAGAATGCATTTAATACTTTAGCAAGTTAATTTGCTCATTAAATTTGTAATAATAAATTATTCTATGCATATTTTTAATCGTATAAAATATCAATATTTTTAAGGATATTCTTTTTAAATTATTTTTTTGTGTAATATAGTACAGAAATCAAATATAAGAGATCAATTTGAAATTAGATTAAAAAATAAAATAAATTAAATTAAAACTTCTTTTGATTTTAAACGAATTCCTTCATTTTTTCTAAACAAAGTTTTCAATTGATAAAAGTTAACTTTTAAAGAACAATAAGCACCGACAATTTATTAATTTTAAAAGTTTTTTTTTTCCCCTTTTAAGAAACTGAAAAAAATAATGTTAGGAATATGGTATGGTATGTTTATATGATAAAAGATGGCGCCACAAAAACTCTTAAAATATTATTCTGTGTAGGAAATTTTCGGTGAAATGAAAATGCATACGGCGATAGCCGATAAGTATTCGCGAATTGCTTTATTTTTAATATAAATCCTTGGAAAAGATGAATCAATTAATCGTGTAAATTGTTTTTATTATTGAGGCGTCTGCCATAGACATGCGAAATATCATTGTCGTCTGCTCGAGTTCCATCATCGATGTTCATATTGCACTGCATCAAGGGGAAGGATTATTCTCGTTCCGATATCGGTTCATAATTTTCTCGCGCATGCCCAGATCGGGCGATTTTGGACTTAAAAAATACTCTTGTGTTTTAATATTATAGATTTTTTTAATCAAAGTATTTGTATCCACAGTACATTTGATTGTACAAATATGTATATAGGGTATATTCTTAAGAAATAAATAACATACAAATTGCGAAAGAAACGCCCACTGGTGGAGATACAGATTTTCAAATGATGTGAATCTACGTCAGCGGTCGTGAAAGTGTTAATTCCAGAGCATTTTTAGCCCCGCCTTTATTTCACATCACATATTTTTTTTAAACCACTTTTTTTTTTCTCTCTCTATTTTATCTTATTTATTGAATAAAATTGTTACATAAATAAAGTGGTGCGATATGAAGGCGGAGCTAAAAATGCCTCGGAAGAAATCCAAATGTTGGCAACTACGCATATTGGAGATTGAAGCTGTCTGTCATTTGTTTAGAAGTTTTGTTTGAAGCGAGCGGAAAAAGAAGTTGCACATGGCATTCTACACGAATAGATTAATACGCAGTTTTTTGACCTGCTCAAATCAGAACCAATCTGTTCCTCAAAGACCACTGCCTTTTCCATGTTATTCAACAAGATGTCATTTCATCTATTCAGAAAGAACATATTTAGATCTTATTCTTAAAGGAGTTATAATAGTGAGATGTATCAGATTTTTTAGTCTAAAAATAAATTCTCATATCTCTTTCTTACGTTGAGGGAATTTTTTCCCTCATTACTTCGTTTCTCTTTTTTTTTTTCTTCTGAGGCCCAGAATTTCCCGAAAACGGGAAATTTTTCCCCGAAGTGAGAACACTGGGTATACTGGAAATCATTAGACAGTCGAGTCGATACAATTAAAATTTAGTAGTCATATTTAATAAAAAATGCTTTCAATCTTGGTGCCCATCGATTGGTTATAACCTCTGGTTATTAGTGCCATACGTAATTTTGCTTTAGAGGAATCTACATAATAAAACGTCCTTCAACTTCAATTTTTGACTTCCTATTCAAATTCTTAAGATCAAGGCAGGTTGGAAAAAAGTAGAGTGCATAAATTTTTAATTAACTTCTGATAGCGTTACCAGCGAAAATATATCACAAGCTCAATCACAACTTTAGAAAATTAAATTAAGATCTTGTACAGAAAAGTAGTTTATTTATTCAGGTAAAAACCGAAAAAAAGTATGAAAAATTTAGATAAAAATTAAACTTTTTTTTTTTTTTTTTTTTTTTTGTATCTGTACCTAAATTTGTTTAAATAGCTATTTTAGTTCACATGCATTCGCTGCCATTTTTTACGCTTTTTGGTTACAGTGAGTATATATTCCTAAATTACCTAGTGACTGATCAACTTTAATTCAATAAAATAATTTTGCGCCGTTTCTTATGCTAACGGATTTTGTATGCTAAACAACTAATAAATATTAAAACGTAAAGTGCAATAAAAATATTGGTGCCAGTTCAAAATTTTATCGTTGCAAAATAAAATTGCATTTTAGTTCACTTACAATTCTATGTTAATAAAACAAGATATTGCATCTAACCATTCTTAACTTCTAGTTATCTAACCATTCTGCGTCTAACCACTCTAATTCATACATTCTTGCGTCTAACCATTCTTAAATAAACCATTCCACCAAAGCTTTTAGCGATTTTTTTTTTTTTTTTTTTTTTTTACACTAATAGCTATTTGAAAATAAATATTTCTGACAATAGAAGGACAACATTTGATCTGTATCATGAAACAATGACTAGGCTGTAATTTAACTGAATTTCTTTAAAAAAAATAAATAAATAAATAAAATTATACAGACACGACATTATTTCATTATTTAAAACATGAAAATCTGACATTGACAGATTTTAATTTAGTGCCAGAGGCCTACTGCTAAACTTGTTAATATCGACAAATTCTTCTTTAGTTAATTCGTGACGATCTAAACTCCATGATAAAGTTTTCATTAAATCAAACCAATATGTTTCAGCTGCAGATACTGTAACAAATAAAGTTGGAAGTCCAAACTGTCTTATAGCCGCAAAACAACGTTTTTTCTCTTTTTCCCAATGAGGGGGGAGGTGTGCCTTGGGGGGGACTCATGTCAAAGGTGTGCCTTGGTGGGGGGACTCATGTCAAAGTTGTACCTTGGGGGGGACTCATGTCAAAGTTGGGCCTTGGGGGGACTCATGTCAAAGTTGGGCCTGAGGGGGGGACTCATGTCAAAGTTGGGCCTTGGGGGGGACTCATGTCAAAGTTGTATCTTGGGGGGGACTCATGTCAAAGTTGTGCCTTGGGGAGACTTCATTCAATAAATCCCCATTCAATAAACCGACTGAAATAGGCCCTTAGCACTATTAAGAGTGACGTATAAAAATTCGACAACGCTGTACCGACTGAAATAGGCCTCTAGCACTAAAAAAAGAAAAAGGAAAAAAAAGATAAATTATACAGACACGACATTATTTCATTATTTAAAACATGAAAATCTGATATTGACAGATTTTAATTTAGTGCCAGAGGCCTACTGCTAAACTTGTTAATATCGACAAATTCTTCTTTAGTTAATTCGTGACGATCTAAATTCCATGATAAAGTTTTCATTAAATCAAACCAATATGTTTCAGCTGCAGATACTGTAACAAATAACGTTGGAAATCCAAACTGTCTTATAGCCGCAAAACAACGTTTTTTCTCTTTTTCCCAATGAGGGGGGAGGTGTGCCTTGGGGGGGACTCATGTCAAAGGTGTGCCTTGGTGGGGGGACTCATGTCAAAGTTGTACCTTGGGGGGGACTCATGTCAAAGTTGGGCCTTGGGGGGACTCATGTCAAAGTTGGGCCTGGGGGGGGGACTCATGTCAAAGTTGTACCTTGGGGGGGACTCATGTCAAAGTTGGGCCTGGGGGGGGACTCATGTCAAAGTTGGGCCTTGGGGAGACTTCATTCAATAAATCCCCATTCAATAAACCGACTGAAATAGGCCCTTAGCACTATTAAGAGTGACGTATAAAAATTCGACAACGCTGTACCGACTGAAATAGGCCTCTAGCACTAAAAAAAGAAAAAAAAAAAAAAAAAAAGATAAATCAAACCAATGTGTTTCAGCTGCAGATACTGTAAGAAATAACGTTGGAAGTCCAAACTGTCTTATAGCCGCAAAACAACGTTTTTTCTCTTTTTCCCAATGAGGGGGAGGTGTGCCTTGGGGGGGACTCATGTCAAAGGTGTGCCTTGGGGGGGACTCATGTCAAAGTTGTACCTTGGGGGGACTCATGCCAAAGTTGGGCCTGGAGGGGGACTCATGTCAAAGTTGTGCCTTGGAGGGGACTCATGTCAAAGTTGGGCCTGGGGGGGACTCATGTCAAAGTTGTGCCTTGGGGGGACTTCATTCAATAAATCCCCATTCAATAAACCGACTGAAATAGGCCCTTAGCACTATTAAGAGTGACGTATAAAAATTCGACAACGCTGTACCGACTGAAATAGGGGTACCTTGGGGGGGACTCATGTCAAAGTTGTGCCTTGGGGGACTTCATTCAATAAATCCCCATTCAATAAACCGACTGAAATAGGCCCTTAGCACTATTAAGAGTGACGTATAAAAATTCGACAACGCTGTACCGACTGAAATAGGCCTCTAGCACTAAAAAGAAAAGAAAAGAAATAAAGAAACTGGAAATGTATTTATGCGTATTTTTTTTTTTTTTTTTTTTCAAATATATTATAAATGCATATAAAATGATCAACTAGTACTTTACATTCTTTTTATTGAGAATAAAATTTATGGCAAGCACTGTAACTGTAGCAAATAAATAGATAATTGTCACAATAAAATTGTTACAAACATGGTCGCATAAACGTAGTGCAATACTGAATAATATAACCCAGCTACAGCCTTTAGCACACACACATACACATCAACGTTTCTAGTTCATTACAGAACATTGTTGTGACCTGCCTTTTTCTCTTACACCCCTTTTTTAAATAACTTTTTTTTTTTTTTTTTTTTTGTTATTTATTCGTACATATTTTAGAAAATTATATTGCAGAGCGTACGTGATAGCCATCTCATTATGAAGCGTAAAATGTTTAATTCCCGCCTTTTTTATCATACCAATAATATTTTAAGTAATGTTATTCTTATCTTCGGATACTGTGGGATGGAAGCGCCTGTGACAAAAGCCACGTATCTTCCTCTGCCTAAGAATGGCACTAACGAGAATTTTATTCTTAATTAATCATAACGACATTTGGAAAAAATTGCTTTAAGAATAAAGTGGTGTTTTTTCAAGGGGCGTTAAGAAGTTTTCGCTTATTAATGAGATGGTTAGCGCGTGTGTCAAAGTCTTTTTTTTTTTTTTCCAGAAACCATTAAACAATGTTAAATTTCTGCCTTTTTTGCTACCATCATTTTTATGCGATAATATATCTCCCCTTTAATCACTACATATTATTAAATGGTGTTTTGCCGGTTTGACTGCAGCACTCGTGCCTACTTTGTTCGCCTGATCAAGGGTCGTGTGTTTTTTCGACCTGAAACAACTGTTGCGAGACTATTGCATTTTACGGTGTTTTTTCAAAGTTTTGTTCGTAATAGTCTACAAAGTTGTTAACAACATTCTATAATAATAATTCAAATGAAACAATTACCGTAATTAAATTCTGAAAATTCGTCACAAATGTTCAAAAAATTTTTGTAAAAATTTATTTTCATTCCCGTTATGTATTTTGATGTTTATCAATCAATCATAGTCCCTTTAAAAACATTCCATGAATTAAATTTTTTTAAAGTGTTTACACTAATGCTAAAAAATTGTCTGACTTTAAACATTAATATATATATATATATATATAGGTATATATATAATCAGAGCTGCCAACCTAATCCGGCAATTTGTTAGCACCGCCCCTTTTACTACACCTCTTAATTTTTAAAGTAATTCTCTTCAAATGTGGTTACGATGAATTAAGAAAACAAATACTCTAAAAATTAAGTGGTGTAGAAAAAGGGGCGGTACTAACAATTTGCCGGATTAGGTTGGCAGCTCTCTCTCTCTCTCTATATATATATATTTAAAGAAAATCATCGAATGAGTCATAAAGTCTTTTAACATATGTATTGAAGCAGGGCCCGAAATTTCAACTCAGATTACACTCGACGAAACAAAAGTTTTACTCGCCACAAAATAGGGTTGCCATGTTTTTTTCTTTTCTACGCATTTTTTTTTTCTAACTATTTGGAAGGCTTTTACAAATATGCCTACAATTATGTATATTAAAAGCGTGTCGTATATCATCATGTCTCCTAATCATGTCTAACAAAAAATCATTATAATGTATTGTATTTGAGATTTGAAAAAGATTAAAATGTCTAATAACATAAATGCAAAGAGGCATTAAAGAAAAAAAGACTCTTTGTCAAACAATATCCTGTGAAAATCTTTTTATTCTGAAAGATTAAACTTCTTTATAATATTACCGAATATTAGGTAAATAGGTAATATTTATTTATTTAACTTTTTACATCAGAAATGTCTTTTTCGTTCATTTTATTTTTGTAATCAGACGGAATGTCAATGTGTATAACTTGTTCATTGTTATCATTTGAAATAGCCATTTCGGAATTACTTTTTCGATAAAATCGTTGCTTACAAATCATTACAAGTGCAAATCATTGGCGTTTCAGTAAAAAACTGGAAAATATGAACAGTTTTTTGATCATTACTCAACGAAACAAACATTGGCAATATCTTTAAAGGGCTCGGGCTCATGACAATATCGCATAGGCAAACTCTCGCGTAGTATCTCTTCTCCGGGATAGTGGGCGACGGGCAAAGAGGCTCTCTGCTCGTCTATTCTCACTCTGCTTGGAGAAATAACAGTAGGAGAAACGAAAAGATCAAAACTTTTATGTATGCACTACGCATTTTTCCTTTCCCAGGCTGGGGCGATCTCGGGCCGCACATACACAGACTAGGCTCTCCGAAAGGAGAGATTAAATATGAGGTTAAAAGATGGCAAGATTTTGCCACATTTAAATCTGTAAAAAGAATGTTTTCTGTCACCGTATCGTGTAAGAATTCTATCTATAAGTAGACCAAATTTTTACTCGCCACAGTAAAAATTCCACTCGCCAATGGCGAGCTGGCGAGCGGAAATTTCGCGCCCTGATTGAAGTATTCAACGTTCAAAGCGTTTGATTTTATTCTGACTTTTTCATATAAAACTATCAATTTGAAAAATAAAACATATTTTAACGATTTAGGGGAGGGGGGGGGGATCGTTTATGATATTGATTGGCGCAGCGTTTTCAAAACTTTTGCGTATCGTATTCGTATTTCTGAATTCCTACACAATAATTACAAAAATAAATAAATAAATAAAACAAAATGAAATAATAAAAAAAAAGTGAGAGAGAGAAGACTGAAATCGAATAATTAGAACGAAAGATATTAGCGATCAGAATTTTTCGCGTTATGTGTGGTAACTGCACAACTTTTTTTAAGTGTGTCAATTCAGGGTTAAATATATATATACATATACTGAGCATTTTATATGAAGGTATGCTTATACTAAACATTTTACATGTGATAGTCGGTGCAACTTCGTAGGTTCCATTGTTACCAAATGTAGTGATTTTTTTACTTTCTCTTACCCATAAGGTAGAGAAAGTATTGTTTTTGGGTCAAATTTTCGAAAGTGAGTTTTTGTTATATTTACACATTTTGTGGTCACCTGAATCCGAAAATAATGTTTTTAGCAAATGGTCTGTGTGTGGGTGGGTGGGTTTGTCTGTTATCAGCATATCTCAAGAACAAATAATAGCAGAAAGTTCAAACTTGGTATACTAAATGTGTAGAGATACTACACTAAGCTTTTCGTTGAGATGCAGCAAATGGTTCGTGTACAGGGACACCCAAGAGGATTCAAATATATTACGTCTATAGGGGAAATTGCAGGTAACTAGAGTTTAATATCTATAGACTGCCCTAAACCAAATGAAACTAATGTATATTTTTTATATGCGTAAAAACATGTCTCATGCAGAATATGGTAGGGATATCGTTCACTGTTCGTTTACAGGGCTACACAAAAGAACTAGATTATAGTGCGACAACAGTTGAAAATTGGTGTAAGTGTATTTCAGGTTCTGCCGTGTATTATTACTATAGGATTGTATTTAGGTGCATCATGTGGTTTGTACATAATCTTCAAAATATAGACAGGGTTGCAAATATTTAAGCAATAACATTCTTTTTTATTTTTAGTGGAAGTGCTTTACTACAATATTTTACCATGTCCAGGAAAACTGTTCAGGAATTGAAATGAATTCCTCATAGACATATGATAAATAATGTATGTTTTTAAGCTGAATATTCAACGCTTTTTTTTTTTTTTTTTTTTTTTGCATATTTACACGTTTTGAGGCTTCCTGATTACCGAAGTCAAGTTTATAACGTTTGATCTTTGTCTGTGTGTCTTAGAGTAATTTAAAAACGAATAATATCTGGAGATCCAAAAGTTGTATTTTAAAATTAATATAAGTTTGTTGCAGGAAAAGTTTGATCAAGACTAATAAGTAACAAGGAATGATGCGTGTGAAAGTTGTCTGAATAATTTTAAAAACAGATTTAAATTCTGTATAAATGTAGGTGCATTAATGAAACGGGGGTTGAGGGAGCCGGTAGCCCCCTCATACAGAACAAATTATTATAAAAATCTCTTCCGAAACCTGATTTTAATTATTTTGACATAGGTTTACATAACAGTACTCGTTATCTTACATCTTAATCTCAAACCTGTATTTATAGTATTAAATTTCAGGGTAAGGGAAAGTCGTGTGAGTGACACACCAGAGTATTTTTTATTCAATAATTACCAATAAATTTGAAGAGCGATGTTTGATGTACTATTGATAGATTGATGTGATTAGGCAAACATTGCAATTAAAAGTCAGTGGTTGATGTTGAATGAAAGAGTCCCTAAAATTGGCAAAACTGATAGGTTCCGTTCCGATATATAGGAATCTCGAGATTGATAAAGAGCACGTCGGAGCAGCGCACCGCACAATATAGTCTTGGTAGACATTATTCTGTAAAATCAGATCTGTGCAAAATTTTGTTGCAATTCAACTAAATGTGGAATTTTGTGAAATTATGGCCATTAGTTCTGGAAACTTATAAGATACAAATAAACACACGTAAAAGATTAAAAAATTTTCTTTTAATTACGCTTTTCGCCATAACTTTTATGGCATCTTCAAGTACAGATGATAAGTCAGCAACAATACTATGATACGTATGTCAAAGTTCATATTATGGCTAAAGTTAACAGTTCATTTAAGGATGAGATATAAATTTAATGATAATATGAACTTTGACAAATATATTGGTATTACTGCTGACTTATCATCTGTACTTGAAGATGCCAGAAAAGTTGCGGCGAAAAGCTTTGTATTTTTAAACATAACTAAAAGAATTTTTTTTTTTTTTTTTTTTTACGTGTTTTAAAGGGTATTTTAGATACATCTGACCAACACATCTTTTTCTGGTCTCCTTTTTAACTGAAGATGAGAAGTTGTTTTACATTATTTCTGATATTAAATTGTCCATAAATTTGTCCAACATGCAGATAAACAGTTAGACAAACATTTATAATATCGTAGCTGCCAACTTTTACACTTTTTCAATACCATTTTAATTGAGTATTTTTTTTAATTTATTTAATCAAGGAAAATTGCTACAGAAATTTATATATATATATAACTCGATAAAAGTTACTGGTAACTCTAAACCGAAATTTGGCAGCTATGTAATATTTACTAAATTGTACTTTAGAACATCTAAAAACATGGTAATTTGTTAAAAACTAGCAGTCAAAATTTTTCTATTTAACGTTTTCTGCTTGGTAAAATGTTCAGAAAGGTATTTTAAAAATACATACATTATGTATTTGTTGGGATGATTTAAGCTATTTCTAAAAATCAATTTGAATGTAGCAGCACTTAGCCCCAAGATACATTACCTTTCCATAAATTGCATAATTTGACTAAGATAGTATGTGAAAACCCAGATTCGATATATATATATATTTTACACTTTTATATGAATCTCAATAATAAACCTAACACAACCTAATAAAATTCATATGTATATTATTTTACCATGGATTAACTTTTATTATTATTATTATTATCATTTTATTTTAGACCAAATTCTCTTCATCATAAAATCTAAAATAATTTACTATTGTTCTGATTAAAACACACAGTATATTTATTATGTAAGAAAACTATTTGACAAGAAAATAACGATAGATACTCTTTTAGACTACGAAGGTTATTTATTTAAATTCATTATATTCTTATGAAAGATCACACTTACAATGTTAAGCAGAAAATTTTCAATTTTAGATTTGCTTATAAACAACATAATAATAATATTCCAAATAATTTATAACAGTTCAAAAAAAAAAAAAAAAAAAAAAAAATGTGATACCGTATAACATAGATGCCAATATTTTAATTTATTCCGGAGTATTTTTAGCCCCGCCTTTATTCTATACCACTTATTTTTTTAGGTAATTTTTTCTTATTCTATCGAAGTTATATGTTAGATAAAATTTTTCTATAAATGAAGTGCTGTAAAATAAAGGCGGGGCTAAAAATACTCCTGAATAAATTAAAATGCTGGTGTCTATGGCATAATGAAATCCCTGTGCAGAGTTTCTTTAAATTTTCAAAATGTCTCTATATAATTTTAATTTTAGTAATTTTGCTCTTAAAAAAATAAGGTTGTTGCTTGCAAAGGGGGAGGGAAAGATAGTCTCCATTCGTAGTGTACTGATGCTGCAGGAAGTTGTTTTGTACTATAGCACGTTCCACCAGAACACAGGATCCGCCATTTTCAAGGATTTCTTGTGTATCTCCTTCGACATAGATTCAATTTTTCATCTTCCGGAAACCAGGAACAAGGAGCGAGGATGTCTGCTCTGTCAGTTTCCAGAAATCAAGAAGCAAGAGAGAGAGAGAGAGATGTGCTAGAAAACTGTCCACTTCTCTCAGCTTATTAGAATATGTTGATTTTTTCCTTGGAAGGGTGTAAAAACTCATATCTCGTCGGGTGTTCATTTATGTTTCCATTTTACATGCCAGTCTTTGGCCATTGGTCGTTTCCAAGCTACTTTCCTTTCGTTGAATATTCCATTTATCTGTTTTTTTTTTTTTTTTTTTTTTTAATATATAAACAAAATAAATTATTTTATCTATGTTGCAATTCATTTCATGAACTCATTTATTCATTTTATGAATTCATTGTTCATTTATTTATTTTATGAATGTAATTCATTTCATGTTGTAATTTATCAAAACGGTATTTATCCCTGCAGTAAATACAGGATGCATCCTCAGTTTATTATGATATAAATAATTGTCGTAGTAAGTGATTAAATTTTTGAATTATAAGATTTTTATTATTATTTTACTTACAATTTTCAAAAAGAACATTAAGTTTGAAGTAACCAATACTTGATATTATATTACTTACAAACTTTGAATAAACACCATAAAATGAAATAAACTCGTAACAATTGCACAAAATCATTTAAAATGAAAAGAAAAACTTTATAAAGTTGAAAGAAAATATAACTACTGGTGTCAGTAGAATTGTACAAGAGAAGAAGAAAGTATGTTTAACTGACTCATTTATTTATTTTCTTGTTCCCTTATACATTTCTACTTACACCAGTAGTTATATTTAATTTCTACTTTATAAAGTTTTTCTTTTCATTATATACGAGTTTGTGCGTTGCCGCTTTGACTGCAGCACTCGTGCTTACTTTATTCGCCTGATGAAGGGTCGTGTGATTTTTCGACCCGAAACAATTGTTGCGAGTTTGTTGCATTTTATGGTGTTTATTCAAAGTTTGTAAGTAATATTTTTACAACGCCAGTTTTGTGGTGCTTTTTTATTAAATACTAGATATTACCCATTTTTTAACGAAGGAAAATCAATTGCATAAAAATGAATATTTTTTTAAAAGTTAGAATCGGCGAATAAAAAGACGTTAAAAGAAACTAGTACATTGCTGCCACCACAAGTCTTTCATTTGTGTAATTTTACTGAAATTAAGACAGTACAAATTATTCATTAAGTTATTATTTATTAAAATTATTTTCCACTAGAAAAGCTCCGGTTTGGGAACGAACCGAATTTTAAATGCGGGAAAAATTTCAAAACCAAACTCGAACTGTATAAAACTCGGTCTGATTCTGTGAGCGTGCCAATAGGTCAAAGTTTGTTAACTAAACCTTTTTTAAATTCGTGAAATCAATGAAGGTAGTGAATCAACGAAGGCTTTGCTCGCTTCGCTGGTCACTATATTTAAAGTAAACTTTTTTCTATATCGCTTTATAAGAAATAAATAAAGAAATCGTGAAATTGCTCTAAAGCCCGCTTTGGTTCCCTGATGCCTTTGGCAGCGACCCACTCATTCGCAGACTCTCAGGTGCCTGTGTCTATTGTCTGTGACAACAGCTTACCAGTGGGCTTCCATTTGGGTGCTTACTTTCGAAACAGACAGTATAAAAAAAATGGAAGTAGCAATTTTATATTTGATTCCCAGTTACATATGAACAATGCTATACGTGGTGTACATAATATTTCCTTTCACGTTATTTTCTATATTTATTTGATTTATTCGATCAACCATAAACGGACAACAATTTCGCGCCAAATATAATATTACAATGTGCCATGATCAGTTACGTCTATCGCATGAGACAATTTGTGAGGTTATAATAGTAGTTCAGTTTGTTAATAGTAGTTGGTATATAGAAAAATAAATAATGAAATATGTAAACCTGATCATGGTACAGTCTTAATATTGGCGACTTTTGAAATTTTATCGCCACTTTAGACAAAAATACATAATTTTTGCGATTATTTTTTCTGTTTCTTTCTTTTCTTTTCTTTTTCCTTTCCTTTTCTTTCTTTTCTGTTTTTCAATATTTATAATTTATTTATATTTTTGATGCGCTACTTGGCTTAAAGTGGCTTTCGCGAAATTAAGAGTCCTTGGCGAAAAATGTCCAATCTATTTCAGCCTCAAAATTTTAAAAATTACCCAGGATTAACAATAAGTAAATCTCTTTAATATAATGCTGAATTAGCTTTCACGCCAAGCGCGATTCATCCGTACCAAAAAACATACTATTTAAACAAAACAAAATAGAAAAAGAAAATCTAAAATTGAGGTATATTAAAAAAGGTTATGGTTGTTTTTTACTCCATTTTCATGTTTTCATTTTTTCATGTGCATGAGCAAATTTAATATTTTATAACTTTTTATTTTTCGCGTGAAATCATATTTCATTTTATGCTGAAATAATAATAATAATAATAACTCGTAATTTTTTTGGCAACAATGGAAAATTTAAATGTTTAGTTTTAAAGCTATTACCAGTTTATTATTTTTATATTTTAATTAATTTTAAAAATTCTGATCAAAAATTCGTTACAAATAAGGTACCAAATGAAAAAAAAAAATTCTGAATCCGTTGGATCAAACAACTTATCGATCGGACAATTAGATTTTTTTTAATTAACTAAAGTATGAAAAAATTGTGGCAACTTGCGTCAACACACAGACAGAGTCCAAGGAAATATCTTAGTCATATAGATATATAGATGATGAATGTGCAGACGATTTTTATCTCACAGAATTATAACTCTAAATGTCGAAAGAAAGTCAATTTTGTGTGCACATAAAAAAAAAAAAAAATGTGATATATATAGATATATATATCTATATCTATATATATCGTTAAAATGAAAAAAAAATCGATAACTTTATTTTAATTATCATAGATCTATGGTTCAATCATTCGTTTTAAAGGCATTGACGAGTTCTTTCGATTGATGCTCATATTGAAAATTTACACCTCCCGGAGCGGGGGGGGGGGGGAGAGAGTGCGAGTAATGCTATTACATGCACAAACTTTTTTCCTGTTTCACTGCTACTACCATCAACAATTCATGTTAATTTTACAATCACACGTTAGAAATAACTCTCATTATGTACATTTATATGAAATTTTGTCCTATACTGACATGTTAAAATTTTAGAAAAAAAAAAAAAAATGGATCATAGCGCTCCCTTGTTGAACGATTGATCCCCAAATCTAATAAGCACCAGTTTACGTCAGGGTCCAACTAAATACCAAGTTTGGTTAAATTTCGTTCACTAGTTCCTGAGATACATTATCCACAAAATTTGTAATACACACACAGTGACGGATATACACAGGGAAAGACAGACGGACATTTTCTAAAAACAGTCAAATCGTGTTCAGCCAATCTCAAAACGTGTAAATCCATCGAAAACTGGAGTTTGAAAAATTTCACGAATCCAGTACTTTCTCCTCATATGTAGAAGAGAGTAACAAGTATTAAATTCAGGAAACAAAACTTCAAAATATAATTTCAATACAATTTATTGTTTCAAATATGTAATCTTTGGAAAATACAGATGTTAATACAATCGCAAACAGTATAATTTCACTTAATATAACATCCAAAATAATAATTCGTTAAAGAAGCAAATCCAGAACATAGATATAAAATACTTTGCTATAAGCATTGGAAAGTTTTTAAGTTACACTTGAGTGAAGAGTATATACCTTCTATATTAGCGTCTACTATTTAACCATTTAACTTTCCCTACGTTTTCTTTCTTTCTTTCCTTTTTTTACTTTCTTCTATATGTAATATAGAGAAAGTATTGGATTCACGAAAATTTTCGACCTCCGTTTTTTGACGGATCTACACGTTTTGGGATGTCCTGAACACGAATTGATAGTTTTTAGAAAATGTCTGTCTGTCTGTCTGTCTGTATCATTTTTTGTCTGTATCATCACGCTGTATCTCACGAACATATGAATGAAATTTAACCAAACTTGGTATTTAGTTGCACCCTGACATGAACTGGTGCCCATTAGATTTGGGGATCAATAGCTCAACAGGTGGCGCTGTAATCGCATTTTATGCAAATTTTTAACATGGCAGCATAGGACAAAATTCCGTATAAATGGGCATAATGAGAGTTATTTTAAACTTGTGATTGCAAAATTAATTTGAATTATTGATGATAGTAGTAGTTAACTAGGAAAAAAAAATTGTGCATGGGGGGGCATCGGTTCCCCCCTGGGGGGGAAGTACCCCCCCGGGGGGGGGTTAAATTTTGAAGATGGGTATCATTCGAAAGATCTCGTCAATACCTTTAAAACGAATGGTTGAACCATAAATCTGTGATAATTTAAAACAAAGTTATCGATTTTTTTTACTTTTAACAAAAAAAAAACTTAGAAAAATAATCGTATTTTTTTTTTTTAACGAAATTTTACCAAACTCGGTATTTAGTTGGTCCCCGACATAAACTGTTGCTGATTATATTTGGGGAACATGAACTGGTGCCCATTAGATTTGGGGATCAATGTGGCGCTGTGATAGCATTTTATCTAAATTTTTAACATGGCAGCATAGGACAAAAATTCGTATAAATGTGCATAATAAGAGTTATTTTACACTTGTGTTTGTAAAATTAATATGAATTATTGATAATAGTAGTACGTAACTAGAAAAAAAAATTTGTGCATGGGGGGAAGTACCCCCGCGGGGGGGGGTAAATTTTGAAGATGGGTATCATTCGAAAGGTCTCGTCAATACCTTTAAAACGAATGGTTGAACTATAAATCTGTGATAATTTAAAACAAAGTTATCGATTTTTTTTACTTTTAACCAAAAAAAAAAAAAAAAAAAAACTGAAAAAAATTCTATTTTTTTTTTTTTTTTTTTTTTTTTTAAATATTGTTAGTGATTGAATATGTATTAATTTTCACAAAAAAAAAAAAAAAAAAAAAAAAAAAAAGAAAGGAAAAAAAAAATCATTTGTTTTTTTAAATATTGTTACTGATTGAATATGTATAGGAAAATATAGAAGAAAGTCTTGTGGTGGCCACAACATACTAGTTTTTTTTTGAAAATCGCTAACTATTTCCAAAATGGCTATTACACACATAGTTGAACACATACATATATATATATATAACATTTTTAATTTTGGAGAAATTTTTGGTTTAAACCATCGATATGTTAACTCGATTAAATTAAAATAATAATTTAATTTATAAACAGTTGTGTAAGTAAACACCACACATGCCAACATTTTAATTTATTCTGGAGCATTGTTAGTACCCGCCTTTTTTTTCCCCACCACTTTTCTTGAAAGCTGTTTTTTTTTTTTTTCGTTATTACATATTGCAATTTATAAATAAATTGGTGTGAGTACAAGGGCGGATACAAACAATGCATATGAATAAATTTAAACGTTGGCATGTTTAAAACACTATAAATTACTAATGATCGCAACAATTGTTTTAGGTCAAAATAATTGCACGGTCTTCAAGAAAAGAAAAAAATAGGCACGAGTGCATCGTGAAAGTTGCAGAATGCACTCGAGCTTACTGATAAATTTAAAGTGACTTCTGCATACGGATTTCTCTGAAACACCACTTATTCATTTCCTGAGTAGTGTTGCTGTCTAACGAATATAAAATTAACAAATGTTTAAAAAATCGGTTAAAATAAAGGTTTTTTTTTTTTTTTATGTTGCATAAAAACTGTTAAATGTTTAGTTCCAATACAAATCCAGTGAAAGTTAAGGAAACAGTGAACTTGAAGATTGATAGTTTTACTAAAATGCCAGGCGATGAAATGTGTTAGGATTCCACAAAATAATGTTTAAAATATATTGAATTTGAAGAAAGAAAATGAAAATTTTACTGCTCAAAAGTAGTTTTTATATATAAGAGCAAACATATCCTCTAACTTTTACTCAAAATGAGTACTATTTGTATAAATCTACCAGCTACATTATTCCAACGGGAGGTTGGCAGCTTTCTTTATACACATATTTTCTGTGAAATAAAACTATTTTGAATTGTGTTTCCTCATATTATTCGGCTATAGTAGGCAATGAAAGTATTGTATTCGTCAAATATTCGATATCGAGTTTTCACCTGATTTACATATTTTAAGGTCTCCTGGGTTAAAAATGTAGTTTTTGACAACTGGTCATAGTGTATGTGTGTATGCATGAATGTATGAATGCATGTGTGTGGGGAATCTTCTGACTATCATATCTCCGAAACTAACAGATAGAACGACGAAACTTCAGAATTAAAACTGGTCACGTGAACAAATAATTTTTCCAACTTTTAGTGAATATAGAAAACCTACAAGTTGGGCAGTAGGTCCGTATTACAAAAACGGCTCTAACCCTTTTCTTCAATGTTGCTGTATAAACACCCCATTAGATGACTTTTTGTATATTGTATATCAGTTGGTTAGTTCACGGCCCTACTAGATCACTCCTCAGCGCCAACGCGCCAACGTCGTGAAAGCGGCCATAACAATCGACGATTTTTCCGGAATCAAATGCCAAATGCATTTGGATGTTAGGGTCGGCGCACAGCGCCACCACGGCAGAACTAACTTAGTTTTGTATATGAAACAGCATAACTTTTTTTCCGTTTGCAGAGCATTTAAATTGATTTAATTAAATTTAAAATGCAGTCTTCCGATACGCAAAAATATATGAATCATAAAAATAATTGTGGCAATAATTTTATTCCAATTCATTGAAAAATGATAAATGATGTTAGTCGTTTTCTCTTAAATAAAAGATACTCTTCTTCCAATTTCTGTTTTGCATGAAAGAAAATAAATAAGAATTAGAAAGACAAAAATAAATAAACAAATAATATATATATGTATTTCTATTTTCCCATTATTATCCTAAAATTAATTCTAGCGAAAGTGGGTCATTAAAATATATCGGAAAATTCGGCTGTACTTTTACTACTTTTATAAAAATAATTTTAAATTGTGTCTTTTTTTTAAACATATATTATTATTTTGTTGAACCATGGATGAATATTTAATGTTTCTTGGCATTTTCCACGTTTGCAAAGCCTGGGAAAGTAGATGGCGCTTGTTGCCGACCCTGAAAATCGATTCCGCGGCATCCATTGATCTTTGCAGTTTTGTTACGGCCGCTTACGACGTTGGCGTGTTGGCGCCGAGGAGTGATCTAGTAAGGCCGTGGTTAGTTCAGGAAAATTGTTAGGAGTCCAGCAAAAATAGGTAAATTTGAGAAATCCCCTGACTTTGTATCTCCAAAATTAATAAAGATAGAAAGACAAAACTTCAGAATTTAAACCATAGATGTAGTAATAAGACATAGATTGATCATTGGCGGAAAAAAATTATTCCTTTTTACTCGGAGAAAAGTCCACAATATGGCCGTCTTTCACCGAGTAAATACACACAGATAATTTAGAAAATAAAAATGTATGAATAATTTATGTACTAAAGGTGAATGAAAAACTGCAGATACAATTTCAAATTCATTTTTCTTTTTCTTTCTTTCTTTTATATATTTATTAATTCAGTTAATATTTAATGTTAAACTCTTTTTATATACTAAAACTAACGTTCTTTACCTATGCCGCTGCTAACAATATTTAGAAGAATTTTGAAAATTCTATATTACTTACTAATATAAAATCTTAAAAAATATCAAACTTTAAAAAACGTATTCCATTAAAAATCAAACCAGTTTTTATTTCATAATAATAACAAGGTAACTGATTATAAAAATTATATTTTTCATAATTTAGTCAAATATAATTTACTTTTATGATAACTTATCCATTTCTTTTCATAAATTTATTAGAAGAATTAAAAGACGCAATATTTCGATACTTCGAAAATTTATCAACATTCTATTCTATTCTATTACAACTGCCGAGTTTCAATGGTTTCAATACCATTATATGGCTAATGCCAAAAAAATTTTTCGGCATAAAAAATTTTTGCATGATAACAATGTGATGATAGATCTATATAAATTACTATATCTAGGATTAAAACAAGTCTAACGTATAAATTATTTTTTCAACTGTTCGGGAAAATTAGAAAACCGGGATTGGAAAGTCGAAAACCGGATATGTATCAGTTGGTTTGCTAAAGAAAACTGATAGGTGTCCTGTAGAAGTCGGCCAATTTGTGTTTTCGCAAGTGCATTCGTTTAAAAACGGCTCATCAGATTTTCTTCAAATTAGTCATTTTAAACCCTTTTCGGGTATCTTTTCATATGTAATTGTTAATTGCCTGTGAACAGGTGAGTTTGCCAAGTTTAGGTAAAAATCGACAGGGCGACTGAAAGTCGGTATCTTAAAAACGGTTCTAACGATCCTTTTTTTTTCAAATTTGCTACATAAATCCTTTTATAGACGTCTTTTAGCATGTATTAATTGATCACTATAGAAGAAAATTGACAAGCGTCCTAATTAGGTAAGTCAGTTATAGATCTCGAAAATGGGTGTTTCAAAAAACGGCCCTAACGATTTTTTTTTTACTCACTATGTAAACTTTTTTTTATATGTCTTTACAACGTATGTATCAGTCTGATCTTACAGAAAATTTTTTACTTCAGTTTTATGTCTTCTGATTACACAATTTCGAAAAATACCATATAATATGTATAGTTGTGAGTAATGAAAATCGTATAGTTGTTACACACCAAACTTTTTAAAATGCATTGCAAATGTTTAGATACAACAGCTCATAACTTCCACATTAATATATTTATAGTAATGTGTGTAAGAGAAAATGTAATGAGTTCACACAACATCATTTTAATTATTTCCTTTTTTGATTGAAAGAAAAAAAATAAGTTGTATTCAGAAATTTTTTATATTTTGAATAAATTCTTCAATGATTTTCAGCTATCAATATCAGAACAATGTTTTCATAGAATAAGAAATAAAAATGTGCCTAAAAAAAGAAGATGCTTTAGCTTACATGAGTACTGTGAAAAATAATTAACCCCTTCCGGTACGATTTAATAATGAAAAACGTTGCACGAAATAAACATTTAATTTTTATTTAAAACTACTCTTATTGATTACGGTCTTTATTTCCCAACACCTTTTTCCTTCAGTAAAAATTTATACTGACAGGGCCGATGTTCAACAGTGACTTTAGTCGCATGACGAGTATAGTTGTTTTTCAACAAATTTAGGAACAAATTTGGAGATGAATACCAATTATCCAAATATATAGTGTATCCTTTTCCTAATACATGCTTTGATAGTTCCATCACCACACTTTCTGATTGTTCCGCATAACTGTTAGTTTCTATTGATAGTATTTCCCAAAAGTTCACATTCAATACTTCTTCAAAAACCTCTAATGGCTTTGGATTAGCACCTAGTTTTTGCATAATCAGAGGGTTTACACCAGGTATTCCTGTAATTTTTTACTTTCCGAACACTATAGTGAGGAAAGTATTGTAATCATGTCAAAAATCCGAATTCGAGATTTTGATGTTTCTATACGTTTTGAGGTCCCCTAAGTCCGTTTTCACTATTTTTACGATGATGTATGTATGTGTGTGTATGTGTGTATGTGTGTATATGTGTATGTCTGTGAGTGAACACGCTAGCGTCTAAACGCTTTGTTCGATTAACCTGAAAGTTGGTACGCATATTGTAAGTCACCATAGTACGAACCCTATAGATTTTGGTGAATCTAGCACTTATAGTTTTTTTACAGGGACACAAAGAAAAATTCTTTATCATTATGGCCTATGGGAGCAAAATCTTAAAACTGCGATAACATCTAAACGCCTTATTCAATTGAGCAAAAATTTTATACACATATTATAGATCACAAATACTCAATCTGTATAGATTTTGGAGAATCTAGCACTTATAGTTTTTTTACAGGGACACAAAGAAAAATTCTTTATCATTATGCCTATGGGGCCAAATTTTTAAAAATGTGATAGCGTCTAAACGCCTTATTAATCCGAGCAAAAAATTTGTACACATAGTATAGATCACAGTTGAACTAACTGTATAGATTTTGGTGAATCTAGCACTTACAGTTTTTTTACAGGGACACAAAGAAAAATTCTTTATCATTATGGCTTATGGGACTAAATTTTAAAAAGTACGATAACATCTAAACGCCTTATTGAATTGAGCTGAAAATTTATATGAGTATTATAAATCACTGTTGCACTAACTATAAGCATTTCGGTGAATCTAGCATTTATAGGTTTTTACAGGGACACAACGAAAATTTCTTTATCATTATGATCTATGGGCTCAAAGTTCAGTAGCGTTAAATAAAACAACGTGTAATAGATGGAGAAAAATACTCAAACACTCTATTATGGTTTTCTCTCTTTTGTTTGTTTAACAACTACTCTTTCTTTACTTTATCTACAAAACTGTTAATTACTCAATGTTCGGAAAGTCGAGTGGAGTCACTCTAGATTTTTTTATTTCAGGCACATTATCTATTTCCTTCCAACACCATTCTTCCGATGATGTGTCTGCGATTCCAGAAGGTTCACTATCATCATCACTTATTAGTCGCTTAGCACGTTTTCGCTTTCTTGGTAATATTTCACTATCATTATCTTCATTAGCAGTATCAGGTAAGTGTACACTTATTTCTTCTGATTCTTCATAATCGCTCCAATCACTTTGACCTTCATAGTCTGCAAAACTCTTATCTATTATGGTATTTACTATACAACACGTTTTTCCTTTACAGAAATATATATTGACCGATGCTCACACTAAAATTTTACAAGAATGAAATCTTACAGACTAACAACAATTCGGCCGTGACTTGTACCAAGAAATTCTAACGGTAAACAATATGTGATAGGGATCTGTGATATTTCCACAAGTAAAAAATCTGATGTGGGCACCACATGATTTCCTTATACACTTTTAAAAATATACATAATGTTAAAAAACATTGTCACTGGACCCGAAACAGTTGGCTAAAAATATTTTTAAAAAATGCATGCATACGTAAAAAAAATAAAAATAAAATAAAAATAAAATTGTGCCTTGAGGGGACTCATGTCAAAGTTGTGCCTTGGGGGGACTCATGTCAATGTTGGGCCTTGGGGGGACTCATGTCAAAGTTGGGCTTTGGGGGGGACTCATGTCAAAGTTGGGACTTGGGGGGACTCATGTCAAAGTTGGGCCTTGGGGGGGACTCATGTCAAAGTTGGACCTTGGGGGGGGACATGTCAAAGCTGGGCCTTGGGGGGACTCATGTCAAAGTTGGGCCTGGGGGAGACTCATGTCAAAGTTGTGCCTTGGGGGGGACTCATGTCAAAGTTGTGCCTTGGGGGGGACTCATGTCAAAGTTGTGCCTTGGGGGGGGACTCATGTCAAAGTTGTGCCTTGGGGGGGACTCATGTCATAGTTGTGCCTTGGGGGGGACTCATGTCAATGTCATTTTGAAAAGATTTTGTGTAAATTCTGGCAAAAGCAGAATTTAGTTTAGGACGGAGGACTATTAGTTTTTTTTTTCTTCCCAATTATTACATCGCTTTCAAATTATTCAATTATATTTTCGATAAATTTTAGATTTCGATAAATTGCAAGATTTGTCCAAACCGTTTTTGAGTTATTACCGTTTTTTAATACATTCTGGCCATAATGAACCTAATTTTCCTAAATATCTCCAAAACGGAAAATCATACAAAGTCCAAAAAGGGAGGTGCACAACTAGATGTTATAACAAACCTATGTACCAATTCGCAACTTTCTACGTCCAACCGTTTTTGAGTTATGCGACATACGGACACACACACACACAGACACACATACATACAGACGTCACGAAAAATCGTGTAAATTCCCTTATATCTCTAAAACGAGAGCTCGTGTTAAGACGACACTTGCAGGTGTATAACTAGACATCATGACAGTCACCCGTATAAATTGGCAACATTCAGCGATCATTCGTTTTCTAGCAATGTGAAATGCAAAATCCATTTCGCAAATCGGGATTACTATACTTCCTTATACTTTGTATAAGGAAGTAAAAAGGTGTTGCCAAATTCAGTACACTAGAAATTTTAAACTAAATTAATTATCATATTCAACATTAAGCATGACGAGTGTAGCTCGTCATTGTGTGATAGGGCATGAAAAACCAATGACGAGCTAGACTCGTCATTTTATCGGAAGGGGTTAATCGGAAATATCTAATGACGACGCTGATGATAACTGTGTGTCTATTCAAAATTCCGTTATTTTCACCGAAATGAGCACGAATAAAGAAGGGAAAAAAAAATGTAAATTGAATATAAAAATAATATAAATCTTGTCAAAATTAAAGAAAATATTGCACTTAAAATGAGTAATGAAAATTTAAAAATTCTCTCAAAGAAAATAAAACCTCATTTTGTTTCTTTTTCTAAATATGATAACTCTCGTAGTCCTACTGAACCTTTATTATGTGTACTTAAATATTTTCAAATGTGTACATCAAAAATTATAATTATATACTATTAGTTTCACAAACAAACCTATACAACATTAGTAAAATAATCGAATACTTAATTTACAGTACTTACAAAGGTATTTGTTTCTCTCTCTCTCTCCCTCTTTTTTACTTTCTCTTACAAATAAGGTAGAGAAAGTATTTTTTGAGGGTCAAAATTTCGAAATTAAGTTTTTGTTATATTTACACATTTTGAGGCCCCCTGAATCAAAAAATCATGCTTTTTTCGGTTGGTCTGTGTATGTGTGTGTGTCTTTGTGTCTGTCTGTTATCAGCATATCTCAAAAACAAATTACAGCAGAAAGTTCAAACTTGGTATTGTAAATAATAAAAAAATTAAGTTTAATTTTAATTTTTTTACTTTCTCTTGCACATAAAGTAGAGAAAGTATAGTTTTGGGGGTCGAAATTTAAATTTCGAAATTAAATTTTTGTTATATTTACACGTTTTGAGGTCCCCTGAATCTAAAAATCATGTTTTTGCGGTTGGTCTGTGTGTCTGTCTGTGTGTCTGTTTGCGTGTCTGTCTGCGACCAGCATATCTCAAAAACAAACTATAGCAGAAAGTCCAAACTTGGTATTCTAAAAGCGTATCATATAGGGATACTACACTAAAGTTTTCGCAGAATTCAAATACATTACATCTATAGGAAAAATTGTATGTAGGTAGAGTTTAACATCTATAGACTGCACTAAACCAAATTAAACGAATACATATATATTTATTCGCGTAAAAACATGTTTCATGTAGAATATGGTATAGAAATCATTCACTGTTTGTTTACAGGGCTACACAAAAGAACTAGATTATAGTGCGACAGTACTTGAAAGTTGATGGAAGTGTACTTCAGGTTGTGCCGTGTGTTATTACTTTCTCTTACCCATAAAGTAGAGAAATGTTAGTTTTTGGGTCAAATTTTCAAAATTCAGTTTTTGTTATCTTTACACACTTTCAGGTCCCCTGGATCCAAAATTAATGTTTTTAGCGATTGGTCTCTGTGCGTGTGCGTCTGTCTGTGTGCCTGTGTGCCTGTCTGTTATCAGCATATCTCAAAAACAAATTATAGCAGAAAGTCCAAACTTGGTATTCTAAATGTGTTTGATATAGGGATGTTACACTAAACTTTTCGTTGAGATCCAGCAAATGGTTCGTGTACAGGGACACCCAATATAATTCAAATACATTACGTCTGTGGGGAAATTGCAGGTAAGTAGAGTTTAACATCTATAGACTACACTAAACCAAATGAAACGAATATATATTTTTTATATACGTAAAAACATGTTTCATGTAGAGTATGGTATAGAAATCATTCACCGTTCGTTTACAGGGTAACGCAAAAGAACTAGAATATAGTGCGACAATACTTGAAAATTGATGGAAGTGTACTTCAGGTTGTGACGTGTGTTATTAATATAGGATTATATTTATGTCTACCATGTGGTGTGTACATAGCTTTCAAAAGATACACAGAGCTACCTATATTTAAACTATAAAAGTATAACACTTTTTTTTTATTGTTAGTGAAAGTGCATTACTGTAATATTCCTCATAGCCATATAGTAAATAAGTAATGTATTTTTTTAAGCTAAATATTCATCGTTTGGTTTTTTGTATATTTACACGTTTGAGGCTTCCTCAATACCGAAGTCAGGTTTTTAACGTTTGGCCTTTGTCTGTGTCTGTTAGAGTATATTAAAAATAAATAATTTCAGGTGATCCAAATGTTGTATTTTGAAGTTAATATGTTTGTTACTGGAAAAGTTTAATATGTTTCAAGGAATGTTGTTGTGAAAGTTGTCTAAATAATTTTAAACGAACCTTTGAATTTAATAACAGATATGAATTCTATATAAATGTAGGTACAGTGATGAAACGGGAGGTTTAGAGTGGGGGTAGCCCCCCTCACATAGAATGACTTGTCAAATAAAGCTGTTCAGAAGTGTAATTTTAACTTTTTAACATAGGTTTGCACAACAGTGCGCGTTATCTTACCTTTTAATCTCCAATCTGTATTTATAGTATTAAATTTCAGGGTAAGAGAAAGTCGTGTGAGTGACACACCAGATTATTTTATTTAAAAAGTTTTCTAAAAATATACTTAATACTGCATAGGTATATATACTTATTATTGCATACCAGTATTCATTTGCAAAAAATTTCACGATGTATAATCACATAAAATTACTAAAATACTTAATAAAAATTTCCGGTAGCAAAAATCATACAGGTTGGCAGCTATGATACTTTTATATTTCGATGATTATTATTATTATTATAAGTTCTATTTAATTATTAACGAAACGAAAAATAACATTGAAAAAAAAACAGTAATAATGTCCTTAATATATATTCAAGATTCATCAAAAGTGAATTACCGTTGATGATCATTTACTTATACTTTTTTTTTTCCCCTCTTTTCATAATTTTTTTTTTTTTTTTTCTTTTTTTTTCTTTTTTTTTTTTTTTTTTTACGATAACTTTCTTTATTTTTAATCTGAACTTTTAACTGAGTTTTAACATACATCGCTGTATATACCAAGCTTTCAAGCTGTATAATTAAACAAAAGAAGGAGGGGGGCTATTTTTTCCACATGCGCAGTATAAACTTATTTACGAAAAATACTCATACCTCAATGAAAATTATAAATGTTTGTATCTTAATTTTCAGAATAATTTTCTCTAACGTGTTGTAAATTTTTCTGCACGTTTCGTAAAATTTGGTTGAAACCCTTTCTTATTACGGGCAAAAGACTTGCAAAAAATGTTTAATAATTTTTGAAAAGAATTATAAATATGTCTAAATAATCCTACCATTCTTAAAAGAAGCATACAAATATGGTGACTAGTAAATGAAATTGGGTGTTAAAGTTACGTCATTTATAACTTTTTATGATACAAGGTAATCCATAATTTTCTTTTTCCTTTTATTGTTGCTCTCATAATTGCACTCGTGAATAAATCGTTACTAAATTAGTATGTTGTGGCCACCACAAGACTTTCTTCTATATTATCTTATACAAGTTCACGCAGTACAAATTATTTATGAAATTATTGTTTATTAAAATTATTCTTCATAATGAATACAGACGACCTTTATCTCGGAGAATTATAACAATAAATGTCGAGAGAAAGTCAATTATGATCCGACATCTAAGGAAGTGCTTTTTTTTTTTTTTTTTTTTTTTTAAGAAAAACAATATATATATATACATATATATTTAGTTATCACAGATCTGTGTTCAACCATTCGTTGTAAAGGTATTGACGTTTGACGAGTTCTTTTGAAAGATACTCATATTAAAAATTTACAACCCCAACACCCCGGAGGGATGAGTGGAGTAATGATCCAACATGCACAAAATGTCTTTCCAGTTTACTACTACTATTATCAATAACTCATATTAATTTTTAAACTGTTTGTTAAAAGTAACTCTTATCATGTACATTTATGCGAAATTTTGCCCATATTAAAAAGTATGAAAAAAAGAAAAGACAGATTTATTAAAAATTATGAAAAAAAGAGATGACAGCGACACCTGTTGAGCGATTGATAGCAAAATGTAATCAGCACTAGTTTAGTTCAGGGTCCAACTAAATACCAAGTTTGATTAAACTCCATTCATTGGTTCGTGAGATACGGTGTACGCAATATTTATGATAGACACAAACACTCCCACACACACAGAGAGAGAGGGGCAGGCAGTCAAAAATTTTATAAAAATGGTCAAATAAAAATGGTCTCAGGCTAAAAATCTAAAAACGTGTTAAAATTTTGTTAATCAATTGAAAACTAAAAATCGAACAATTTCACGAATCCAATTCTTTCATCTTATATATATAGAAGAAAGTAAGAATATAAGTACAAGAATATTCTTTACAAGTCCGGAGTTCAAGGATAATTCGTTCAGAATATCCTTAAAACGCAAGAAAAAATGTCAAAACTAGTATATTATGGCCATCACAAAACCTTCTTCTATATTATTCTGTGTAAAAGCGGCGCTTACTGTTTATCAGGCATAGAAGTTTAAGCATAGCTTCTCACAATAAAGATTTTACATATGGAGTTTGATGCAATTTTTGTCAACAGACCTTAAGATGTAGTCACATGAAAAATAACAGAAAGGGAATGATACTAGCGTCACCTGTCGACCGATATACACTCAAATTAAGTCAGCAGTCGTTATTATAATGGTTATGAATGCCTAGTAGTATTTATAATTTATTCCGGAGTACTGTTAGTCCCCCCCCCCCACACACACACTAAAAATAATCCGAAGATATTCTTGAGAAAATAGTATTTTCTTAAGACTTTCTTCAAATATTTTAAAATATTTTGAAGATTTATTTTTTTCTATAAAATATCTTCAGAAATTTTGAAGACATTATAAAGAAATTTTGCAAACTTTCTTAAGAATAAGCCAAATAATTTAAGATTTTCTGTAGATTTTCTCTAAAAATATCTACAGAATACCTTGAGATTATTTTTAGTGGGGCTGCCCTTTTTTCACAACAATATAATTTTAAAGTATTTTTCATCTTATTTCATCGTAATTACATATTAGAGAAAATTTCTCAAAAATCATACTGGCGTGATAAAAGGGCGGGCCTAACTGCGGAATAAATTATAAATACTACTAGGTATAGGTTATGCCACATATCATGTTTGGTGCATTTATATTCCATAGAATTTGATATTTAGCTTCCCATCTCACCAGGTAAATTGTAGCACAGCAACACCGCCTGAGGGTCTATATGCCCTCAGTTTGAAACTGCATAATGTTTTACAATGGTCTTCTCATATACAAAATTTTATGCAAATATATAAAATATTCCCGTTCACGGAGAAATTGCAATATAGCAGAGCCACCTATCGGCCGATATACACCCAAATTAATTCAGCAAAAGGTTTTCTGATGACCCTGTCACATTTCTTGTTTTGTTCGATTATACAGAATAGAACTTAAGATATAGCCTTCTCGTAAATTGGAAAAATCACAGTACAGCAGCGCTACCTGTTGAGCGATTTGCATCAAAAGTTGATAGGCACTAATTTATATCAAGGTACAATTACATATAAGTTTATATGAAATTCTGATTTGTAGTAGCTGAAATTTAGTTGCCACAAAATTTTCGTCATACTCAAAGAGACACACAGACAGGCAGACAGGTATTTATAAAAAATGGTAAAATCGTTTCCATTCCTCCCAAAACGTGTAAATCTATTGAAAACTGGAAGTCGAAATTTTTTACGAATTCAATTCTTTCTTCTATTGAATATGGAAGAAAATGAAAATGTATAATAAAATGATCACTTACTTTACATCTTATTGTACAGTAAGTGATACTGCATAATAAGATACAGTACTGTGTAATAAAATATACTGTATATTCAGTTTATGATATCGGTGTTTCTAGAAACAGACACGTTAGAAGTTTTTCATTTCTCCCCAATGTTTCTTTACAACAAACATATGCAAATACACTGAATACAGATTGAAGTAGAAATAATATTTCATACCGATAAAAATAATAATATTTAAAAGATTCTGTATTTCTAACTATGAGGTCACTCTAAGTTGGAAATCAAAGCAAGAAATATCTGTAGACAACTGGAGTTGTCCTTTGGTATAGCAATATTTTTAAAAAGTTCCATTACAGCAAATGCATAGTCGAGTTATTAAAAATAGCTTTGAAAACGTCCTTTCATTTTGCTTTAATTTGCTTATTCAAAGAATGTAAGGAAGGTTTGAGTAATTTTTCAGTAATTTTCGAATTTTAAATTTTTTGAAGAGGATCATTGTACTATAAATTTCAGGCAAATATTTAGCTAGAAATATTGATCTATAATACTCGATGACGAAAAAAATTCTTAAAACAATAACACTGCAAAAAATAAACCTGTAAAAGTACAGGAAAAATCTGGCAGCTGAGATGCCAGTATTTCTCCGTGAAATATACACTTTAAAACCGCAAAATTGTATCACTGACATATACTTTACGTAGAAATCCTGTAAATCAAACAGGTTTTTTGTTAAAAGTACAGTTTTGTTCTGTATATTTAACGGAGAAATACTGCCACCCCAGCTGCCAGATTTTTCCTGTACTTTTAGCAGATATTTTTTACAGTGAAAAACTTAATTGCTTACACTTTTATATGTACATCAAGAGTAATCATAATCGTCCTCGTTGTAAGAATGGGACCACTGTCCTTGGTCATAATCTTGAATATATTCTTCCGATTGGTTTGCATTTTCGTCTGCGTAGTTCCATTGATTGTGCACATTTTTGTTACCATAATGTCCTTCATTAACCACACTTGTAAAACCTGGATTGTTTTCTGAATCTACTGTTTTGTGAGACTCGTAAAATTCCGGATCAAATCCAACCGCAGCATCATCATTCGGCCATACTTCACTACTACTACTTTTTCTATCTTGAGAATGTATTTGAAAGTTTTTAGCTCTTATACTCCAAGTGTTTGTATTGAAACCTTTATTAGAGTTGACATTTTTGTTTTGACCCATTCGCCTTACATTAGGAGTTTTTTGATTTTGACCTGGACCGCTAGGCTGCCGACCGTCTTTCATACCTGTCTGCCGAGGAAATATTTGTGTGTTGGGAGTTCTTCGACCGCTTTGGTCCCAGCCTCGGTGCGTAGAACCCATGGAGTTTTGTGCGTTCCAGCCTTTTTGATTCTGATTACCTCTAGCTTGCCCTTTATTATTTCTTCTAGGTCCACTTTGCCCTTTACCTAAATTTCTTTGACCTGTGTTAATATTACCAGATCCTTTATTTTGCCAATTCTGTTGATTACGCATTCCTCCGGGATACATCGGTCTAATATCCCCTTTGTGGTTACCTCTTTGATTACCTCTTGATTTTCTCTGAGAAAGATTCGGTTGATTCCAATTTCCACCTTTAGAACCTGGAGGATCGATAGGTATTGCTACTGAAGACTGTTGAACTTTTTTTGGTTTATGAGATTGACGTTGACCACCATAACTGCTGACTTTTAATCCGTCAATACCGATGTAAGGACTTTTATAAAGATTTTCGTTTCTGGCATAATACGTTGAAGCTTCGCTACAAATAACATTAAACCACCAATCGCATGTAAACGACTGTTGGTTAAATATTGTTCCGACCGGACACAAGAAAGAATTTTGCCGACCATCAGCTTGGCATATATGGAACACCTAAAAATAATAAATTTAATTTAATTTTAGTTTCGTTTATATATTCTATATTCTATATAAAAAATGCATTGTGCATATATATATATATATTTTTAATTAAAAACTGTTTTTCGTGGCACCAAGTATAATTAATTATATTAGCTGTATATGCGCAAAATTACAAGTTACAACATATATGCAAACTATAGGATTTTTAAATTTTTACTTGAAACAATTTAAATATGATTGCTAGAATATGAAAGCCAGGACATTTTATTATATGAAGTATTTCATTTGCACCATGGTTTTGATAAAAACATTATATCTAGCATTTATGTTCATTTTGCAAGATAGCACAAAAAAATTCGGATGCATTATTGTATGTGGGTAAAAATTGTTAGACATATACTTTGGGTTAACATTACATCATAATAACCTTAATATAATTTATGCATATTTTATGTCGAACTTATATCATTTTCAAAATTTTGTTTGTTTATACTCTTTCTAGAGCTTTAGTTAAAAAAAAAAAAAAAAGAAAAAGAAAAGAAAAGAAAAGAAGAGAAAAAGAAAGAAGAAAAAGAAAAAAAAATCTTAGGCTGGCTGGCTGTTTATTAGAATCGTTTTAAGGACTATTCCCTTTAAATTTTTCGATATTTCAAATATTACATGTAAGTATTTTGCATTACTGTAATTTCAAGATCTACTACCTGTGATCCAAAAACATCTATAATGATCTTAAAGTTGCCGAAAGACCAATAAATTTAACGATATGTGAAAAAATACCAAAATTTGGCACGAAAGATGTTCTACCAAAGTATTTAATATCTTACTATTAAACCTTTTAAAGGAATCATAAATTTATAAAAAAAAAAAAAAAATACTGCACAAAAATTAAAATTGTACTTTTAAAATTTGTAACATTGCTTGTTCTCAAAAGTTTCATGTTCCTGGTACTATATTATGCGAAAATTTATATAATGTGAAAGTAAAATCAAATTTAAATTATTCATTTCTTCTTTCGCTTAAATTTATCACATCCTTTAATCCATTTAAATTTAACTCATTCCTTCTTTTGCAAAACTCTGAATAAAAAAATTGTTTCCTTACACAAGCAAATTACAGTCATTCTACGCAAAGAGAAAGACAAATACACAGGACAATAAACTACTGAGAAAATAATTTTAAAATTTCTCAATATATGTATTTTTTATTTTACTTTCCGAACATATGTATGTAAGGAAAGTATTGTAATCATGTCAAAAATCCGAAATTGATACTTTATGTTTCTATACGTTTGGAGGTCCTCTGAGTCCGTTTTAATTATATTTACGGTGATGTATGTATATGTGTGAGTCAACACGATAGCGTCTGAAGGCTTCGTTCGAATGAGCTGAAAGCTGGTACGTATGTTGTAAGTCACCGTAGTACGAACCCTATTGATTTTTGTGAATCTAGCACTTATAGTTTTTTTACAGGGACACAAAGAAAAATTCTTTATCATTATGGCCTATAGGGCCAAATTTTTAAAAGTGTGATAGCGTCTAAACGAATTATTAAACTGAGCAAAAAAACATTATACACATGTTATAGGTCACAGTTGCATAAACTGTATAGATTTTGGTGAATTTAGCACATGCAGTTTTCTTTTAGGGGCACAAAGAAAAATTCTTTATCATTATGGCTTATGGGACCAAATTTTTAAAAGTGCGATAACGTCTAAACGCCTTATTCAGTTGAGCTGAAAATTTATATGAATATTATATAAACAAGGGAGATTTTGTTTAAAATCGGTTAAAACAATTAACAACAGTTTCAATTAATTCACTGTTGCACTAACTTTAAGCATTTTGGTGAATCTAGCATTTATAGGTTTTTTCAGAGACACTACGAAAAATTCTTTATCATTATGATCTATGGGCTCAAAGTTCGGTAGCGCTAAATTAAACATCGTGTACTATATGAAGAAAAATACTCAAACATTGTATTATAATTTTCTCTCTTTTGTTTATTTAACAACTCCTCTTACTTTATTTTATCTACAAAACCGTTAATTATTCAAAGTTCGGAAAATCGGGTGGAGTCACTCCAGATTTTTTCTATCGCAAATGAAAAAAAAAAAAAAAAAAAAAGAATATACTGTACCTTTATAAGTAAAGTTCCAGTTTCAGGTGGTCATTAAAGTTAAACTACAAAATTAAATGTTATAGAATTTTCTAATAGTTTCATGAAGACCATGAGATTTTGTTTAAAATCAATTAAAATAATTAACAACAGTTTTAATTAAAACTTTTAACGCGATGTAACAAACGAAAAAAAAAAAAAATCTGGAGTGACTCCACTCGACTTTCTCAACATTAAATAATTAACGGTTGTATAATTAAATTAAGACAATTCGTTAAATGAACAAAAGATAATGAAAATTTTAATCGGGTGCTTGAGTATTTTTCTCCATTGTTTACTTTTACACCATTGCACTTCAAATATTTGAACCCATAGATTATAATGATGAAGAATTTTTCGTTGTATCCCTGTAAAAAACTATAAGTGCTATATTCACTGAAATTTGTATAATTCATATGATGGTGACCTGTAACATGTGTATAAATTTTCAACTCGATCGTATAAGGCATTTAGACGCTATCTCACTTTTAAAAATTTGAGCCCATTATAGGCCATAATAATAACGAATATTTCTTTGTGTCCCTATAAAAAAAAAATTATAAGTGATAAATTAACCAAAACCTATACAGTCTTGTGACTGTAACCTATAACATGCGCATAAATTTTCAGTTTATTTGAATAAGGCGTTTAGACACTATCGTACTTTGAATAATTTGAGCCCATAGGTCATAATGATAAAGAATTTTCTTTGTTCTCCTATGAAAAACTATAGATTCACCAAAATCTATAGATTTCGTACTAGGGTGACCTATAACAAAGGTACCAACTTTCAGCTCATTCGAACCAAGCGTTTCGGTGCTATCGTGTTCACTCACACATGCATACATACATACATCATCGTAAAAATAGTAAAAATGAACTCAGGGTATCTCAAAACGTATAGAAACACCAAAATCTCAAAGTCATATTTTTAACATGATTACAATACTTTCCTTACCTATGTATGTTCGGAAAGTAAAAATAATCGAGGCAATAAAAGCAATGTTATTAAAACCATTAATTATATTATATTTCAATTTCATTTTAATTTTAATTTTTACAAACTAAAATTATTCGAAATTTTCATAACAAACTTTTACAGTTTTATTGTTTTTATGTGAAACCGAAATTTTATTCATTCTCATTAGGATGGTATAATCCACCTCTAGGTACCAACCAAGTCACGTTGCTATAGCATCAATACTCAAGCTTCCAGACAAAAAACAGCAAAAATTATTTTAACTGGTTCTTATATAGTTTTAAGTATTGAAACCGAAGAATGCTGCAAACAATTTCCATCACGTCAAGTTATTTTTCTTCCTATCTCTTTTTAAGTTCAATTTTGTGTGAAATCATAACTGACATCTTATTGTTGGTTATAAAAAACATGCTCAACAAATTACTTCTTTTAAAATACTGTTTATTAAAGTTAATATAACAAAAGAAAATCATAAAATTTAAAATAGGAAGAATGCAGGAGCAGTAGAAGAATGAATGTGAAAGCGTGTTATAATAAAAGAAAATTATAAAATTTAAAACAGGAAGGATGTAGGAGCAGTAGAAGAATGAATGTGAAAGTGTGTTGTAATAAAAGAAAATTATAAAATTTAAAATAAGAAGGAAATAGGAGCAGTAGAAGAATGAATGTGGAAGCGTGTTTTAATAAAAGAAAATTATAAAATTTAAAATAGGAAGGATGTAAGAGAAGTAGAAGAATGAAAGTGAGAGCGTGTGTAATTAAAAAAAAATTATAAAATTTAAAATAGGAAGGATATAGGAGCAGTAGAAAAATGAATGTGGAAGCGTGTTTTAATAAAAGAAAATTATAAAATTTAAAATAGGAAGGAGGTAGGAGCAGTAGAAGAATGACTGTGAAAGCGTGTTATAATAAAAGAAAATTATAAAATTTAAAATAGGAAGGATGTAGGAGCTGTAGAAAAATGAATGTGAAAGCGTGTTATAATAAAAGAAAATTATAAAATTTAAAATAGGAAGGATGAAGGATGAAGGAGCAGTAGAAGAATGAATGCGTAAGCGTGTTAGAAGGGATATCAAAAAAGGAAAAAAAATAAAAATAGTGAAAACAGAGTGTAATTATATCCCGAAGAAACTGTTTGATTAATTATGAGAAAAAACTTGTTCAGTTTAATGTAAAATAAATTTGTAATTTTTTATTGCAGGCCCCTATTATTTTTGCTAAAAACCGTACATGATGATCAGAAATGGATGTCGTTTTTTATTCGGCATCCTCGTCAATATAAATTTTACCAAAAAATTTCAAATAGCTCAAAAAAAAGAAAAAAAAAATCCCTTCCAGATCTATGTAATTATTATCAATCCAGACCTACTAGGTTAAAAAAATAGTAATAAATGCATTAAGCTTCAGGAATTGTTAAAGCTTCCAGCTATTTAAAAAAAAAAAAAACTCTAAAATGTTTTTTACAAGACCAACTGTCAGTAAAAATATATTACAGTAGATTAATAAATCTTTTGTTTCAGAACTGTATTTTTTTTTTTTTTTTTTTTTTTATGAAAATATTATTCAATTTACTTAATAAGACATGCCTTTTCTTTCTTTCTTTCTTTCTTTTTTTTTTTTTTAATAAACATACAAATCTACAGAACACTTACAAACGAATGAAAGGTTAAGAACTGCAAGAATGTTTGAAAAAAAAAAAAGATTCGGAACTACCTACAGTATTCTTAATACTTAATAATTCTCTATAAAGTCCCGGAAAAAATCTTCAAGATCCATGGCTGCCTCCTTTTACGTAGCAGTGATTTTTTAAGGTTGTCAGGGGATGATAAAACTTTAAAAGATGAAATTTTAATATTTCTTAAACTAATCAATATATAAATTACACTAAAACATTATGATTATGTGTGTAACATGTGAATGCTGTTTTTTTTTTTTTTTTTTTTTTTTTTTTTTTTGATTCAAAAATAAACTTATGAAGACATTTGAGTAGATTCAACCTACTTGGCACTTCGATTCAAGATCAGCGTAATACCCAGGTCCTATCTGATTCCTACAATCAAAGCTGGTGTCTGGAATTTTTCTGAAATTTGGATAGCTCTGTCCAGGCACTCCAGGTATGGAATCTTCAAGTTTCCACATTGGACCTTGATCAGGAAATCCACCACGAGGATTTGAGACTTCGTCATCCCAACCACCAAGAGGAGCACCTTTAGTTTGAGGCCACTGCTGCTGGGGAAAGTTTTGATCAGAATTCCATTGACTACCTGGTGCTCCCTATTGATAAATTTAACAAGAAAATAAAGAAGAAAGAGATTGACGACAGCAAAAGAATAAGCATGATGTTAAAAATAGAAATATACGTTTCACCAAAAAAGTGGTTCCAGTTTAGTTGCAACCAATATTTTGGTGCTGAGTCTCACTATTTAAATAGTAAAATTTCGGTAAATTTACTGAAATATTTATCAGTAAATTTACAGTAATTTTTGGTTAAAAGTAAATAATTGAGATTCTTAATCTTTATTCTGTGTTTTTATTTATTTTAATTATTTAATTTATCAATATATATATATATATATATATATCTGTGTAAAAAAAAAAAAAAAAAAAAAACATTCTACATCACAAATATATTCTCAGCAATACTTAATTAAGTTAATATTAGCCATTAAAATGTATATTTAACATAGAATTTTTAACATCTCCGTTTATTTTTCTCTGTAATTTTACTAAAGCCTTGAGATAAATGATTACCGGTAGTTTTCTGTTGAAATTTTCAACAACGTGTTTCTCTAAAAAAGGGTTAAAATTAGCACGAAAATTGCAGAAGAATTGGAACCGTTTTTGTGGTGAAACGTACCGTTTTATTATTAACAGTGTACTTACAATAAAAGCATTGAAAGAGGGAAAATAAAAGTGACAAAACTACCTTAATAGACTATTTTATGTGTGACCTAAAGTTGCTAAGATTTAAAATAAACTATGAAATATATATATATATATATATATATATATATATATATCCTACTTAAGTACTTTGTCGAAGAAAATAAATTTATATACATATACTTGACAAAATTTTAGTCATTCCAACAATTTAATCGTCATATTATTTGTGTGTTTCTGCCATATGTAAAATAACACAACCGCATACAAGATGCGAGGCTTATGTGTTCCATAAGTAACCTATAAAAGAAAGGCGCTATCTTATTTGTTCACCTCCGTTTAAATAAGGATTATGAGAAAAGATTTCAGATATCTCCCAATTTACATAACGTCAAATAATCTAAATTAAAAGTCGATTTTAACATTCTTTAAGGAGAAAATTGACGCATGAGTATAAAATTGAATAAAACAGGGGGAAATAGATAATTTTATTTCTTTATTATTATCATTATTATTTATTTATTTATTTATTTATTTATTTTGCGTGTGTGTGTGTGTTTCCTTAAAGACTTAGTTATAAGACAAATAAGTTGTATTTTAGAACGATATTAACCTGCAAAATATAATATTAAACAATAAAAGATTAATACTAAAAGAAGATAAAAATATGAATGGAAATATAAATGAAAATAATAGAAGCCACAAATAATAATAAAACACCACAGAACTGGGGTTTTAAAGTAATAATTACAAAATTTTGAATAAACACCATAAAATGCAATAAACTGGCAAATATTGTTTCGAGTCGAAGTAACAGACGGCCCTTCGTCAAGCGAACAAAGTAGGTACGAGTGCTGCAGTCGAAGCGGCAACGCTTTGACTGCAGCCCTCGTTGTCGCTTTGACTACAACACTCGTGCCTACTTTGCTCGCTTGACGAAGGGTCGTGTATTCCTTCGACCCGAAACAAGTGTTGTGAGTTTATTCCCTTTTAGGGTGTTTATTCAAAGTTTTGTAATTATTAATAAAAACCATATATATATATATATATATACATATATACCAGATGATTCAAAAGTCACAGAAAAAATTAAAAATATATTATTCAAAAAATACTGATCGTAGCTCTATGTAGTTTTCACTCAAATGTACACAAAATCATGGGATTTTTTTTATTAAGAAAAAATATATATTAGTTAGATTTTTCAGCAACATAGAACACTGTATTCTGTCACATTTTAAACAGATCCGCCTGATTAAATAACGCCTTATTTCGAATACGGAAGCTTTTTTTAAAAGAATTTCCAATGCACAACGTCTGACGATCCTTCTAATGAGTAATGGTCGGGACATTGAGCATTTATTGTCCTAGTTATGTTGTTGAATATGCTGCATCACTGTAAAAAACTAATTTTACAATTAAAGCGCCACCTGATGAAAAAAAAAAAATAATAATAAACTGATTTGCTAATAAAACTTTTTTTTACATAAAAAAATCCCACGTCGATCTGTGCAGTTCAGTGAAAACCGTATAGTGCTACGATCAATACTTTTTTAATAATACTTTTTTTTATTTTTTTCTGTGACTTTTGGATCACCCGGTATATATATATATATATATATGTGTGTGTGCTCAAAACCATGAGTATATAAAACAATAAAACACAGTCATAATCATTTTTTTTTTTTTTCTCAAAGTGGCACATTGTCAAACTATTAAAAAAAAAAAAAAAAAAAAAAAAAACCTCATATTTTTTTTAACGCCAATTAACTGTAGTTTATGCCTTAAAATTTTCAGAAGTGCAGGTATAATAGCAACTGAATAAAATGAAATAAAAATCGAATTTTGCCAAAATATTGTTTCACTTATCCTACTTCATCCTAATACACATTGATACTGTAAATATTTGATTTTTTAATTATTAATTTACATAAATGGTTTATTGGTGATGTTTTAATTTTCATAAATAACCTTTCACTGTGCAAATTTTGAATTTATTCAAAAATATATGTCTTTTTTTTTTTCTCACATAATTATTCTATAAGTAATTTTTTAGAAATGTTGAAAAATGATCATTTGTCCTTACCTTGATATTTGTTGCAGTAACATAAGTAATAGCTAAAAAAGAAAAAAAGAAGAAGAAAATAATTCAATATAATTCAAATTAATATTGATTTAATTTATAACATAAATAAGTGGTATGAAGATAGGTGTACTACTAGTAGGCACTTATATTTAAAAATAGGTTCTATAACTCAACAAATGTTCACCTAGCATTTAAAACTTGTTTTACAATTATCTGCTAATGCCTTGAAATATGACGATTTCAATCCATTAGTTTTATAATGATACCATATTAAGTTAAACAGTGCAAAACTTCTGCCATTTTACCATTATTTTTGTAGTAATACGGTAAACAAATTTTGTCTGTTTTGTATGTGCTTATTTGAGTTAATTTGTTATAACTTCTGTTTTTATACGACTGAAAAAAACATTCAAAATTCGTTTATTTTAATAAAATTTTAATCTTATATTAACATATACCAAATTCTCAGCAAACACATAAGAATAAAAAACTTTACGTTATAGTATCAGAGATACAAGATATGTCGATTTCCATATAGCATTCAGATATCTTTTTCATAAAAAATAAAGTTATATCACATACTCGGTGTCTGTACAGGATCAAAAATATGATATTTCTGCGCAATACAACAGAAGTATCAAATAATTGTTATCAGACAGGTATTCGATACCTGATAATTTTCCGAAGCCCCACTAATACATCAAATGCAAAACATTATTCTAATAGCATATATATGATAATTTTTTAACATCAGATTTAAATAACCGAAATGTTACCAATATTGTATCGTTATTCTCGCTCGGTTTTATTCACTGATACCATTAAATATTTACAAATAAACTTGCATGTATGCTTAGAAATTGTTAACTTGCAGTAATGCCTGGGCTGCCGCAGGAGACTTTTTTTAATTATTATTTTCGTGCCACTATTTACATAACATTAAATATATATAAGAAAAGTGCATATTTATCTGCTTGATTATATTATTCATTTTATTGTTTTTTATTGTGGTACGAAAAGAATACAGTACGAAGCAAAAGTTTAGACAATAAAGAAATTCATGCAGATTTTGAAAGATATTTAATCAATTTTCCTAACATAACTTGATTGTAATGTGCTGTGCATATAAACAATATTTATAACAATGAAAAATAGTACTGTACATATTACAAGTAATTAAATGGTAACAAAAATATAATACTGTCTCAAAAGTTTAGACAAAATTAAATAAAATCTAAATAAACAATTTTTATAACCTAATTGTGCATCCGTGCTTCTGTATTACTACGAAATTCCATCGAAAAAACTAAATTTTGCATAGTTTGGGGACCGATGTCGTACTATGCATCCTCAATAGATGTCTTGAGTTCCTGCACAGAAAAGTATTGTCTACCATTGCTATAAACTTTGCGAGACATGATGCCCCGAAGGTTCTTTGTAGGGTTAAGATCTGTGTTACATGCTGGCCAGTCGAGAACTCTTATATTATGAGAATTAAACCAAGATTTTGTATTGTTTGCAGTGTGAATCGAAACATTGTCTTGTTGAAATTGCCACTGTGGGCCACATAGAAGCTCAGCAAATGACATTAAATTACTTTCTAATGTCTTTGTATAATGCTGTGATATTTTACGACCACTGGTAAAGGTTAGAGATACTTGTCCATTATAGAAAATGACTGCACAAATCACCACCGAGCCCCCTCTTTATCTGCGACTGAAAAAACCCAGAGGTTCCTTCCGCAATCAGGCCAATACGATGACCAGACATCTGGACCATCTAGATTCTACTTTTTTTCATCGCTAAATATGACTCATTGCCATTTCTGTCCATATGACATATGCTTTCGAGCCCACAACATTCTTTGTAACTTATGATGTGGCTTCAGAGCTGCTTTCTTTTACATTTTGCTATAAACTGTTGTTCCTTTTCCCACAATTCGTCTACAAATCGTATCCTTTGATACAGAGAGTCCCGATGACCTTTGAATTCCACGTACACTCATTTGTTCGGTACTCGCTAGTCTTTGTATCAGGCGATCCTCTTGTATATTTCTTACACGTGGCTTCCCAGACCTACATTTTGCTTTATATACACAACCACGCGATAAAACTAGATGAATAGATTTGTTTGATCTATTAATAATAGCCAAAATTTCTGAAACGCGCTTCTCTTCAGCTTTCAACTGCCAAATCATTGAAACCTCATTACCTTGAATTTTTTTAGTTCGCGGCATGTCGACTACAAAGCATTATCGTTTGCAGAACTAAGTACTCAAAATCTGTGACATCATTGATTTTAAATTTGCACGTGCCAGCAAATATTCACAGAAACTCATAATCGTGTCTAAACTTTTGCGACAAGCAAATTTTTATTTTTATCAAAAAAATTTAAATTATAGCAAATCAAACGACTGTCTTTTGCTTATAGCATTTTAAAACATATTTTAAATATATACACAGGTTTTCGTAATTCTGACGTCATAATTTTAAATTTTAAAGATGAATAACGTCATTGTCTAAACTTTTGCGTCGTACTGTATATATATACAGTAGCCGCCGCTTTATGAAATCACTGGTTAATAAAATCAGCCACTTAATCTGATCAAATTGCAGAGTCCGGAATCAAATCAATACAAACCGCCGCTTAATAAAATCAGCATCGCCGGTTAATAAACTCAAAAGAAACTCTGTTCAACAGTAATAGAATTTCTAGTTCTTATTTTGAAGCAACTTAGCTGCAAGATATGAAAGCAGGTAGTTTTTATTTTGAAGGTAAAGGGTAAAATTTTGGTAAACTATGATGATTTCCTTAAAATGTATAGTCAAAGAAGGCGACATCGAAGCTTGAAATTTCTCAGTTTGCTTCATGTAAACATAATACTAAAGATGATATTAGTGCCTAAATTGTACCAAACCGAAGAGTTAATCGCAAGCGAAAATGAATGAGAGCATAAGTCATCAACGGCACACCTCTAGATAGGTACAAGAGTGCCAGGTTAAAGAAAATTTCCATCTTTTACGTAATTTTGTTCTTAGCCTAAAAGCTAAAAATTTTACATGGATGATAAGTAGCAAAAATTCTATTTCTACAGATGGCTAGTTGATAGATGAAAGGGCGAAGAAGAATTTCTTTCCATATTTAGGTAATGAATACTCTTTTATTGAGTTCGGGTGTGTTCGCCGGATATAAAAATCAGCCGCTTAATAAAATCATTTTGATGAAAACAAGCCTGATTTTATAAAGCAGCGGCTACTGTATATATAAAGTCGTCCATGACAGCCTTCTAGTACAAAGTCAAACTAATTTGTATTACGACCAGTTATCACCAGGAAAGATATAGGCGACTCTGTAATTTTCCCACAATTTATATATATATATATCGAAAATTAAATCTAAAGTAGTATTTATAAGATATCTGTTAAATTAGTTGGGCCTATTTTTTTTTTTTTTTTTTATCAGTTCCGTGCCGGCAATGTCGGATTATTCAATATTACTTTTGCTATGACTTTAGGCAAGCAATGCTACATACATACTTGCCAACATACTAATTAATATTCCTTAGTATTATTAACCCCGCCTTCTTTATTACACCGGTAATTTTTTAGAGTATTCTTCTTCTTATTTAATCGTAATTGAATTTGGAGAATATTACTCTAAAAATTTACTGGTGTGAAAAAAAGGGCGGGACTAACAACACTACGGAATATTAATTAGGATGTTGGCATCTATGGCTACATAACTTCTATGTACCGTAAGCCATTAAATATAGTAGTGGGAGTGTCAGTGTAAAAAAGGACAACTGTGGCATGATCATGTGTATATTACTATACATACTTGATGGAAAAGCTGAATAAATTTTATCAAGAACAGAAAATATCACGACAGGAATAGAGCCTAAATCCTCAGCGTAGTGCCTTGTCACATTTTACTCTAGCATCGACCTTTCTTAGTCCGGCTTTTTCATAAAAACTATGTAATATAATAAATTTGTTTATTAAAAGTAAAACAGTGGCATTAAATAATCGGTTTTAATTGAAAAAAGTTTCTGGTCGTAAACCTTCTGAAAAAAATTTATTTTATGAAAAGAAATTATGCGTCATATCTATTCCCTGCTAAAATATCAACTAAAATATTATACAAAATGCATTCAAATACTTTTAGAAACTTACCTTCCAAAAGAATAACGAATGCCTTTAAATTCAATTTTTTTCTGAACAATCTGCGAAAAAAATACAATAAATTAAAATAAAATAAATAAAATAAAACAAAATAAAACAAATAAAATAAAATAAAAAAGGCAAAAACACTAAACATCGCTTATTTAATTATTTTAAAATAAATTATAATAATAATAATAATACAATATCTAACCAAAAGAATATATATATATATATAGTTATATATATATATAACTGGAATCATTGATTAAAAATAGCCAATTTAAAATGTAAGATTTCTTTCTTCATCATATTTATTCAACCGGTTTAAATAATGAAACTCTACAAAAGCCATTTTTATAAAATTTAAAATGAAAAATATTTATCAATCTATTCTTGCTAATTTTGAAATCATATTAAATTTTCATCCTATTTAAAATTACATATCCATTCTTTTTAACACTTTTCAGCCTTGTTGAAAAGTGTTAATGACTTCGGTTTGTCCGTCTGTCTGTCCGCGCTCTAATACCCGTAAATATTCATGGAAACTGATATATGTTATTCAAGTTCCCAATCGGATGTTCCTTATTGAAAATGGAGTGAATATCTCCACTGGTTTGCGTACAAGGACACCCAAAAGAATTTCAAAGCATTGTGTTCTACAAGAGGTATTTCTATAAATCATATTTCTGTACCTTTACTTTACACAAATCTTAATGAAATTTAAATATGTTATTCAACTTCACTATCAGATATTTTTTTAACAGAAAATGGAGTAAATAATGGTTTGTGTATAAGGACATTCGAAAGTGCTCCAAAGCACTGCATTCTACAAGAGGTGTTTCTATAAACCAAATTTTAATAACTTCACTTTGCTCAAATCTTAATGAAATTAAAGTAGACTATACATATCCACAAAAAAATGTTTTCTACAGAATATTGTATGATTAGCATTTGATTTACAGGGCCGCACAAAAATATGCAGTTACAATAAGGTCTATTACTAGAAACTTGCTAGAATTGCATTTTCGTATATATTTGTTAAGTGTTTTCATCGCTTTCTAACAATTTTTAAGTGTGAATGTGATTTCAATTTTCGTATCAGTTTGTCCGAATATCCATCTGTCTATCCTTCCGTCTTGCCGCCTCCAGCGTTCGAAAATATTTTCAGAATGTTTAAAAAATGATATGTAATACTCTAGTGGTCCTGTAAAATCGGTGTGTGTACAGGGATTCCCCCTCCCCCCCCAAAGAAAAAAAAGAGCCAATGCATTCAATTTTAGGACAGACATTTTTATAAATCACATTTAAATAACTTTCTTTTGCAAAAATCATAAAGAAAGAGAAATTTAGTGCTAATATGCTAAAATAATGCTTTGCATAGAATAGAATTTGATATGGTTAACTTTCAGATTTACAGGGCTACACTAAAACATTCAGATACGTTACACACTGCAATTAGAATTTAAAGGCGGCATTTTCTTTTGCGTTAAGCAATTTTAACACTTTCCAACGATGCATAAGTGTGATTATGAATTCAGTTAGTCTGCCTGTATGCCTTTGAGATCTTTTGCTTGTCTGCTTGTTCTGCTCGTCTGCTTATGTGACAACGTAGGCAAAGAATTTTAAGAGTTATACGATACAGCAAGTACGTACAGTTGAAAAATGTTACTGATCAATGCGTACCGCAGGGTTTTTCACTCTTGTTTGTTATTCATAGCAGTAAAAAGAATGCAATCAAATGAATATAAAATAACTTTTTTTTTTTTTTTTTTTTTTTATATATATATATATATATATCATTAGCTGTTTCATTTCCTGGCATTTCTTTTTTTTTTTTTTTTTTTTGACTGTTATTAACTTTCTTTTTGAGTGGGTGGTTATTTTCATGCCAGTTTTGATTCATTTTAATACAATAATTATTCATTTAAAAATTCAAAAATGCTATTTTTAAATAACAATTAGTTAAATTTTTAAAGTATTTGTGGGTATATTCATTACTTTAAGACGAATATTAAACATTTAAATTAATTATTGACTAAATGTTTGCTTTAATTTTACTTATATGACGAAAATTTTGTAATCAGGAAAAATATCGACTGCAAGATTTTGGTATATCTATGCAATTTAAAATCCCTGCATTCATTTTTACTACTTTTAGGATTATGCATGTGCGTGTGTGTGCATGTAAATACGATAACCTCTGAAAACTTTGATCGACTGAGCTAAAGATTTGTACAGATTTTGATGAGGAAAGACCTTATAGTTTTTTTTTTTTTTTTTTTACAGGGACAGGTTCTTTTACAAGAAAAATCCTTTATCATTATAGTCAATAGACTTCAATTATTTGAAATGCGATAGCGTCTAAATGGCTTGTCCAGTTGTGTTAATAGTTGGTAGGTTTGTTGTAGGTCACCGTCACATTATTTGAATAGATTTTGATGAGTATATAACTTAGAGTTCTTTATTAGTAACTGTTCGATTTCTACCATCCAGTCATATTCGATTCCTAACATAATCGAACTCCGCACTCAATGACACTTTCGATTTAACTGTTTTCATCTCAACTTTACTTTTTTTTTTTTTTATTCAACAGGCAAAAACATCTAAACTCTACTCAAACAGAAACCGCAATGAACAGTTTAAGATATGTTTTTTTTTTTCATCCGCACGGTAGCTTGCATGCTACCTTTCGCATTATTCTCAATTATTACTTCACATTATTATTTTCGCATTATTACTTGGATTATATTGTTTATTATTCAATCGAAATGTTTTATCACTTTTGTTTCCAACGCATATTCAAATCTGTATTGTATGTTTAATATAGTTTTGGTTTGTGAATGAAAGAACGAGTATTTATTGTTATCTTCACATCACGTTACACAACATTTTTTGGAGGCACCGGCGAGATATTCTGTGTGAATTTTGGCTAGCTTACAAATTTGGATATCCAAGAGCAGCTATTAAGGAACAAAACAGAACCGATGGCAACTGGTGCAAAAAATGAGACGAAATATTTCTAAGGCTTGGAAAAAGGAGTATCTTAGTTCCTTGCAATATAGTTTTGGTTTGTGAATGAAAGAACGAGTATTTATTGTTATCTTCACATCACGTTACACAACATTTTTTGGAGGCACCGGCGAGATATTCTGTGTGAATTTTGGCTAGCTTACAAATTTGGATATCCAAGAGCAGCTATTAAGAAACAAAACAGAACCGATGGCAACTGGTGCAAAAAATGAGACGAAATATTTCTAAGGCTTGGAAAAAGGAGTATCTTAGTTCCTTGCAATTAAGAAGTAAATGGCAACTTCCTGCAACAAATATCAAGGAAGGAGAATTGGTAGTTATCATAGACAACAGTTGCTCACCTTTATCCTGGCCAATTGGTCGAATTACAAAGGTTCACACCGGTAGCGACGGATTGGTCAGAGTAGTGTCTAGTTTTTAAAAGAACTGTTAACAAAATTGCTGTTCTCCCTTTATATCAGGACTAGCGCCCTGATAGGGTGGGAGTCATATTCGATTCCTAACATAATCGAACTCCGCACTCAATGACACTTTCGATTTAACTGTTTTCATCTCAACTTTACTTTTTTTTTCAACAGGCAAAAACATCTAAACTCTACTCAAACAGAAACATTATTCTCAATTATTACTTCACATTATTATTTTCGCATTATTATTTGCATTATATTGTTTATTATTCAATCGAAATGTTTTATCACTTTTGTTTCCAACGCATATTCAAATCTGTATTGTATGTTTAATATAGTTTTGGTTTGTGAATGAAAGAACGAGTATTTATTGTTATCTTCACATCACGTTACACAACATTTTTTGGAGGCACCGGCGAGATATTCTGTGTGAATTTTGGCTAGCTTACAAATTTGGATATCCAAGAGCAGCTATTAAGAAACAAAACAGAACCGATGGCAACTGGTGCAAAAAATGAGACGAAATATTTCTAAGGCTTGGAAAAAGGAGTATCTTAGTTCCTTGCAATTAAGAAGTAAATGGCAACTTCCTGCAACAAATATCAAGGAAGGAGAATTGGTAGTTATCATAGACAACAGTTGCTCACCTTTATCCTGGCCAATTGGTCGAATTACAAAGGTTCACACCGGTAGCGACGGATTGGTCAGAGTAGTGTCTAGTTTTTAAAAGAACTGTTAACAAAATTGCTGTTCTCCCTTTATATCAGGACTAGCGCCCTGATAGGGTGGGAGTCATATTCGATTCCTAACATAATCGAACTCCGCACTCAATGACACTTTCGATTTAACTGTTTTCATCTCAACTTTACTTTTTTTTTCAACAGGCAAAAACATCTAAACTCTACTCAAACAGAAACATTATTCTCAATTATTACTTCACATTATTATTTTCGCATTATTATTTGCATTATATTGTTTATTATTCAATCGAAATGTTTTATCACTTTTGTTTCCAACGCATATTCAAATCTGTATTGTATGTTTAATATAGTTTTGGTTTGTGAATGAAAGAACGAGTATTTATTGTTATCTTCACATCACGTTACACAACATTTTTTGGAGGCACCGGCAAGATATTCTGTGTGAATTTTGGCTAGCTTACAAATTTGGATATCCAAGAGCAGCTATTAAGGAACAAAACAGAACCGATGGCAACTGGTGCAAAAAATGAGACGAAATATTTCTAAGGCTTGGAAAAAGGAGTATCTTAGTTCCTTGCAATTAAGAAGTAAATGGCAACATCCTGCAACAAATATCAAGGAAGGAGAATTGGTAGTTATCATAGACAACAGTTGCTCATCTTTATCCTGGCCAATTGGTCGAATTACAAAGGTTCACACCGGTAGCGACGGATTGCTCAGAGTAGTGTCTATAAAACTAAAGACTCTGTTTTTAAAAGAACTGTTAACAAAATTGCTGTTCTCCCTTTATATCAGGACTAGCGCCCTGATAGGGTGGGAGTCATATTCGATTCCTAACATAATCGAACTCCGCACTCAATGACACTTTCGATTTAACTGTTTTCATCTCAACTTTACTTTTTTTTTCAACAGGCAAAAACATCTAAACTCTACTCAAACAGAAACCGCACCGCAACGAACAGTTTAAGATATGTTTTTTTTTTTCATCCGCACGGTAGCTTGCATGCTACCTTTCGCATTATTCTCAATTATTACTTCACATTATTATTTTCGCATTATTACTTGCATTATATTGTTTATTATTCAATCGAAATGTTTTATCACTTTTGTTTCCAACGCATATTCAAATCTGTATTGTATGTTTAATATAGTTTTGGTTTGTGAATGAAAGAACGAGTATTTATTGTTATCTTCACATCACGTTACACAACATTTTTTGGAGGCACCGGCGAGATATTCTGTGTGAATTTTGGCTAGCTTACAAATTTGGATATCCAAGAGCAGCTATTAAGGAACAAAACAGAACCGATGGCAACTGGTGCAAAAAATGAGACGAAATATTTCTAAGGCTTGGAAAAAGGAGTATCTTAGTTCCTTGCAATTAAGAAGTAAATGGCAACATCCTGCAACAAATATCAAGGAAGGAGAATTGGTAGTTATCATAGACAACAGTTGCTCATCTTTATCCTGGCCAATTGGTCGAATTACAAAGGTTCACACCGGTAGCGACGGATTGGTCAGAGTAGTGTCTAGTTTTTTAAAGAACTGTTAACAAAATTGCTGTTCTCCCTTTATATCAGGACTAGCGCCCTGATAGGGTGGGAGTCATATTCGATTCCTAACATAATCGAACTCCGCAATCAATGACACTTTCGATTTAACTGTTTTCATCTCAACTTTACTTTTTTTTTCAACAGGCAAAAACATCTAAACTCTACTCAAACAGAAACATTATTCTCAATTATTACTTCACATTATTATTTTCGCATTATTACTTGCATTATATTGTTTATTATTCAATCGAAATGTTTTATCACTTTTGTTTCCAATGCATATTCAAATCTGTATTGTATGTTTAATATAGTTTTGGTTTGTGAATGAAAGAACGAGTATTTATTGTTATCTTCACATCACGTTACACAACATTTTTTGGAGGCACCGGCGAGATATTCTGTGTGAATTTTGGCTAGCTTACAAATTTGGATATCCAAGAGCAGCTATTAAGGAACAAAACAGAACCGATGGCAACTAGTGCAAAAATTGAGACGAAATATTTCTAAGGCTTGGAAAAAGGAGTATCTTAGTTCCTTGCAATTAAGAAGTAAATGGCAACATCCTGCAACAAATATCAAGGAAGGAGAATTGGTAGTTATCATAGACGACAGTTGCTCATCTTTATCCTGGCCAATTGGTCGAATTACAAAGGTTCACACCGGTAGCGACGGATTGGTCAGAGTAGTGTCTATAAAACTAAAGACTCTGTTTTTAAAAGAACTGTTAACAAAATTGCTGTTCTCCCTTTATATCACGACTAGCGCCCTGATAGGCTGGGAGTCATATTCGATTCCTAACATAATCGAACTCCGCACTCAATGACACTTTCGATTTAACTGTTTTCATCTCCACTTTTTTTTTTTTTTTTTTTTTCAACAGGCAAAAACATCTAAACTCTACTCAAACAGAAACCGCACCGCAACGAACAGTTTAAGATATGTTTTTTTTTTCATCCGCACGGTAGCTTGCATGCTACCTTTCGCATTATTCTCAATTATTACTTCACATTATTATTTTCGCATTATTACTTGCATTATATTGTTTATTATTCAATCGAAATGTTTTATCACTTTTGTTTCCAACGCATATTCAAATCTGTATTGTATGTTTAATATAGTTTTGGTTTGTGAATGAAAGAACGAGTATTTATTGTTATCTTCACATCACGTTACACAACATATTTTGGAGGCACCGGCGAGATATTCTGTGTGAATTTTGGCTAGCTTACAAATTTGGATATCCAAGAGCAGCTATTAAGGAACAAAACAGAACCGATGGCAACTGGTGCAAAAAATGAGACGAAATATTTCTAAGGCTTGGAAAAAGGAGTATCTTAGTTTCTTGCAATTAAGAAGTAAATGGCAACATCCTGCAACAAATATCAAGGAAGGAGAATTGGTAGTTATCATAGACAACAGTTGCTCACCTTTATCCTGGCCAATTGGTCGAATTACAAAGGTTCACACCGGTAGCGACGGATTGGTCAGAGTAGTGTCTATAAAACTAAAGACTCTGTTTTTAAAAGAACTGTTAACAAAATTGCTGTTCTCCCTTTATATCAGGACTAGCGCCCTGATAGGGTGGGAGTCATATTCGATTCCTAATATAATCGAACTCCGCACTCAATGACACTTTCGATTTAACTGTTTTCATCTCAACTTTACTTTTTTTTTCAACAGGCAAAAACATCTAAACTCTACTCAAACAGGAACCGCACCGCAACGAACAGTTTAAGATATGTTTTTTTTTTTTTTCATCCGCACGGTAGCTTGCATGCTACATTTCGCATTATTCTCAATTATTACTTCACATTATTATTTTCGCATTATTACTTGCATTATATTGTTTATTATTCAATCGAAATGTTTTATCACTTTTGTTTCCAACGCATATTCAAATCTGTATTGTATGTTTAATATAGTTTTGGTTTGTGAATGAAAGAACGAGTATTTATTGTTATCTTCACATCACGTTACACAACATTTTTTGGAGGCACCGGCGAGATATTCTGTGTGAATTTTGGCTAGCTTACAAATTTGGATATCCAAGAGCAGCTATTAAGGAACAAAACAGAACCGATGGCAACTGGTGCAAAAAATGAGACGAAATATTTCTAAGGCTTGGAAAAAGGAGTATCTTAGTTCCTTGCAATTAAGAAGTAAATGGCAACATCCTGCAACAAATATCAAGGAAGGAGAATTGGTAGTTATCATAGACAACAGTTGCTCACCTTTATCCTGGCCAATTGGTCGAATTACAAAGGTTCACACCGGTAGCGACGGATTGGTCAGAGTAGTGTCTAGTTTTTTAAAGAACTGTTAACAAAATTGCTGTTCTCCCTTTATATCAGGACTAGCGCCCTGATAGGGTGGGAGTCATATTCGATTCCTAACATAATCGAACTCCGCAATCAATGACCCTTTCGATTTAACTGTTTTCATCTCAACTTTACTTTTTTTTTCAACAGGCAAAAACATCTAAACTCTACTCAAACAGAAACCGCACCGCAAGGAACAGTTTAAGATATGTTTTTTTTTTTCACCCGCACGGTAGCTTGCATGCTACCTTTCGCATTATTCCCAATTATTACTTCACATTATTATTTTCGCATTATTACTTGCATTATATTGTTTATTATTCAATCGCAATGTTTTATCACTTTTGTTTTCAAACGCATATTCAAATCTGTATTGTATGTTTAATATAGTTTTGGTTTGTGAATGAAAGAACGAGTATTTATTGCTTTCTTCGTATGACGTTACATAACAGTGACTGTAAAAAGTGAAATTTTCAGAAATGAGTAAATGGATATACTCATTTCGAAATGAATAATTTTGTTTCAAAAAGGAATATATGCTTGTCTCATTTATGAAACATCGAAATGAAAACATTCTGTTCACTTCATAATTTATTACAAATTCTTAAAAAAAAAAAAAACTATTTTATAGAAATTTTACAAACTTAGACAGAAAGAGTTCAAACACAAAATTTATTCCTTCAAATCTTCAGAATTATACTTCGTGGCGGTTTCATACTGGTTTGCGGAAGAATACATCAAAGAAAATCTGTTTGAGATATTCAGATTTATGATGGTCGATGCTAATTTTTGAGCACATTAATATACTCAATAAGTACATATGATTTTTAAATTTGAGAATATTTTCCTCGGAGCTATTTTGAGTATGTGTCACACTTAAATTTGACGAAGTTTTACTTACTTTGAGTATTTTTGCTCATTTATTTGTTTCCTTGCACCATATACACGCACACACACACACACACACACAAAAAAAAAAAAAAAAAAGAAAGAAAGAAATCTTTATCATTATATATAGACTATAAAGTTGAGTTATTTAAAGGACGTTAATGTCTTATATTTATTTTCTATATTTTATTAAGACATAATTTGTTAAGCATGTTATAAATTAAAATCGCAAGAACCGTACAGATTCACATGAGTGTAGGATAGTGTTATATATATATATATATATATATATATATATATATTATCGGGATACAAAGTAGAATTTTTATACATTGAAGTCTGTGGGCTCAAACTATTTAAAGTACGTTTTAGCAATATTAAATTGTTTAAAACATATAAAAACGCACACACACACACATATATATATGTATATATGCATATCTGTATTGGATATTACGAGCTTACCATTTACAGTTCTGTTCATTTACAGGGACGCACAAAAGAATTTGGATGTATTATAATCTATTAAATGACATACAACTTGGAGGGAGATATTTAAACACCAATTACGATTTTCTCTACTGTATATTTAACGACTTTTCATATTAAAATTTATTTAAATAACCCCTAATTACTAAATGTTCCGAAAGTCGAACGGAGACACTCCATATATATATATATATATTATTTAGAAATGTGTGTTACTTATTCAAAAATTTTATACAAAAAGTTAAAACTATCATAAAACATTGTTATGATATAAACATCTTCACTATATATCCAACATGAATATATGATTTAAATATTATTAATTAAATATGCATGTTTGTGTTTCACTATCTTTAAAACGGATGTTTTTTATCGTTGATAAGGGCATTGTCATTATGATGGTTCTTTTATGAAATTTATTAGGATTTGAAACGCGCATGTTTGTTAATTTAATTGTCTGTTTATTCGTTTTACCTTTATTTTCTTTTACATAGTCTAATGATTAACAATTTTGCATTTGTTATTAAGACACACGGGTCATTCCATGTCAAATCAACACAGCTAAAAGCCTAACCCCTCCCTCCCTCAGATTTTTATGAAATTGGGCTCATTTATTTGTTCTACAGAGAAGTGATTGAGTACCAATTAATAAGTCCCTATCGCCTTCAGTGTTTGATATACAGGGCTGCAAAATGGGCAAAAAAATGCAAATTTTCAAAATTCTTCTACTGCAAATGTACCCATGTTTTTCCCCCTAATTAACTTAGAGATATAAGTTTAGTATCATTAGAAAGCTTATACTACAGACTTTCAAATGACATGTCTCATATATATTAGTATTTTTAATATAATATACTTTTATATAACAATATATAGATACATATATAATTTATATATAATAATATATATAATAATATATTTTTTTTATTATATATATATATATATATATATATTTTTTTTTTTTTTTTTTTTTCATTTTATGTTCAAACAATTTGACATTTCACCTTCTGTATCCCAAAAAGTACATATTTAATTTTCTTTTAAAAAATAATGTTATTCTTATGTTTATCATCTATAATTATTATGAGTTTAAAGATAGGAGGGTCATGGGATGCTGAGTTATAAATTAAAATGCAACCCTTCATCAGTATTTTCGTACTGAAATTCTATATAGAATATTTTATGATTTAATTTGGGTGGCCAAAATTAGCATGTACAGAGATTCTTTAAAAGGGAAATAGTTAATTACAATGTTTTCGTAATTAATAATTGCGCGATATTTAAAAGGGAAAAAAACGAAAAGAAAGAAAGATTGAATTATGAAAGGTTGCAATTTTGGAATGTTAATATGCTGGTTGAGCATTGCTTTTAAATGTGCAGCTAAGTGCAACAATTTAAGGCTTAAACAGTAGAGATCAGCTAGTATTGATGTGTGTGTGTGTGGGGGGGGGGGGAGAGGGGGGGCGTTTAACCTTTGGTTTTTAATAGATTAAAAATATAAATGATTTACAATCATATTAAAATCTGAATTTGAAATGATTAAATAATAATAATAAAACATGCCATTTCCCGTTTTATCTTTAAAAAAAAAAAAAAAAAAAAAAAAAAAAAAAACTTATTTTAGTATAATTATATTTAAAAGATTTGGGGCATTTTGGAGTGATGAACAATCTTTACACTTAATTTAACCCTGCATTTGGATCACCCGTAGGACGTACAAAATCGGGCGCACCCTGCCTGAGAGGCCAGGGCCAAATACTTTATTGTTAAAGTACTTGTACTACAATCAATAAATTCGTACTTATGCATCAAATTTTCGTTTATTACTTTCTATTCACTTCTTATAAGGTCACTATATGGGTGTTTTTGAATTAAAAATCATGTGTAGGATATTTAGAGAATAAAAAACAGAACGTGCTTCTCAGGCAGGGTGCGCCCGACGGAGGGTTAAAAGATGCACGAGCATTGAACAGACAGAGTGGAAGTTTTTCCAGTGGGGATAACAAACCAGCAAAATTTATGCAATTATTATATGAATTTGATTCTTTTCTTCTTTATTCAATTCCTACAAACTGCACCAAATCCGCATTAATGTAACATATTCATGTCTATGACAAACACAGGCAGAATCTGTTTTACCTAGAGCTCCTATAATACAGGCTGACGCATGAGCGGCCATTTTTACGCTTCAGCTAAACCAGAACTAAAACGTGTTACTAGCTTGGCGTTATTATCGCTATTATGGCGCAAATGTTTCACTGGTTAAAAAAAAAAGTTTGTCGGTCACTAATAGGAAGATAAAATGTAACACTACTGTATTACGGCATTTTTTTTTTTTTTTTCTAAAGGAGTTTCAAAAAACATAAGAATATTAATCGGGGTGAAAAGGAAAAATCAAATTTTTATCCTTTTGTACTACAAAATTTGAAATATTTTTATAAGAAATAAGGGGAAAAGAAAAAGAAAGAAAATATAAAAGAAACAGTACTAGAAAATTAAATATATATATATATATATATATATATATATAATGCAACTAAACAAAAGCAAAAACGTTCCCATTAATATAATTTAAACTGTTTAAAGGTAATTTTTTAACAATACGCATGCTTAGACTTACTTGTTTTTAAAATCCCAATTAAAATAATACCCATCATTAATATTATTATTATTTTTTATTTATTTATTTATTTTTTAATATTATTCGAAAAAATATATAAAAAATTGGAACTTTTTGAAATAACAAATAATTTAAATATCTAATCCCATTTCTGATTCATGAAATATTATTATGACATTTATTCTTATTGCGTATTATCATTATAAATAAATTCTGCTTAAATTACTATTACTTGGACCTTTAATGGAGAAAAAAAATGAACCTTTGATAGATAGAAAACCTTTAATAAAGGTATTAAATCCAATTTGCGACTGAGGAAAACTGGCCCAAAAAGGAGAGGGTCCTTGAATAGAGGTTGACTTTCAGACATGTTTCTCTATATGTATATATATATATATATATATATAATACTGTCTTAATTGTTTATTTTCTCATGGCTTGTTTATATCTTTTGATGTGAATGCTATGTCATTTTTACGCACCGGCTAATAATCTAGGAATTGCCGCTAATAATCTAGGAATAAATTTATTATTAGAATAAAGTTAAATTAAATAAAAAATCTATAAATCAAAAGTAAATGTTTCAATAAATCAACATCAGTCTCCACGGGTTATTTAAATTTATTGTAATTTCATTCTTATTGGTTTGTGGTTTCAGTGATATTATATCTTTTGCCTGGCTTTTACTACGATTAATAATCGATTTATATATATATATATATATATATATATATCATGAATTTATGCCATTATCAATCCACTGCAGTATGAAGGCCTCTCCTAAGTGATTCCAATCTGCCATGTTTTTTGCAATTCTCTCTTTCTTTCTCTACTTATATTTTATAACTTGTGTTATGCAAAAAATAAAATGTCAAAAAAGGATAACACTAGGTAGCATGGATAAACCAAACAATTTCTTTATTTTTAATTTTAATATAGATAACTTTTTTAATGAATATTTCATTTATGTATATAGGACTGAAACATATATATTTATACTTAAATTTGTGGCATATCTAACCTTCCTAACAGAAGATCAGTTTTTTTCAAATCATCTCTGGCCTTCTTTTCAGACTTTAGATAATTTATTTGTTAATTGTGATAATTTCTATTGAAAAACACAATTCCTTTTCATTTTGGTACCTGAGAAGGGATTTAAAAAAGAAGAAGAAGAAGAAAAAAAAAAGAATCATTCATTGAAGAACTTATTGCATTTATGTTTGTTATATGTTAGATTATAAATTAAATTAAAAGATAAATAAAATATAGCTTTAATGGTAATAAAATAATTTTAAAAAGGTAACTTAAGATCCTTAACATTATGCTGTTCATTATTATTACTATATTACCCATTGTTCTTTCAATTTTTGTATTGAAAATTTTACGCATTTTAAAAACAAATTTTAAAAGTTTATGGCAATATGGTTAAGGGGAGAAAAATATATCATCATCATCTTCATAAATTTCAGCCTTCATCAATTCACTGCAGGATGAAAGCCTTTCCTAATATATATCTATATATACTACTACTAAAAAAATTTTCTGTCTAGTATTTTTCAAATTGTTGAGTCCGGATACATATCTATATATATATGTATATTAAATTACAAACCATCTACTATTTGAAGAGTCTAAAACATTTATTAATTGATTTATTATTATTTTCTAAAAAATATAGATAACTGAAATCATAAAATATTCTAAAATTTTAGCTATGATTGATGGAAAGAATAGTAACAAACATTAATCTTTTTTTTTTTTTTTTTTTTTTTTCAATCATTGCTAATGAAAATCGTACAAAAAATAAATACATATCAAAAAGGAAATAATAGTTATTAAGTTTTTAAATACATAACTTTAGACTTTTTTTTTTTTTTCCAGTTCAAAATTCTGTGAAGATTGAACTGGAGAAAAAATCAGTTCGCATCTGACATTGTTTACAGGTTAGAAACGTTGGCAATCACTGACAAAAATTCGCCAATAACGTTAGATGATTTCATAACCAAATAATTCTTTTCATCGTTTCAAAAGTGCAATTTTTTAAAAATTAAATCTGTAAATGAGTCATTTAAATGCCTTTCAGAATCTTAATATAGAACTTAAATCTTAAAAAGTCTTTTATTATCAAACAGGTAATAACATTTCGCACAAAGCTCTTGAGCCTCGGAACCCATCCATCTCTTCTTCAATTTTTAATCCATTTTCTTCTTCTTGCTTCATCAGATGGAAACTTAAACAATCGAAATTTGTCACGAGAGTGATTTGTGCAATTGACAGTTGCACAATTGCCTATATTTCACATAAAAAATTATCTGAAAATACGTTTAAAAACAATCAAGCGCAATTCCCACAGCACAGGAGAATGTAGTTATGGTAACCTTTGAGCTTAAAAATGGCGGATGCGTCAGCTCCCTATATAGGAGTCTTAGTTTTACCTGCTCAACAGCCAACATGCAGTTATTTGATTTAAGTTCCGCAAATGTAAAAATATCCAATTTTAATGTCTATACTTACCCTTGAATTATTTAAAAGCTTCCTTTAAATAACACAATACTAAAATACTAACCTTTTTCGTATGTGCTTTCACTGTATTAACTTTCACTGATGCATAATATTAATAAAAACCTACCAAAAATTACTCTACTTTATAAGGCCGTTATTTTATTTTTCTTCCCTGGGAGCTAAACAGCACCTAGGTCCCAATTATCACTAATCTCTAATAGATGGGGTTACAAATATTGAATGTGAGAGTTGCTATCATGTTTCACGTACATTGTGTATTTTATTAAATTTACAGAATTTTTACATTCCTAACACTAAAGTGAGGAAAATATTGTAATCATGTCATAAATCCGAATTTGAGATTTTGATGTTTCTATACGTTTCGAGGTCAGCTGAGTCCGTTTCCACTATTTTTACGATAATGTATGTATGTGTGCGTGTATATGTGTGTGTGTGTGTGTGTGTCTGTGAGTGAAACGCTAGCGTCTAAACGCTTTGTTCGAATAAGCTGAAAGTTGGTACGTACAATATTGTAAGTCACCATAGTACGAATCCTATTGATTTTGGTGAATCTAGCACATAGTTTTTTTACAGGGACACCAGGAAATATTCTTTATCATTATGGTCTATGGGGCCAAATTTTTAAAAGTGCGATAGCGTCTAAACGCTTTATTAATCTAAGCAAAAAATTTGTAAACATGTTATAGGTCACAGTTGCACGAACTGTATAGATTTTGGTGAATTTAGCGCTTACAGTTTTTTTTACAGGGGCACAAAGAAAAATCCTTTATCATTATGGCCTATATGGGGCCAAATTTTTAAAAGTGTGATAGCATCTAAACGCCTCATTAATCTGAGCAAAAAACTTGTACACATATTATAGGTCACAGTTGCACCAACTGTATAGGTTTTGGTGAATTTAGCACTTACAGTTTTTTTACAGAGATACAAAGAAAAATTCTTTATCATTATGGCCTATGGGACCAAATTTTTAAAAGTGCGATAGCATCTTTGAAAATTGCAATAGCATCTTTTTGCCTTATTCAATTGAACTGAAAATTTATATGAATATTATAAATCACTGTTGCACTAACTATAATCATTTTGGTGAATCTAGCATTTATAGGTTTTTACAGAGACACAACGAAAAATTATTTATCATTATGAATGGGCTCAAAGTTCAGTAGCGTTAAATAAAACATCGTGTAATACATGGAGAAAAATACTCAAACACTCTATTATGGTTTTCTCTCTTTTGTTTGTTTAACAAATCCTCTTTCTTTACTTTATCTACAAAACGGTTAACTACTCAATGTTCGGAAAGTCGAGTGGAGTCACTCCAGATTTTTTTTTTATATAAAACTTATGTTATGTTAGTATGAAAATACTGAAGCAGGGTTGCATTTTAATTTATAACTAGCCATCCCATGGCCGTCTCATGGTCGTGAAATCACGATAATTATAGACAATATACGTAATAATAACATATAATTTTTAAATGACAATTAAATATGTACTTTTTGAGATATTGAAGGTCAAAGGTCAAAATATTTGATCTGGAATTGACAAAATAAAATTGGTAAATCCCCCTCATTCCACCTAATTATAATAGTACGCATATGATATATCATTTTAAAGCCTGTATTAAATGCTTTCTAAGGATACCAAATTTATGCTTCTAAGTCAATTGTGTACCTAAATATCGGGACATTTGTAATACAAGAATTTTGAAACTTTGTATTTTTTTTTAAACATTTTGGCAGCACTTTATATAAAAAACTAAAAAAGATAGGGACTTATTAATTGGTATCAACAAGACACATAAAGTAGAGTGATAAATGGTAACCCTTGAGAAGGTCCAAGTTGAGTCATGCGACATCTCTCCTTGCACCTGCGTATTCGGTGGTTCCTTTGGTAACATCTTATTTTCAGTAAATTTCTATGGCAACGGTTTGGAGATTGTTCTTCGCATAAGTCGTAACCGCCAATGTTTTTGTTTACTTTTGTAGTTTAATATTCTTTTGTTCTAAATCATTTTGATTTTGATTTTACTTCTTTTTCATTTCGTGTAGCTGAACTTTAACCGACAAAATGCTTAAAAATAGTTGAAAAATTATTATTTGTTGTTAAATTTAGCTCTTTAAAAGTTTAAATTTTCTTTTATAAACACTTTTAAACTTTATTGGGAAATGACGAAAAAAAGGTATTTTATTATTTATTAAAATGTGAAATACGTGTAAAATTATTTTAAAAACAATTTATTTCGGTCATAAGATTGTCATGTTACATAATAATAATGATAATTTGTCGAACTGATATTTTAAATGCCAAAGTAGCGATAAAGGGCCAAACACAGCAACCTATTAGAGCATGTCACGTGATTCATCTTGAACCACGGAAAGCTAATCCTTCATCCATTGAATCAGCACTCTAATTTATATATCTCGTTGATTGGTATACATTCATTTCTCTATAGAACAAATAAATGAGCCTAATTTTATAAAAATCTGAAGGGGTCAGGTTAAAAATGCAGCTTTTTTGTGTTTGTCATCCGCACGTTTCTCATTTACAATATCAAAATAATTATTTTGTCTATTATTAAAAGGTGATTTGGCGCTAGATAGTTAAGCATAGAAAAACATTTCCAGCGTCTTGAACGCTAAAGAAAATGTTGGAATAGCAGATATCTGTAGTGTACCGTCGTCTTCAGTGCATAAAGGAATGATAGGGAAATGCTCCTATATATAAGAAACTAGAAAGGAGTTAGATTGGTAATCAACCTATAAAATTAGGTGGAATGTGGGAATTTTAACAATCAAAAATTAAAAAATGGTAGCTGTGAAAAAATGTAGATGAAATTAAGAAAGTGTGAATTGAATGTAAAATTTCCAACAATCAGACAAGCACTCGAATTCAATTTCTTTGAAACTTTTTACATCTGTAAAAATCGTTAAAATACTGTTAAATGAGATTTCTTTGCACCCTTTTGCATGATTTTTTGGAATTTTACATTCTACACACGCTGAAATATTTCTAGGATAACAACAGCCTCTAGATAAACATTTCAGTAAAACTACAGAACTTTTTTACAAAAAATTAAATAACTACAAAAAGGTTTAATTAATGCATGTTATTAACATAAATAACTCCAGAAATGTATGCTTAATTTAAATATACATAATCGAAATATTTGAAACGTAATCGAAAGCCGTCGTAGTACAAAGTTTTATGGCGATTCAAAATATGGATACCATTAAAGATAATATTATGTTTTTATTTCAGATTAAATGTAGAACTTATAAGAAATTTTTAAAAAGATAAATGAAGTCGATTGTGTATTTTTTAAATAATGATTGTTAACGGGTTGAATTATTAAAAAATATCAGTTTTTGACTTTTATGAGCCAAGTAATAAAAAATAATCTGGTGTGTCACTCACGTGACTTTCTCTTACCCTGAAATTTAATACTATAAATACAGGTTGCATATTAAGAGGTAAGATAACGAGTACTGTTATGTAAACTTGTGTTAAACAATTCAAATTAGTCTTCGAAAGAGTTTTGTATGATAATTAGTTCTGTGAGAGGGACGCTACCGCCTCCCTCAACCACCCATTTCATTAATGCACCTACATTTATATAGAATTTAATTCAGTTATTAAAAAATAATTCTGTTTTTAAAAAAATAATTTATTAAAATTATTATTTTAAAAAAATCTCTCTTTTTTTTTTTTTTTTTTTTTTTTTTTTGGTTACAAATGAAAAAAATCGATAACTTTATTTTAAATTATCGCAGATCGATGGTTCAACCATTCGTTTTAAAGGTATTGGCGAGCTCTCTTGGAAGATACCCATCAGGAAAATTTATTCCCCTCGAGGGGGACCACAAAATTTTTTTCCCAGTTGACTATCTCTATTACAAAAAATATATATTCGTTTCATTTGGTTTAGTGCAGTCTATAGATGTTAAACTCTACTTACCTGCAATTTCCCCCATAGACGTAATGTATTTGAATACTTTTGAGTGTCCCTGTACACGAACCATTTGCTTCATCTCAACGAAAAGCTTACTGTAGCATCCCTATATGATACATATTTAGAATACCGAGTTTGGAATTTCTGCTACTATTTGTTCTTGAGATATGCTGATAACAGACACACAAAAATCTATCCACACAGACCATTCTTTAAAAACATGATTTTCGTATTCAGGGGACCTCAGAACATGTAAATATAACAGAAACTCACGTTCGAAAATTTGACCCTAAAACAATACTTTCTCGACCCTATAGGTAAGAGAAAGCAAAAAACGCATTATTCAACTATCACAGCAACAGCAGTGACGCAGTTTTAATATTTTTCTTTTGAGGTCAAAATCCTTAATGCTTATGAAGATCATGACTTGTTATCAAATCGTCAAGAATGATTCGTATTTTTTTTTTCAATTTTCTGCAATACTGTAAGTAAATTGTCATTTTTTAAAGTTATACAATGCATGAATACGGGCCATAACTCCTTAGAAAAAAAACCTCCTCGCAGGACCCACCAACCACAACTACCACCCTCGCGTGATATCCCTTATCCCTATACTTTATTTATTAAAATTATTTTTCATGACTATTACAAACGATTTTCAACTCAAAGAAGTATAACTCTAATTGTCTAAAAAAAGCTAATTTTGTGCCCTAGAGGCAGAATCTCCGAAAGTACATTTTATGGAGGTTTTTTATTGTTGTTGAAAATAATAATAATAATAATAATAAATAAATAAATAAATAAATAAATAAACGATAGCATTGTTTGAAATTATTACAGATCTATGTCTAAACATTCGTTTTAAATGCATTGAAGATATCTTTTGAAATATTTTTCCTTGTGCGCATTTATTTAAAATTTTTCTTCTATAACTGCTATAGGGCCGCGGTAGCCCAGTCGGTAGAGCGCTGGCCTCGTAATTGAAAGTTTGTGGGTTCGGTATGCGAGCCGGCTAAAGACTGTCGTGTACACTAATGGTGGCTGGTGCATGTAAAATCTGTCGTGGCCGCAATGTCCTCCATGTTCCCATCAAAAATTATACCTCTGGGGGTCACCGAAGCGGGAGAGCCATCCCTTCTGTGGAGGATCAAAATTGTGATGGCATGTCTCCGGACCACCTCTAGGGGTGTGTACCAGACTGTCGCCAATTGCCTATCTGCGCAGCACTAGTGCGACGTAAAACCCAACCATCCATCCTATATTACTATACTAAAAAATTTGAAAGAATGTTATGGAATCACTACCTGTTCAGAGATTTACACCAAAAGTTGATAGATACTAATTTATGTCAAGCTGCAACTACATGTAAATTTATATGAAATTCTATACATTAGCTCTCGAAATATAGCTGCCAGAAAAATTTTGTCACACACACAGACAAGCATTTCTAAAATTAATCAAATTGTATTCTAGACCTCTAAAAATGTGTAAATCCATCGAAAGCCGAAGTTGAAATCTGTATGAATTCAATACTTATTTCTTCTGCTGAACATAGAAAAATGTAATAAATAACAAGTAGGAAAAGAAAAAAAATATATTAAGAATCTTCAGGCATGACAAGAAATACGTAGTAGAAAAATCCTTAATAAGATTTTCACAGTTTAAAGGTTCATAAAATTAAAACGGGAAGAAGAAATAGGAGATAAAATAATACTAATCCCAAGGAAGCCAAAACAAAACCATAATACCGTAATAAGCAACATTAAGATTTAGGAATTTCTTCATTCAGAACATTTCGGCGGCGCTTATTAATATTACGTTTTAGTTCATTGTTTTGCCAATGTAACCCTAGAAGTAGCATTGATAACATGTCCCGATTGTGACATAGTATTCTCTGGGTCCCTTCACCTTTATGATACATCTAATTGTAATTCCCAACTACATATTTTGAAAAGGATAGTTGTAAGCTTATGTTGGTCCTACATTTAAAAAAAAAAAAAAAAAAAAAAAAAAAAAAAAAATGGTATTTTTAATTTATTGGCACCTCTTATTTCCTTCTCCTAGTTTCGTACACAGTGGAGAAAAAAATAATACCTAAAATATTACAATTCTCACAAATAGGTAAAATATCGTTTATAAAATTATGTCGATTTTAACCAAATTCTCTAAAGGTAATTTTTTATAATAAAAAATTAAAGTCAAAATATTGGTAGATGAAAAAACATATTACGAAATTTTAGCAATTTAGGCCCTTCAAATCTGTGATCTTCAGGCAAAGGATCGATTTTGCCCGATATAGCCCTGGGCCTGGTTGATAATTTTAACTTAAAAATCTTATAAGTCTCATATTCAAAAAGTTACTTACTGCAAATGCATTTCCCAGGAAAAATTACAGATCATCCTTCTCACACTTTCTTACACTTTAACATTAAACATTGAAGAATAGATTTCATCTTTATATGCCTTACAACTGTTCTCAATGCATCTTTAATTTTACTTCGTACACCAAATTAAAAGAAACTTTAATGTCCATTCAGGTCATTGACGAAGTTTTTCAAAATGTTCATGCTTCAGTAACCCGAGAATTTCTCCCCCTGAAAAGAGAAACCTACAATGACTTTTTTTTATCTAATTTTTATTAGCCATACGATGGAATCCATGACCTTCTGATGGATTCGTCGACAAAACCTTATCGCCGGATGAGGTCAAGATGTTCAAAACTATTCTAGAAACAAAAGATTCAATTATTGTTTTCGAAGGTTTCAGTATGTAGGACATAGTTTGTGTTCATAGAATATCAAAAGAAAACAATAATTTTAATTGGTGTTCGTGGTACTGAAAGGGGTTGTGAATATATTATGCAAAACAAATACCAAGATTTATGAATGTTTAAAAAGCAATATATTGTATAGCTTAGATGCTGGGTGGTAAGTATTACTGGAGCGAAAAAGATAGTAATTATTTTCCCTTTGATGTTGGGAAAATGATTAATTAAAAAGATAAACAAATATGACAAATAACATTCAGAATTATTGTGAAATATTTAAATTAATGAGAAATGAAGGAAGGGTTTCTCTCAATAGTGGAGATGTCTGTTAAAAATGCATTTTTAATTAAAAGATTTTAATAAATGTATTATTGCTATTTTGTCTACTTGCGAAAGAATTGTGCTTGACGCGTCCACATTAAGAACAACTTTTTATTTTTTTCTTTCAGTACAATTATTTTCCCTATTCGCATAATTATATAATTGCTTTATTTTTGATAGGCTATCAATTTTCAAATTTAAGAAAAATCTGTATGCTAAACGTTAATTATTTTTTTTATTTCTGATTTATGAAAAGGGCGTACCTTTGTAATTATTTAAATATGTCACTGCTTCTTTCTCGAAAATTCACTATAGTACATTCATTTTATTTATTGTTTAGTATCTGTATGGGATATGTTCATTCGAAATATATTCTTGGTTGTGATTTATTTATTTATTATATTATATTATATTGTATTTTTTCATTTTCGTTCTATTTTAATTTATTTAATTATTCGTTTATATTTTTTTATTATTATTTTGCTTGTTTAGTTTGTTCTTTTATGGCAGGACACAAATTCAAGGTTACATTACGTATACAGGGTTCGCCAAAAGTCACAAACACCCCTCCTATCTGGGAAATGCGCCGGAATTTAGAAAAAAGGAATGAATTAGAGGGGGACCTCTTCTGGTGAAAATATTTTGGGTCCTTATGGGCTAGGGGAAAGCTAGGAAGGGAAAATTTAAATTTTCAAATGGGAAGGTATATCTTGTGATACATCTCTGGAAACGTCTCTTCAAGACAATGAATTTGATAGTTTTGTCCTGCGATAATTATTAAAGGTGATACATGAGTTTAAGCATCGCAGGACAAAACTATTTATATCAAATTCATTGTTTTGAAGAGACGTTTCCAGGGACGTATCACAAGATATATTTTTCCATTTGAAATTTTAAAGTTGCCCTCCTCCACGGCACCCCTACTCCCTCTCCCCGACCCCAAAATTTTTTTCACCAAAAGAGATCCCTCTCGAATTCAATAAACATGTGTATCGCCATTTTTCAAAATTCTGATGCTTTTCCGAGACAGGAGGGGGTATGGGACTTTTTTCGAGTTTTGAAATGTGGATTTTATAGTAATGTATCTCTTTTAATAATCATCGTAGGACAAAACTATTTATATCAAATTCATTGTCTTTAAGAGAGGTTTCCAGGAATGTATCACAAAACACATATTTCTATTTGAAATTTGCCCTCACTAACGCCCCCCGCCCCCCGCCCCCCAGCTACCCCGGGCCCAGACTTTTTAACTAAAAGAGGTCACCCTCGAATTCATTGAACACTGTTTCGCCATTTTTCAAAATTCTCACGCATTTCTGAGATAGGAGAGAGGTGTGGGTCATTTGACGGACCCTGTATATTCACGTACATTATGGTATGCATTGCAAGATGAATTATATTAATATTTTTGTGACTTCTATAAAAAGCGTTTTAAATTATACATTTATCATTGCTTACAGAAAATGTATAAATTATATATTTGAATTTCAAGGCAAAGTAGCAGAGATATGCTGTGAGCTTTTGCTATCAGACACATTTATTAGGAAAATCAATTGATAAATTCGAATAAAACAGTAGCCAAAATTTTCGAATACATATTAATATATCTATATTTTGGAAAAAGACGTAAGGTAAATTGTAATTTACCTTAAACAACAATTGTCATAATATGGTGATGATTAAATCACTATTTGATCTGTTCATCATTTTAATATCAGCATATTATAGAGAAAATAGAGAATAATTTCTTTTGCCAACTTATAACCTTTTTTTCTTTTTTCCAGATAAGAGATTAAAACATTTAACTCAGCGTTAAAAATGCCAAAATAAAAAGTCAAATTCCGTTAAACATACCATCATCACAGCAAAATAGCAAAACGAATTATTGCTTTTAAATATAACGTAAAAGCACATTCTAGGATAAAATGATAGCCAACAGAATTGTGAGTTTTGTGGAGGAATTAACTAATACGGAATCCGAAAAAACAGAGCTATGGAAATGGTAGGTAAAAATTAAGAAAAGTAGATTTTTATGTAGCATTTCCAACAATTAGTGGGGGTGTTGCGATTGCTTTGGCACTATAATCCGTTTCTCCTTCATATTTAGAAGCAATAATCTGTCTTGTTATTCTATACTGGTGAAGAAAGAAATACTAATGAATAATACTAATGAAATTGAAAAATGCGAATCTCTGTAATTTCGCAAAATTACGAGGGCTTCTGGGTTGTAAATCTTCAAGAACACTGTTTATAAACGAATCAAAGGAATAAGTTTTATGATCCACGAAAAAAATGGCTCGTACATTACCACTCTCAAAGCTTCACATTAATAAGATATTACGATGGACATAGTAGCCATATGTCCACGGAGTATTATTTAAATAATACTCCGTGCATATTATAGTGATAAATGGGTGGCTGTCCTTTCCCGCAATAATAATTTAAAAAAAAGAAATTGGAACCTCGATGGACATTATGGGAGTACATACTATTAGCATGATTTATGAATAGAGCCCAGGATCTATTTTAGTAGGCAATGCGGTGTTGGATCTGTAATAGTGTGGGGGGCTTTTGATTTGAACGGCCAGATGGATTTGGCTTTTCTAGATGGCCGAAAGAATTCTCCTAAATACATAGAAACACTAGAAAATCATCTTACGCCATTTGTAGAAAACATAGCATCAGCATGATAATGCTGATAATCCATACCACCAATACTACGAAAAAATACTTAGCCAGAAATATGTGACTGTTATTGAGTGGCCACCGATGAGCCCCAATTTAAATCCAATTGAGAATGAGGGGAGAATTATGTCTCGAAAGGCTTGTGAGAATGTAGGACAAGAGAAGCTCGTTAGTTCGTCTATTAAGTCATGCAGACGAATTTTTGTTACAACGAATGCTCATAATTTTATATTTCACATTACGTATTATTGTTTTCATTACATTGTAAGTGACCTAGAGAAGAATGTTCCGCGGTTACAAACCGTTTAGTGCATTTCCATGTACAGGGTGGTCACAAATATTATTTTTCTTGTTATATTTGTAGAGTGCACTTTAAATTCTTAAAATTTCCTTGGAAAGTATGTCGTCAAACATCTATTTCATATTTTTAAAGTTACAGAACGATTCGTCAAGTATTTGTTAAGATATTAGACAAAGCGTGTAAAATGTTTTTGTCACACATCTGTATATAGTTAAATACAATGAAGTAAAGAAAATAATATAAATTTTAAATAACACTTTCTTTATTTATGATTACCATGTTTTTATTAACTCGTATTCTTGTTTGTTTGTTTGTTTGTTCAGTACAAATCTTGCAATCGATTTTTAACAAACTTCCCGACTAGCTAAACTTTTAGTATAGCTCAGAACACGATGACAATGCATTTTTTTAAATACTTTTAGCCAATTGTTTTGTGGTTTCCACTGTCTTCGATAGCGTTCATATGATTCAACAGAAAATTTATTTAACTAACTTCTGAACTAGCTAGACATTTGAAACTTTCAGAATAGCTCAGATCACGAACTGAATGCATTTGTTTTAATACTTTGAGCCAATTGTTTATATGATTCAACAATCATATAACTTCCTGACTAGCTACACATTTGAAACTTTTAGAATAGCTCAGAACACGATGACGATGCATTTTTTTAATAGTTTTAGCCAATTGTTTCGGATCTCCGCTGCCTTCGGTAGCGTTTATATGATTCAACAGAAAATTTAAATGCATGGTATATAAAAAGTTCTTTTTATCTTGTAACTATTATTATTATTATTATTATTATTATTTGTGTGTGATTGTTTTGTTTGGAACTGCACTAAGTTAATTAGGAATTACAATTTGACAAAATGTAAACTACACATTTTTAATGAGAAAGATGAATTAATATCAACAATAATAAAAAGTGATCATATCAAAATTCGAACCTAGATCCTTGATAACACGCCAATGGTCTAATCTTAACCTAGTATTGTGAACATGAACCAAGTACTCGGGTTCGATTCTTGCACTGGTCACTTGCCGTTTCTAAAACTAATTCAGCTTTTCCATTAAAAGTATATTGTTTATACATGGTTATTGTTGGGTCTATGTTAAATTCACATCGTTAAATATATTTTTTTTTCTTTCTTTATACTACTTTATAAGTAATGAATTTCTCCTTTATAATATACTAAAAAAAAAAAAAAAAAAAATTATCTTTCATAAATAAATACAGAAAAATTCATACACAAAAATATGTTTTATTTTTTATTTATTAATATAACATTTTTTGAATTAAATTATTTTTATTATCACAGGTGTTTTTGCTTAATTCTTTCCATACAATATCATTTTTCTTCGGCTTGAAACTTATATATAGCTTTGAATACACTATTGAAGACTATTTGATCAAAAAATCAATGTGCAGTTATAAAATTAATGTCTTCAGTTTACAGCTACATCCAGAGCTGCCAACCTAATCCGGAGGATTGTTAGTATCGCCTCTTTTCTCGCACCACTTAATTTTTAGAGTAATTCTCTTCAAATGTATTTACGATGATTTAAGAAGAAAAATGATCTAAAAAAAGACTGGTGTGGAAAAATGGGTGGTACTAACAATCTTTCGGATTAAGTTGGCAGCTCTGTACATCACAAAAATTTAAACATCTTGTGTGGCTATAATCTTCTTTCTTTCAATCCATTGTTATTTAATTAATGAATGTTTAGGATTTTAGGTTTTACTCTTCATTACCTCTTGAATACGATCTTCGTTGACTTTCTATAAATAAATGCAAAAATTTAATAAACATCATTTCACATCTTATTAAAAAAAAAAAAAAAAAAAAAAAAAAATGCTGCATATCTTTACTAATTCTATTATCAATACCAATTCTATACAAGCCTACCAATTCATATATTGTCATTACATATATGTTATATCAAAATTTTCATTATGATACTTTCTTTAATATGCAGGGTATTCGAAAAGCTTTGATCTCGGCTTTAATTTCTTCTACAGGGATCATAGGCAGGCATCACAAGTTATAAAGATGCATGAAAAAAAAAAAAAAATGTATTTTAGAAAATCAATTAAAATTTTCAGACCATTTAATTTCGAAAATTGCAAAAGTGTAAGATTTTACATTGTCCCCAATTAAAAATAATCTCCAATTAATAAGTGATCCATAATTTAGTTAAGTGATGTACAAAGTTTCGGCGTTGTGTCTTAGAAAGTCTTAGAAATAGGTTTAAACAATGTTGTTGGGGGACTAATCTAAAATTAGTGTGTAAATTTGTTTATTTGTTTTCGTTATCGTTCAGTCGGTAACAAAAGTCTCCGAACACTAGCAAAATTTCCTATATAAAAAAAGTAGAGTTAATACTGTTTTGCTAAATAAATCCTTGTCGAATCCTGTTTTTAGACTGACTAAGAACATGATTTGACAAGGATTTATTTAACAAAACTGTATTAAGTATACTTTTTTTTATATAGGAATTTTTGCTAGTGTTCGGAGACTTTTGTTACCGACTGTTCCTTTCATTCGTAGTTGTGTTGTGTATGATCCCTAAAATACGATCTGTCGACTTGTTTTTAGTCATCAGAGACTTATCTGGAGACATTGGAAAGTGGTTTAAGCAGATGTATCTGACTTAAGCATGTCTGATAAGTTTTGTTATATCTGAAAAATTTTATGATACGATGTTGGAATTTTGTATATGACTTTATTTGTGTATGGAGCATATTTCTATTTCTACCAATTCGAATACTGTCCTGACATGCCTATTATATTAAAGTTTTCAATATATTAAATCAGTCCCCTTTTTCCTAAAATACTTTTTTTTTTATTATTATTATTAATTTTGAAGTCATAAAATGCAAAATTTCACTTAGTGAAATTTCACATTTTACAGCTGCAAAATTAAAAGTAAAAATCAATTTTCAGAAAACAAAGACTAATTTTACGGTTATGAATCTTTTGAATGTTAAAGCGGGATTTTAAATAGATGAATTGTGTAATAGGTAGGGGAGACCGAGGCATAGTGGACCTAGAGGCACAGTGGACCACCCCTATTTAAATCTATTAATATTCAACTCTTTTAGTTCATATGGATACTCATGTATGGCAGCATGGTACTAGTTGTATGTAGAAAAAAAAACATGGAAAATAGTGAGGTAACAATTTTGAGCAGTTTTTTTTTTTTTTTGCTTCTCAAAGTAATTTTTCCACATTGAAGTTTTCAAAATTTTATGAAGATTGAACTAATGACTATAAATACTATATAACTGTTAAAGGAAGGCAAGATATTGCTGTTTTTAAATGCTTAAAAATTATTAGCATATTTATAGTCTGTATATTATTTTATTATTATTATTTGTTTTACTCTGGCACGGGGCCCAGTGTACCGCCTCTGTATGGGGCACACTGGACCACCTTCCAATGTGCCTAAAAGTACAAATTAGATTTAATACTTATATTTGTTTTAGTTAAATTTATAGATACAAACATAATGTAAAGTATTAATATCTCAAAGTAATAAATATCTTAATGTTAAAATAAATAAAAAGAATAATAAATTTCTGAAAAGAATAAATATTTGAATAGTAATATAATTTCTATTAATATCTAAATTTAATAACTATTATCAATATATTGCATTAATAAAGGAAAAAAATAATATCTAATTTAATAAATAGTAGGAAAAGTTTATTATTATTGTTGTTTTTAGAGATCACATGTGAAAAGCAAAAGAAGTAGCTTAATACATTTTAGTTAAATTTATCCTACAAATAAAATGTAAATTAATTATATCTCAAACTAATTTTTTAAAAATATTAAATATTTCAATAGTAGTATAATATTTATTAATATCTGAATTAAAAAGAAACATTTAATTTATATAATATTAATAAAAGAATAAAAAACAATTATCTATTTTAACATAATAAATTTTCTTACTGAGATTTGGTTTCTTATTTGTTTATTTTAGTTTATTTCATGAAAATGCTTGAATTATGTTCTTTAGACTACAATATTATAAAAAACTAATTTTAGAGGGGGGGGGGAAGTAATTTATATTGATTTACTACAAACAAAAGAGGCTGGTCCACTATGCCCCGATCATGGGGCACAGTGGTCCACTTTGTATGTGCTCACATTTTGTTTTTTTTATTCATAATGTATTAGAAATATTGTTATAAAAATTTAAGACATGTCAAGAATGGCTTAGAGATTGTTTGCTCTAAAATGCCAATTTTTACAATGTGAAATTTTACATTTTTGAGCTTAAAAACAAAATCTTAAAAAGTAAAAAAAATCAATTTTCAGAAAGCGATAAACTGTTTAGCAATTGTGAATTTTTTTTAGTATCTTATGAGGTTCTATAAAATGCCAATTTTCACAATGTGAAATTTTACATTTTTGAGCTTAAAAACAAAATCTTAAAAAGTAAAAAAAATCAATTTTTAGAAAGCGATAAACTGTTTAGCAATTGTGAATTTTTTTTTAGTATCTTATTTTGAGGTTCTAAAATGCCAATTTTCATAATGTGAAATTTTACATTTTTGAGCTTAAAACAAAATCTTAAAAAGTAAAAAAAATCAATTTTTAGAAAGCGATAAACTGTTTAGCAATTGTGAATTTTTTTTTAGTATCTTATTTTGAGGTTCTAAAATGCCAATTTTCATAATGTGAAATTTTACATTTTTGAGCTTAAAAACAAAATCTTAAAAAGTAAAAAAAAATCAATTTTTAGAAAGCGATAAACTGTTTAGCAATTGTGAATTTTCTGAATATGAAAACTGAATTTAAAAATATCTATTAATGAATTACAACAAGGCGAAATTCTCTGTAGAATAACACTGGTTTCGGCTTTCGGAGACCATAAGTAGAGAGTCCCTTTTAAGAGGACAGTATACATTATAAATCATTTTTATAAATAGATATCTAAGAGTTACTAAATTTTCGATACATACGCTCTAAAATATAGAAATATTGAGTATATTAAATTTTCTCGAAAACTATTTAAATTAAAAAAGAAGAAAAAGAAAAAGATTTTTTTTTCTCTTTCTCTTTCTGCTAATTAGTATTTAATTACTTCCCTCGATTTTATTATTATATTTTAACAGCAAATTCTAAAGCTATTTGAATATTACTTTGTGATTTGATTGATATTTGGTTGTTGAAATACTGAAATTTCATACATTTTGTTTTCTTTTTTTATTCAAACGTAAAAATATCTATAAAAAAAAAAAAAAAAAAAAAAAAAAAAAAAAAGTTAGTTTAGAAATCAAACTACAAAATAATACGCAGATATATTTAGAATATATTGATAAGCTATTATAATGTAAAATCGAGGGGGGAAATTATAAAAAAGTAGTTCGCATTAAACATTTAAAAATTTTTAAATAATAATTTTTAATTTTATTTATTTTTAAAAAATAGTTTTCATGGAAATTTAATATACGTAATATTGATGCATATCAATCAGTATGCATAACTGCCAACATTCTAATTAATATTCCGTAGCATCGTTTCTACCCACCCCTTTTTCCACACCACTTTACTTTTAGAATAATTGTCTGCAAATGTAATTGCGGTTAAATAAGAAGAATCGAAAAAAAAAGACTCGTGTAAAAAATTAACAGTACTACGGAATACGGAATATTACTCAAAATTTTCGCAGGCATATGCATGCCATGTTGGTTGCCATAGCATATGTATACACAATTTCATAAAATAGTAATTACTGTAATTTTCGGCATATAATCCGCAGGTCAGATAAGTTAATTTTGCACCAGAAATTTTATTTAACAGATAAAGTTATATTTGTACGAACTGTTACTTCGAAAAAATATAGTTTTTTCTGTCAAATAAAATTTCTGGTGGAGGAACGACATATCTTATCTGCGGATTATACACCGAACATTACGGTAAAAAAAATTATAATTCCACCGTCCCCTTAATGAATTAAAGCTGAAATCAATTTTCGAATCTTCGAACACCTTATACGAGGCTAACTGTCAGAATTTCACAATGTCTGTTTGATTTGAAGTCCTTTTATTTACCTAATTAATTTATTCTGATTAGTTATTAAATTAAACAGATAAATATTTCACTTTCTAATAATTTAAAGATTTGTTATTTTCATTTATGCCTAATTTTTCTCGATAGCTGCTTTCTTCTTGCCGTGTCATTATACCGTGTGCGTGGTATTTTTGATGAACTACTTCCAGCATGTCTAAGGTTTATTCTCTTGAATTTTTCACCGTATTTTTTCCCCTCTACAAGCGTTTTGTCAAACGGATTACTTATTGTTTCGTGTAAATTACTTTCAGCTGAATCAATTTTCAAATCACTAATATCTTTGTTCATTTCAAAACCTTTAAGTCTACGAGGACTGTTTATCATATCTGGGAAATTTTCAGAATTATCAAATTGGTTATCATTTTGTAGCCTATAATTTTTCGGTATACCTTTATCATTTTTGTCTGTAATCATGGGTGAGGAAGATCTTTGTTCATTATGATTAGTGTTTCGGTAATGAGGTGAAATAACTTCCGATATTAAAATATTTTTGTATAATCTGTCTCCTGATGCTAATTCTGACAAGATGTCGCCTACATCATGTAAGTTTTTACTACCAAGATTTTCTGTACTTAAATTTTTAACGCTTGATCCTTCTTCGGTTGAACCTACATCTTTCTGAGCATCACCTTCATGTGCTATCGTGCTTTCTTTAAAATTGGATTTGTTTTCTTTCAATTCTGATTTTGGTTTTGTATCAGCAGTTTCTAAATTTCTGTACGTTTTCTTTTCTTGCTCCATATTTCTTCCTTGATTTACAATTCCTGCTAATTGTATAGATGGAATATTTCTTTCTTCAACCATTCTTATATTTTTATCTGATGGGTTTTGTTGATTCTCTTGCTCGATATTAGATTGGATTTCAGTATTTGACAATGGCTCGATAGTACTAACATTTTCATCATCTATAATTACACTCTTTTCATTCATTGGTGCAACTTGTGTTGAAGTAGGATTGAATATTTGTAATGAGATCTCACCTTTCCCATGTACACTTTCACTTGATGCAAAATTATCTTCCACATGTATCGTGTCTTTTGCTAATGAACCTCTGATTTGTGGTCTTTCATCATATTCTTCCAGATCTTCTTCGCTTTCCTCAACGCTGATTTCTTCCAGTGATGATAAACCTCTGTATCTACTTTTATCATTTTCTACATTGTTTTTGATTTCTGATGCAGTATTTTCTATTTTGAACTCATTTCCTTGTAATGTAGTATCTGTTTGAGTTTCTGAATGAAGAAATTCGTTGTGATTATTATCGTCACTCTGTTCTTCAATCTCTCCGAAATGTTGAGATTCGTATGCAAGAGGCTTTTTACCTTGCTCACTGCTCTTTTCTTTTTCTTCAGTAGGCAATGAGTCTGATTTGATAATATTTCCTAATAACGTAACTGGTTTGTCTAATAGTTTATTAACTACTTCATCATTAGAAGATAATATTTCTTTCTGAATCCTTCCATCTACCTTATCTTCAGTTGATGGCATTGAAACATCATATTTATCGTCACTATATTTCCTTTTTTCATTTGGTCTAAATGAATGTTCCCCGAAAGGATTAGAACTTTCTTTCGAATTGTCAACTGTATCTCTTCTTATCCACGAATCATATTTATTGTCAAAATCACTGTCGGAACTACCTTCATCCGAGGATAAACTTTCTATTTGTTTGTCATCTGTTTTGAGTTTTGAAGGAAGATATTTATCTTTAGAACTAGCAAAACTTCTCCCAGAAACGTGTTTTACCGCTGGCACCCTCAGATTATCGTTGTTAATATCATCCCAGTTGTTATTTTGATTGTTTCTTCTCCTTCCATCGACTAAATCAAAGTTATCAACTCGAGTTTCAGAAACATCATCAAAAAAGTTTGTATTTTGATCGATTCTGTCTACTTTATAGCCATTAAATTGCTCTTGCGCGATGTTTTTATTATTAGAAAACGCGACATTCTCTTTGTGACCATATTTTAATGTTCGTTCATTGGAAAAATCGTTCGTGATATCTTCCCAGTCATTCGTTTTTATATTTGTAATCCTTCTTCCATTAGCTAGTTCCAAATTCTCCCTTGGCCTTTCAGAAATTCCATTGAAGTGATTAATGTTCTGGTTTATTATTCCTTCATTATAATTATCGGGATGGCCTGTGCCTCTAAAATTCCGTCCTAAACGTGTACTTGAATGTTGTAAATTATTATGTCCTTTGTAATTGTTTGCAGCTATGGATTCTTCATACAAAAGGGCGTTTCGTTCAAAGAAACTATCAGAAGAAGCACAATGTGTATTGTACCACCAGTCACAAACCAACACTTTTTGGTTAAAAAGCGTACCAACAGGGCAGAGGAAAGAATTGTGCCTTCCGTCATCCTGGCAAATATGATATACCTGCAATAGAATAAATAAAGTTACTCGTAGGTTTCGTACAAATATTTCCCAAATATTAACATAAATAGGTTTTGAAATTGAGTGCTGTCTGAAATCTACGTTATACATCAAAAGAGGAAATAGAAAAAAAAAGAAAGAAAGAAAGAAAAGGAAAGAAAATGGGAAATATTCAGTAGTGGCCAATCACCAGCCAATTAAGCTCCTGTTGGTCAGTCGAAACGGCAATAATGATCACAAATTTTTTCATAAACATAATTTTTTATTCATATGTAAATTCCTTCATTACACAACTAAATAAAATTATTGCAAACATATAAATATTATCATACCAATATTCACTAACTTAATCGCTAAAATTTTAACATTTTAAAATTAGTATTTTAAAATTCTTAATAGATAAAAACTCAAACTTTTTTTTTCTTTTTTTTTAATTAAAATATTTCTTTTTAAGTGAAACAATTAATCACTGTTTAATACAGTTTATTCAATTCAGATAATTAGTTTCAATACAGCTAATTAGTCGACAAGTATAAGTTTTCAAAATTAATTTCATGTTTCAAACCAAATCATACACGAATAGAAGTGTTAAGAGGTTACATGGGTTTGAAAAGCTAAAAAAATAGCGTATTTTTTCTATTTTTTCTATTTTCTATTAATATTTTTTTATTAAAGTAAATAAAAATATTTCAGAATTTTGAGCGTATAAAAGAGCAATATTAATGTTTTAATATTTTATAAAATATTAAAACAGTATTTCATAAAATGTTCATTAAAAATTTACAACACTGAGAAAAAAAAATATACCGTCATCATCTAGAATGAATAAATGGCCTTTTTCTAAATCCCTTAACTAGAAATATAGATTTCCGAGCTATGCGCATAAGGCATGCCAATAAACTGAATAGACGAAATGATCAAGAATTTCTAATCTACACATTTCTAGATGGTGAAACAATATTCTGAATATTCTGAATCTTTTGTATGGTGAGAAATTCTCACTTGATTATCTAGAACTGGGTCATAAACCAAGATCAAATTTGCTGAAACCCGCCTCTTGTGTTTGCATTTATTTGGAGATATTTTTAAATAGGTTTGACCTCGATAATATAGACAAACTCTCTAGAATTCTAATAGGGGTTTCTAGAACTCGCCTTCAAAGGGGACTAGAATTTATAAGTATGACATAGAATTATTTTTCCTAGAGCCACAATTTAGATTCTAGATGTTAGCTACAGAATTTTTTTGTTAGTGAAAAATTCAGCCGATGGGTCCTGGTTTCTAGAGAACTTTCAGCCCATAGAAAGACCTCCACGAAAGGCACTCCTCTCATGCTTAGAATTCTAGTGCAGTCAATTGGCCTTAATCCTAATACCACCACTACCAGAGATCCTACAGAAAAGCGGTGGATACGATTTCACAAAAACTAACGAACCGATCTTATTGAAATTTTGCTCATTTTTTCAAAATAAAATTGACTAATGCTTAAAAAAAAAAGTGTTTTTTTTTCTTTCTTTTTTTTTCCCGATTACAATTAATTTTACAAAGCTATACATGAGATTAAAATGTAAGGAATATTGTACTGTTTTTGCTTACAACTGTGCCAAAAATCCAAATTTCAATTTTATTTTTAAATCTTTCGTTCAAGCATTAATCAATTTCATTTTGAAGAAGTGTGCAAAATTTGAATAAGTTCGGTGCATTAGTGTTCGCGAAATCGTGTCCACCGCTTTGCTGAAGGGTCTCCAGAAACCAGCTGAAGTTTTCCAAATTTTTTAATAATTTTTTTTATAAAATCTTGTTTAAATGTTGCTCTTTATATCCATAAAATTGTGAATAAATATTTTTCTTTATTATATTAAAAAGAGAGAGAGAAAAAGAAAGAGAAAATATATATACACTGAGAGAAAAAATATATACCGCTTGAATGAATAAGTGGTTATTTTCTAAATCCCTTAACTAGAAATATAGAAATATAGATTTCCGAGCTATGCGCGTGAGACACGCCAATAAACTGAATAGACAAAATGATCGAGAATTTCTAGTCTACACATTTCTAAATGGTGAAACAGTATTCTGAATATTCTGAATCTTTAGTACTGTGAGAAATCCTCGCTTGATTTTCTGGAATTGGGTCATAAACCAAGATTATAGTTGCTGAAACCCACCTCTTGTATTCGCATTTATTTGCAGAGATTTTTAAATAACTTTGTCCTCAAGAATATTGGCAAACGCTCTAGAATTCTAATAGGGGTTTCTAGAACTCGCTTTCAAAGGGGACTAGATCTTATAAAGATGACATAGAACTATTTTTTTTAAAGCCACAATTTAAATTCTAGATGCCAATTACAGAAATTTTTCTCGGTGTATATATATATATATATATATATATATATAAATGATAGATATCGTAATAAAATTTAACCTTAATGTATATATATATATATATATATGTCTGTGTGTGTGTGTGTGTGTGTGTGTGTATATTAAATGCCTTCGAATCCCATGTAACTCCTTAACAAGAAAGAATAATCGTGCAGTCCACATATGTTATAAGCACTTTTCAACTACAGATACCCATTACATAGTCTATCATTCAAACGTATTTTAACTCCCTAATGACACCTTAAAGTACATATTGGTTTTTATTAAGCAGAAGAAAACCTTCAAAAATGATTGTTATTGATTTATTTTTAGAGAAAAATTATATACTAAATTGCTTTTGTGTAGTCTTCTATATTATCCAAAAACAACAATGCTACAATAAACATATTTTGCTTTTAAACTCTGGAGGAAGAAATCTAGCAAAACTGTCTTTATAGCTTTATTTCTCAAGAAAGAGCTTTAAAATGTGTTTTTTGTAACCCTGTATATTATCTAAAACATACTTACCCATCATATAATCTACTGAAAAACCTTCAATAATACTAAAAATTTACAATGAACAATTCCCATTTATATTACCCAATATTAACTTTCTGAGGTTCAATAAACACCAATAAGTTAGGCTAATAATACTTAGTTCTACACTGGGGGTGGGAAACAGTGCTTTGCTTAAAAGATTTAAGTAAGATTAATCATGTAATTGGTTTTATTATGTTTTGCTGTTTATTATGTTATGTGTTAATATAAACAACAAAAAACTCCCCTCTATGCTCTCCGTCTCCTCGTTAATAAAAAGATGTTTAAATATGTTTAAATATAATCTTCATATAGACCATAATGTTTCGAAAACCTCTTGTGAGTTCCTGTACACAAAACCAGTTTTGCTATTTATATCATTTCCTTTAGTAAACAAGCCATAATGAACATAAATAACACATATTAATATATATATATATATATATATATTAACGGAAATTAGAGATCGAATAAACAGAAGACAGTTTAATCGATATTAAAATCACTCTAAAAATATTGTTGGAAGTTGTCAGAAACACTTAACACAACTGAAAGTGCAATTCTATCAAATTCCAATTAAATCCTCTAATGTAGTATTGAGTATTTGTGTGTGGTACAGTAAACATTAAGGCCAATCATATCATATTCTCTAGAAAATATGCATTTTTGCATATGAATAATAAATGTCAATTTCATTGTGTCTTTTACAATACAAAGGTATTAAAATATGGCGTATATCTCTCATAGAACCCAACCAATTTGAATTCTTTTAGGTGTCCCTGTGGTGTCCCTGTATATTAAGCAGTGTTGATATTTGCATTATTTTCGATATTTAACATAGCATAGTAAACTTTAATGACCGATATCAGTTTCAGAGAAGTCTATGAATATTTACGGCAATTAGAGCGTGGACAAACAGACAAGCAGACCGAACTCATGAACACTTTCCAGTTTTGTTGGAAAGCGTTAATTTCATGATAATAACATACCATAAGAAAAGGAGTGCTGTTTTTTTAAGAGCTGCAAAGAAATTTTCGTTTTCCTAAATCGATACATTTTTTTTTTTAGTTATTATTATTTGTTAATTTAAGAAAAATGCCAAACTCGATACTTCGAATATTTTTCTGGTAACTTATGCTATTAGATAAAACCGCATATATTTTCGTGAAAAAATAAAAACATGTACTTAAATGTAATATTTATTAAAAAATAAATAAATAAACGTTTACTTGAAAATTTATTTCTAATAAATTCAACGTTAAATAGACAAAATTATCTATCTATATCTATATCTATATATATATATATATATATTACTTTACTTGTCTTTAAAAAATAATTCTTCATTTTTTTTTTTTTTTTTTTTTTTTTTTTTTGCCTTTTTCATACATCATTTATCTGTTTAAAACTAAATAGAGTAAAATTTTGAAATTTAGGTTGATATTTTGAAACACTGAAAATTAATACGGGGGTTTCAGACACTATTTTCTATACATACATTTTCAAGTACATTGTTTTGTTAAAAAATAAAGCAGGTATGCTAAAATGTTTTCGTATGTGGAAATAGTTAAAGATATGTAATTAAATTTCTGTTTAGGAAGTTTTAACTTTGCAATTCTATTACTTGTAACATTTAATTTAATATACTCAATGAATAATACTGTTTTCCATATATAATTACCTGGCATTGAGCTTCTACATCGGCAAAATAGCCTGGATAACTGTATTGTCTACAATTAAATCCTGTCTTTGGGATTGACAAATAGTTAGGATAATCAACTCCCATAATTCCAGGAATGGATCCAAATCTGCCACTTCCATCATCTCCTTTATAATTTCCTTGTGCCTCTCCTACCTCATGTTTCGGCAAATCAACACTCGCTTCTCCTATCCTGTTTAAGATTTTATTTGCTCCAAAACTGTCTATATTTTTTTCAACAGGTATTTTATTTTCAGCATTATTGTCCTGGTGAATATATTGGCTTGCCACTGTATTTTCAATAGGTGTACTGTCTGAAGGTTCTGACAGTACATATGAAACAGATGATTGGGGTTGCCTATTAGAAAAATCTTGATGGTTTGCAAAATTATTTTGATTATAATTTGAGTGATGCAGTCTAGATCCTGTTTCCTTGTTTTCCAAATTGTTATTGTTACGTGATTTACCTGCTGTAGAATATTGTTGGTACTTTTCCGGTACATTCTCATCTTTAGTATTAGAATAGTGTTCGTTAGAATTTGTTTGTATATTTCTGGTTTGGTCGTAAGGACGATTTGTTTCCGAAAATTTATTTTTGCCATTTTCATCTGCTGGAAATGTGAGATATTCATCAAAATATACTGCATCATCATTCTTAAAGGAATTTTGATCCCTTGTGTTTCTTTGCAAAGATTCATCTCGAGGAATGTTTGTGGGTTGTCTAGTAATAACCTGCTGATGTCTTTTAGAATAAGAATTATAATGTTCAAGGTCACTAATTCCAGTTCCTCTAGGCAAATAAGTATGATGATCCACAACTATATTTTTAGCATGCTCATTGCTATTGTACTCAGAATCTTGATTTTTATAGTCCTGTTGATGAACTCGAAAATCGGAATTGCCCTCTTCATTTGTTTTAGAGTAATGGATATCTTGGTCTACATCGTGTTTTATTAACTGATTTCTTCCGTAAGTTATATCTGGTAAATTAATATGTATAGGATTTTGAAATGGATCAATAATTTCCTGATTATGCCCGTCGATTATTATGCCATATTGCTGTATACTTTCAGTTAACTTTTTTAAATCTGAGAGACTGAGTTCGTGTGTTGTGACTGCGCCATCTTGTAAAGATTTCAACTCAGATATGGGGATGGCAATTGTTAGAACATCTGATCTCCGGTTATTTCTTTCACCATATTTATCACTAATGCTTCCAATATTTAATATATTTGATTTATTCAAATACTGCAGGATGTTTACAAGTTCAGGGGAAGAAGCAGATGTTTGAAGTTGATTTGCAGAAGTTGCGATTGGTTGTAATTTTTTTATAGGCTCTCTATTTTTCTTGTCGTTTCTGTCCACACTGGAGTTTCCATACTGGTACCGGTTACTATGAACAACATTTATGAAGAAACCTGAAAAAGTTAAAATATGAATTACATAGAAACATAGCTTTAAAAATAAATAAATAAATAAATAAAAAATAGAGTAGATTAGTGTAAGATGCTGTAGATTTTGTTTAAAATTTCTGTAAAATTCCTTGTTGGTTATTATTTGTTATTTACAGATCTCTTGTGAAAATTTATACTTCTGAGTATATACTAAAAACATATTTAACTTTAGAAATATCATAACAACTTCGAAATAAGAGTTTTCTTTAACATTTTTGCTTAGGCATCTTACTCAAACCTTGGGTTGAGATAGCCATCTATTTAGAGCATATACCTGCCAACTTACTAATTCACATTCTGGAAGATTTTTAGAATCCGCCCCTTTTCCACACCACTTTATTTTTTAAGAAATTTTTTCAGATGTAATCAGGGCCTGATTAAGGGGGAAGCTCGCTCTTGACACATTATTTATACTTACACCGTTATTTTTTAACAAATACTTTCCTCCTATAATAAACAGAAAATTTTCATTAAAAATTACTTCAATAGAATTCTGGTGTCTAATAACGGTGAGTAAATTGGATTGTTTTACACCGTTCATTTTTTATAGAAAATATTTCCTCGTCAAAGCGTGTTCTATAACATGAAGTAAAAAATAATTGTAAAAATATTCCGGTATGAGCGAGCTTCCCCCTTAATCAGGCCCTGGATGTAATTACGATGAAATAAGAAGAACAATAACAAACGACTGGTGTGAAAAAAAAAAAAAAGAGGCGGATACTGACAATTTTCAGGATATTAATTAGTATATTGGCAGGTATAATTGAGAGGTAAGATGCTTGTGAGATTTCCATGTAAAATACACTTTTTATGAAACATTATATATTTATTTTAGAAATACGTGATTACCATAGAAAAAATGAAACAAAATATTATGTATTATCTTATTTAGTATTTTGCTAAAGTTTATGCCCATTTTAATTGAGGTTAAGTAACCTTTAGGTCACACTAGAGCTACGCAATGGCATTTGGCGACGGTCTGAAAAACATAACTAGGGTTGGTCCGGAAACAAGTCATCACAATTTCATTCCTCTGCGGATGAAAGGGTTCACACTTTTCGGTGACCTCCAAAAGTTATTAATGCACAGGTGCAACTTAAAACGACAAAGAAGTCAACCAGGCATCCTTTTTCAATTTTCAACTCTCAGCATCTAATCCTAAAAATGTTTTTCATGATCTTACCCCAAAACGTTGAACAACACGTAATTAACTTACAAAAAGGGGAACCTGTCTCCTTTATAGGTTTGCTTGGTAGGCCATACATTAGACTTTTTAAAATCTTTTAATTTATTTTTATTTTTCCTGTTTAAACTGCAGTTTACATAATTAACTAAATAAAGTACATGGCAACATTTTTTAACATTTAACAGGTTATGTGAAAGGGATTATCGATCCAGACTAATCTAAGAAATTCCTACGAATTAGCGAAAAATGTAACACATATCTCCTCATCCATGTATCTCTCCTATATATGGCTGCCGTATATGCTACATCACCTGCATATAAGAGAAACACGTGACACGTCCTCTCGCCCAATGCAGCATCTTACCCTAGTTTGCATTTTAAATTATTTTCAAAAAATTAAATGCAAAACATAATAAACACAAGTCAAAAGTAAGGCACAAAATGCTAATTTCTGTCTGATAGATTTTCTCACCTGCTATCTTTGAAATTTTCAAGAATTTTATTAATACATAAAGATAAGAGAAATCTCATTTCATACTAAAATTAATAAAATCGAAAGCCAGCATTGGTATAAATCTATATCACTTTTGACTTTATTCTGCTGTTTCCATTCGCTATTTGTGCAAGAAACATGTTTTAGTATTATATGCTACTCTGTCTAGATCGCTAGCGCACTGAAACCAATATTATATTTTCCTGTTTTGCTTCTGCAGTTTTTCTAAATATTTGTAATAAGTTTGAGTTTTCAAAAGCGATTATCCGCTCCAATTTTCAACTAAATTTATTATTTATTCGGGTAAATAACCTTCTCAACCTTTAGAAAAATTAAAAATCATTCATATAAATTTCAGGAGCAAAGTGATTCTTTTTAATCACGTAGAATATAAACGTGCTAATTGCTGCACTCATGCCAACATTTTGTGTGTGTGTGTGTTTGATAAAGGACAGTGCTATTATTTCAACCAGAAAAAACTATTGCGGGTTTTATTATTATTATTATTATTATTTATGCTGTTTAGATGCAAAGTTTTTTATTCATTACTTTTCAATACAAGTCTTCTGGTGCATTTTTACTGCTATTAAACACAAAGATAATAAAATAAAAAATTTTAATTTTTAAATAAAAAACTTTTTCTACTAGCTTGATTCGCACTAAAATGTATGAAAAGATTAAAATGAAGTACTGCCACCTAAATTTCATACTTTAGTTAATTTAAAAAAAATCTAACTGTCGTGTCGAAAAACTGTTTGCACCCCTGGATTCAGAAAAATTGCCCCTTTCATTTGGTACCAGATTCGTAACGAGCCACGTACTTTTTAAAATGACTAAAATGAATTAAAATGAAGTGTTTCCACATAAATTTCATACTTTAGTTAATTTTTAAAAATTTAATAGTCGTGTCGAAAAATTGTTTGCACCCCTGGATACAGAAAAATCGCCCCTTTTATTTGGTACTGAATTTGTAACGATAGGACTGATATTTCTAATTTATTTTCCTTTTTTCTGTTTTTAATCCGGATTCGGCAGGTTTATGACAGAGAATGCAAACTAAAAAAATAAAAATAATAGAAAAATTAATCTTACATTGTCTATTGCTCACGTATGCTAGACATTCCCAATAAAATTGTAACTTTTTTGTTACCACCTAAATTTCATACTTTAGTTAATTTTAAAAATCTAATTGTCGAGTCGAAAAACTGTTTGCACCCCTGGATTCAGAAAAATTTCCCCTTTCATTTGTTACCAAATTTGTAACGATAGGACTGATATTTCTAATTTATTTTATGTGTTACGCAAAAGTTGTTGCCTCCTAAATTTCATACTTTAGTTAATTTTAAAAAATCTAATTGTTGTGTCGAAAAACTGTTCGCACCCCTGGATTCAGAAAAAAAAATCGCTCCTTTCATTTGGTACCAAATTTGTAACGACAGGACTGATATTCCTAATTTATTTTATGTGTTACACAAAAGTTGTTGCCTCCTAAATTTCATACTTTAGTTATTAAAAAAAAAATAATAATAATAATAATTGTCTTGCCGAAAAACCTTTTGCACCCCTGGATTCCGAAAAATCGCTCCATTCATTTGATATCAGATTTGTAACGATAGGTCTAATACTTCTAATTTATTTTCCCCCTTTTCCTTTTTTAACCCAGATTCGGCAGAAGGTTTATGACATAGAAAGTAAACTGAAAAAAAAGTCTTTATGGCAAGATTTCATAATAAGTTCTAAGAAGAAGCATTTTTTTTATATTTATTTATTTATTCATTTTCTAAAATAGTTATATTTTATCTAATTAATTACCGCGCTAACTTAATGAGCATCTATTTTCAATCCACCTCATGATGAAAAGCACTAAATACTAACTATTCCAAGATCGTTCTGAAATTAATTTTATTCCTTGAATTTAGTTAATTTGTCTCTTTCATTTTACTATTTCTTATTTATAATTTAAGTATTTTATCTTGTGAAGTTAATTTATTTTTGTCTGAATAAGTTTTATTTTTTTTAATTTTCCTTGTTATATTAAAAGCTTTAAATTCATTTTAATGAAATTTTAATTCGTGAAGGATGTTATATAAAGTATGACATTTTTGGCATTTTCAATTGCATTAGGTCTATATATATATATATATATATATATATATATATATATTAAACGTAGCAAAAACCAAAGTAACAGAAGATTTAATGCCACCGAATTTAGATAACTAAGAATTAATTTTAATCAAATTAAATTAACCTGTGATGACTTTAGTTCAAAAATTAAATTAAGTAATGCTACTATCTCTAATAAATTTAATAATTTTATTGATTTAAAGTCGGAACAAACTTACCGCAAATTTATTTTTTTATTTTTATCTTTAATGCAATATGTAACACTTTACGAAAAAAGTAAACAAACAATGAGATGATGAATTTCAGACAACTAATTAAGCACATTTTAAGATAAATTAATTGGAAAAATAGCTCATAAATGTGAAGATATCGCGTCAGGGAAAACATCTTTACAGTTGGACATATGTAAAGTTCAAGATTTCAATCGCGGTAGCTATTAAAACAAAATTACCAGCGGGTTTCCCGATCTTGCATTCAAATCATTATATGGAGTGGAAGAAAGTGGAAAAAACAAAATAAATCAATTAAATACAGCCAAATTAGTTTAACATGTTAAGCGCCACGCAAATTCTTCAAATTCATTAAAATTCCATAATGATTCCTCCTGTAATAAATAAAAATTAAGAAAATTTTTAATAAATTTTCAATCATTAAATGTAATGTTTTTAGTTTTATATTCTATTTTATATCCGCCACCGATGGTTAACGCAGCTTTATATCATATTTGACACTGTCAGCCACCGATGGCTGACAGGGCGCTCAACATTTTAATTTTTTATTGGTACTGCTTTTACTTTCGGGGTAAAACTTTCACTGAAATGCTTGAAGTAATAACATGTTCTGCACACTCCTAAAGTTTCAAGAGGATTCCTTCAGTACTTAGAGATACATGACAAAATATCTAGAATCTAGAATGGTTGAACATGGCGCTCAACGTGTTTTAAACATTCATCACAAAATGAAGCATGTCCACATAGATTATAGCAAAACAAGTAAATCAAAAGGTTAATTGTTGGTAGCAGAACGAAGAAAAAGGATTACCTCTAGCAACATGGAGACAGTTAAAATAGTTAAACCAATCAGTAGACGCACATTTAAGACTATTTTAATTTTATTAAAAATTGATTTAATTAAAAGGTTTCGGTGAAGTAATTTGTTTAATTTAAAAGATTTTGGTGAAATAATTTAAATTAAGCTTAATACTAACATAATTTTAGTCTTAAGTTGAAATTTAGTAAGACTGCAAATACTATGATGTAGCTTGAATTTCGATTAGTTAACCGACATCTGCTGGGAATATTTATAATTAGAAATTCTAGAGAAATTACACCCCTGTTTAAAAGTTTAGCAAGATTTGCAAACGGTCAGTTTTTTTTTTTTTTTTTAATTAAAACCTTATCTCTCAATGAAATGTTTTCAAACATTGGGTATTTAAAGAACTGGATCTTCTTCATGTTTTTCAGTGAAGACTGGTTTAAGATAACAATTAGGGGGCCGGTAACAAATTGAGGAAAATTAATAATGTTTGTGATCACCCTGTATCGTTAAGTAAACGAAATGAGCTGTAACTTTAGGATATGTTAACATAGACCCAGTTCAATTTGTGGATGAATTTGTGTGATGATAGCATGTTAAATAAGGGAGATATAAGCATTTATTTTAAAACTAAAAAAAAAAAAAAAAAAAAAAAAATCAATATGTTTTTTATTTATAATATACAGAGTTTTTAACGAAAATTATTCCCACTTTCAGATAAGTTGTAAAAACACTTTTAAAACAATATACTGCAATCGGAATACAAATATCTTAAATATCTCATGAAATATGAGCATTTTTATGAAAAACGTTTTCACTGCACATGCGCGAAAGGTAAAACATTTTTTATTGCATATGTTGAAAGCTAGATGTATTAGGCAACTTTTATCAAAAGTGCATTTGAATAGAATAAAAATTAAGTGAATTGGTACGAAAAAAAAAAAAAAAAAAACGAGCTAGATTTTTTCCAAAAGTTGAAATTTCGTAAGGGGTTTTTCACATGCTGCTTAATTAATTTTAAGATCCAATTATTTCAACCACACTCCAAATGTACTTTTTTTGTGAAAAATACCTTATATAAGCTTGTAACTCTAACATATTTTTGTTTATTTACTATGATTTGTGAGATCATAAGGAGCTTTTCCCAAAAAACAACCTTTGGAAAGTGGTTGAAATAATTGGATCTACAAATTAATTACACGGCATGTGAAAAACCCCTTAAGAAATTCCATCCTTTGGAAAATATCTAAAATCTAGCTCGTTCTTTTTCGTACACTTAATTTTTATTCTATTCAAATGCACTTTTGATAAAAGTTGCCCAATACATCTACCTTTCAACCTATGCAATAAAAGTGTTTTACCTTTCGCACATGCGCAGTAAAAACGTTTTTCATAAAAATGATCATATTTCATGAGATATTTAAGATATTTGTATTCCGATTGCAGTATATTGCTTTAAAAGTGTTTCTCCAACTTATCTGAAAGTGGGAATAATTTTTGTTAAAAACTCTGTATATTATAAATAAAAAACATGTTTTTTTTTTTTTTTTTTTTTTTTTGAAGTTTTAAAATAAATGCTTATATCTCCCTTATTTATCATGCTATCATCACACAAATTCATCCACAAATTGAACTGGGTCTATGTTAACATAGTCTAAAGTTACAGCACATTTCATTTACTTAACGATACAGGATGATCACAAACATTATTAATTTTGCTCAATTTGTTACCGGCCCCCTAATTGTTGTCTTAAACCAGTCTTCACTGAAAAACATGAGGAAGACCCAGTTCTTTAAATACCCAATATTTGAAAACATTTCATTGAGAGATAAGTTTTTAATTTGAAAAAACTGATCGTTTGCAAATCTTGTTAAACTTTTAAACAGGGTTGTAATTAGACCACTTAAGTGGGGAAGATATTGTTATTTAACTAATGACTAAAATTTACATATATATAAATATATATAAACGACAGTTATAAGATAAAAATTGAAAAAAATAAATAAATATTTATTCATATAAATAACTTGATTATAAACTATTTTAATAATAATAATTATATTAAAATAATAATAATAATTATTATTATTATAAAGAATTTGTTGCATTATTAAGTGTAAAATAAAACTATAAAGTTCGATTGAAGAAAAAAAACATGTATGTGTATTATATATTTATAGTGTGTTTCAGAAATAACTTCTTAGCTTTGAAATGACTTAACTGTGAAACAGTCAGAAACATAAAGGTGAAACAAATGGTATGTTCAATGAACCGGTCAGAAATTTGGGGGTTAGTATACACCGGTTTGACAAAATAGTTTCAAGAATAGCTGTTAGGTGGCGCCGCAAGCACTGTAATGAAGTTTTAAATAGCAGTCAGAAGTACAGAAAGTTCATTCGTCAGTTTGTTAAATTGCTGATACGTGTAAAGGATTTGTACCGAAATAGTTATTACAGGAAATTAAAGAACATAATGTCGTATTTCTTGGAGCAACATGTTTTTATTTTACTAATAGAATAGGTCGAAGTTCGACGACTGCAAGCCAAAGCTTTTAACAAAAATTTAATGTTGAAAAAAGGTCCAGACCAGAAAACAATTCGTAATTTATTCATACAGGAAATTCTAGACCTGTTGTCTAACATATCACTTGTTTGCCATTCTGTGTCTCATTTTTTTGCAGTTATGTCATTTCAGAGTTGGGCAGCTCTCTCTGAATATAACACCCTATATATATATATTCTTTTCATATAACTTAAAAAGAATCTTTTCAAAGTATAAAGTAAAACATACTTACACATTATTACTACAATGATCCATATTTCAGAAGAAGTTCTCATTTTCTCGTTTACTTCACATCTGGTACATCTAAATTAATCCCTATTAAAAAAAAAAAAAAGGCATTGAAATCACGAAATATAATTTCATTATGTAATAGATCACAGCATCAATTAAAATATATACATGTATAATATATAAACACTAGTGGGCTCTGCCCCCTGCTCGCTACGCTCACCAACCCCCGAGGGAGGCTTCACCTCCCCTCCGATTCACTTTACTTATTAACACATGCAGAGCTCTACCCGCCTATTCGCTGCTTTCCTTCTCTGAAAAGGAATATTAATAGTGCATATTACAAGACAAAAGCAGAAAATTATTATGGAAATCCCCATATTCAATGTCAAATTTAAATATACAATATTTATATATATATATATATTTTTTTTTTTTTAATGGAAAGAAATTAATAATATCTAGACCATTTTGCATTACAGCTTTAGTATATGACCTTTTTTTTTTTTTTATACAACCTTAGATCCGGACCGCGCTACCCCAGTCAGTAGAGCGCCGAGCTCGTAATTGTAAGATTGCGGGTTCGGTTCTCGAGCCGGCCAAAGACCGTCGTGTACTACACTGATGGTGGCTGGTGCATGTAAAATATGTCGTAGCCGCAATATACTCTACATTCCCATCAAAATTATACCTCCGGGGGCCATCGAAACGGGGGGCCATCTAATTCGTGTAGGACCAAAACTGTGGTGGCATGTCACCGGAACATCCGTAGAGGCGCGTCCCCGACCGTCGCCAATTATCCATAGCGCAGTAATGGTGCGACGTGAAACACAACCTACCTAATTATCTACCTATCTACAACCATGGGTCTTATTTTAATTTTCCCGTGTAAGAAAATTAATTTTCTAAAAGTAGAGAAAATAATTGATAATTATTTTCTTTCTTTTTTACATCCATGGTTTCGGGCCGCGGTATCCTAGTCGGTAAAGCGCCGAGCACGTAAATGGACGATCTCAAATTCGATATTTGAGTTGGCCAAAGACCGTCATGTACACTAATGGTGGCTGGTACATATAAAATCTGCCGTGGCTGCAAAGTCTTCCATGTTCCCATCCACACTATACCTCTGGGGATCACCAAAGCGGGGGGGGGGGGATACCCTCCATGAAGGATCAAAATTGTGATGGCATATCTCCGGAACATCTCTAGGGGTGTGTCCCAGACCGTCGCCAATTACTCATAGCGCAGTACTGGTGCGACGTTATATCCAACCTACCTACGTACAACCATGGATCATATTTTAATTTTCCCGTGTAAAATGACTTCATGGCAGAAAAACAACGTCACTGGGAGAAACTTTTTCAAAGTGGCAAATAGAGTACCTTCATAAACTTGTCGTTTTTAGTTAATAACTTCTTTAATTGAAATGATAGAAATTTCTAAGCAGCTGAAATGCTAGCCTTGGAGTATTCGGAACACATTGATACCTCTCATGACGCGAAGGACCCTGCCCTCCGCTAGAAGATGCTGTCGCAGACAAAAAAAAAAATGACGCCAGTGATAGTAACTTTTTTTTAATATATAGAGAAAGCAAACGCCTAAGTTTCATTTAATTGTATTTTAGCGCGAATTTCCTATATGAATCTACGAAACGTTACATAAAACTATTTTTTGAATCAGAATTTACAAATCCTCAAAATTAATACTGCAGTCGACTTTTCTTTTCCTAACGTAAAAATATATTTTATTTCTTGGTACTTTTCTGTTATCGGGACCGAACTTTTTGCCCTACGTTCAACTAAATTCGCCAATGTGGTAGTAACAGCATTCTAAAAGGTAAATCTTTACAAATATTTTAAAAGATAATCATAATTTCGTGCATCTTTGTTAATTTTAATTTGTTTATTATATTTTATTAATTAGTTTTCCCATTTCTTTGGCAAGTTCTTTAATTGATATTAAAAATTTATAATTTTTTAAATATCTGTTAGTTAACACTTTTCAAAAAAGTTTAGAAGTTTTTATGACTTTGGTCTGTCTGGTGGTCTCTTCGCTTTCTAACTCCCGTTAATATGTATAGAATTCCTTAAAACAAAGAGGGGAAAGTAGATGAATATGGAATAAATACCACGTTGTGGGTTCGATTATTGAAAACTTTCAAGTGTTATTAATGCGCTTTGATGGTTTTGTGTTAAAAAAAAAAAAAAAAAAAAAAAAACGTTTTTCAGTTAGTATGGACCAAGCGGATAATATGGAATAGTTATGGAACAGGGTACTGTTTTTACAGAAAATCATAAATAATTGCAATATAAGCATTTTGAAATTATTATTGAAAATAAACAGTATCGAAAAACTTATCAACATTCACGTTTTACAAAAAATTTCAAACAATATGGAATAATTGGTATTCCATACAACCCGAATCGCTATCTTGGAGAATAAATCAACCTCAACTACCTGTTGGCATAAATATGTTCATGGGAATCAGACTATTAACTCAACTCCCCTATCGGAAATGACACTAGGTTTTCACTCATTTTACTGCTTTGTGAATAGATTACAGAATTAATTCGTAATACTTACCTCCATTAAAGTCTGAATCTGGATAGACCAAAAAAGTTGTATGACACAAAAACTGCTCTTCTCTGTGACACAAGGGAAATTATCGTTCCTATTTGTGGCCCAGTGAAGACGTTTGACATGCTGTCGCTACACTGAGAAAAAATTCTGTAACTGACGTCTAGAATCTAAATTGTGGCTCTAGAAAAAATAGTTCCATGTCATCCTTATAAATTCTAGTCCCCTTTGAAAGCGAGTTCTAGAATTCTAGAGAGTTTGTCTATATTATCGAGGTAAAACCTATTTGAAAATATCTCCAAATAAATGCGAACACAAGAGGCGGGTTTCAGCAACTATAACCTTGGTTTCTGACCCAATTTTAGATAGTCAAGCAAGAATTTCTCGCCATACAAAAGATTCAGAATCTTGTTTCATCATCTAGAAATGTGTAGACTAGAAATTTTCGATCATTTCATCTATTCAGTTTATGGGCGTGCCTTATGCTCATAGCTCGGAAATATATATGTTTAGTTAAGGGATTTAGAAAATGGCCACATATTCATTCTAGATGAAAGCGGTATATATATATATATATATATATTAGTGTAAGTTGCAGCAACGTGAGATAAAACAGTATTCCATTTTACCCGACTATTCTATATTCCCCACCGTTCTCCAAGTTTACGGTCGGATGTTCCCTATGAAAAATGGGTAGAGAGACATCCGAAAGTATTTAAAAGCATTGCGTTCTGTGAGAAACATTTTTATAAATCACATTTAAATAAATCTGTACTGCACAAATCATAATAAATATGATATTTATTATTCATATGCACAAAAAAAAATGATTTCTATAGATCTTAGTATGATTATCATTATGATTTACAGGGCCACGAAAAGTATTCAGATACTTTAAGGGCTATAATGAGAAATTGACTGTCCATTGTGTGGTAACATAGGCAAAGAACATTGAAGGTTAAACGATGCAACGTGTGCGTACAGTTAATCAGTGCAAAACACGTGATCTTTCTTTCTTTCTTTCTTTTTTTTTTTTTTTTTTTAATCCTTGGATTTTTTCTTCGATTTCAGAGAAACTCACGCAAATATAAACTAGAACCACTTACCCAGAATTTCACTGATAGCATTTCACCAAGTCTTAGCATTGACAATGGGCCTGAACTAAACAATCCATCTTCAATGTAACTATATATTGTAAATATGGGAATGATTATTTTTATTCTTTGAAATTTTACCAAATGATAACGAATTCATGATATTTGTATCCGATCTTGATTGAAAGAAAAAAGAAAATCTTTTGAAGATATATAAGCTTTGTCATAAATTTCAAGGATTTACTTGATAAATTCCTTATATCGTTCTTTTTTCTTTTTTTTTTTTTTTTTAAATAATTGTAGGCACTATTATGAACGAGGAAGTGGTTCATAATAATACCTACAATCAGTAGGAACAGGGGGTTGAGGAGGGGCGGTAGCCCCCGTCAAATAGAATTATGTATCAAATAAAACTGTTCTTAAACTTATTTTAAATTATATTTAAAATACATTAAACTTTTTTATCTTGCCTTATTGATTTTAAGACTTAATATGCAATCTACCTTTAGAGTATTGAATTTCAGGGTAAGAGAAAGCTGTGTGAGTGACACACCAGATTATTTTAAGTTAAAATAAATGTTGCTTCGAATAAATTGCCTTGTAAGTTATTGTTTTTAATTTGCTTTCTATTTTTAATTTTCGAACATACACTACACTCAGAAAAATGTCATCTTTATTTAACAAAACTTGGTTGGTACTAAAAAAAATTTTCTCAACAAAAATAATTTCTTCCATTACCCAACTAACTGTAGGCAATATAGAATATTGTATTTGGTCAAAATTTTCGATATCGAGTTTTCAACACATTTGTTTGTTTTAAGATCGCCTTGCCCGGTACTGCTTTTAGGAAGTTGGTCAGTCTATATGTAAGAGTATAATGTGTGAGGAATTTTTTTAACTATGCATGATATTACCTAAACGAAATTAATATGTTGTGGTTACCACATGACTTTCTTCTATACTTTTCTATATGAATTCACAAATGAAAGTAATTTATTATAATTATAATTTATTAATTTATCTTTCATTTTGATAGCTGTATTTTACATTATCACAGATCGATGGTTCAACCATTCGTTTTAAATGTATTGATGAGCTTTTATGGTAGATACCTATAATGAAAATTAGCCCATCCCCCCCCCCATCCCCTTATACGAGGACTACCACTTAAGGGCCCTCTTCACTCACCGTCGTCGGAAGCCGAAGCTAATGCTATTCTATGGGAATTTTTTTTTACAAATAACTTATTAACTAATACATATTTTCAAATTCTGTTTTCACATTCTGAAAATTCCCATCTGTTAAATTGACGGACCTTTTTTAAAAAATTATTTTTTAATTTTTTTATATTTTATTTTGAAGCTGCAAAATACGAATTTTCAATATGTGATTTTTTTCCATTTTGCAATTTCAAAATAAAATATTAAAAATTAAAAATACATTTTTAGAAAAAGTCCGTTAATTTAACAGTTGGGAATTTTCTGAATGTGAAAACAGAATTTAAAAATATTTATTAGTTAATAAGTTATTTGTAAAGAAAATTTCCCCATTGGCTCGGGCTTCCGGCGACGGTAAGTGAAGAGGGCCGTTAAGGAGGAAAGCGATGCTCCTACATAAACAAAAGTATTTTCCAGTTGACTATCACTATTATAAATAATTCTTTTTAATTTCATATTCATTATTAAAAAATAATTCTCCTTATGTGCATTTATACGAAATTTTGTCCTGTACCGCTATGTTAAAAATTTAGAAAAAGCTGGATATCTACGCCATCTGCTAGACGATTTTCACCAAAAATTGATAAGTACTAATTTTTATGAAATTGCAACTACAAAACAATTTTTATGAAATTCTGTTCAGTAGTTCTTGAGATACAGTTGCCACAAAATTTTGTCACATGCACATGCACACAGAGAGAGAAAGACAGACATTTTCTAAAAATAGGAAAATCGTGGTCTAGATCTCTCAGAACGTGTAAATCCATCGAAAACCCGAGGCCAAAAATTTTTACGAAACCAATACTTTCTACCATTGAATATAAAAGAAAGAAAAATCTAGGCACGGCTATATCATCAAACATGCAAGGAGCACACGAAGCTTCTAACAAGGAAACATTCAAAAGGTGTCGTCTTCAAAAAATATTGAAAAAAATATATGTTATACTACTTTCATAAAACACCAGGAAGTGAAAAAATTATCGGCTGAAATGAATTACAGCGACCACAAAAAATTATCAAAAATAAGCATATTTGGCGATTTAGCGCTGTTAGGCGTTCAGTTCGCTAGCACCGAGATTGCCGTGTACGAACAGAACCGTGTTTTGTTTCTCTGCCAAGTACTCAGAATCAATCGCCTAACAATGTGAAATCGCCAAATATGCTTAAATCTGATAATTTTTTGGGGTCACTGTAAATCATTTCAGCCGATAATTTTTCACTTTCTGATGTTTTAGGAAGAGCAGACTCACATATATTTTTTTCAATATTTTTTGAAGGCGACACCTTTTGAATGTTTCCTTGTAAGACAATTATAGTGATTTCTGATTATTTCTTCTCCTAAAAATTATTTCTTTTAATTCGGAGTAGGAATGTTATCTAACAATAGAGTAGGAACAAAAATTTAAAAATCGATTTATACAAAGAAAATATATTGAAAAATTATTGCATTAAAAAATGTTAAAATGTTTGGTTTAAGTGCGAAACAAATGAACGTTAAAGGGTTAAATGAAGGAGCACTCCAAGTAGCTCAAAGATACTGACCAACATCAAAATATAATATTGAAGAATACCGCCTTTACAAATATTACTTTCTGATATCTGTTAATATTGTCATTATTTCCTTACATCAATAAATATCACTTTTGGACATCTCAGATAAAGCGTGGATTTAAAAGCCATGTAAATTCTTTTCTTAATGTCAACAGATGTCTCTCAATATCTAAAAAAATGATATTGCTTTTCGAATGTCGTCACACAGTATCGCAGAATATTGTTAAAATATTATCACAAAACGGCTGTGCGGATTTTTTTCAAACTCGTCATATTAACTTCCTTTTAAATATTCTTTTGTATATAATTATTGTTTTCCTGTCAATGATGGAAGATGCCAAGTTTTGGTAAAAGTTGGTATCTCAAAAACGGCTCTAACGATTTTCTTGAAAATTGTTACATAAATCCATTTTAGATATCCTTTCTTGTGTATTACGTGGTTATTACAGGAAAATTAACAGTCATCCTGATTAGGTAGGTCAGTTTCAGATCTCGTAAATTGGTGTTTCAAAAAATAACTCTACCATTTTGTTTTTTTTTATATTTTAACTCGTTATGAAAACTCTGTTTTATATGTCTTTATACGTGTATTTTAGGTCAATTTTATGTCTTCTGATCGCATTATCTTAAAAGAAAAATGCATATAATGCGTGTAATAATGGGTAATGAAAGTCGTGTGGTTGTTTCACACCAGATTTTTTAGTTATATCTTGCAGTATAAGTATCGTAAGTTTGATGTATGATATTATTTTTTCATTCCGCCAAAAATTGTCATATGAATCTAAAATGTCTCCGGTGCACTGGTGATCATCTTACTAAAGATTGTAACTTAGAAAAAGAAGCACGTATTCCTCCGAAATGTTGTAATTGTAGTGGTGAACACCTCGCAAATTACCGTGGTTGCCCTAAATTTCCTGAAAACCGCAATAAATCCGTCATTACCAAAAATATCCGTCCTATCAATCAATATCCCACCGTCCAATCCGAAATTTCCTTCGCGGCTATAGCCACGCCCTCTCATCTAAAACAAGGTACATCAAGTCCCTTAGCCGAACTCAATGAAATTCTAAACGCTATCGCTTCGGAATTCCAAGTTAATTCCTTTGTCGAACTTCTCAATAAACTCAAATTAGCCAAAAGTAAAATGCAAAACACAAATAATTTACTAGAAAAACTAAATATTCTCCAGGAAACCTTCGGTGAACTGAACACTTCTCTCCCTTAGGGAGTCGGGTGCTCTTTAAAATTGCAATGACCTACTCTCTTCTCCTGTATCACTTTGCTACTTCCCGTCCGAATGGCGTCTATGAACAGTTTTTTTTTTTTTTTTTTTTTTTTTTTATGTCAGGTAAATTTATTTCTTCTGTTTCCATTTCTCTGGCCCGCTGAGGTGTGCGGTCATCATTGGACCCCGGGTACTCAGCACTCAGCACTCCTCGAAGGTCATGATATTCAATGACATTCAAAATATCTCCCAATATCGATGGGACATTGGCCAATATTTTTGTGCTGCAAGGGATTTAACATTAAAAATAATAATAATAATAATAATAATAACAGTAAATAAATAAGTAAATAATCTATTAAAATAAAAAATTTAAGCGCCTCTAGTCCAGAGTCTATTGGCAATCGGAATCCATATACAAATATACATAAGGCACCAAAAATTTTTAGGGTCTCTATAGGTGGACTTTACTGTCATTTTGGCAATAATATGAAAATAGGAAGAAAATTTATCCACTTACCTAACGTTTCTATCGTGCCAGTGTTTAGCTCAACCGACTGCCGACAATCATCCCTTTGTCAGACACCAATCTCGGCAAAATACCAGTCCACTCATCTAGAACGAACCGCTTATATACCACGTTTAGCGGATCGAACACAGATCGGGGTCATCGTCGATCTTTTATGTCATTTACTATTGACACTACTTAACGCCGATTTTATTAAGGCTTATATTTCCTCTTTTTCTTCGTCAAATAATGCTTTCAATGACCTCTGGTCATTTTCATTTGACATTGGACCTTTGGGATGGCTCGATAAAATGATTGATTTTCGTTTGTTAAAGGGTGATGAAGCTAAAGAAGATAGTTATCGATTGTTATGAAATACTTTTTATTTCAATTTAACCTACTAGCTACTTTAGCTATAGAAAATGCAGACTGGATGTGTGGCGTGGTGGTGTTCGGGTTACACCAGGGACTAGCCTATTATCTACACTAGGGACTTGGGTCTAAGGAAAGATGCCCTCTGTAGGGGGTCATTTTAAGAGGTTCCAGCCCGTATTCACGTGAGTTTCGGAGAAAACCACAGAAAACTCCGAACAGCTAAGTCGACGAGCGAGACCTGAGATAGAATCCGGCACTTAGCTTCGAGAAAGTACCTCTCGGTTATTGATTTGACTGTGGAATAAGACTTGTGCATTAAAATATACTAATATTGGCCAGTGGCCGAAACTCGTCCATTTGTTTTAAGTAAGCATTTAGAAGATAAAAATAGAAGTTCAAAATTTGCGTGTAAATAATGTTCTTAGTAATTACTTTATCCTTAAATAATAATAATAATAAATAAATTACTATAATCATATTTATTTATAAGACGATGTGTATCCGTATGAACTTCTTCATTTTCCTGCCAGTCCGATGATCATAGTTTTTCTTCTGGGCATTTCAATAGCAAAAAGAATCTCTGTATAAAAATACTATAGCAACAGTTTGAAAATAAAATAAAATTACTCTCATTTCTGTTGTTCTCATTTAGATTGTGTTGACATTATCTCCAGAACGGATTATCATAAGGAAATCGAACCAGTTTTAAAATTTCACATATGATACTGGCAAGAAACCGTATTGATTTTCAACATTTAAATTGGAAAAATTCGTAAATTATTCTGATTTCACGATTTTTTTAACCCGAGAGAATAGAAAATTTCGCATAAATGTGCACTGTGTGAAATATTTTTATCATAAAGATGAGAGACTAGTTTAAAAATATAATTTATGGTATTACTACCCACTCACCCACTTATATCCATTAGACATCTAAATTACATCCAGTAATCCATAAAAGGTGCAAAATATCTTAAGAATGTCCATTAAAAATCCTGAATATCCTGTATTAATTTCAGATATCTTTTAGTTGTTTAAATGTAGACGAAATTTAGACGTGCTTTTTTCAATGTCTAATAGATGTAACATGTTAGATCAAAACATGATTTAGATATTTTCAATATCTATTAGATATAACAAATCCAATTATTGGATATTTGGATATTTATTAGTTGTGTAACAGACCCCTAATGGATGAAAAAAAGAGTGACATTTGTCGAGCTAATAGATATCTGTAGGATGTTTATAGAAGTTTAATGGATCATTTTTTAACTTTTACAGATGTCTTATGGATGTAAGGGACTGTGTGGGAATGAAGATTATTGAATACCAACATTTAACTTTATAAGCTTCTTAAATTATTTAAAACAAGATTTGCTTGCTTTTTTAACACTTTCCAACCAAGTTGAAAAGCGTTTATTACTTCAGTTTGTCTATCTTCCCATTTGTCTGCGCTCTAATTGCCGAAAATGTTTCTAGAATATTTTCAAACTGATAATAGGTTATTCAATGTCATATTTTCTATTGAAAATGGTAGGAATAGCTGGGAAGCACAATGGAGTTGCGGTGCATTAGCTAGTAAGTAATAATTTCTGGAATAGGAATTTATTAATAATTTTTATAATTTAATATATATATATTTTTTTTTTTTTCATTAACAGTATGGCTGGTATATTTTTGGTCACTTCATTCTAACGCTTAAAAATATAAAATTTGAGTATAAGTATTTTTTTTTTTTTCGGAAAAACAGGAATTAATGTTTGTCTCATTCATCTAACATTAGCATTTCTATATTTTAAAGTTTATAATTCTATAAAAAAAAAAAAAAAAAAAAAAAAAAAATGAGAAAAATACATAAACTGTACCATTTTACGAATTGATATGATACGAATAACCCTAAAAATTTGTCAAAAATGAGTGTTGCTATTTAAAAAAATGCAGTTAGTGCAAGTTTTAATATTTAAACAACCCCCTAAACAAAATCTAAGTATACCATCATAAACTAGACGTTATTACTAATCAATTAGCACCAGCCGCATATTTGCAAGACGATTTGTGAAGAAATAAGTCGGAGAATAGCGGTTTCTTCTACTTTTTCTTCTTCTTGAGTGTATATTGGTGCATATTCAAAATTTAGACAATATACAGGACTACCGAATAAAAGTATGTTTAATTCTTTCTCTTTGAAAATGGGGCTATAAAAATACTTTTGTGAGACTTTTTATTCCATAGTTTAAAAATATATACATTTTTGTACCATTGCTGTTTTTTGACAATATACAGGGGCAAACGATTGCATGGATTTGATTCGAAATTAAGAAAAATATATAAGAATAATCTTCTGAGTTTACTTTCGACAAAAAATAAATAAACAAACAAATAAATAAATATAAAAAAGCGATTTTTAAGGTGTTATTACGGAGGCAAAATACACTGAAAATCAAAGGACGTAACGGTTAAGTAAAGTTGACAATTTTTTGTATAATCAGTCCGAGCTACATGATTTTTCTTCCCTTTTTCTTTTTAAATTTCAAGAACAGTTTTTTTTTCCCGAGTAATTTTAAACATTATTTTTTTAATCTAATTAATCCGTCCTATGAGTTTTTAACTTGACGGTAATGGTTTAAATATAATTGTGAATATGTAGGGGTGGAAAATTACTAATAATCGATAAAATACACATATTTTATTGTATCATATTTTTTCATATTATCATATGCTCTCTCTGATTGGACTTATTCTACATTTTAACAGTTTTACACTTATATTTGACATGAATTTCTGTCTTAATATCGAAATAATTTAAATAACGATGCAAAATTACAAGATATAATACAATTCCTTAAAAGTTAGTATAACGATATTAGTAATGATAAAATAATATTTCAAGACACATCAGTCTGTCTTTTAAATCTGTGCGCAACGTAAAAGTAACAAACTAAAGATTTATGTAAATATATATATGTATTAAGTTTTGTTGTAGTATATTGCATATAAACAAATGTATACTTAAATCAGGGTTGGGTTTCTTCCAAGACAACGGAAGAAAGTGAAAAAAACCGGAAGAAACCAACAGAACATAAGACAAGATGTTCAAAATTATAATATATTAACTACCTATGAAAAGAATTAAACTCTAAATATAATATATCAAATCCAAATTATTATTTAATTAATATTTAAAAAAAAAATATTTTTTGGAAAAACACCTCAAATATCTACAGGTGATGGGATTTTTTTTCCCTACCATTTAGTAAAAAAAAAATCCCCCCCCCCTTTTCTTACTGTGAAAATACATAATTTTATATGTAAGGATTACTATGTGACACATCAAATTATAATATATATATATATACATACACATATATATAACTACTATTTTTTATATGTACTAGCATTCCTATTTCAATGTTTATTTTAAGAAACGAATATTTTTAAAACTTTCAGCATTGATACTAACACATAATATCAGATGGTCAGATAGTTACAAGTGATAACAGTTAATGTAATTTTTAGCCGAAATAATCGTTTACTATTTTTTTTTTTTTTTTAAGAATACAATCCTTTGTACAAACTCTAAGCTCATAAGCCAGTAAACTATACGAATACGTAAAATTACTCTAAACTCTTCTGTAAATTACCCAGTATTTAAAATTATTTTTTTACTTTTTTTTTTCATTTATTGAATTTATCTATTCTAAGTTGAGAAACCAATTTCAATATTCAACTGGTAAAAAACATTTGGTTATACTGTGTTGTGCTGCAATATATATATGACTTTGATGGCATTTTATAGCACCCTAGTTATCGTGCACTTGTTCCCTTAATTGACTGGATGTTGGTTAAAAGCTCTTCTATCAGAAAGTAGAAAAGTAATACGTACTATTTAACTAACCAGTTAAGGGCCCTCTTCACTCACCGCCGCCGGAAGCCGAAACTAATGCTATTCTATGGGAAATTTTTCTTTACAAATAACTTATTAACTAATACATATTTTTAAATTCTGTTTTCACATTCTGAAAGTTCCCGGCTGTAAAATTGACGCACCTTTTCTAAAAAATTATTTTTTTATTTTTTTATATTTTATTTTGAAGCTGCAAAATACGAATTTTCAATATGTGAAATTTTTTCATTTTGCAATTTCGAAATAAAATATTAAAAATTTAAAAAATACATTTTTAAAAAAGGTCCGTCAATTTAACAGTTGGGAATTTTCTGAATGTGAAAACAGAAATTAAAAATATGTATTAATTAATAAGTTATTTGTAAAGAAAAATTTCCCATAGAATAGCATTAGTTTCGGCTTCTGGCGGCGGTGAGTGAAGAGGGCCCTTAAAGAAATAACATTGTTTAAATAATAGAACTTTATATTGGTAAAAGTCAATTTGATTTCTTTAATAGATCTTAAGTATATTGGTGCGTGATCTGATCTTGGCTAAAAATCTCATGTAATTATTAATTTAGCATATATAATTAATAATTAATTTTTTATAGATATAATTAAATTTACTTAAGGCTGTTAATTTGAGAAATGCATTCTGTGTACAAAGTTACACCTTATGAAATAAATTTTAAAGAAAAACAGTTTCTGCCAGCCGGTTTTTTCCACCTTGGAAGAAATTTGCCAACTCTGATTTAAATAATTATATAACTCCATACAGTTTATCCCTTTAAAATATATTTTCTATATGCAATTAAGTTGAAACTATATATGTAAAAAACGTTTGTCATAAGTGGTTAAAGGCTTACATTTTTATTTTCTTCCACATTGAATAAAATAAAGTATTGGATTCATAAAAATTTTCTACTTCCATTTTTTTTTTTTTTTTTTTTTTTTTTTTCGCGGATTTACACGTTTCGGCTGAAGTCGATTTGACCATTTAAAAAAAAAAATATGTCTGCATAAGACAAAAATTTTTTGGCTACTGTATCTCAAGAGCCAATGCACAGATTTTCTTTAAAAATTATACTTAATAGCACCTTCACACAAATCGGAGTCTGGTAACTTTTATTTGCATATCGCCCTACAGGTAGAGCGCTGTCGTTCCAGTTTTTAATAATTATGTGAACATAAGACAAAATTTCCTATAAATGTACACAATAAGACCTATTTTTAACGTTTCGTTGTTAAATTAATAGAGATAGAGAGGGGGGAGAGAAAGGAAAAGAGAGAGAGAGAGAGAATGGAAACAGTCAACCACCATATTTATATATATATATATATATATATATATATGTGTGTATGTATAGGAGTATAGGAACATCAGTTCTTTCTATCCAGGGGATTAGATGAAACTTTTCAATTGTTATTTATTTATTTATTTTTCATAGGAATACGTCAACACCTTTAAAATTAACACTGAATCATGTATTTGTGATAATTTTAAACAAAGTAACATATATTTTTGCTTTTTTTCTTTTTTAACGATAAAAAAGAAAAAGAGAAATGCATTTTCTAAGATGTCGTGTAAAGATACAAAATTGACTATTTTTCGATATTTAGGGTTGTTCTTTTCTGAAATGAAAATAGTCTACACTCATCCAGGATAAATATAAATAATATCTTTAGCGAAAAATTTGCACTGCGTGAAACTGCATAGAAAAATACAGAAGAATGTTTTGTGATGGTCACAACATATTAATTTATTTTCTCATATTCATATTTCGTAGAAAAATATTGTTTTTCGGTCGAATTTTTGAAATTAAAATTTTACTGTAATTACACATTTTGATGTTACCTGAATCCGAAAAATCGGGTTTTTAGTGATTGGTTTATGTGTCAAAATATTATCAGCAGGAAGTTAAATTTTGGTGTTCTAAATCTGTATTATATCGAGATATAACTTTAAATGTTTTATTGAAATTGAATAAATAATTTGTATGCAGAAACATTAAATAAATAAATAAATAAAATTAAAAAAAAAAAAAAAAAATAGAAATAGAACTATTAGATCTGTAAAGGAATTTTTTTCTCGTTAGTACATTTTAATAATTTTATACTCCACTAAACATAATGAAATTAATATATATTTCTCACATTCACAGAAGCACAGTTCTTATCGAATATGGTAGGTAGGGTAGGAAAAGGATTCATTATTAATTTACAGGAATAAACAGAAAATTCGGTTGGGAATGTTTGGAAATAGCTCGATAAGTTTTAAAGAGTGATTTGAATATAAATACTCTGAATAATTAAAAAATAATCTTCTTTATAATAAAACCCATTTCCTGGACTAACGCTCGAAACTAACACTTAGAACGCCTAAAACTAACGCCTAAAGAACGGTCTGGGACTCATCCCTGAGGGCGGTCCAAAGACATGCCATCACAATTTTGATCCTCCACGGTGGGGATGACTTCCCCGCTTCGACGACCCCCAAAGTATGATGATTTATCAGAAAAAAATGACGTCATAATTTCAGCAATGATCTCTCTAAAATGTCTTAGCCGATATTCACGCGCATTTCGAAGAAAACCACGAAATATTTTGTCTGGGCCGAGGTCGATAAACGCAACCTCAAATGGAAACAGTCACTTCCAGACTATAAGCTTTGCGAGTAGAATCTCTCGACAGGTGAAGCTTCAAAAACGGAATTAAAAAAAAAAAAAAAAATGAAATAGTGAGTATAATTACACAATTATTATCAATATCAATATATATATATATATATTGTGTGTGTGTGCATGTGCTTGTTTTAAAGAAATTATTAACTTTTAATACTATGGCAACAATATTCTTATTCTCTCTTATAAAATCATTTATTAGACGCATCCCAGTATTGATGACACTGTAATTTCACGCTCCAGAGCATCTCTTAAATAATGCTATCATCCTGAAAGCACTAAAAACTTTTCGTTTGCAGGAGGACGCACGCGCTGTCTTAAACCTATTGTTGCAATTAATATTGGATTACATAGTAGCGAACAATCCTTTGTTTACACAAAGGTGATCGCTTGTCGATGAAGAATGTCATAATTGATAATCGCAGATTTTGGTTATCTTGTCGTGATGGAAGGTGAATTGGTTTCTAATGATCATTTAGGTCACTTCTGAAGATCTGTTAATCTGAATGTACCAGTGAAAATGAGAATTCAGTATTTAAGGTATTAAGTTCAAACTTACAATAAATATTTGAACTTTCCCATATAAAGGCGTTTCAGTTTTCTAAGTAGCTCTTCGGCAGAAAGTATTGTTAAGGTTTCAACTTCATGCTCTACTGAATGCTAAAATATTTTTTATAAACAGTACTTTCATAGGCAGATCATGAATTAGAATAACCTTATACCACGAGTCTTAGAAAAACTTGCTATGTTATAGCGATTACAAAACTTTCTTCTGTATTATTCAAACTATATAACAAGACCTCCTTCCGGCTAATATCAACAAATATTTAATTCTAGTTTCTCGCACTAAAGATTTTACATATACAATTTGATACAATTTTAATCAAAAATTACTGACATGTAGCCGCATAAAAAGTCACGGAATGTAAGCAATACCAGCACTAAATATCGGTAGATATACAACCAATTTAAGTAAGCATTCTTTTTTATAACAGTGATTTCATATTTTAAGTTTGATTCATTTATATGCTACAGAAGCCCTTCCATGCAGGGGAAATTTGTAACATAGCAGCTCCCCTTAATCGTTCTATATTCACCTAACTTGTTATATCAAGCTTTGTGCAATTATATACATTAAGAGCTATAACCTTTCTATAAATTGAAGATATCACCGCATAGCAGCTCAATCTGTTGGACGGTTTGGACCTAGGGGCCAATTGAATCACCAGTTTGAAGAAGGTAACAAGTCCAAAATCAGCATTTTTGGAAAAATGAAAAAAAAAAAAAAAAAGAAAGAAAAAAGAAAAGAAAAAGAAACATAATTTAGTAAAATCAGAAAAGGAAATTCACTGCACGTAGAATCCGGATTTTTTGAAGTTTTAATCATTTCTATGTATTGTTGCGGGGCATAAATTCAATCGCATTTTCTTATTTTCGTTTTGCGATATTTCTGATGCCTGAATTTACATTAAATAGTTATCGTATAATTCCTGGCATGTGTGTCAATCAAAGCAAATTTAAAAAAAAAATAATAATAATAACTCAAATTTCGTATTTTGATGCTTGTTTCCTTCTTTAAACTGGTGATTAAATTTATCTCAAAGTGCAATTAAACATAAACGTTTTTGAAATTATGTGCATTAGTTTTTCAGCTAGAGCTGCCACAAAATTTTTGTCACACAGTGTCGAACGAACATTTTCTAAAAATGGTAAGTTCGTGTTCAGAGCATTTCAAAACGGGTAACTCCATCGAAATCCAGAAATACAAGGATTTTTTTTTTTTTTTTTTTTTTTTTTTTTTATGAATACAATGCATTCTTCTGTAAATAAACTTAATAAGTAAATTTCCTTCTGTAAGGAAAGTAATAAAATAGTATTTTAAAATAAATGTAAAAAAAAAAGAAATACGGCCATTAATTTTCTCACAATCGCGATAAGATATATATGAAATGATAATAACCTAGAATGATATAGCTATCACAAAACTTTCTTCTTTATCGTTTTATATAACTGCACTACCTACTAGTCAACACGCACAAAAATTTAATTTCAATAAAGCTTTTTAATAGCGTAAAAATAACTCATACAGTCGGCAGCAAAATTATTAAAGCACATATCCACACTTTTCATATATTTCTTTTTTAGTTTGATCGCTAAATTTTATCATCAACTTACATTTTTATAAACAGTATAAGACTAAGATCATGACTCGATAAATATTTACTTAACAAAACAGTATTAGGTGCCCACCTTTTAAGTATTGCTAGTGCTTCAATAATTTTGCTACTGACTGTAGATGCTGAAATATTGCGATTTAAAAAATCGCAGAATGTGAGTAATGTCAAAACCATCTTTCGACCAATATACGGCCAAACTGAATACGTACAATTTTTTTATATTACCCACACCACTTATCAAGTTTAGTAAGTTTATATATCATAAAAGCTCAAATATAGCTTTCTCGTAAACAGAGAACTACAGCATGTTAACACCATTTCTCGACCGAATTATGCACTCAAAATTATATCAAAATAGTTTTTCTGAATTGTGATATATTATGATAAGTTTGGTACAATTATACTCTTTAAAAGCTTTCCCGTAAACAAAGAAAAATGCCGCATGGAAGCTGCATCGGTCGATATGCAACCAAATTGAATATACATAGTTTATCACAGTGTCCCTCTGACATATCAAATTTTGTGCGTTTGTATAATACAAAGATTGAGACATAGTCTTCCTATAAATTGAGAAAATAAAGCATTGCAGCGCTCCTGTTGAACGATATGAGCTAAAACCTAATCAGCACTAATTTATGTGAAGTTTTCACACAAAAAAAACTTTTTTTTAGACATTTGTCCATTATTTCGTCAGATAAGGCGCCCAAAACATTTTAGAAAATCGTACGCAGACAGACAAACATTTTCTAAAAATGGTTAAATCGTGTTCAAGTAACCTCAAAATGAGTAAAACCATTGAAAACCGAAGGTCGAAATTCTTCGCGAATCGTATATAATTTTCATATATGTATTGGGATGAAAGTAAAATGTTGGGAAAAGGAATGTATTCAGATCTCATTTTAATAAAACTTGTATAGATTACCTTACAATTTTTCTTTTAATTAACATAATTTTAATCTCAAGTTGATTATTTGCTGTACTTTCTCAAATTACATTTCAATTCAAATCCATTTAAAGAATAATCTGGTGGGGCACACTCACACACATGATTTTTTTTTTTTTTTTTTTTTTTTTTTTAACCCTGAATTTCTGTATTGAAGTAGACTGCAGATTAAGAAGTAAGATTAAGGAGTAAATGTATATGAACAGACTTTAAGAACAGTTCAAAATTGATTGAAGAACAGTTTTATTTCACATATATTTCTGTGCAAAAGGCATATGTTTCTTGTAATTACCCACATCTCTTCCTTTCGGTTTAAATACAGTACCTACATTTATTATTATTATTATTATTATTATTATTTAAATATGGCTGTTATTATATTATAAAGTATAATCCGAACTATATTGACGATTTTCACAGGTACCACTGCTTAAATTTTACCAATCTTTACAAAACTTTTCAAGTGGCAACCTATCATAATCTTCAAAATACTAAATTTGAATTTCCTGCAACTATATTTGTTTTTAAGTTATATTGATGACGAACATATATACAGATGAAATGCTAAAAACTTGACATTAATATTCAGACAATTTGAAAATGCGTTATAGAAAAAATAAGCGTTAAAAACTGAACTTCAAGCATATTTTATCGATCATATGGATGTAAGAAAATAATTATTTCTGAACAGTTTTTCTGGACTTGGTAAAATGCAAAAAAAGCACTTTAATTATTTACAAAGCAGCAACGCGGCGTTGCCACTTTGTTTGTAGCATTCGTGCATAATTTGCTCACCTGATGAAGAGTCGTGAATTCTTTCGACTCCAAAAAAATTCCTGAGAGTTTTTGCATTTGATGGTGTTTATTCAAAGTTTTTCACTTATTATTTAAAAATGCCAGCTCTGTGGTGCTTTTTAACCATGCAAATAACTTTAGTAAAAAAATTTTATCAATACGTTGAAACCTACCTAAGAAGGCTTCGCACTGTTCCATAGAATAGTGTCCCTTTAGAGGGGTTGCCTTTTAATGGAAGTTGTTCAGAAAATTATAATTCGAGTAAGAAATACTATAAATTAAGTGATTTTAATTTATATTACTTGTGTATATTTCTTTTTAATAATCATTTATATTACTCTGTTTAAATTTTGAAAAAAAATATGAATAATTTCTTTTTACGAGAATATATATATATATATATATATATATATATATATATGTGGGAACAAATTGTTCGTGTTAGCATCAGTTCTGATTGAAAGAGTTCTCTATTAATCTGTGAATTTACACAATCCTTGTCAGGAAAATTTTAGTTTCTAATTTTTACTCTTAGCTATATAAAAGTAAAAGTAAAAAGTAAAGCCCTTACTACATTTGTTTCGTCATTTAAAGTTATATCACCCATTTAGCCATTGCATTTAAATTTGTTAACTAAATAATAGTATAACACAAAATTTCCTTTTCTACGTTTGAACCTTTATATTTTTAACTATCCGATTATAAAAATGTGGTCATAGCCTTTCAATAGAGGTGGGTGGACTTTAAAAAAGTTTCACTGTAATTGAATGCAAAATATATTTTAAGAAGTTATTTCAGAGGAAAAACTCTTGAAGGTGGTTGAGGAATGCTTTACAATCAATGTAAACCGCATGATTTTTCATTCTTGTTAATATTTGTTAACGACTCAGACACGTGATATTTTTTCTTTGAACAAAAAAAAGATCAAGATTCAGAAATGTGAAGTGTGATTCCATTGAGCGTGAAATACCATGAACAAAAACTCTTTCTCCGTTCAAAGATTTTAACTCATGCGTGAGAGAGTTTAAAACAATAGCACTTGATAGGGATTGTTTGTATAACAAAACAACTGCATGACATATAAAGATGAAAAGGAATTGCGACACTACAATCTAATTTTTGCTCATCCTTTTTTTTTTTTTTTTTTTTTTAATCAGATATCTTTTTTTATATTTTTCCGTCATATACTATGTAAGGAAAATATTGTAATCTAAAAAAAATTATATCTATAAGAATTTGGAATCCGTAAACGCTTTGAAATATCTTGAATTCATTAAGACATTGCATTCGATTAAGCTCAAATTTGGTAGATATGTTGTAGGCGTTTGCTCTATTCATTTTCATAAGTGTAGAACATTTAACAAAGAAAAATTTTTATTTATTACTGCCTATTGACCAAATTAGGCGCTATCGTATAAACTTATTCGTACTACATTCGATTGACCTCAACTTTGGTAAGTATGTTATAAGTCACCGTCTGAGGAATTATACGGATTTCTATGAGTATAGGACTTGATATTCTTTAATAAGGGTAAAAAGTAAGAATTCTTATACATTTTACCATAGCCTCCTATACTAGATGCCTGCCGCGTGGCTCGGAAACTTGGCGGTAGACAGCGCCACCTGGTACAGATTGCGCGTCTTTCTTTATTCAACAGCCAACAAAAATTTTTAAAAGTGGGATTTGATATACATAAAAGGCGAATAGAATCGAAGAAACGTCCATTATATCTATCATATATCACTTCTTAAAATTATTGGTGACAGTTGAATAAAAGAGTCGAGCAATCTGTACCAGGTGGCGCTGTCTACCGCTTGAACTGTTGCCAAGTTTCCGAGCCACGCGGAAGGCATCTAGTTTAGGAGGCTATGATTATACAATGTACAGAATCAAATCATTCAAAGTTCATTTTAGCAATGTTAAATTGTTAAAAAATAAATAAATAAATAAATAAAATATTAATATACGTACATTGCTTTTCTAAACTATGATCATTGTAGGGAACATGATGTGCGCATTACTTATAGTTCTTTTACAGGGAAGCATGTAAGAATATAGACCTATAACGTCGTATGGGGGTTAATTAACTGAAGTGGATTTCATTATTTAAAAGATAATAAGATTGGTATATGTTTGGTTTTTACTCAAAATTGCATGCTTAACATTTAGAATTATTTCACAGGAATATACAAAAGAATTCGGACATATGTCTAGTGTACACCTACGAACTTCAGAAGAAATTTTTAAATACCCTATTATAATTTTACCTTTCGTTTATTTATCGAATTATTCACTGTTTTAAATTGTTGCGCCGGCTAAATGGGAATAAAAACGCCTGCTAAATACGAATGTTCAGAAAGTTGAGTGCTGTCATTCCAGAATTTTACTTTTCTCTAGAGACTTAAGAAGAAAGTTCATGAAAATTTTCGTTTTACGCTTTACATAGATTTAGACGTTTGAGAATGTTCTAAATAAGATTTGGCTTTTTTTTTTTTTTTTTTTTTTTTTTTAATATCTGTATGTATGTTTATTACCAAAATTTTATAAAAGCTGCATCTCAGAAAGCAATGAACGGAATTCTGCAAAACTTTATATTTGGTTAGATCTTGACATAGATTTGTTCTGATTAAGTTTTGGCTTATGTTGTACAACAGATGATGATGCTACACTGCAGTTTCATATGAAAGCGATATATCAACTTCTATAGCGTAAAAGTGCACAAAACATGATATGTTGAAGCAGGGGTAGGTAAACTGCGGTCCACAGGCAGCATGCAGCTCGCCGTGTATTTTTTTTTTTTTTTTTTTTTTTTTTTTTTGCGGACCGCGAGTAAATTAACAATATTTAAAGTTAACTTTGGTTATTAAAAATTAATAAATCTGTTCTGACTTTTCGAAGTGAAAATAGCTTTCACCGCATATGGTAGCTAAAGAATCACATTCTTGTAATGAAATATTATTAGATTCATTATTAATTCTTTTTATTATATAGTTATAAATGTATAGTCAAGACATTTTCACGATTCTATTGTTAATTTATAAATGAAAATAATTTAAATTAATGTATTTTGCTCCGAATCTTCACCCTATCTTCGCCTGAAAAAAGTATATACAAAGATGATTCATACATTCACAAACATATATACGCATACACATATATACACAAGGTCCGGCCCGCCTGAATAAAATAAATTTCCCAGTGCGGCGCACCAAATGCACAAGGTTGCACAGGCCTGTGTTAGAGCATCATTATGAAAAACTATGTTAATTTAATTTAAATGCATATAGACTTTGACAGGTGGTGTGGTGTTATTATTCTAAAAAGGCTGTATCATATCAGTGCACCATACTTGACATTTAAAATGGATAATATAAAAATTTATGCTCGTTAAATTTATATTGCGTACCGGCAGACAGGTGTAGTACTATTACTCTTTTTTTTTTTTTTTTTTTTTCGATTTTCCAGATGACTGTATAACAATGCACTGAAATTAAAAAAAATATTCGTGTTTTGAAACGATTAAATAAATTGAAAAAAAAAAAAAAAAAGTTTAATTACCGAAACGTCAGTGGAGGCCCTCTGTTGAGACTCAAAACGGTTTTGGGTTCCGTCTGTTTTTCTGTCTGTCTGTGTTTGTCGCGCGATAGCGACCGAGCAAAAAATCCGCTATTGACTTGAAATTTAGTACACGTGTTCATGATCCCCACGAAATTAGCTGTATAGTTTTGGGTATGCATTCCATTTGTAGTTCGTGTACAGGGACACGCCAAAGATTTTCTTATCATTAAACTGAGAAAAAAAATATACCGCCTTTCTCTAGAATGAATAAGTGGCCTTTTTCTAAATCCCTTCTATGCGCATAAGACACGCCAATAAACTGAATAGACGAAATTATCGAGAATTTCTAGCGTACACATTTAAAGATGGTGAAATAATATTCTGAATACTCTAAGTATTCTGAATCACTTGTATTGCGAGAAATTCTCGCTTGATTTTCTAGAAATTGGCAATAAACCAAGATTATAGTTACAGAAACCCGCCTCTTGTAGTCTCATTTATTTGCAGAGATTTTTAAATAATTTTGCCCTCGAGAATATAGGTAAATGCTCTAGAATTCTAATAGGGGCTTCTAGAACTCGCTTTCCAAGGGAACTAGAATTTATAAGGATGACATGAAACTATTTTTTCTAGAGCCACAATTTAGGTTCTTGTCGGTTACAGAATTTTTTCTCAGTGTACGGCCTATGGGAAGAATTTGTATGTACAGCGATAGCCACCGCAAAAATCAAGCTATTGCACTTCCAATTTTTGCCGAAACGTCAGTGGAGGCCTTCTGTTGAGACTCAAAAAGATTTTGGGTTCCGTCTGTCTGTCTGTCTGTCATGCGATAGCAGCCGCAAAAATCACGCTATTGACTTGAAATTTGATACACATGTTCATAATCCCCACTAAATTAGCTGTATAGTTTTAGGTGTGCATTCCGTTTGTAGTTCGTGTACAGGGACACCCCAAAGTTTTTCTTATCATTACGACCTATGGGAAGAATTTGTATATGTACCGCGATAGCGGCCGCAAAAGTCACGCTATAGACTTGCAATTTGGTACACATATTTATGAACCACACAGAATTTTTGCTGTATAGTTTGGGGTGTGTATTCCATTTGTAGTTCGTGTACAGGGACACACAAAATTTTTTCTTGTCATTACGGCCTATGGGCAGAATTTGTATGTACCGCAATAGCGGCCGGAAAAATTCTCCGATTGACTTGCAAACTGACACACATATTCAGGCTCGGTATAGAAATAGCTATATAATTTTTTATGTCTATACTTTTTATGGATTGTGTACAGGGACACGCCAAAATACTTAACATTACGGCGTATTGGGTGAATTCCGTTTAAACGCATTTTAACATCATTAATTTGCAATCAAGAAAATTAAACTAGCGCACGTGAGTAAGATGCTTAAACTTATGTTGTTTGAAGAAAATATGTGCTCTTAAGCTTTCTAATTAATGTACAGGACCTTACAAAAGTGTTCTGACAATGTCACGTAGTCATCCAAGCGATGTTAAATTTAGAACAATTATTAATTTTAAACGCAAAATAAGCTGAATAGTTTTTACTGGTGTATACAATGTTTATGGTTCGTTTACAAAGACACATAAAAGAATTTCGTAACATTAGTGCCTACGGACAAAATTTTAGTTAAGCGCGCACTTTAATGCGTTTATGCTGCATTGAACTTAACAGAATTAACACACATTATAAAGATGCTTAAAATCATGTTTACTCTTAAAAAAGGATATGTATAGACTAATAATTTATGGGACCACACAAATTAATTCCGAGGAAGTACTGCAATCATCCAAATGATGTCAAATTAGTTTGAAAAATTAATGAGTTATAATTAATTAGGTGTATTCTTATTATTGGCGTTTATAATAACTGTGGCTACTTTTTCGGGACACATAAAAGAATTTCGTACTATTACGGTCTATAATCGGTATTTCTTAAAAGTGTATTTTAGCATGGTTACACCCCATTAAATATAATGAAATTTTATTAGAATTTTAAAAGCATGTTCTTCTGTTGAAAATTGTGGGCATATAATTTGTAATTAGTTTACAGGGTTCCGCAAAATATTTCTGATACGCTATGTATTTTTTTTCCCATGAAATTTGGTATTTATGAATTTCAGGGAAATAATACAAGACCGTCGTTTATTAAGAATACATATATATGATATACAGATAGGTATACAAAGAGAGATACAGCGGGGAGTTGGGGGGTCAGCAGTCCCCCTCAGGAATGTATCTGATTGTGGTAACAAGTCGATCGAATCAATATATACTATTATGTAATAAGAAATAAATAAAAATTACCTATTGAATAAAGTCTGATGCAAATAGGACGTTGAGGCTCCTGATCTGCAGATCCACTAGCTTAACAGAGACTATTACATTATAACTCTAACAGTGTACTGAGAAATATAAAATAAAATTTGCTTGGCGATTTTAAATGAAGAAAATAAAAAGAAAATGTTATTAAAAAAATAAATAAACAAATAAGATTAAAATAAGCATATCGGTTGTGTTATGTGGGGCTAAGTAGATCTGGACTTAGAAATATTATATAGATGCTATATGTAAAAGATAATGTCATCATTTAAAAAATCTAGAGTGACTCCACTCAACTTTGGAAACATTAAGTAATTAACTGTTGTAGAAATAAATTAAAGTAAAACAAGTCTTTAAATAAACAAAAGGGAAAATTATAATACGGTGTTTGAATATTTTTCTCCATTGTTTAATTTTATGCTATTGCATTTCAAACAATTTGAGCTCATAGATCATAATGATAAATAATTTTTCGTTGTGTCTCTGTAAAATTCTATAAAGGCTATATTCACTAAAATCAATACAATTTGTGAGACGATGACCTTTAACATCTGTATAAAGTTTTAGCTCAATTGAATAAGGCGTTTAGACGTTATCACACTTTGAAAAATTTAGGTCCATAGGCCATAATGATAAAGAATATTTCTTGGTATCCCTGTAAAAAATACTATAAGTGCTAGATTCACCAAAATCTATACATTTTGTGCTACTGTGACCTATAATATGTGTATAAATTTTCAGCTCAATCGAATAAGACTTTTAGACATTATCGCACTTTAAATTTTAGTACCATAGACAACAATATTAAAGAATTTTTATTTTTGTGCTCCTGTAAAAAAAAAAATAAATAAATAAATAAATAAAAAATAAACTATAAGTCCCTGTTTCACCAATATCAGTAGGGTTCGGGCTAAGGTGATCTATAACATGCATACCAACTTTCAGCTCATTCAAACGAAGAGTTTAAGTGCTATCGTGTTCACTCTCCCACATGCACACACACACACATACATGCATCATCGTAAAAATATCAAAAATGAAGTCAGGGGACCTCAAAACGTATAGAAACACCATAATCTCAAAGTCAAATTTTTAACACAATTACAATACTTTCCTTACATATTCGGAAAGTAAAAATATACAAATCGATATTAAACGATGTTAAACGATTTAAACTGACATAAGAATTAAGCTAACAAATTTAGGTAATATCCCTTCGACAAATAAACTAGCGACGATTGTGATGAATTGATGTTGGAGTTTATTTTCGTAAATAATTAGATTTAAATTATTTTTCGTCATTTAAATTATTTTTAATTAGTTAATTTTATTTATTTATTTATTTATTTCCATTACACACTGCTCTGCATGAAAATTGGCCTCAACATCATTTTTGCAAATTCTTACTCTTGAATACAAATATGACGCCGATTTTGCCCTATCACTCACAACTTTTTGGGAACGCCCCTATTTTTATTACTTTTCGGTAACTTTGTGGCTATAAATTTGATTTGTAGGGCAAGGGGAGGATTATTTTAATTGTTAAATATCTTCTGAGGGCTACAGAGGTGAAACATTCTAAAACATGAACATTTGCAGCTAGGGGAAATTTAGGGGGGGGGGGGGGATTTGCTACTGAAATTATAAATTATATTTATTATATTTTATTAATCAATTATTATTATTATTTATTATAAATTATAATTTTTTTTGTTTTTGAATGTTAAAATAATTCTTTTCCATTCTCCAAATCAAACCCATGGCCATAAGATTACCGAACAGTGATAAAAATTGGAGGAAGAGGTGACGTCCTGAGAAAACGGTGGGTGATTGGGCAAAATGGATGTCATATTCGGATTCAGGAGGTCATTTTACATAAGAATCAGCAGAAATAGTTCTGGGACTCTTTTTTAAATTAATTATTTATTTAATTAATTTATTTATTTATTTATTAACAGCACAGTGTTATTGGCTACTTAACACGACATTTGCCACTGTTTTTAATTTGGTGAATATGGCATGCTGGGATAATTTGAAAGCCCCGAATTTTGAAATAGGTTCATTTGGAAAATATCGAACGCTAGACTGGAGAAAACCAACTAGTATTATAATAATACCCTATATCTCCGAAAGTAACTGGACACATTCAATTTCAGAAATTTTGACAAATATTTTTAAAAATACTGGGCGATTTATCCTGAAACTTCGGTAGTGTAAATAAAAGGTGCCCCATGCATTTCAGTGAAAGTTTTGCCCTGATAGTAAAATGGAGATCAGTAATGAATTTTAAAAAAAAGAAAGAAAGAAAGAAAATGTTTAAGATCACCCTGTAAAAAGTAAAGCTTGAAATACGTGTTCGCTGTAGCATGTGATTATGAGGCATCTTTTTATTATCTGTACAAATTTTTACATATATTCACTGTGATATAATGGTTTCTTTAAAAAAATTGCAAAATAAAAAAAGGCCACTTGTTTAACTATAACACTCAGTGTATTAAATCCACTGAAAATCCATTTTCAGGAAATTTGGCATGTTACAATAAATACATACTGCAAACTGCAACTGAATGCGAAAAATATTGAATATCTAATGAAATATGAGCATTTTTACTAACATATTTTTAGCTACGCATGCGCAAGGTTTAACAAATTTTAATTTACATAATTTAATAGCAGAAAGTATTGAGCTCCTTATATGAAAACTTCAAACAAATATGGTGTAGATTCAAAAAGTTATACGCGATAGAATGAACTGAATTTGAGTTCCTCTCATAATAAGGTTTTTATCAATATTTATTTACATTCAACGGTGTTTGAATGCAAATAAAAATGTGAATAAAAAATTTTAATAGTTTAATCTTTTTTTTTTTTTTTTTTTTTTTTGGGGGGGGGGGGGGGAGAGAGAGAGAGACTAAGATCAGTTCATCCTATTGCGTACAGCTTTTTGAATTTACGCGGTATTTGTTTGGGATTTTTATATAAGTAGCTCGGTACTTCTGGCTATTAAATTATGCAAATAAAATTTCGTTAAATCTTATGTAAGTATGCATAGTTAAAAATTATTTAGTAAAAATGCTCATACTTCATTAGACATTCAATATTTTTGCATTTTGAGTGCCGTACGCTGTTTCAAGTGTAGAATGTAAAATTTCCTGAAAAGGGCTTTGCGCTGGGTTTAATACCTTGAGTGTTATACTTAAAAAATGGCAATTGTGTCTACAGTTTTTCAAAAAATAAAACGTTATATCTCCAGGAATATATATGGTAGCCTCATAAAAATTTATAAAGCTAATAAAAAGCCCCATAACCAAATACAACAGCCAGAATGCATTTCAAGCATTATTTTTTATAAGGTGATCCCAAATATTTTCATTTTTCTTTACTTTTTTACTAACTCCCTTTTGCCTTCAGGGCAAATATTTCACTGAAATATATGAGGTATAACATGTTTTTACACTCCTGAAGTTTCAGTATGATTCATTCAGTTCTTTTCTAGATATTTAAGAAAATGCCTGAAATCGAATGTGTCCGGTCATTTATGGAAAGATTGTGTAGCTTATAAAAATTGTATATATATATATATATATAATATATTTTCAAATACATCTTATACTATGAAGAAAGCAATATTTGTATATGTATATGTATATTTCACTGTTCTCGAAAACGGTAGCTCAGACAGTCACGTGATTTAACACAAAGGTGCCCTCCGAAGGGTCATTGTGCAGAGATTGTGCGAAGTCAGATTTCCGAATTTTTGATTAGTTTTCTTTTAATTAATAAAAATATGAAAATAAAACTTCCCATTTCTATAATGACGCACAATGGAGAATCTTAGGAGAGATTTGATTAGTTTATTTGATTTTCATTGATTGGAGTGCATTTTACATTGAACTACAGCTACGTTATGAGGAATTACAAGAGATTTGATTGGTTTATTTGATTTTCATTGATTTGAGTGTCTTTTACGTTGAACTAGAGCTACGTTATGAGGAATTACAAGAGATTTGATTGGTTTATTTGATTTTCATTGATTTGAGTGTATTTTACGTTGAACTAGAGTTACGTTATGAAGAATTACAAGAGATCTGATTGATTTATTTGATTTTCATTGATTTGAGTGCATTTTACGTTGAAGTACAGCTACGTCTTGAGGAATTACGAGAGATTTGATTGGTTTATTTGATTTTCATTGATTTGAGTGTATTTTACGTTGAACTAGAGCTACGTTTTGAGGAATTACAAGAGATTTGATTGGTTTATTTGATTTTCATTGATTTGCGTGTCTTTTACGTTGAACTAGAGCTACGTTTTGAGGAATTACAAGAGATTTGATTGGTTTATTTTATTTTCATTGATTTGAGTGTCTTTTACGTTGAACTAGAGCTACGTTGTGAGTAATTACAAGAGATTTGGTTGGTTTATTTTATTTTCATTGATTTGAGTGCATTTTAGATTGAACTAGAGCTACGTTATGAGGAATTACGAGAGATTTGATTGGTTTATTTGATTTTCATTGATTTGAGGTAGGGTTGTCCAGTGATGTTTTTTAGTTTTAATATACTTGACAGTGATTGCTGCGAAAACGAGTTCCGTGCGTTTTCAGATTCATGCACAGCGAGGTAGGGGTGTCCAGTGGTGTTTTTTTTTTTTTCGTTTTAACGTGCGTGATAGTGATTGCTTTGGAACCGAGTTTCGTGCGTTTCCAGATTCATGCACAGCGACGTAGGGGTATCCAGTGGTTTTTTTTTTTTTTTTTTTTTTTTTTTTTTTTTTTTTTTTGGTTTTAACATGCGTGATAGTGATTGCCACGGAACCGAGTTTTCGTATGTTCTGAGATTCATGCACAACGAAGTAGGGCTGTCCAGTGAATTTTTTTTTTGTTTGTTTGTTTGTTTTCATGTGCGTGAAGCGTACATACGTGCGTTATAGTGATTGCTGCGAAAATGACTTACGTGCTTTCTCTGATTCGACCATTCATCGAATAGTGAATTTACTGTACAAGTAGCAGCTTCAACTGTTTTCAGAATATTTGAAGAATTAACATTTCTATTTGACTATTTTCGGAAATATTCGTTTTAAGATGGAAAGAGCACAAATGTTCACTGATGTCGAGCAAGACCAAATTACAGCTTTTAATTAACAATAAATGATCCCCTTGAGCAATTTCTAACAAAATAAAACTTTCCATGATTATATCGATTTTAATTGCGTACGAAATCCGACTACTTAAGTAAATGCAATATCATCAAGAAGGTTGGGAAATATTTCGAACCGAGTCGAACGTTTCATAGCTCGCCCAACAGCGAGCAAAAGATTCTCATCAAAAAGAATTGGGATCCAAATAAACACACCAACATCAATAAGAACTATAAGAAGAGCAATTAAAAGGTCAGAATTCTCAGATATGTAAAACCACTTTGGTGTTTGCATTAAATACCAGCTCATAAAAAGGTCCTCACTTAGCTTGCAGAGAAATTTCTGAAAAAGAAACAAATTGATCTAAAATTAATTTCAGTGATAGTAAGTTTAATTTGGGTGGCCTCAACGCCTTATGTACTGGTATGAACTTTCGGAGGAAAGGAACTTGTTTTTTTGAACACCAACAATTAAAGGACTCTCTTATACATACTTGCCAACTTTTTAATTAATATTTCATAGTGTTGTAGTCCCGCCATTTTTTTCACACCAGTAAATTTTTTGAGTAATATTCTCCAAATTCAATTGCAATTACCTAAGAAGAAAAATATTCTAAAAAAAATACTGGTGTGAAAAAGAAGGCGAGGCTAACAATACTACGGAATATTGATTAGTATGTTGGCAAGTATGCTTGTGGTTTGGACCGCTTTTTTTTTCTGTAGGATAATTGCTTTTGTAGAAGAACCACAAAATAGACATATGTATAAGTTCTTAAAAAGCTCTTTATTGAACAAGGATGAAAAAAATTGATGTTTTAGTTATGTTTATCAACAAGAGGATGCATCAATTTACTTTGCAAAGGCACAAAAAAGTGATTTGAAGATACTGAAATTCTTATATTCGATTGACCGGTTAATAGACTGAACCTAAATCTAAAGAAGAAATTTGAGCAATATCTGCCAAACAAATGGCCGAAAATCTCTATCCCACAGTCCTGTACTGAAACTATTGAGCACAAAGAAGGCTTAATAATTTTAATATTTTAATGATAATTTAGACAAATCTATTCTGTTTTAACCATTTTGCTTTTATAGTGCATCTAATTAAAATAAAATTCATTGTATTGCGACAATATAAATCGTTTTTCAATGTTTTTTATATGTTTATATCGCAAGTGAAATTTCATATAATTTTTATTCCGTGTAAAAAAAGATTTAAAAATTATATGCATTTTGTAGCCAAAAAAATAAACGTCCCTATCATTTTCCACACCGTTGCATACAAACAACACATATGCAACAGCATACAATGTGACGACATCTAAATTTTGTATAGTTTTCACATTGTGGTCTAGGATTTAAATGTAAGATCCCAACTAGTAGATTTTGGTCTGTTTCATTTTAATAGGCATAAAATATTTAATTGGTATTTGAAATAAATGCAGTTTTTATTGTAATACAGTACAGGTCAAAATTTTGAGTTTAATAGTAATTTTGAAAATAAGTTTCAATTATACATTGTAATTTAAATACATATGCCAGGGATGAAACATTGACACAAAACTCATACCACTATGAATGAAATAAAATTTTCTACTTCTTAAATCAATGATATTATAGGTAGAGAAATTTCTTAAACAAATACTAATATGAGTTCTGCGGCAATGTTCCATCCCTGTAATATGCGCTAAAATGATAGTTTGAAAAAATAGGTTTAACACAAATGTGCTTTAAATTACACCTGAAACCATAAATTGACACATAAAAGCAAAATTGAATATATCAAAATTTTAAGCACAGTAATTATTTATTTTATATAAAAGTCCATAATAATAATAAATAAATAAATAAATAAATACTTGATTTTTTATTACTTTAAATAGTTTTTATACATTGCGTCCCATCGATTAAATTAGGTTTAATTTTTTTTCTGTTTTAATTTTAAACCAAACTTTGTCAATGATTTATTTCAAGTTGTTAGCTGAAGAGTACTGTTTACCAGTTAACCATTTCAGTAATAATACATTTAAGAATGTCTCATATGATTTCTATTGAGCTTAGGTCCAGATTAATCCTTGACCAGTTCAAAACTGATACCATTTTTTACCAAAGACACGGCATTTAGAAATTGGTATTAGTATCTGGAATGCCATTTGAATAGTATCAGTTGAAAGTATGGATTGAGGCACTGTCCTGCTGAAAAACTATCCTTTTGCTTCTGAAACTTTCCCAGTACGAAGCTAATAATTGCCAAATATATCTTATTAGTTTTCAGAGTTTTTACAATCTTGATTATTAGGAAAGCCAAACAGCTGAAAAAAAATGTGTCTTGTACTATTACAGAAAAACCAGCATGTTGCCTGCTAAATGCACTCTTCTAAACTTTCTTAGGTCGTACCAATAATCTGCAAAACCCTTTAAATTCTATTCACCGCTGAATATGAAATTCAACCACTTATCACCAAATGACATATGTGCCTGAGTTTCTTTCTTTATGGAATAGTAACATGATATTCGAGTCATATGCACCTTTACAAGTATGTCTGTACTAAAACTCTTGTAAGAATGTACATATATATTTTTTATCGATATTTGTCTGACAAATGTATTTTTAAAATGAGATGATGAGTAACTCCCAGTTAGGGTGTTTTATTCAGATAGTTAGTGAAGATCTTTAATAAAAGAGCAGTTCAAATATATTTTAAGTGATTAAAATGTGAAGCAGCTAAAAACACGATAATGTCGTCTGCGATGTGACTGTAATGATATTCTTTTTAAAATTGCAGTCTTTAACGTATTTTTCTAATAGTTTTTTCCTTAATACAAATTTTGCTACACTTACTGTGTAAACTCTAACTCTTTTAAGAGCTTATAGAGAATCTAATTGCACCTAACACAGAATATTTCATGAGATTACGAGTAAAATTTCAATCTTATATTTCTTATTTCGTAAAAGGATTTGTGTAATTGTTCCAAAAGCTTGGTGGTGTTGTTGATATCCCAATCCACTCTTTGGGATACATTTTATCATATATAAATATTTTTGCCATTTTGCTATTAGGATCGATAAAGTCAGTAAAATATACCACATCACCTCCAGCTAAATAACTCCCCCAAAATCCAAAAGAACCATAAGTCATGATTGTGTGATTACATCCTGACAGAACTGCTAAATCTTGACCTGGTGATTCAGAATCAGGCAAAGTTAGGATACCTAACGGAGATAAATTTTCTTTTGTCCACTTTCGATCATCACTGAGTGCCAGGAATGTAATGTTTTTGTATTTGCTTTGAAAGTGCTGGGTAGCTTTTTGGAAATACTGTTTATCGACTTCACGTCCATCGGCTGCTCTCAGCCATCCACCAGCAGATTTTCGTAAATAGTCGCCTCGTCTGACGTGAACCTAAAATAAAAAAGATGTGAAAACGCATGTCATACATGAACTTAATAACAACACTTAAATACGCCAATGGTACAAAAGTTTTAAATTTTACAGCAGAAATTTTCTAAGAAATTCAATATAACCTCTAAATTACCTATCACTTCAGAAGCATTTCTATGATATGAAAACAGCATTAAAAATAATAATAATAATTAATAAATAAATAAAAACTAATATAAAGATTCGGAGAAAACAGGTTTCTGAATTTTATAGTAAGGCTTTTAAATAAAATAATCTTTCTACTGAACATGGCGAAAAACCTTTCACTTAAGAGGACTCTCTACTTATCATCACCGGAAGCCAAAGTCAATGTTATTCTATGGAGAATTTTGCCCAATTATAATTCTTTAACTAATACATATTTTTAAATTCTATTTTCTTATTCAGAAAATTCACAACTATTAAACAATTTATCGTTTTTTAAAAATTGATTTTTTAAATGTTTAATATTTTATTCTGAGGTTGGCAAATGCGAATTTTTACAATGTGAAATTTTAGGTTTTTTGAGCTTAAAAATTTTAAAAAAAAATCACTTTTTAGAAAGCGATAAATTGTTTAATATTTGAGCATTTTCTGAATAAGAAAACGGAATTTAAAAATATGTATTAGTTAATGAGTTATAACGGGGCAAAATTCCCCATAGAATAACAATGACTTCGGCTTTCGGATACGATAAGTAGAGAGTCCCCTTAATTTCGAAATTTTACTGTCTGATTTTAACTTTCAAAAATCCTCAAGAGATAGATCCTCATAGATCCTCTAGGAGACATTTTGTGTAACTCCGGGAAAGAAAAATTGCGTTTTCAGACAAATAAGCTAAAACAACTGAATTTTCCAAGTTGTGCCATCGCTTGTGTATATGTTTCTACCAGATTATTACAAAAATTCTTTGCTGCTTCTTCATTTATAACATTTTAGACTGACTCTAGTTTTAAAAGTTTCCTAATGTAAGAGAAAAATCCCGGGACACTTAAGAACTATGAGATTACACTAAAAATACTCAAATAGCTCTTCATATTATGAAATAATAAAGACATTTTCCACAGAATAAAATTCTTAGATCATAAAACAGGCAGAATAAAATGAAATGAAATAAAATAAATAAGCTTGCCCTTATTATTCCGAAATTAGAGAAGAAATCATGTGTCTTTACTATTTAATATTTAGAATATTTTATGTTTTGTATAATCAATGCTGCAAATAAAAGTTTCTGTAAAAGCGAAGTTTCACTGAATGTTTATTCAAAAATCGAATGAAGAAGGAAACAAATTTCTGTTAAAAGGTGGAAAATTTATCTTTTATTTCATTACAAATATAAAAAGTCTATTATTCATTTTTTCAATATTTTTCTTATTATCTTTAAAGTTACTTTCAAATCCTTAAAAGAATCATGTGACATAGTTTTCTTAATTTTGGTCTGAATCATACGTAGCTTTAGCTTACGCGTACGCAATCATACATAGCTTTAGCCTACGTTGGTAGCTTACGCTTCCAAGCGTTACTCCATTTAAAATTATCTCAGGAAAGCAAATTTTTGTTATGTAGTTGTGCTATGTGTATCCAACACGCATTACAAAGTGATTTTAAAAAATATCTTCTCCCCTCTTTTGTGTTGACACACATTTTCAGTTGTAACTCTGCTCTAAATTATCTCAAGAATGCCATTTTTTATGTGTAAATTAGTTATGTGTACCCAACACACACTCTAAAAAAAAAATTTTTGAGTACCCTCCCCCCCCCCCATTTTTTTTTCTTTTTTTGGCGGGAGGGGACAAAAAATATTGAGGTTTTAACCGATTTTGGTTAATCTTTATTTATTTATTTATTTTTATGAAATTTTTATAATAATAAGTTATATTAATTTTGAGAATTAATTTAAATATAGTGACCAGCGAAGCAGTCAGCGCCTGATAGTATAAAATAAATTCAAACTGATGAATGAGAAAGAATTAAATATATGTATCTCCGAATCATCACATTATAACTAAAGAAAGAAATATTAGTAACACTTTTTTTTTTTTTTTTTTTTGTAGTAATCGATTTCAAAGACCAAAGATTTAAGAAGATTGACGAAATGCTAATTTCAAAATGAAAATAATACTTTGATATCTCTATATATTTCTCTATATATAGTAATATTATTAAAAAGAACAATAAAGAAAATATTTGATCCGAACACAAGAAATTGAAAAATTTGAATACCTAGTACAATAACAAAATTAATGTTTCAAGAATTAGAGCAATAACTAATAAAAAAAAATTAAAAGTACCAACACAAATAAAAACTTGAGTCCATGGTCTTATTCTTTTAACATGACGAAAAACATTTTCAGCATGGTCACGAAAAGGCGTCTTGAATTGAAACACTTTCTTAATTTCGTCCCTTATGTGATCGAAGAATGTGAAAGATGTAGGATACATGTTTCCGGATATGATATTCGAAGTTAAAGGAATAGAACAATCTTCTGGAGACAACCAGTGCCCTATCAACCATGGATTTCGAACTATAAATGTTCGAGCATTTATCTGGAAATAATAATAATGATAATAATAATAATAATAATAAATTGATGGTTACATAAATCATTTATTTATGTGCTTCGTTAAAAAGGAAAAAATGCATGGAAATATAATCAGAAAGATATATCAGAAAGACAAAAACTCTAAAGGAGAGCTGGAGCAGGTTGGACATAGGCTTAATTACTTTGACACTGTTTATATTTTGTATTTCGTTTTCCAGCCATCAGATGGCCCTACTTGTTCTAAAAGTCATGTAATGAAACTACTAGTATGTTGTGGCTACCACAAGACTTCCTTCTATATTTTCCTGTACAAATTCACTAACAAGGAGAGGTCACGACATGGAAAATTCAGATCGGGACGAAATTCCGCAGGATTGTAGTATACTATGAGGGTAACAACATATTAAAGCAGTAGGACCCACTATCCACAAAAAATCGAGAAAAAAAGCATTTAAAGTTTCAGTAATCTTTAAATACAAATTATTTCGCAAACGAGCAAGCGCCCCAGTGGTGTGATCTTAAAGCGCGAGTCTGCTAGCCAGACGAATTGGGTTCGAGGCTACCTCGATGCTACTTTTTTTTTCCCTTTAACCTTTTATGTAATCTAAACTTTTTATTTATTTTTACTTTATTTTATAATTCAATTCAAAATTTGAAAATTTTTATAAAATATTATTTAATTTTTTTGAATATAAAAAAAATAAATGTTTCTATTTTTAATATTTATAACTTAAAAATACAATAAAATTCTATAACTTAAAAAATAAATTTCAGTTTTTATTTAACTGTAAAATAAGGTAAAACTAAAGAAACTGTTTTTGATTATTAATCGAAATATTTTATTTTATTTTAGGTATGATTGGAACAATACTGAATTTTGTTTTGAAATTAAAAAAAAAATAATAATAATACAGAGAAATGATCATTTTAATTGCATATATAATTATTATCCAAATTAAATAATTATTTCTCCAATCAATACAGTTTCTTGAAAAATTATAGTATAGGATTACGATGCTGTTAAATTATTACAGGTAAAGAAATGTTATCTTTAAATGTAGATTTTAAATGTTAATGAAGATCATTTCTTTTTCGATAACGACTTCCTTTTTTTTTTTTATCCTTCCTTGCAGAAAATAAAATTCCACCTGCCTTTTATTATTAACAAGCTAGAAGCGTTTACGTAATTTATACACATTCAAACAAAATCAGGAAGCTCAAACCAAGATTTACACCTGTTAACTATTTTACACTTTGTTTACAGCTTGCTTATTTTTTAATTATTTAAATATTTGTCTGTTTTTCTTTATGTTTCTTATTTAGGGTTTTGCAAAACTAAACTTTATTTTTTAAGTTATACAAATTTATTGTATTTTTAAGTTATAAATATTAAAATAGAAAAAGTTATTTTATACTCAAGAAAATTAAATAATTTATTAAAATTTTCAGATTTTGAATTGAATTGTAAAATATAGTAAAAATAAATAAAATGTTTAGATTACATAAAAAGTTAAAGAAAAAAAAAAGTAGTCTCGAGGTAGCCTCGAACCCAAGTCGTCTGGGAAGCAAACTCGCGCTTTAGGATCACACCACTGGGGCGCTTGCTCGCTTGCTAAATAACTTGTATTTAAAGATTACTGAAACTTTAAATGCTTTTTTCTCGAAATTTTGTGGATAGTGGGTCCTACTGCTTTAATATGTTGTTACCCTCATAGTATACTACAATCCTGCGCAATTTCGACCCGATTTGAATTTTCCATGTCGTGACCTCTCCTTGTAAGTGCGAATAATTTATTAAATCTATTATTTATTACAATTATTTAACATGATGAATGCAAATGATTTTCATCTTAGGGAAATCTAACACTAGATATCCAAAGAAAGACGATTTTATCGTCTATAAATAACATTTTAAAAAATGCTTTTTTATAATGGTTATCTCACATATCAAGTTTCGTACAGTTATATGTCCTAGACTTTGAGATATAGCCATACCGTTATCGATGAAATTTGCAGTATAGGAGCGCTACCTATTGGCCGATAAGCAAATTGAGTCAGCATAATGTCTCATAATGGCCTTCTCACATATCAAGTTTTGTTTGATGATACGCAATAGAACCTGAGATATAGCCTTCCTTTAAACTGTGTAAATCGCTGTATAGCAGCGCTACCTGTTAAGCGGTTTGCACCAAAAGTTGACAGGCACTAATTTATGTGCATCTACATACAAAAATATATGCAGTTTTGTACAGTAGTTCCTGAGATATAGCCTTTCGTTAAATTTCGGAAATCGCTGTATAGCAGCGCCACCTGCAGGCCGATAAACATTCAAGTTGAATCAGCGTAATTTCTCATAATGGTCTTCTCACTTATCAAGTTTTGTTTGATTATACACAATAGAACCTGAGATATAGCCTCCCCTGAATTTGCAGATATCGCTGTAAAGCAGCGCCACCGGTTGAGTAGTTGAGACAAAAACATGATCGGCACTAATTTAAGTCAAGGTGCATCTACAGATGAATTTATATGCAATTCTGAGCAGTAGTTCCAGAAATACAGTTTCCACAAAATTTTTGTTACACACACACAGGCAGACAGACGGACAGACAGACATTTTCTAAACAGGGTCAAATCGTGTTCTAGACCTCTCAAAACGTGCAAATCAGTCGAAAACTGTAAGTCGAAAATTTTTACGAATCCAGTACTTTCTTCTATTGAATATAGAAGAAAGTAAAAACGTTGTGTAATGGTGATAAAACGTGTTTATTTCAGCACTGCTGAATAATTTTTAGAAGTTTGTTATTTTATTTATTTATTTTATTTTATTTTATTTTTTAACTGTTTAAATAAGATTATAGCAGTGAATTGAACTTCACATAAAATAAGTTTTATTAATATATCACTTAATAATCATTTGTAATTTGTTCAGATTTTTTTTTTTTTTTTTTTAAGAAGAATACGTATGTTGAAATTGATAAACATAGAGCCCCTTGACCCACTACACAAAGTTCTGTAAAAAATTAAAATAAAAAAAAGTTATTAACAGAAGTTTAAAAAAATAGTGGATGGCGAGGAACATATAAAAATAATCTTATAGGAATGTTAGGATTAAGGCCGATTGGCTGCATTAAGGTCCGAGGCGGCCTGGGACAGTGCCTCGATTGCAGTCTTTCTAAGTAGTCCTAGCCCTTATTTACATAAGTTTCGGAGAAAAACACAGAAAACTCTGACCGGCTAAGCCGATAAGCGTGACAGGAGTTCGAACCTGGCACCTCACATCTACTAGTTTCAAGGACAGAACATCTCTGCTGCTGGTGGGCCTTACTCTTATGCGAAACAATCCCACTATAGGGAAGACCTGTGTACTTAGGGCTACCCCACTTTATTTGTATAACATTTAGTTTAAATTTTTACTATTCAGTTAAGTAGCATCACCAACTGCTATTTTCGCAGCCACTCTGAAGTCTTTGAACAGAAAGTTTTCACAATTTATAGGTGGGAAAAATTTTTACATGATCTACAGTAAAATTTTTCAGCTCATCCATTTTATTGTTTTACAAAGCGGAGTCAAATATTCGTTTTGTCAAATATCTAGAAAAATTCTTGGCAAATTATCTTGAAATTCTGAGCATGTAAAGAATATGTTATATGTCATATATTGCAGCAAAAGTTTTGTTTCAAAGGTAAATAATGAACCAATAATAAATTAAAGAAATTTCAGGGTGTTTTGGATTCCCCTTTTAAAAGTAATACTTGAATTTCAATCTGGCTGTAGCATGTGATTATGAAGCTTGTTTTAATTATCTGTATTTTTATACGACTAACACATATATTTTTGGAGATATAAAGATTTATTAAAATAGTACAAAAACAACTGTTCGTTTCTGATTATACTATGCAGGGCATTAAATCGACTCCAAACCCATTTTTAGGAAACTTGGCATACTATATTAGACAAAACATACTGCTATGAAAATGTAAAAATATTAAATATCTAATTAAAAATGAGCATTTCTACTAAATAATTTTTAAATGCTCATGGGTAAACGTTAAAAAAAAATCCGTTTGCTTAATTTATTTGCGAAATGTATGGAGATATTTATATGAAAACCCTAAGCAAATATTGGGTAAATTTAAAAAGTTATCTTCGATAGAAAGAATTGAATTTCAATTCTTCTCAAAGAAAAAGGAAAAAGATGGGAGGAGGAGTGTTACCAATATTTATTTACAGTCAGAAAACACTATATTACCATTAATTAAATTAAAATAAAAATTTAAGTTTTTTTTTTTTTTTTTTTTTTTTTTTTTTTTTTTTGAGGGGGGGGGGGGGGAGAGGGATTAGAATTTCAGCTCATTCCATCGACGAAAATTCTTTAATTTGCATAATACTTGTTTGGAGTTTTCTTATGAATAGTTCAATGTATTCAGTTTATAAATTAGGCAAATAAAACTTTTTAACACTTGCCCATGCGTAGTTTTAAAAAAGTAAAATTGATCAGAAATCATTATATATTTAATATTTTTATATTCTGATTGTAGTGTATTGTGTCTAATGTAGTATTTCAAATTTCCTAAAAATGGCTTTGCATTGAGTTTAATATCCTGCATATTTTACTTTAAAAAAAGGCAATTTTTAAGTTTTTTGAAGAAACCTATATATACCTATGAATTAGTCTCATAATGTTTTTTTACAGATAATTAGAAGAAACTGCATAATCACATGCTACAGCCAGAAGACATTCTAAGAACTAAATTTTTACAGAAAGACCCCAAATATTCCGATTTCTCTTTATTTTGTTACTTGTCCCATTTTTGCTTTCGGGACAAAACTTTTACTGAAGTATATGAAGTATTACATGTTATTTACAGGATAAATCGCCAAGATTTTTCTTAGATATTTAGCATAATGTCTGAAACCAAATGTATCCGATCATTTATTATAGGGTAGTGTATGTATCAATCTGTAAACAAGATTGCCCCGCTCATAGGTAGGAGAACTAGTAACGGGATGAGATAAAAACTCTCTTTTAATACAAGACTACATTTTCAGAAAACATAAGGTACTCACTTTTGGAAAATTTAATTCAAAATATTCAGACAGCATTTCGTAATTCTTAGGCATGAGTGCTATTTCCCTTTCGTTCAATCTTGCAAGCCCATATAAAGTAGCAAATACAAACATTTGATTTCCAAGCCTGCCTGGATTTCCTCGAATGGTCAATGGTTCTAAATTTTGATATCGATTTTTCATGTCGTAATAGTAACCTGTGAGAAAGACACAGAGAACGTGTGTTATTATTATTAGTCAGATTACTAAAATAATAATTAAAAAAAAAAAAAAAAGAATTGTTTTATTTATATTTATTATTATTATTATTATTATTATTATTCTCAGATATTAATGTTAAGTAAAGTACACTCATTAAGGCGACCTAGCGCCTTTGACTTGAAACAGTTGGAGGTTTCATACAAAAGCTTATATTTCCATTTAATATTTATAAATTGAACTGTTAGGTTTTGTTCGGTAAAATATATATTTAGGCAGCAATTCTAATGATTTTTAATAATTTTTTTACAAATTGGAAATCTTTAAATTGCATTTTCTTACTTTGCATTTTTTTGCGTGAATTCATGATTTTCAAAATGCTTAAACATCTACCGATATTTAAAAAAATACTCTTTTTTTTTTTTTCTTTTTTTTTAATGCGGGGTGTTTAATAGAACCTACTTAAAAGAATTAGGAATGGATTTTGCAATGTCTTTAGAAATAAAAAATAATATATATATATGTATATATATATATTTTTTTTTGGGGGGGGGAGGGGGGGGCAAATTTTTACATAGACATGCACTTTTTAATTCTTTTTCCGAAAAACTAATTAATGTATTTCAAAATCCATCCCTAATTATTTTAAGCAGGTTCTATTAAATATCCAAAATAAATATTAAGTCTTTTCTTAAATATATGTAGAAGTTTAAGCATTTGAACCATCATGAATTCATGAAAAAATACAAAATGAGAAAACGCAATTTAAAAATTTGAAATATGTAAAAAAAAAAAAAAATACATTAAATATTATTAGAATTGATGCCTGAATACATATATTGTCGAACAAAACCTAATATAGTTCAATTTATAAATATTAAATGGAAATATAAGCTTTCTTAAGAAACCTTCAACAGTGCCATGTTCCCTTAACGGCCATTACGCATTCAAAGAATTCTTAAATTCTACGCAACTGAAATTCTACAGGGTTGAAAACTGCTGTTAGTCGACAAAATGATATTTTCAGTTAAACAAAAGTTGTGAACACCGTTGTAACTATCCTGAATGTTGTAGTTATCGTTGTAGCTATCCTGAACGTTGTAGCTATCCTGAACCTACACATTAGCTATCCTGAATGAAATTTCACCTTGAAAATTACAATATCTTCATTTTAAAAAAAACTTGCCCATCTCTCTGACGGAGTTTGAAGATGTAATTTTTTACTGCATTTTTATTTATTTATTTATTTATTTATTTATTAATGTTGTGATTAAAACCACAGTGTCTCTAATAACAGAAAATGAGGAAAATATGAGCCAAACTTTCACTTAATAAAATTTCGCATTTTACAGCTTCAGAATAAATATTAAATAATAATGATTGTAATAATAATTTTTAGAAAACGATAAGGAATTTAATGGTCCTGAATGTTTGAATGTATAAATGGAATTTAAGCATATGTATTAGTTAATGAGTTATAATGGGGATTATTTCTCCACAGTATAGAAATTTTGGCTTCCGGAAACGATAAATGGAGAATCAACTTAAACTAAACGTTTAATATTATTTTCCATATTTGGTAATTTCCAAGATTATGGAATACAAATTTTCATAAGTTCCTTAAATACCTAATTACAAAATCTCTAAAAGATATACATAAATTTCCATAAAACACTATTTGTATGTATTTTTAAAATAAAAGTTAATATTAAAGCAAATTCAAAAGCATGTTAGCGAACTTTACAAGTAATTCTAAGACTAAATAATTTGTGAGAACTACAGATATAAAATACAAATACAAAATACAGATATAAAATATTTTTTATAGTATTCTATTCTTTATAATTAACCTTACTTAGATACAGTCTATGGTACAAGTATAAAAAAAAAAAAAAAAAAAAAAAGGAAAGAAAAAGAAAGAAAAAAATGTAAATTTGCGTCAATTTGCAAAAGATAAGAATATATTTAATCATAATCATATTTTATACTGAATAATATTTCCTTCAATTATTCGTTCTTAAATCAGCGTTGACATTTGTAATTTGAACTAGTATTTTGTTAACTAGAATAATGAACTAGTGAAAAGACCTAGTATTTATCTTAATGAACTAGTATTTATCTAAGTCCGAAATGTATTCTCACCAATAATTAATTAAATTAATATAAGATATTAAAGTGAATGTATAAAATAAGTTTTTTAACATCTCCGTTTATTTTTCTCAGTAATTTTACGTAAGACTTAAGATAATAGATTACACAGAGTTTTCTGTTGAAATTTTTAACAGTGCATAATACAGACTTTAATGGATAAGAGAAAGTAATAATCATTCTTATGGAGTTTTTCTGGACTTAATTTAGGAAAGCATTTAAATTTAGCAAAGTACTTACAACAATTACTTTCAATAAGAGAAGATTTTAATACACCTTATACTATGCACATGCTTTTAGGCTGAAATAAATAAATAAATAAATAAATAAATGTTTATTCCACTTTGTTTAATGCACTTTAAAGGTGTTACCTACCAGAAACTTCCCCCATAGACGTTATTAAATTCTCTTGAAAGTCCCTGTCCACGAACCATTTGTCAGATTTGAATAAACGTTTCACGTAACATTCCTACATACACTGTTAAAAATTTCTGTAAATTTAATATAAATATTTATCCAGAGTCTCTATAAATTTACAGCAATTCTTAGTTAAAAGCGAATAATCGAGATTCTCAATCTTTATTCTGTATTTTTACGTAATTTTACTAGTAAATTTTTTAATTAAAATTAAAAATGACTGTTTCTACTTTAGAAAAAGCCTTCTAATTCCGAAATATATTCTCAACAATAATTAATTAAATTAATATTAGTTATTAAAATGAATGTATAAAATTAGTTTTTTAACATCTCCGTTTATTTACCTCTGTAATTTTACGTAAGACTTAAGATAATAGATTACACAGAGTTTTCTGTTGAAATTTTTAACAGTGTATGATACAGACTTTAATTACCGAGTTTGGACTTCCTGCTAATATTTGTTTGCGAATTTCACAGATTATATGACTTATACATAGTCAGGCTGTCATACAGACACATTAATACACACATAGTTAAACCGCTAAATATCCGATTTTCGAATTCAGGAGTCCTTAAAAGATTTAAAAATAGCTAAAGTTCAGTTTCGGAAATCTGATCCAGAAACAATACTTTTTGTAACATTATTTGAATAGCAAAAAGTAAAAAGTAAACCTATTTAAAGCAAAAGTCAAATTTGAATTTCTTGCACATAACATTTTTATAATAAAATTAAAAGGAATCTCCAATTTGTTTTATTACCAACAAAATGAATTTGAGTTCCAAAAGGAAATATAGTAGCGTATTTTATGTATCATAAGAATTTTTATGTGATTATATCGTAGATTATTTTGAGCATACAAATTGACTTTCATTAAGAAGTTCAGCATAATAACTTACCTTTGCTGAAAGGTATTACATAATAATAACAAAAATAAAAAACGTTCAAAAACAAAATTATCAATAAAACAATATGAACGTACGACTTCATGATGAGGGCTGGTTTTGAATGAATTAGAAAAGTAGCTTATGATATGACTCTGTCACTTCGCCTGGGAAATGCACATCTGTAATTTTGGTCAAAAATGAAGTGGAAATGATAGCTAAAATTATTTCGATATCATTTACTGCAGCATGCGGATAATCTCCTTATCTTATCAACCAATTTGTTGAACTCATTTTAAATTCACGTTAAATGATTACGCCGATTTTTAATAAAATTAATATATTTATTATTAATATTAAAATAATATTATTAAATTAATTATTATTAAAATAATAATAATAATATTAATAATAAATATATTAATTTTATTAAATTTACTTATTAGTATATTATCAATTTATAAAATAAATAAATAAATAAATAAATCATTAAAAAATAAAATTAAATTAATTGTTCATTTCTTCCCTCCCTCCTTTTGTTTTTGTGTGTGCATGTGTGTTCCTCTCTGATTGGTCCTGCATGATGCTTCCTATTGGTTGTTTGTGTTGCTCCTCCCCCTCTGGATTTTGCCCTGCTTTCAGTCTTGCTTTTGCCTCCAAGGCAGTAGCACGTGTTTTTTTTGCACCTGATGAAGGAAGGCTACGCCTTTTCGAAACCGGTTGTGCTGGCTTAAAATTTATGGTGTGTGAAGAAGTCTTTTTGTCTATTTAAAGTTTAACATCATTTGCATTTTTCGATGTTTTATTACAAATTTTATAGATGTTAATTTTAACTTCATAATTTTCTAAATCATTTATTTCAATCACAATATGAAACTTTTCAGATTGTTTTCCAGAATTTTCTGGATGAGAGAAAGGATAAATGGAATAATCTTTTATCATAAAACCTTGAATTATAAATATCAGGCATAGTTATTGCTTTGAATTTTTGATTGAGCTCAGTTACGAATTGTCTTCAATTTATCAAAATATTCGAATTCTTTAAAGGTTTAAAATGTTTGTCAAGAATATAATTTCTCATTGGATTTTTAAGAATTTAACAATGTATTACTAGATTTAGAAAATAAAATTTTATGGATAGAAATAGCAATTTGTTACAGTTAAATTTTGTCTAAGTTTCTTATAGTATGAAAACAAGAAGAAGGTATTCACATTCATCGCCTGCCTACTCAAAGGAAACATTCAAAAGGTGTCGTCTTCAAAAAGTATTGAAAAAAATAGATGTGATTCTACTCTTCATGAAACACCAGAAAGTGAAAAAATTGTCGGCTGAAATGAATTAAGCGACCACAAAAAATTATCAAAATTAAGCATTTTTGGCGATTTAGCACTGTTCGATAGCACCGAGATTCCCGTGTACGAACAGAACTGTGTTTTGCTTCACCGCCAAGTACTCAAAATCAATCGCTTAACAGTGTGAAATCGCCAAATATGCTTAATGTGATAATTCTTTGTGGTCGCTGTAATTCATTTCAACCGATAATTTTTTCACTTTCTGGTGTTTTATGAAGAGTAGAATCGCATATAATTTTTTCAATACTTTTTAAAGACGACACCTTTTGAATGTTTCCTTGTCAGAAGTGATTTACTGTCTTTATACTTTTTCAATGTCATGTAAAAAGAAAATATTCTTTTCACCAAAAATGTTGTTTTAGCACAACTATCAGTTTACAATGCTAAAACAGATGGACGGAATGCTATTTATATTTTGTTGCTAAGACTTTAAAATTAATTTATTTCCTTTTTTTTTTTCTCTCTCTCTCTCTTTCTATTAGAAGTATACATATTTGATAACCAGTCGAGTAAATAGCGTTTGACATTAGACCCTTTTATATTGTCTACCCAAAATTTAAAAATCGCAATGTTTTGTATAGTTTAAAAAAAAAAAAAATTAAGTGCGGTTTCGTTCCAATATCAAATATTCAATTTGGAATCTAGTCATCTACGTTACGAAAAATAGATGTTCAATTATATTTCATCTTCACTTTCTCATGCGTTGTTCAGTATCAATTTGTTGAACGCAAAGAGAAAAATAATCAAAGGCAGTGTTGCCAGACTTGGGGATTTCTCCCCATTTTGGGGAGGTTTGAAGCTTCAGGGGAAAAATTTGGGGACAGAGATTTTGTGGGGAACAGTTTGGGGAAAAGAAAAATGTTGGAGAAATACATGGGGATTTTCTTTAAAATTAGTAAAAGATAAAATCCAATAAAAACCGGGGGGAATAATAAAGGTAATTTCTGGATGTTATTTTAGAAATAGAAAAGCAACTTTTTCAACTTTCTGATTATAAAATTTATCCTGTTTCTTTCCCACTTGTAATCCCTTATTTCAGGAATTATTTGGTTCACGTGTGCTGTATCAGCAAGCATACTGAATGCTTGATACCTGATACATACACTACTGACTGCTGCTTCGCTTGAATAATCAAACTTAAAGTAAGTTGTGCCAGCATAAATTTGGATGTTTTGTCTTAGCTTGAATTAAACTTGCAGGGGTGAAATATAAGTTCGATGCAAGCTCTTTAAGCTGTCTGGGTGTCTCTAACCTTGTTTTTCATGCATTTTAAAATCAATAAAAACTATTTTTACATACTATGAGTTATGTACAAATGATTAAACATGAGGAGATGCAGAAAGTTAGACAAATAGACTGAAAAAGTTACGTATAAATTGAGTTGGGGATTTTTTTTTGGAAAAAACCCTAGATTTGGGGAAATTTGAGAGCTGTTTGGGGAAATTCACCTTCAGCCATCTGGCAACACTGGACAAAGGAGGCATCAGAAATTCATCTCATTGTTACTGCTGGTGCTCTTTGCTTCCAAAGGTAAATCATCATCTGAGCAATTATTTACTGTCTCGTTCTTTTGTTCTGTAGGTGAATGGGATCGTCTGCCACACTCTTAATGCAAGAAGATTTACTAGATCGGGAAGTTAATTCTTTTAATTCACAGTTATTGTTTGTTGTTTAGTACTTTATAACTGGCATTGTTTGCATGCGGAAATGAAAATTTCCGATTGCTTGTGTTTTAATTCACCTTTGGTTAATCGAATGAATGGGTTATTTTGTTTTTGATTAGTTTTCATTGGAAATCAGATAATTAGAAGGTACATTTCACTGGCCCCGCCACCCCCACGTATCAGAATTTCACATACACCAATCGTTTGTACTACGTTTGTACCGGTTAGTACCGAGAGATTTTCGTTTGTACCGCTTCCGGTACCGAGTTATTCAGAATTCAAATGGCGGTGCCAGTGAAACGAGGATTTCCCATAGTAAAAAAAAAATTAATTCAAATTTCGACCAAAAGTTGTCAGTCGTTTGTACTACGTTTGTTCCGGTTAGTACCGAGAGATTTTCGTTTGTATTGCTTCCGGTACCGAGTTAATCAGAAATGAAATATGGCGGGGCCAGTGAAACGAGGATTTCCCATAGTAAAAAAATAAAGTCATTCAGATGTCGACCAAAAGCTGTCAGTCGTTTGTACTACGTTTGTACCGGTTAGTACCGAGAGATTTTCGTTTGTACCGCTTCCGGTACCGAGTTATTCAGAATTCAAATATGGTGGGGCCAGTGAAACGAGGATTTCCCATAGTAAAAAAATAAAGTAATTCAGATTTCGACCAAAAGTTGTGAGTCGTTTGTACTACGTTTGTACCGGTTAGTACAGAGCGATTTTCGTTTGTACCGCTTCCGGTACCGGTTATTCAAAATTCAAATATGGCGGGGCATTTCACTGGCCCCGCCACCAACACATATCAAAATTTCACATACACCAATCGTTTGTACTTCGTTTGTACCGGTTAGTAACCGAGAGATTTTCGTTTGTACCGCTTCCGGTACCGAAGTATTTAAAATTCAAATATGGCGGGGTATAACACTGGCCACGCCACCCTCACCTATCGAAATTTCACATACAGCAATCGTTTGTACTTCTTTTGTACCGATTAGTACCGAGAGATTTTCGTGTTTACCGCTTCCGGTATCGAGTTATTCAAAATTCAAATATGGCGGGGCATTTCACTGGCCCCGCCACCCCCACGTATCAAAATTTCACATACACCAATCGTTTGTACTTCGTTTCTACCGGTTAGTACCGAGAGATTTTCGTTTGTACCGCTGCCGGTACCGAGTTATTCAAAATTCAAATGCCAGAGAAATGAAAATTTCCTGCAGTAAAAAAAATAAAGTAATTCAGATTTCGACCAAATGTTGTCAGTCGTTTGTACTACGTCTGTACCGGTTAGTACAGAGAGATTTTAATTTTTACTGCTTCTGGTACCGAGTTATTCAAAATTCAAATGCCAGATTAATGAGAATTTCCTACAGTAAAAAAATAAAGCAATTCAGATTTCGACCAAAAGTTGTCAGTCGTTTGTATTGCGTTTGTACCGGTTAGTATCGAGAGATTTACGTTTGTACCGCTTCTGGTACCGAGTTATTCAAAATTCAAATGCCAGAGAAATGACAATTTCCTACAGTAAATATTAACGTAATTCAGATTTCGACCAAAAGTTGTCAGTCGTTTGTACCGAGAGTTTTCTTTTGTACCCCTACCGGTACCGATTAAATGAAATTTCAAATGTTGGGAATAAAACGAATTTTTTAGAAAACGCATCCGAGAACTGGCATTTGTATGGATATCTAACACTTAATTTAATTCGATGATGCAGCCGGACTTAAATTAGAAAGAACAAACTTTGATTTACAGAGTACAAGTTTTATTACTTGTACATTATTGTCGAAAGCGAATCAAAAGCCATAAATAATCAGAAAAATCTCATCCTAAGTCATTACTTTTTGTTTTTATTTAAATTAATTTTTAGATGAAGTAATAATTATGAATTATTAATTATTTTTGAAAGTGACAACTGTTATTTATATAAATGTATTAATGTGACTGGAAAATATATATTTGTAAAAGTCTGGTTTTTAGTTTTAAAAATGTTCATTTTTTAAACCTATCTTTTGCCAACCCTGGTTCACAGTATTTAAAAAAAAATAAAAAAAAATTGTTTAAAAAGAAAACTTTTATTTAAATAAAAATTAATATAAAATTCTAAATATGACGATGTAAAAAAGAAATAACACTAATGGAATTCGATTCATTAAAAATATGATTTCAGCCAATCGCCAAAACATGGACAAATTAGAAAGATATTAAAACTTCTTCACACACCATAAATTTTAAGTCAGCACAACCGGTTTCGAAAGGACTTAGCCTTTCTTCATCAGGTGCAAACACGTGTTACTGCCTTGGAGGCCTCCAAGGCACACCTGATGATGTGTTTGCACCTGATGTGTGCAAGTGTTTGCACCTGACGAAGAAAGGCTACGTCCTTTCGAACCCGGTTGTGCTGACTTAAAATTTATGGTGTGTGAAGAAGTTTTAATATCTTTCTATTGAGTGTACGCCAGTTTTTGTATTTAGTTTATGGACGAATTAGCTGTAAGAATGAGCACCAAGATTATGTGACCTCCACTCTGAGGTAGGTTGGAAGAATAATAACTATTATATTTTAGGCATTTTTGTGAAAACTAAAATATAATATAAAGTGACTTCTATTTGTACCTGAATGTATAGAATGCATATATATGTAATCTTGCATCTTTAATTATGCTATTTAGTTAAGACGCACTCTCACGATATAAGTATCTTGAAGAGCTCAAAATGTTCGACTTTCTGTCAGTAGGAGTAGTTTTACTATCATTTTATGTCAAATCTAATTACATTGAGCACTACGCTAAAAAAAATAATAATAATAATAAAAAAATAACTAGCTCTATCTTTCAGATTTCAGATTTCAGATAAACGTGTAAATCTGTCGAGTGAAGTGTTTATATCTTTCGTTGTCAGTTATGGGAGCTTTTACTGATAAATTATTTAATACAATATATATATATATATATATATATATATTCGCCTCAGGTTCGTTGTCAAATATTGATTATTTAAAAAATTATTTGATAGATAATGATTAAAATATAATTTAACTGATATGTCTTTGTGTGCGTGTTAAATTACAAATAATTACCTTTTATTGATATTTAAGCTTCGGAAGAGCTTTATTTGACGAATAATTCTATATGAGGGGCCCCCTTAACCCCAGTTTCATTTTTGTATATACATTTATATAGAATTCAAATCTGTTATTAAGTTCAAAAATTAATTTAACCCTTTAGGTACATTTGACGAGTGAGACTCGTCATCTGCTTGCTTGGGCGATGTTACGGTGGACGAGTGTGGCTCGTCATCTGAATTTAAGAAGTAGGCGTTGATGTTTGCGGCATCACCGCCAGTGGGTGTTGATCGCAAACACTTTCCTGGCGTTTTTTTATGATATCTTAAAACCATACTTATTCCAAATAAAATGCATTACTTTTACATATTAACACTGTCGCGACAGCTGACGTAGATTCACACCATTTGAAAATCTGTTACTCCACCAGTGGGCGTTTCTTTTCCAATTTGTATGCTATTTTTTCTTAAATATATAATCAATATTCACAATTTTACAATGAAATATACTATGGATACAAATACTTCGATTTGAAAGAATAAAATTATAATGTATATCCATTTGTAATATAAATGTGAATACAGAAAATTTTGTTCTGAAATATTGTAACATGGGAGAATAACGCCCACAAAAATTCAAAATTAAATCCGTCCCATGGGCATAAAAATCTTCAAATAATTCAGTACTCAAAGGGTTAAAATCATCCAAACAATTTTGCCACACATAATTCCTTTAAACTTATCAATCTTGAGAAAACTTTTCTACTAACAAACGTATTAAATTCAGCATACTACAACATTTGGATCACCTGAAATTATTTGTTTTTGATTTACTCTAACAAATTTACTCTAACAATCAACTCTGGATTTACTCTAACAAATATTTAGCTTAAAAATACATTATTTACAATATGGCTATTATTATCAAAATTATTATTACTTTTACAATCATTCGTTAAAAATAATTATCATCATGATCATTTGCACGAAATTTGCAGTTGCTTTTGACATAGACATTAAATTGCATTTCAATTTTGGAACGCACAAAACATTTGTTAACTTTAAATTGGTTACACCGTGATTACCGGGAACTTTTAATTTGACTGTTCCAACACCTGTGATCTCCGCTGTTTCATCTACAACTAATTTTATAAATGATCCAATTCTAGGTTCGAAATCTGTAAACATATTCTTGTTATGAGCCATATGTGATGTCGAACCGCTGTCGAGACACCACTCGGAATGTTCTTGGAAAGAGTTACTGGCTGCCATCGTGAACTCTGTACTATCTTCAACCATAAAAGATCTTTTTTTGTATTTATTCGATTAAGTGAATTTTCTGTCTGAGATCTTCTTTCGGCATTCTGAGGCTTTATGACCTACTTTTGAACAGTAATTGCATTTGAAGATTGCATAATTTCTCTCGCCATACGTGTTCTTGTTCTGCACAGGCTTTAAGATTTCTCTTTTGTTCTTCTCAGGAAGATTTTTCTTGTGAGTCGTGAAATACGCATTTGACGATTCTTGATGCTTTTTATTTTTTGTTGACTCATATTCTTCCATCATTTTAATTTTTAGAGCTTCAAGCTGCGGCAATTCATCTCTTGCTTCTATGGCGCACCTGAAATTTTCATAACTGCCAGGAATACTGTATAAGAGCAAAATTGATAATAGATCTTCGGCTACTTGAATGTCCATTTCTTTTAGCTTGTCCACTATATCAAAGAAAATATTGAGGTGATCGGACATATTTTCACTGTCAGTCATTTTCTTAAAGAGTAGCTGCTTCAATAGGGTGGCTTTCTTTGCCGGTCCTCCCGATTCGTAAACTTCTTTTAATTTATTCCATACTTCATTTGAGGTGGTACAATGTTTAATATGACATAATTCACTTGGAGTAATTGCGAGGATTAAATCGGCTCTTGCTTTAAGGTCATTTTCGAGCCATTTTTCTTCGTCTTCGGCGCCTTCATCGGGCTTAATTTTCGTTCCGTTAGCATAACTCCAGTGATCATTCTTGATTAAAACAGCTTCTATCTGCAGCTTCCATGTGTCAAAATTATTTTTGGATAACTTTTCTATATTTAATATTTGCGACATATTTAATCAGCTATAATAGCTTCGTTATAAAAACAGAATCAAAAATACTTTCGATTTCAGCCCTTAGGCTTAACAGTAAGTCGCACTTTCGTTTTAGCGAATGTTAATTTAAATTTTTAAAAAGTCCGCAGTAAGATGCGTGTCTCTGGGCCCATAACCATTGTTGGTTTAAATGGGTCCACAGAGTGAAAAGCAGAGTCTTTTACACAATCACAACATTTAATAATATAGAAAAGAAGAATAACATAATGCTGGCATTTCTTGCCGCACGCTGAGCAAAGCTTTCTCGTACAGACTCATATAAACCTCTCTCTCTCAGAGAAGCGAAGATGCGCTGTTGATTACGTAATACAGTTACGTCACATCTGACGTCATGACAGGTGTGCGCTAGTTAACAGATGATATGAGGAAACATGCATTGAAATCCTACAGTAATTTTGAGTTAAGACACAATTCTAGGAAAATAAGCCATAATTTCTCCCAATACAAAGTATTAATATTATTCACATAAAATTCATGACAGAGTTTCACCATTAAGAAAAGTATAGTCTATAAATTCATGAATATTTCATCTATTCAATTTATTTGTTTACACATATAACTAGAAAATGTATATTTGTAGTTCAGGGATTCAAAAAATGATTACTTATTCAAATTAGATGAAGGCAGTAAATATTTTTCCTATGTGTAAAAATAAATAAATAAGGGAGCGAAAGCGGTAATAACGAAAATCTCTCGCTAATAACAAGTACAAAAGTAGCACAAACAACTAACAGCTATTTATCGAAATCTGAAATACTTTTTTTTTTTTTTTTTAATATGGGAAAACCTCGTTTCACTGGTCCCACCAACTGAAATATGAAAAAAAACGCTACCGGAAGCTGTAGAAACGAAAATCTCTCGGTACTAACCGGTACAAACGACTAACAACATTTTTTCGAAATCTGAATTACTTTAATTTTTTCCTGTAGGAAATTCTCATTCCTCCGGCATTTCAATTTTAAATAACTCGGTACCACATGCAGTACAAACGAAAATCTCTCTGTACTAAGCCGAACAAACGTAGTACAAACGACTGACAACTTTTGGTCGGAATCTGAATTACTTTATTTTTTTACTGTAGGGAATTCTCATTTCTCTGGCATTTGAATTTTGAATAACTCGGTAATAGAAGCAGTACAAACGAAAATCTCTCGGTACTAACCGGTACAAACGAAGTACAAACGATTGGTGTATGTGAAATTTCGATACGTGGGGGTGGCGGGGCCAGTGAAATGCCCCGCCATATTTGAATTTTAAATAACTCGGTACCGGAAGTGGTACAAACGAAAATCTCTCGGTACTAACAGGTACAAACGAAGTACAAACGATTGGTGTATGTGAAATTTTGATACGTGGGGGTGGCGGGGCCAGTGAAATGCCCCACCATATTTGAATTTTGAATTGCTCGGTACCGGAAGCGGTACAAACGAAAATCTATCGGTACTAACCGGTACAAACGAAGTACAAACGATTGGTGTATGTGAAATTTCGATATGTGGGGGTGGCGGGGCCAGTGAAATGCCCCGCCATATTTGAATTTTAAATAATTCGGTACCGGAAGCGGTACAAACGAAAATCTCTCGGTACTAACCGGTACAAACGAAGTACAAACGATTGGTGTATGTGAAATTTTGATACGTGGGGGTGGCGGGGTCAGTGAAATGCCCCGCCATATTTGAATTTTGAAGAACTCGGTACCGGAAGCGGTACAAACAAAATCTTTCGGGACTAACCGGTACAAACGTAGTACAAACGACTCACAACTTTTGGTCGAAATCTGAATAACTTTATTTTTTTACTATGGGAAATCCTCGTTTCACTGGCCCCGCCATTTGAATTCTCAATAACTCGGTACCGGAAGCGGTACAAACGAAAATCTCTCGGTACTATCCGGTACAAACGTAGTACAAACGATTGGTGTATGTGAAATTTTGATACGTGGGGGTGGCGGGGCCAGTGAAATGTACCTATAATTAGATCATAGTCTACAAGAACTATTATAAATTATAAAACATTTTCACTATCAAATTTAAATATATGTATAAATTAAAGTCAGTAAGAGAATATTGTTCTTTTAAAAATATCGAAAATTTATTACTAGATGGAAATTTGTAGCAACAGATATGTTTAAGAACTTTTTTAAATGTTTATCATTTCTAATCTCTTTTAAATACAATATACTAACGATTATCCGCATAAATGAATGTCATGATAACCCGCATAAAGGCTGGAAACAGGAAGTTAATGACATTAAAAATATGCAACTCAAAAATGCGAATGTATTGTACATAAAGCATAATACAAGCATTGAAAATATTCACAATTAGTAAAATTAATTTGTATTTCCTAAAATATAGCATGTAAAGACAATAAGCAAAAATGTATATTTTCGATGAAGCCGGGTATACAATCAGTAGGCTAATTTATGCACTAAATTAAACAGTTTTGCAGATATGCCAACATTTTAATGTATTCTGGTACATTATATATATCCACTCTTTTACACAACATTTCATTTGTAGTGAAATTTTCTCCAACATGTAATTGCAATTAAATTAGAAGAAAAATACACTTTAAGAAAAGTGGGGTGAAAAAAAAAAGGTATGTTACTAGCAATGTTCTGAAATAAATCGAACTGTTGACATTGCTGGTAGCGTATCTATACTATACAAAAAATAAATGAAATAAACACAATTTTTTTTTTTTTTTTCATTAAAAAAAAAAAAAAAAAAAAAATTATACCGCCTTTTTTTTTTTTTTTTTTTTTTTTTTTTTTTTTGCGTTCGCGGATAATCGGGAGTTTACTATAACTCAATGCACTTTAGATGATTAGCCCCTACAGTACGTAATATGTACGAATTCTTTAATGTTTCATATTTAAAAGAACCATAAGTAATACGCGAATAGTTTCCTATAAATCGTTACACATAGCAAATCAATAAACGTACATACATTTTTTTTTTTTTTTTAAAGCAATTTAACATTATTAAAACGAATTTGAAATGATTTGAGTCCACAGGCCGTAAAGGATAAGAATTCTACTCTGTATTTCTCTAGAGGAACTATAAATCATAAAATATGCATGAATTCATGAAAATTTATATGCATAGCTGCCAACATTTGAATTTATTCCGGAATAAAAATACTCCGGAATAAAGCCCGTCTTTATTTCTCACCATTTTATGTGACAGAAAATTTTCTCCAATATATAACTTCGATAAAATAAAAAAATATAAAAAAGGCTAAAAATACTCCAGAATAAATTAAATTGTTGGCAGCTATGTCACAAGACGTACAGATAATATCATAGGTGCCAACATTTTAATTTAATCTGGGGTATTTTTAACCCCGACTTTTTTTCATACCACTTATTTTTTAAGGATAATTTTTTTTATTTTATCGAATTATATATTGAAGAAAATTTTTCCTATAAATAAAGTGATACGAAATAAAGGCGGGCTAAAAATACTACGGAATAAATTGAAATATTGGCATCTATGATAATACGTATGTCTTGTGACAATCACCCAACTTGACTCCATAGGCAATAATGAATAAGAATTCTTTGTGTCTCTGTAAAAGAACTATAAGTCTTACGCACTCAAGCAAATCTATACATTTCGCGCGATGGTGTCCTAAACTCACATAAATTTGAGCTAGGACAGCTAGGACCCTTTAGAAAGACCTCTACGGTAGACACACCACCCAGACGTAGGACCCTCATGTAGTCAATCGGCCTTGACTCTAACACCAACACCGCATTTGAGTTTTGGAGAAAACTACGGAGTACTCTAAACAACTACAGCAACAAGAGCGATCTGTGATCAATACTTGTTTCGAAAGCATGATGAAAGATATTATTGCATTTGTAAAATATGACACATTATTTTACCAACCTTCCTTCTTACACAAACATACCCCGAGATTTCTCTCTGTTTCTACTGATGCAGTCTGAATAAATAAAATGGATTACGGGTAAAAAAGGGAATACAAAAAATCAGACCCATATTTATATTAAAAAAAAAAAAAAAAAAAAAAAAAAAAAAAAATTAAGAATTTTTTTTTTCCCTCTCACCTCTCTGCGCATTCGAACTCCTCTTGCAAATTTTCCCTTCTCGGCTGGAAAGGAAAATCCATCCGATTTTTGCTAGAAAAACTATCCATATATACAGCACAACCAATTTTGTATAATACATTTAAAAAAGAAATTCATTTCGAAAATGAAAATTTAATAGTTTAATTATTTCGCATTATAATTGTTTGTTTATGTGAATCTAAATTCTTTCTGCATTCAAGTAAGTTTCACATTTTGGTGCTGCCATCTAGTATGATTCTATTAAATAAATTACATATTTTAAATATAAATCTAACAAGCTTTTACACTTATTTATTTAACCCTTTACGGCGCAAGACAATTTGAAACATTTAAATTATACAATACTGCCACCGGAATTCATGAACTAAATTAAACTAAAAGAAATTTTAAATTTTAAGGTTAAAAAAGCCGGCTTTTTCTGATATGTTATAAACGTGAATTTTTGCTAAAAAATTTCCGGGATGAATTTTTGCAGCTGGATCTTAAATTTTGCGTCCTCGCAGCGAGGACAGCACGCGTTAAGGGGTTAAGTATGTTAGTTTAAGCACAATCAGAGATGAAAGAGTTCCACTTTTTTCGCCACCAATATCTTTCTACAAAAAATTCAAGCCTATAAAATCGCAAAAATAACTGAAAAAGTATACTGTATAGAAACAGGGTAGGTTCTACAGTGATTGGCATGCTCCAGTAATTGACATCTATACCGAAATAATTAATAAAGAAAAATAATAAAATCATATATTTTACATATGTAGTGATCGTAGCGACATCTATAATTTATGTACAACAACTGCTACTTTCACTTTTAGAATATGTATTTCTAGTTTTTTCACTTTCAGAATATATACTTCTACTTTCACTTACAAATATGTACTTCAACTTTCACTTACAAATATGTACTTCAACTTCAACTCACAGAACATTCTGTTTTCAGCCTTGCCGGGAAAAAGGTCCCGTAGTATATCAATGTCAGTGAGTAGTACGCCGCGCGCTAAGTAATGCGTGCTTGTTTCATTTATAATTGTTAATTATTAAAGAGTTTATTTTTTTAATGAATGACTCGTCAATGTGTTAATCACCTCGAAGACCTATAAATGGTGACTTTGGACTTAGAAAACTTTCATCCTTCTGTGTAATGTTTACATGCAGCTAAAGTTTCGGTTTCAAATCGAAACCAATCCTAACTTTTTATTGCTTCTGTTTTGAATCTCTTCTGCTACGGATTCACTATGAGTGATGTTTCTGCGGTCAAAATTCCTAACTTTATTCCAGCAGACCCCTCGTTGTGGTTTACTATGATTGAATCTACGTTTGAATTAGCTACTCCAAAGGCCATAACGGAATCCAAAACTAAATATAATTATTGTGTAGCAAATCTTCCGCCATCTGTTGCAATGACTGTCCGGGACATAATTATTTCCCCTGACAGTAATGACCCCTACGGAAAACTAAAAGATGAAGTGATATCTCGGTGTGGAGAGAGTAAATCTCAAGAAATTAGACGGTTGCTTACAGGAGAACAACTGGGAGATCGGAAGCCCTCTGACCTGCTTCGTCTTATGCAACGGCGTGCAGAGAATCATAACGTCACAGATGCCCTGCTACTTGAGCTTTTCCTGCAACAACTGCCTTCAAATGTGCAATCAATTTTGGCGTCTATAACTCCTCTCACTTCCCAAAAAGCTGCTGAAATAGCTGACAAAATTCTGGACATCACACCTGCACAGGTGAGTGCAATAGAGACTAGTTCCATTTCGAACGCTTCCTGCAACAATGACTCAGAACTGCTGAAAGAGATTAAACTTCTGCGTAAAGAAGTAGCATCGCTAAGACGTTCGAGAAGTATTTCTCGTAGTCGTCGGTTTTATCGACCAAGGAGCCCGTCTCTAAAGAACGATGCCATATGCTGGTATCATAAAAAATTTGGCTCTAAAGCCAATAAATGTTCACCACCGTGCACCTTTCAGGAAAACAACACACCCCAGGAGTAGCGGCGACATACGCCTGGTATACTAATAGTTCTCGTCGCCTTTTTGTGCGAGATCGTCGGTCTAATGTTAATTTTCTCATCGATACTGGTAGTGATTGTTCTATTATACCAGCTGCCACAGTTGAAAAGGTAAGCACTCCAATACAAACTTTCAAAGCTGCTAACGGCATTTCTATTAATGTATATAAACAAAAACTTTTATCACTCAATTTAGGTTTAAGAAAAACTTTTAATTATCCTTTTTATGTATGCAATGTGTCTACAGCTATAATTGGTGCAGATTTTTTACACTATTTTAACTTGCAGCCAGATCTTAGAAATCGTCGATTAATCGACGCCAATACAAAATTAAAGTCTAATGGTACGATTAAGATTGCTCATATTTATTCTATAAAATCTGTATTTAATGATAATAATTTCTCTCAATTGTTAAATGAATTTCCTAGTATTACTACACCTCCATGTGCAGACCAAATTATTAAACATTCTGTTAAGCATCATATTGAAACATTTGGCTTTCCCGTTTTTGCTAAACCACGTCGGCTTGCTCCCGATCGTTTAAAAATTGCAAAATTAGAATTTCAGCATATGTTGGATTTAGGCCATATTCGCCCATCCAAAAGTAATTATGCTTCCCCTTTGCATATGGTCCCTAAAAAAGGAAGCGATGATTGGCGTCCCGTTGGTGACTATCGAGCTCTTAATGCTCAAACCAAAAAGGACAAGTATCCAATCCCTAATATCGTTGATTTTACTAGCGAGCTTCATGGGACAACAATATTTTCTCACATTGATTTAGTTAAAGCTTATCATCAAATTCCGATTGCTCCCGAAGACATCCATAAAACTGCAATTTGTACACCTTTCGGACTCTTCGAGAGCACTCGGATGCAATTTGGTCTGTGCAATGCGTCTAGTACTTTTCAAAGATTCATTGATGAAGTGACTCGAGGTTTAGATGGTGTTTACGCATTTGGTGATGATATTCTTATTGCATCTAAAGATAAACAAGAGCATTTTAAACATCTCAGAGCCCTTTTTGAACGATTAAGTCACTATGGTCTTACTATTAAACCCTCTAAGTGTACTCTAGGTGTACTTAATATAAAATTTCTCGGATATAATATCTCTGCCGAAGGACTTTTACCCCTCCCTGACAGAGTTGAAGCAATAAACAAATTTCCCCGACCTACAACTATTACCCAATTGCGGCGCTTTCTTGGCATGTACAATTTTTATCGAAGATTTATACCGAAAGCTGCCCACATTTTAGCACCCCTAGTAAAACTTTTGGAAGGCCATAAAAATAAAAAAAAATCTTCACGTTCAAAAACATCTGAGGCACCTCTTGACTGGTCTGTCGAAGCAGAAACTGCCTTTTCCACCGCTAAAACGGCACTCGCGGATGCCACCTTGTTAAAACATCCCATTCCTGGTGCTCGTTTACGTTTATTGTGTGACGCCTCGGATTTTGCTGTCGGCAGTACGCTCATGCAATATAATAATTCTTCATGGGAACCAATAGCATTTTTATCTGTAAAACTTACTAAAAGTCAGCGCACTTGGTTCACTTACGACCGCGAACTTTTAGCTATATATACTTCAATTAAACGTTTTCGGCACATGCTTGAAGGTAGAGATTTTTCCATCTACACTGACCAAAAACCTCTAATTTATGCCTTTAAGCAAAAGCCAGATAAATGTTCTCCTCGTCAATTGCGCCATCTCGACTTTATTTCTCAATTTTCGACAGATATACGTCATATTGATGGTACAGAAAACTCCATTGCTGATGCCTTATCTAGAATTGAAATTGATTCAATTTCAACAGAAATTTTAGATTTCAAACAAATATCGCTTGCACAACTCGAGGATCCTGAATTAAAAAACATTTTAAATTCTACTGACAATACATGTAATATTCAAAAGCATTACTTTTCTTTGGAGGATGTAACATTATACTGTGACATGTCAACAAACATACCACGTCCTTTCATCCCAGAATCTTTTCGATCTAACATATTTAATCATATTCATAATCTTTCTCATCCCGGAATTTCTGCCACAACTAAATTAATAACTAAGCGATATTATTGGCCAAACATGAAAAAATTCATTAAAAATTCCGTCCAGTCATGTGATAAATGTCAACGTTGCAAAATACATCGGCATACAAAAGCTCCACTTGGAACTTTTGCCCTTCCAGATGCAAGATTTTCACACATACATATCGATTTCATTGGTCCACTTCCTCCATCTGACGGTTATCAATATTGCATGACCATTGTCGATCGTTTCACTCGATGGCCCGAAGTAATCCCAACATCTGACATGACAGCTCTAACAACAGCTAAATCACTTGTAAATGGTTGGATTTCGCGTTTCGGATGTCCGGTTACCATCACAACAGACCAAGGTCGAAACTTCGAATCCACACTTATCCGTCAATTAACAAATATTCTTGGAACCACGCGTACACGCACAACAGCGTACCATCCAATATCAAACGGAATTTGTGAAAGATTTCATCGCTGGCTCAAAACTGCATTAAAAACTCATGACAATATGAAATGGACTGAAGCACTGCCAATTGTCTTATTAGGTCTTCGAACTGCAATTAAAAATGACATTATGGCGAGTAGTGCTGAACTAGTCTATGGTACTACACTTCGACTTCCATCTGATTTTTTCACAATAGATAATTACAAAACATCACCTGACTTAACATATGTCTCACAACTCTGTGAATCTATGAGAAAACTTTCTCCCATTAATCCCCTTAGTCATGGTACTTCTAATGTTTACATAAATCCATCCTTGCAGACATGTACTCATGTATTTTTGCGCATAGATAGTATTCAACCACCATTAACTCCTCCTTACACAGGACCTCATATAGTACTTAAAAGAAATAATAAAAATTTTGTTATTAAAATTAATGGTAAACCTACAGTAGTATCCATAGACAGGTTGAAGCCTGCATTTCTGTTGTCAGATAACGCCAACTTATCTTCACCTTCACCACCTGATTGTCACAACAACACAAATTCTGACTTACATGAACTTAGATCTAATACTTCTGCTGCTCAAGAAAATTCACAACAGCAGAAAATAATCACAACTAGATCTGGTCGTAAAGTTCATTTTCCAAAGCATTTAGTAACAGATTATTTTTAATATCACTGCAAATCTTGTATTTGTTTATATTATCATTTATTCTTTTATATATTGCACTTATTCCTTGTTTATTTACTGTAATATAACTTTTCATGTGCACATGTGTATGTATGTATATATATTTTAAATAATTCTGTTCTCAGCAATACTTTTTCATATATTTCATTCTGTTATTGCATTTGTGTACATATATATTTTAAGTGTATTAGCATCAATATTCTATTGTATTAGCATTGTATTATTATTATTTTATATACATAATTGTATTTGTATTAGTATTTTGTAAATTTTTATCGTTCTCCTTGTTCACTGGGGGGATACTCCTGTAGTGATCGTAGCGACATCTATAATTTATGTACAACAACTGCTACTTTCACTTTTAGAATATGTATTTCTAGTTTCACTTTCAGAATATATACTTCTACTTTCACTTACAAATATGTACTTCAACTTTCACTTACAAATATGTACTTCAACTTCAACTCACAGAACATTCTGTTTTCAGCCCATAGAATAATTCAGCCTTGCCGGGAAAAAGGTCCCGTAGTATATCAATGTCAGTGAGTAGTACGCCGCGCGCTAAGTAATGCGTGCTTGTTTCATTTATAATTGTTAATTATTAAAGAGTTTATTTTTTTAATGAATGACTCGTCAATGTGTTAATCACCTCGAAGACCTATACATATAAGAATTTTAACATTTTATGTCAAACACTGGAGCATAGGGTGCTAATAACTGGTAAAATGAATAACTAGCAATGTCATGTCAAACACTGAAACATAGAGGGCCAATTACTGATAAAATAAAAAAACTGGCAGTGTCAATTACTGGAACACTGAGTGGGTGTCAAATAAAAATTCTTAAAAAGAAAGAAAAAAAAAATTTATCAAATGTATATATTTTAACATATATGTGGTTCTGGATGTCTTTCATACCATATGTACTAACTTAAGATTTCTAAAAATATTTTCTGATGACTAGATCATTAAAAACATCAGAGATTGCTTTAAAAGTGTCAATCACTGGTGCACTTATCCTACTGGTGGCAGAAAAAAGCGGAACTCTTTCGCCCTTGCATAATATACAAAAGGCATATAATGTTAATGTTAATTTTATTTGTTTAAATTACACATAAAGGCAAGTAAAAGTTTTTGGAAATCAACATTCTGGGAATATCCTAATGAATCTATCTTAATCCTTAAAATATCCTTTAAAAAAAAAAAAAAAAAAGAAAGAAAGAAAAAGGAAAAAAGAAAAAAGACTAACGCAAACAATAGATTTATAATGCCCTCTTGTTATTTACTTTTCGAGATGAATGAGGGTATATTTTTCACAGATTTGTTTTATTGGCACTTTGGCACAACTTTACTAATAATGAAATTGCCGATGTCAGTGTTGTCATCACATTTTAAATTAAAATAGAAAAGCGCAACCTTTTTTTTCACCAAAGTTTGTGCATAAGTGTATTTTTACAAGATCTCAACAAGTACGAAATCCGCTTTTTGATTTTGTTTTTGAGTTGTTTTATGTCTTTCAGAATTCGTGAAAAATGACGTCATGGATAAGAGAAAGGATAGCTGCGAAAATTTGATGTGAAAAGATATTTTGTGAAACTGACATCGTGTTTATTTTTAAAAAGCATTTTTTAAATTTATTTTTAAATTTATTTTTTGAATTTATTTTTTATTTATTCATTTTTTTTTTTTTTAAATATATAAACTTTAGAGATTTTTTTTTAATTGGTAATTTTTTTTTTTTATTCCAGGTAGTAAATAATTTTAAAAGTTAGCACAGTGTTTTAATGCAAAGTATCGGCTTGAGAACGCTAGCAAGCGGGAGTTTTCACGATCAGATTTTTTTACGGGACGCTAACAGGTAAGTGGGTCTGCGAAGGGAAGTACAGTCAGTAACAAAAGTGTCCGAATACTAGTAAAAATTCCTATGTAAAAAAAGTACACTTCATACGGTTTTGTTAAATAAATCCTTGTCGAATCCTCAGTCTAAGATAGGCTGACCATATGTCCCCGAATCTCAAGGACAAAACTCTTCGCCCCCAAAAATTTGCAAAACATTTGAGGAGCCGGTTATAAAGTTATTAATGTTTTGTTATAGTAATTTATTATATGTATGATAAATAAGCTGAGATAAATTCTTTTAGGTGCTTTATACATAAAAATTACTAAAATTTTACAATTTAAGGTGATTTAATTGGTTTTTTTTATTTATTTATTTTATTTTATTTTATTTTATTTTATTTTTTTTTTTTTTGTCCTCGAAATTCAAGGACGCCGCCGTCTTTGTCCCCAAATTCAATGAAAAAAATATGGTCACTCTAGTCTAAGAATATGATTCGATAAGGATTTCTTTAACAGAACCGTATGAAGTGCACTCTTTTTACACAGGAATTTTTGCTAGTGTTCGGACACTTTTGTTACCGGTACCACAAACATCTGCTTGCTGGAGTTTGTCATAGTCAGAATTTTATGGGACATGAACAACCTGTGTATATTTTTTGTCAGAATTGGTTAAAGTAACACATCAGATTGAAATAGACACCTTGGGCGCATTCGAAAGTATTTCCCGGTCACTTTCCGAGTTGGGAAATGACGTCAGGCGGGAAGTTCGGGAAATTAGAACTACCATATAGGAGCCTTACGAAAAATGACCAAGATATAACTACTTTTTTACACATCTCATCTTCCCGGGAAACAAATATATAAACAAACATGGCACCTATATGGTAGTTCTAATTTCCCGAACTTTCCGCGTGACGTCATTTCCCAACTCGGGAAGTGACCGGGAAATACTTTCGAATGCGCCCCTTATATTAAGAGAACCTAGGCACTGGTGCGCCATTTTTTTTTTTTTTTTTTTTATCTGCCATTTTAGTAGCTGTTTCTGATTTGCTGATTATTACGCCGAGATGGGTTTTTGATTACTCTAGGTCATAATTAGAGCAAAATCTATTATTAATTGCATTATATTAACAAGAGTTAAATTAGGTTTGTTTAGAAAAATTTTTAAAGATAAAAAACTTAATTATTACTTTCTTCTATATGTAATATTTTTTTAATACCTATTAAGTACTTTGGTTTCTGTTTTACTGCATGGTGTATTTTAACATTTGTTTTCCAAGATCATACTGAAATTCTCTTTCTCTCTCCATGAAACAAGTAAATTTAGCATATAAATTCTTAATAAATTTCAATGTGCATATTAAAATAATTATTATTAATTTAAAAAATAACTAGAATTTTCTCTTTATTAGCCGATATGCAAAATATATCCAATTTCATAAATAAATCAAAATAAAAAAAAAATCTCGTGTGAAACAACCACACGACCTCTATTACTCAATATAACAAGTATTATATGAACTTTTTGGAGATTATGTGATCGGAAAAGATAAAATTAACCTACCAAATTAGACACCTAAAAATTTTTCGGCAAGAAAAAGCCAATACATCTGTTAAGATTTTAAAATAGATTTACATAGCGAATTTAAATATAATAAGAATTAAAAAAAAATCTGTTGAGCCATTTTTTGAAACATTAATTTCCGAGATATAAAACTTGTTATCCTAATCAAGATGACTGTTAATTTTTCTTTAATAACCATTAGAAAAGATATTTAAAGTGGGTTTATGAAACAGTTTTCAAGAAAATTGTTAGAGCTGTTTTTGAGACACCGACTTTTACCAAAGCTTGGCATACTCAATTATTGACCGGAAAACAATAATTACATACAAAAGTATATCTGAAAGATGGCTAATTTGGCAGGTTTGAAAAAAAAAAATAAAAAAAAAATCTGTGCAGTCATATTTGAAGAAACGCACTTGCGAGACCAGAAATTGAGCAATTTATACAGGACACGTGTCAATTTTTCTGAACTAATCAACTACTTCATACAAAAGGACATCTAATAGAGTCAGGCGCGGATCCAAAAGGAGGGGGAGGGGGGGATCACCCCTTCCAAAAAAATTTTTAATTATTTTTTTTCCAATGCTAGTAGTTTTTCGTAACAAAATTTATTCATTTTTACTTTCTGCTACATTCAATAGAAGAAAGTATTGGATTCGTAAAAACTTTTGACTTCCGTTTTTCGACGGATTTACACGTTTTGAGAGTTCCAGAACACAATTTAATCATTTTTAGAAAATGTCTGTCTGTCCATCTGTCTGTCTCTGTGTGTGTGTGTGTGTCTGTCTGCTATCAGCATATCTCAATAACAAATTATAGCAGAAAGTTCAAACTTGGTATTCTAAATGTGTATCATATAAGGATGCTACACTAAACTTTTCGTTAAGATCAAGCAAATGGTTCGTGCATAAGGACATCCAAGAGAATTCAAATACATTACGTCTATGGGGAAAATTGCAGTTAAGTAGAGTTTAACATCTATAGACTGCACTAAACCAAATGAAACGAATATATATTTTTATATGCGTAAAAGCATGTTTCGTGTAGAATATGGCATAGAAATCATTCATTGTTCATTTACAGGGCTACACAAAAGAACTAGATAATAATGCGACAATACTTGAAAATTGATGGAAATGTATTTCAGGTTGTGCCGTGTGTTATTATATGATTATATTTATATCCAACTTGAGATGCTACACAACTTTCAGAAGATATACAGGGATGCCAATATTTAAGCCATAGCATTCTTTTTATTGTTAGTGGAAGTACTTTACTGTAATATTTTACCATGTCCAGGAAAGCTGCTCAGAAATCGAAATTAATTTCTCATAGCCATGTGGTAAATAATGTATTTTTTTAAGCTTAATATTCATCGCTTGTTTTTTAGTATATTTACACGTTTTGAGACTTCCTGAATACCGAAGTCAAGTTTTTAACGCTTGATCTTTGTCTGTGTCTGTTAGAGTAAATTAAAAACAAATAATTTCAGGCGATCCAAATGTTGTATTTTGAAGTTAATATGGTTGTTACTAGAAAAGTTTGATCAAGTTTGATAAGTTTCAAGGAATATTGTTGTGAAAGTTGTCTGAAAAGTTTGAAATGAACTTTCGAATTTAATAACAGATTTGAATTCTATATATATATATATATATGTGTAGGTACAGAAGTGAAACGGGGGATTGAGGGGCAATAGAACCCCCCCACACACACACACACACACAGAATTACTTATCAAATAAAACTACTCCGAAGCCTAATTTGAATTGTTTTAACATAGGTTTGCATAACAGTACTAGTTATCTTAACCCCTAATCACCAATCTGTACTTATAGTATTAAATTTCAGGTTAAGAGAAAGTCGTGTGAGTGACACACCAGATTATTTTTTACAAAAAATCCAATGGGCGATAGACATAGGAAATCTTTTTTTTTTTTTTTTTTTTTTTTTTTTTTTGCATCTACGGACGGCCAGTGATGTCATCACTTCGCTTGCGTATTGAAAGCCAGGCCATACGCAAGCAGCAGCCATATGAAAGTCTTAGACATACGCCAAGCGAAGTGATGACGTCACTGGCCGTCCGTGGAGCCAAGACAAGATTTCCCATGTTAATCGTCCATTGGATTTTTTGTAAAAAAATATTAAAAATTAAGGGAAATTATCTCCCGATTTTAATCCCCATATTTGGATATAGTTATATATAAGTTATTGTCTGATCATAGGAAATCTTTTATTTTTGGCCTCGCTGACGGGACGGCACTGAGCTGACAAACAACTGGAGCAAATGGTTCCAATATCTTTACATTGTATTTGAGCGTGCCGGTATTTGAAGAATTCGTTTGCTTACGTTAAAGCAAAGGTCAATCCTTTCACGTCACGCAGCATTTGTCGGGTCGTTCATTTCTATTGTGCTCTTTAATGAATTAAAATTAAAAATGGTTATATTATGAACCATTAATAAGTTCGAATTTTGGGAGGGGGATATTTTTTCTTTTTATTCATTTCTTGGTTTTATTATTATTATTATTATTTTGCTCTTTTTCTTAATTTTATTGCCACTTCTTAATCTTATAAAACATTCTCCGATGAATTTATTTTCTCAATTACTGCCTTAGAAAATTGCACTTTTATGCATTTTAATACAACAATATTAAGTCTAATGATTTTTCATAAACTATTACATTATATTAAATATATATATATATTTTCTTTTAATAAATAAAATGCTATCTATCCATTAATTTATCTCCTCCTTCTCAAATTTACATTTTTATTGTTTAACTATATAATTTAAACATACTTGGATATGACTTTGTGGATTCATTTATTAAATTTCTTTTCTTTCTTTTTTTTTACTAAAATTTGCCATAAATTTTCAGCTTAATTTTATTAGAAATCATATAAGTTGACAAAAACCAATTTATGTGAAGGTGTACAGTCGGTAACAAAAGTGTCCGAACACTATAGTCCATTTCCACAGCAGAGGCACTTCAAGGCCACGGAGTGCGGAGAGAGAGATCACGTGCTGAATTCCATCCAGTGAGATATCGCTGTTTCTTCAGTAACCTAGCAACGGACGGGGGAAGTGAAATCAGTTCATCTGAGCGTGGCTTTGAGGCGACTGCCTAAAGGAAATAGAGTATAGCAAAAATTCCTATAGAAGAAAAGTACGCTTAATACAGTTTGCTAAATAAATCCTTGTTGAATCCTGTTATTAGACTGACTAAGGGTTACATACAAACGGAACGCTTGCAATTTCGATGACTTAAATTTTGCAATTTTTTTGCAAATACAGTCGGCAGTAAAAGTATCCGAGCACTAGCGAAAATTCCTATGTAAAAAAAGTACACTTAATGCGGTTTTGTTAAATAAATCCTTCTCGAATCCTGTTCTTAGTCAGTCTACGAACACGATTCGACAAGGATTTAATTAACAAAACAGTGTTAAGTGTGCTTTTTTTCATATAGGAATTTTTGCTAGTGCTCGGATACTTTTGCTGCCGACTGCAGTCATACATTTGGAACGCTTGCAAGCGGCTTTGCACCTGGAAGTGTTTCATTTGTATGTATCCTAAGAACAGGACTCGACAAGGATTTATTTAACAAAACAGTATTAAGTGTACTTTTTTTACATAGGAATTTTTGCTAGTGTTCGGACACTTTTGTTACCGATTATACATCAATTAACTTTTTATGCAACTAAATATAATTTAAAGGGGGGAAATGGTAAGAAAAATGTATATATATATATATAAATGGCAAATAATAATAATAAAGAAAAAGAAATTTTGTTTCAAATCACCACAAATCCATAGTACACCCTTTTGATTTAAAAGCATCAGAGTTTTTTGGTCAGATCCTCATATTAAAAGTTCACACTCCAGAGGGGTACTTATTTTCCTGCATGTACAAAAACTTAGACCTGAATTGCCTATTACTGTTGTCAACAAAATTTTCATTTTCACATTGATTGGTTGAAAATAATTCTCAATGTACAGTCGGTAACAAAAGTCTCCGAACACTAGCAAAGATTAATAATAATAATGACCATCTTCTGTCAGGAACGATTCCGGCTTAGACCGCTTCAAAACAGAGATTTTTGGTAGCCTTTTTTTTCCCCTTAGAAATGCTATGTATTTTTATTTATTTTTTTATTTTATTTTTTAATCTGCATAAATGTTACACCATTAGAAAGATCTTTCAAAACTGAACATTTTTTGTGCTTGCACTTTTCCCTTAATCTCAATATGTAAAAATATTTCAACGAAAGTTTATAACTACCATTGCAATTTTAAAATACCCATGGAGGATAAAATTAAAATGTAATATAAAATTCAGTCATAAAAATTATGGGCTAATAGTTATTGCATCATTTTCTTGCAATCATGATAATCTACTTATCTGATATAAACAAACAGTTGATTGTGACGTCATATTTATCAAATTAGTTAAAATAAATAAGGTTATAAATAAAATAAGGTACCTAAAGTGTTACTTCGTTACAAATATGGTACCTTTCATTTGGTACCTTATTTGTAACGAAGTTTTGATTAGATATTTTAGAATTAATTAAAATATGAAAATAATTTCAAAATTGGACATTTAAATTTATGATTGTTGCCAAAAAAATTTACCAGTTATATATATATATATATATTTTAAATGTGTGTGTGGGGGGGGGGGCATAAGATGAAATAATGTTTTCACGTGAAAAATTAAAAAATATTAAATTTTCCCATGCATATAAAAAATACTTATTAAAACGAGTCGAAGAAGGAAGCGAAATAAGTACTGAGTTATATTACGATAAATACGATATAAAATATGATACGTTATATTAGACCTATCGTCCTGGGTTAGTAGGCATTTTCGTTAAAAGAGATAATTTGTTCGTTCGATGCAACTTGCACATTAGTCCCGTCAGGTACAACTTGCATATTAGTCCCGTCAGGTGCAACTTGCACATTAGTCCCCTTTAAATATAGTGTCCAGCGAGTTAGGCAAAGCATTCGTTGATTCACTACCTTAATTGATTTCACATTCCGTCATTTTTGACGAGGTTATATACAGTCGGTAACAAAAGTGTCCGAACACTAGCAAAAATTCCTATTTATAAAAAGTACTCTTAATACAGTTTCGCTAAATAAATCCTTGTCGAATCCTGTTCTTAGACAGACTAAGGACAGGATTCGACAAGGATTTATTTTACAAAACAGTATCAAGTGAACTTTTTTTACATAGGAATTTTTGCTAGTGTTCGGACACTTTTGTTACCGACTGTACTAGTTCCTATATAAAAAAAGTACACTTAATGCAGTTTTGTTAAATTAATCCTTGTCGAATACCGTTTTTAGACTGACTAAGAACAGGATTCGACAAGGATTTATTTAACAAAACTGTATTAAGTGCACTTTTTTTACATAGGAATTTTTGCTAGTGTTCGGAGACTTTTGTTACCGACTGTACATTTAAAAGAATTTTATCCTTTACTGTCATCGTAAAGTCTACGATAAAATGGGACAACAGCGCCACCTATTGAGCGATAAGCGCAAGAAGTTTATAGACAGCAATTTATGTCAAAGTGCCAATATCTATTATCTTTTTCTATGTCTCGTTAAAGAAAAACAAAGGGGGGGGGGGGCAAGAAATATATTTATTTATTTATTTTATTTTCTAATGAAAAAAGAAAGAAATAACTTTGTTTTAAAACATTGCAGATGCAAGATTCAAACATTCATTTTAAAGGTATCGACGAGTTATTTTAAAAAGATATCATGTTAAACATTACAACTCCGAAGAAGTGGGGAAGCAGGTGCTGATGTAAGGATGAACACCAAATGACTACACAAGAGTTCTAGGCATAGGTGGTGTGCCCTACATGGGTTTTTTTTTTAAGTGTTTCGGTCCCGTATTACGCAAGTTTTCGAGAAAACCACGAAAAACTCCAAATAGCGAAACTGACAAACGCGACCTAGGATCTAACCCAACACTTCCCATCTACAAGAAAGAAAAAAATGGCGAAAAAAACATATTTTTAATTTTTTGTTAAAAAATAAAGGATAACTTAGTTTTAAATCTACACTGATGCATGGTTCAACCAGTCTTTTTAAAGATATACACGAGTTATTTTTTAAAATATTCACAGTAAAAATTTACTTCTTCAAGGAAAGAGAGGGGCTGGTATTGCTGTGAATTAAGGCCGTTTGACTACACAAGGGTCCTAGACCTAGGTGATATGCCCTTTGTAGTGGTATTTCTAAGGAATATTTGCCTATATGTACGCGAATTTCGGAGTAAACCATGGAAACTCCGAAAACCTAGATCTACGAGTGCTATCTAGGATCGAAACCGTCACTTTTTCTCTACCAGCTTTGACTGCAGAACCGCTCAGCCACTGGTGATGCGGCGTGTGTGTGTGTGGTGGAAGGGGGGGGGGAGGGGTTGTCGAGCGATGGTATTACATATAAAAAAATGTATCCTAATTGATTATTTCTATTCTAAATAAAATTTAAATTTTTCAATTTTATAATGTTTGGTTAAAAATATTCCTCATTGTATACATTTAAATGAAAATTTTCTCTTATACTGTTATATTCAGTATTATGTATTATAAAAAGGAGTGATGGCGCCACCTAATGAGCGATGTGCACCAGAAGATTATAGATACCAATTTATGTCAATGTGCAAATATCTGCTAACTTTTTACATAATTCTTTTTAAGAATTTATGAGAAAAGCTTTTTTATTTTTTTTTTCCAATTTTATGTTAAAAATAAAAAGATTATTATTTTTTAATCATCACATACGCATGGTTCAACCTTTCGTTTTAAAGGTTTCGATCGACGAGTTATTTAAAAAAATATTCATATAAAAAATTTACTCCTTCAAAAAATGTGGAAAGTGGGGGGAGGGGGGAGTGATTTGTTGGTGTAAAAATTAACGCCGATTGAATACACGAGATTTCTTGGCCAAGTTTCTCCACATGAGGAGTGTTTCTAAGGAGTCATAGCCCGAATTTTCAAGAGATTCGGAGAAAACCATGGGGAATTTTGAATAGCTAGGTCAACAAGCGTAACCAGGGATCAAACCTGCCATTTTCCTTCTACCAGCTTTAAGCACAGAAACGCTGTATATATGCGTTTTAAAAAAAAGATTTGATTGAAATTATTTCCTATGTATGGTTCAACCATTCGTTTTAAAGGTATCGACGATTTATTTTTAAAAATATTCATATTAAAAATTTACTCCTTCCAGGTAGGGACAGGTATTGGTGTAAGGGTAAACACCGATTTCCTACACGAGGATTGTGGGCATAGGTGGTATGCTTTTCTTGGGGGTCTTTCTGAGGGTTCTATTTATGCAAATTTCGGCAAAAAAAAAAAAACTAGGGAAATTTCAGAAAGACTAGGTTGACAAGCGCCGCACATGACATTTTCGTTCTACCAGCTTTGATCACAAAAACCTATAAATCATCAAAATAAATAAATTTAAAAAAAAAAAAAGCGATAAAAGCATATTTTAATTTTTATTAAAAATTTAAAGAAACATGGATAACTTTGATTCAAATCATTTCAGATGGTTAGTTCGACCATTCGTTTTAAGGTATCGACGAGTTTTTTTTTTATAATATAAAAAATTAAAAATTTACTCCTTCGAGAAAGGGGGGGGGGCAGGAGTTGGTGTTAGTGTAAGAGTTCAGGCAGTTTCATTACACAAGTATTCTATACACAGGTAGTGTGCCCTCCGTGAGGGTTCTTTATAAGGGTGCCTATCTCGTATTCGTGCGATTTTTAGAGAAATCTACGGAAAACTTCGAACAGATACGTCTAGAACGTGACCTGGGTTCGACCCTGGCACTTGCCGTCTACCAGCTTTGAGAGTAGAAATGCTCGGCCACTGGTAAGGCGTTATGATTGAAGGGGTGCAGGAGCGAGACCATTACTAATATAAACACTTTTTTTTTTTTTTTTTAATTTTTCTTACTTTGTGCATTTATACTAAAGTTTGTTTCATACTAAAATACTAAAGATAACGATAAAAACGGGAAGACAGCGGTATTATCTGTTGAGCAATATAATATGCACAAAAAGCTGATAGATATCAATTTATTTTAAGTTGCATTTAAATATAACTTTTAATGACATTTTGTTCGTCGATTCTTGATCGAGAGATGCAACAAAATTTTTGTCACACACATCCAGACATTTTCTAAAGATGATTAATCTGTTAACCCATTAGGCGCCAAAGCCCGTGCTGCGGGAACATTTGATTATTTCTTTTTTCTCAACACGTAATTAAGATAAATGTATATACCTTTTTTTACATTAAATACTGAAGTGTCTAGCTATATATATATATATTTAATTTTTCAAACGAAAATGTCTGTTTTAACTAAAGAAGAAAAAAAAATTACTGAAAATAAGTCATTCGAGTGCAGGGGCTTAAAACAATGGATATAAAGTAAAACAATTCTTTTCTGAAATTATAACAAACTGGGATCAAGATAACTAATTTAAAAGGTTTTTTCAGTTTATACTCATCTATTTTACGCTCATTAGGTGCCAAGTCTCCTATTTTGGAACCATATTATATCTTCTAACAAAATAAACTTTTTTTTATTAGTTAAACTACATATAATTAGAAATGCACATTGAAACACAACACATACGAGAATTCAAATATTTTCAGTGGGATTCATATAGCGGTGTTTAAAGAGTTAAATAGGTCAGAAAATGTATAAATGTATCAAAAACCAAATGTCGAAAATTTGTGCACATACAATACATTCTTCTATTGAATATCGGAGGAAGTTAATAAACTTCTAATTCTATCAATTTATCACAGAAATTTTGGCTTATTTAATTAATTAGCGGTGGAAATATTTATAAGTAGGCACTAATTGCGAATTGTTGAACAGTTTCATGAAACCTGTTTTGTCGTAAAAATAAGACCAGTTGAAAAAAAAATAATAATAATAATAATAACAAAAAATAGAGGGGGGGGGGAGGATCAACAATATGGAATTCTGATTGCTTACAACTCAAAAGATGATATAATTTTTCTTAATAAAATTCATTTTTAAACTAATGTAGCTTTGGAAATCAATAAATTATTTATTTTTCTTTCATGTTCCATCAAAAAATTCATAAATATATTTCATATAAAGCCGATAAGAATGCATTCCTTTACGCAATTTTACATTGAAATTTAAAGGTATCAAATGATTTCTGCCGTGCATCGCTCAGAAAACGAAACTATAGGAGGAGGACGAATCTTCCAAAAACGGCACGTGAAAACCGGTCTAGCATTTCCTCCAGTTGTTCTTCAGCTCAGTGTAAGACTTAGCTCAGTGGCTGACGGTCAGTGACGTCCAACTGAAAATTCATCATTATTAATACCAACTAATGGCTGATGCTAAAAAAAAAGTTTGAGCATAAAAAAAATCTGTGCTCGATTACGTGGGAATGATAGATCTTGATCTATAAATTACTATATCTATGGATACATTACAAAATGAAACACATCATTATTAGTCAAACGGCTTTTGGCAATAAGAAATTTTTGTTGACGTGCTGTTTACGAGCGCCATCTAGTGAAGAGGAAGTAAATCTAAAATCTTCCAGGATTTCAAGTCATCGGCTCTTTAAAGCTTTGCTTGCAAACAGACATGTAAAATGGCGGCGAGCTCCGTGCTACCAACGTATCAACGTTACATAAACGGCGCTCCCGTAACAGCCGTGGGTCGGAAAACTCTTCGACTTCGTGAAAAATATATTGTGTTATTGGTGCTTGGTACTTTTGTTGCTGTATGTATTGGTACCTTCTTTTTTCTTCCTGAACTGCGATCCGGATCTATCAACACGGCATATCGCCACATACGAGATGCTGGATCAGATTTATTATTACCGCCGCCCCCCCTCTACCACGATGGAAGTAACGTGGTAAGACATCACGATGTAAATAATATAGATCCCCATAAAATTGTAGATAGAGCTAAACTAATACTTAAAATTCAAGAAGATTTAGAGAGAGAGCGTCAAAAAAATCTCAAAGAAAATATGGACAAAGCTCAAGTTGAAATTCCTTTAGTTAAAAGTGATCAGCAACAAATTGTTGCTAGTTCAAACTTACCAGTTAAATCTCCATTCAATAAAGATTCTGACTTACTGTCACAAGATCAATGGCTTAATAACGTAGCGCAAATGCCAATGACTATCAAAAAGAGCAACTTAGGAGAATTGGAGTTAAATGACATCATTCGTGATCATCCAGGAGGGCCTGGTACTAGGGGTGGTGAACCAGCTGATCCAGATATTCGGGCAAAGAGGAACAAAATTAAAGAGGTAAGTTTTGTTATCTTGCCCTTTATTTATTTGGGTAGTTTATAAAGTGCATACATCTCGTATCACTTAAAAATTATCATTCATTTTCATGAATATTCCACCTTTATTGGCTATTATGTTTTCCTTTTATGTATTTTGCTGTTAAGTTTTTAAAACAATTTAATCTAATATGTCAGGGATGACAGTATTATTATTACTATAAAATGTTTACTTTCATTTTTGTAATAATAGCACACAATCTTAGTAACATTAAATAACTATATGCTCTACAAATTTATTAAATTATAGTTTTATTCTGTATTACAGTTATGTAGCTTCAAAAAAGTGTAAGGATGCGAATTGTGAATGAGATTTAATTATTACTTTATTATACTCACTCATTACACTCTCATTAGATTAACAAGTTTAAAGTTATAATATTAATGCGCACAATTTTTTTGCATTGCAGTATTCTTTATTAAAGTATTCTGATTTCTGTATGATGAATCATACTGTTCCATTAGTTGCTATGACACAATTATGTTAAATAAGTCACTTTAAAATTGTCCAGAGTAAGTTTTCTCTGCTTACTGACTGTTTTCAACTTCTTCATCATTGTAATTGTAAAGATAAACAAAACCTGTATTGGTTGTCTAGCTTTTGTAAAGAGAATATAAAATATATCACCCACTTTTTATGCGAAATCATGTTATGAGAATACAAAAAAAGATAGAATACTTCATTTTAGTACCTTGGTTTATTAAGTCAATTTGTTAAAGAAATTAATTCCAAATGAGTAAAAGCAAAATTTTATATTTTGAAATGCGTAAGTGAAATTGATTTCCACCTATACTTCTTATTCTAGCTATTTTGTATATTTGTTTGTTATTATCCCACATTATTTTCTAATTTCGTAAATAAAATGCTGGCCTTTAAACCTTTTTTCTGCTTTAATGATTATGACACATGGATCAAATATGTAAGTATCTCTTGGCAAAAGTGGTTTATTGGTTCCACAATATAGCCACACCCTGTGATACGATGTTTTTATGCTTTCTGCAATAAGCCTGATTAGTATAAAGCCTTTTCAGTGAGACTGTATTATTTAATAAGCCATTATCTTATTTACACTTAATGTGTACAGTTGTACATTTAATTATAAAGATAATAATATTAAGGCCTCATAGAGTGGCAGAGAGGTTATATTCGCCTAACTGTTAAACTGGAAGGGCCGGTTCAAACCCTGGTCGTACTTGTTGGCCTAGCAGTTCTAAGTATTGTGTAAAACTCATGTAAATGTAGGTTTAATTCTCTTAGAAAGACCCTCACGAAAGGCATCCTGCATAGGTTTACGACCCCAAGCATAGTCAATCGTCTTTTTTTTTTTTTTTTTGTATTCTATTAAAAATTAGGAATATCTTTAAAATTTATTATCAAATCTTTCTGCGACAATGTCACTGTGTTGCCTTAATTTTGTCATAGACCCAGTAGCAGAATTTTCTGCATCTATCAGCAGCAAAACAGAATTTGACAGTAGTCAATGAGTAGGTACCTAACATTTCTATTCGAGTTGTTAATTAATCTGCAGTGCTTTAAACAATCTGCAGTGCACGCTGCTAAACTGCAATGCTTATGTTTCTAGTATTGGGGTTACAGGGTTACCACACTTATCATAATCGAAACATATGTTCAATAGAAAACCTGCAATAAATCTACAGTCTCCTTGAAATCTAAATATACAAAAAAAAAATGCTATACAAAAATTTTGTTTGTGTTTTTCAGGAATTACATATTATAGCTTGATTTTGAAACTTTAAAAGGAAATTTATCTAATTTACACGAACCTTTGTAAAAATAACTAGTTTAATCAGTGAAAAAATAATAAAGTTTAATTAAATATATACCATTTTAACTTTAATTCTACATTAACTCTTTAAGGTTTATTGGTTTCGCACAGAAACCAAACATTGCACATTTTTTTTTTTTTTTTTAGCAATTTTTCAGTATTTTTACAAAGTGTTAATAGAATATTAAACTCTTATTCATTCTCTTTGCACTACATGGCAGCGCTACAGCAAAATCCAAAAAATGCTATTTCAGATGAAGCCAGATATAGAAGTCACTTTAATTTTCTAAAATTGTATCAATTTTAAAAATTAAGAAAAAATATTTATTTTAAATAATAGCACTAGCTCATGAACTTAATATAATCCTTCTCAGTCATAAATTGCAACTTTCAATTTTTTATATGAATAAACAGAAATGTCCAAAAAGTTATGTAAAATTCCAGTAAAGGTCGAATTTCGCAAGACTTCTTGGATTTTCAGCAATTTCTTAAAATATCATTTTCCGGAATTATATGAATACAATGTATAAAAGTATGTATAATGTATGTGGGTATATATCTTTACATAATTTTTTTCTTTTTAAATAACTTATATGTACTAAACATTTTGCAATTATGAATATAGAGTTTTTTTTTCTGGTAAAACAATTAGTAAGTATAGTTAATTTTATGTATAAATGCATGAATTTGTATATAAAGTAAAAAATTAAATAATAAAGCAAGAGCTGTAGCAACAATGTTTGGCTAGGTGCCTGGTGTTGCTGCGAGGGTTAATGTAACTAATTAATTTTCTTTAATGTTACTTAAAACTAGATAAAACAATTGTTTTCATTTAACTATAATCTATTTCTTAATTACTCTGAAAAAATCTTAATTTAATAACAATAAAAAATAGCAGAATTTTTTCAAAAGATTAAAATTTTTAAAAAATTGAATTTTTATATCTTCAACTCAGGGTTTAAGCTGAGTAAAAATTTTCTTTTGCGAAAAAGCTAAAATCAGAAGAAAAGCTTTAGCAAAATGCAAAAATGCCAGAAGCAGTAGAAAAAGATGAATATCAGTTTACACATTATTCTAAACGCCTCGACATGTTTGATTTTCCTTTGTAAATTAAACTTAAAAGTTTTTAATCAGGTCTTTAAAGAGTTATACACAGAAGAAGATAAAATTTGTTTTTTTAATTTGAAATAAAAAACAAAAAAGTAATAATTAAACTTACCACTGTAACAAGATCAATTCGAATATAGTACAAGCATATATTTTAACACATTTATTGGCAGACATGAAAAATATTAAACTTTTTAGATTATTACTTTATTTTGTAAACTTTTTTAAAGCAATTAGGAACATCTTATATGCGAATTATATTATTTTTCTGGAGATATAATGATCACTATGGCTCGTAAAACTACATTAAGCTTATACTGTATCTGAAAATAAAAACATGACTTAAAAAAAAAAAAAAGTTATTTAAGTGAATATTGCTTATTACTATTGAAAGCTTTTTGGTTTATAATTTATAATTTTTTTTTTCTTTCATATTAGACCACTTTACAAATGCCTCATGCTTATTTACAAACTAATTTCCTGTATGCGATTCTTATGCATAGTTCAGTTCAGCATTTGATTTTCCTTATATGTATGAAACGATGGATTTTTCTTGATCAATATTGCAATTTTTTCCCCATGAAAGATTCGTTATATTTTCGAAGATTTTTTTTTTTTTACAATTTGTCTTTAGTGAGATGCTTTATCAAAAAAGTGAAAACATGTTATTTCATTTTCGCATTTTGGATAAGTGTTTTAGCATTTCGCGAAAAATGCTACCGTGGCAGAAACACTGCTTCAACTAGCCGAATAATTTGATATTCGACCAAACCGATTATTCGGTAGTATGACTGAATACTGAATAAATACCGGTGCATCCCTAGTTTAAACCCTTGTCATATCAGAATAATATCTTTAAAAATATTTCTGTGACGTCACCACTTTAAAATCATATATATACAGTACGCCGAAAATCTAGAATCGCGAAAAATCCGGACGATTTCAGCTGCATTAATCATCATCATCAACAGCGATTTTTTTTTTATTTTTTTTTTAGTATAAATATATCTTTAAAATGAACCGAAAAAGTATTTTATTTCTTATTAATCTTCAACCGGCATTTGCAGAGTCTGAAAGAGGAGGGAAAAGAAAATTATAAAATAATAGTAACAATTCTTAAATATATATGTAATTGAGAGCTAAATTCTGTATTTTATTTCAATTATTCTCAAACTTTTAATTGAGAAACCTAAAGTACTTAAAAAAAAAAAAAAAAAAATCACAGAAATGTTTTAAAAATAGCATGTTTTTCTTATTTATTTATTTTTTTTTTTTTTGTAACTTGTACTCATTTTTTTATGCAAATATTTCAATAAATCTATTATGTTTTTCAAGTTTAATTTTTTATTTACTTTTAGTTATTTATTGTTAAAGTTGAAAAAAAAATTGCAGAATACGTTTAAAATCGTAATATATTATTTTTTACTTGAGTTTGCATATTATCCAAGTACATAAACCAAAACATTATATTTACTTTAAAAATATATACCTAAATAATATCCTTTTACAAATTATGCACTTACGGCTTATTTAAAACAAATATATTTCGGACGACCATCGCGTCCATTATCAGTGCATTGCAGTGATACTCCCTCTGTTTTGGTTTGTTTCCTCCTCTTGATCTTAAACTCTCTTCACTTTGAATGGACTTTTTCTTTTAATTAATTGTTGCCATACAGATGGTATTATGCTGTGCTCACGATCAGTGATACATAAATTGTTAGTAACTATTTCAATGGCTTCTCTTTTGGGAGCATAATGGTGGTTATTATAAGGGGCTATTTTTCGGGTATTAACGGTATTAAAATTAATTGGGTTATTAAATCAAATTGGAGTGTAAAGGTTGATATTTTTATTAATTACCAACTATGTGAAAAATACCAGAGCCGGGAATCGAACCCGGGCACCTCCGCTTAACGCACTGATGCTCTACCACTGAGCTACCCTGGCTGACAACCAGCTAGGCACTTCTCACATAAAATTTGTTGGCAAAGTCACCGAGTCTGCAAACGCAGATATATCAGGTGAGACAATAATAATCGTAGCACAACTCCATAGACCACGAAATTTCAATAGAAATTTTTATTCATGAATTCATCAACCATGAATATTTATTAAATCAAATTGGAGTGTAAAGGTTGATATTTTTATTAATTACCAACTATGTGAAAAATACCAGAGCCGGGAATCGAATCCGGGCACCTCCGCTTAACACACGGATGCTCTACCACTGAGCTACCCTGGCTGACAACCAGCTAGGCACTTCTCACATGCCTAGCTGGTTGTCAGCCAGGGTAGCTCAGTGGTAGAGCATCCGTGCTTAAAGCGGAGGTGCCCGGGTTCGATTCCCGGCTCTGGTATTTTTCACATAGTTGGTAATTAATAAAAATATCAACCTTTGCACTCCAATTTGATTTAATAAATATTCACGGTTGATGAATTCATGAATAAAAATTTCTAAATTAATTGGGTTAGTTTTATGGGTGGTAGATAGAGCAGTAGAAGATCTATTGAATTTTATGTCGGAGAAATGTTCTTTTTCGCGATCCTTAATATAACGTTTGGTCATGCCAATGTAACAACCCCTTTTATTATTTTCATGTTTAAAATCAATTTTGTAAATACCTGAAGTGTTTTTTGGGTCAATTTGATCTTTTTTGTTACAGAGACGTTGAAATATGTTTTTATTGGGTTTAATAGGTATGTTTATATTAAGTTTTTTAGCTTCATTCTTTATCTTTAGAGCTGCACCGTTACAAAAAGGTATAGAGGTAGTAAAAAATGGTTTGGATTTTTGTGCATTGTTAATGGAATTTAAAGTTTTTAAATGTTTTTTATAAATTTTATCAACGAGATTTTTACTATAGTTGGCCTTTTTTGCGATTTCTTTAATGAATTTAATTTCGTCTTTTAATAAAGTTTTGTTAGAGCAAATGAGGATGGCACGGTTTATATAAGAGCGGAGTGCGACATGTTTATATGAAAACGATAAATTTCGGTAATTAGGGACGAGAAAAGTGTAGGTTAAAATTTAAAAAATAAATAAATAAATAAATAAAATGAACACGATCCCAGGACCCCCCCCCCCCCCTTCCCGAACCTCCCACTTTTAGAGGGATCCATCAAAGATAGTCAACGTCAACCAAAGCTTATGTTATTCTACGGGGAATTTTTTTTTTTTTTTATAGAATTGCACATTACCTGATGTATTTTTTTTTAATTCCGTTTTCACATTATGAAAACTTACATTACAACCCTTAAATAAGTACTCGTTTTCCAAAACTTGATTTTTTTTAAATTTGAATGTTACATTTTTGAGGTTAAAATTGCAAAAGATTAGCCAAGTGCATTTTTCTTTTTTCTTAGCTGTAAAATGAAATATTAAAATTTAGAAAATGAGTGTACTGATTTAACTGTTGTGATTTTTCGAAATGTGAAAACGGAATTAAAAAAAAAAAAAAAAAGTAATGAGTAATATTATAAACAATTTTCGTCATAGAATAACGTGGGATTTAGTGATCGGCAGGGTTTTGGACCTGCCCACAAACCCAAAAAAAACCCGGGTGGTTGTTTTTTGGGGGGTTCATCCACTTAAAAAAACCCAATAAAACTCACTTTCTAGTGGGTTTTATTGTTTTTTTTTTAAACCTAATAAAATTTTTCACTCTTTTTTTAAATCATTTATTATATTCTACTTGATATTATTACATACTAATTTGATATTATGTAATTATTTTTTCACTTAAGAAAAATCCTTTTCACTACAACCAATAATACCTTAAGAAAAGCTTTTCTAATTCAATCTGGAAAATCTCTTTCGAATGACCAGTTTTTAAAAAAAGAAAGATGAGAATAATTGATCAAAGTCGAAAGTTTTGCAAATTTTGTTTTTGTAAATCATGCTATATATAAAAAATAATAATTTGCCTAAAATTCTAAGAATTTAACAACAAATATTATATATAACTAATGAATATAATATATTCAACTTACAAGGTTCGATATTGGCAAAAAGTGGAGTTTTTTTTCCTGTCCCTTACAAAATTCAAAGTCATAAAAACAGACTTTTTAAAAGAATTAGTTTTATAAAAATGATCTTTTTATAAAATTTTTACATGTTTCCACAATTACTTTGAATTATTACCTATGCGTAGTTCATTGAAACACTATAAATTTTATAAATAAACATCTATATAGAAGGACTGATAAAATGGAAGGTGTTACATGATATCGTCCTCCTCCCCACCCTCAAGTATATTATGCCTTTTGTAAAAAGAAATAAAAATTTCACACAAATATTTTATTTTTCACAAAAATGGGTCCCCAAAACCCTGGATTGACCTCTGACTTGAAAGTGTAGAATGCAGGCAATGATAATTTTGTTTTGTATCTATTTCTTTGTTAAATAAGTTTCCAAATATGAATAAAATATGTCAGTATCAATATTCTAACAAAAATTTAAAAATAGATTTATTTTGCATATTTTTTTACTTTACCCATACAAATTAATATTTATTTGGTAATATAAAAATTGTATATGGAAGATGGAAGGGTTAAAATATTTTGCTTTTGTTATACTAGTTTTAATTTTACACAAAATAAATTCAAAATTTGATAAAATACTGAATAGAATGAAATAAGAGTTCATTTTACGTTTATCCCTCAATTTAAACTAAACCAAATATTAAGAATTTTTGGTTAATTTAATTTTTAATTATAATTAATTACTGTTATTTTTGTAATAAGTTTTATTTTAGTCTAGAACTGTTCTCTTTTGAAGTAAATTTTAAATTTCAAATCCAATTGTGTTATTTTATGTTTATATAAAAAAAAAAAAAAAAAAAAAATAATGGCCATTAAAACCCAATTAAACCCAAAGAAAACCCACCCGGGCTGGGCTTTAAAAAAAAAAAAAAAAAAAAAACCCTGGTGACTGGAGTGGGAGAAATTGTAAGTGTTATGGAGCCTTTAATTTAGTACAACTTCAGCATTATCATTACATGTATGAAAAATTCAGTTCAATCGGAAGGTAAGAAGTGAGCGAAAATTAATTCTTAGATTTGGCCAAACAGTATACCAAGTTAAATAAACCTGTATAAAAAGGTTGCTTGTTTCCATAATGTACGACATGCTTGTAAGATAACACGTAGCATTATCTAAAATTATCTGTCTCATGATTCCCTTATCTAATCGCTTTCTAACAAATGTTCTCGTATGAATGCACTTTTTCCTTTCTTTCTCTGTGATTTTACATGTGCTGGCTTTCCCACAAAATCATTGGGGAAGACTGAATCTGCTATGTAATTTAAAACATTATTATAAAATGTAAACTCTTTACTTTTTTTTTTTTTTTTTAATGGTCTCTGTCTGGAAATGTTTTCTGAATGTGGCCTAAATCCTAAATGTATTGTGTGTGTTTACAGAAGGAGAGGGATGTAAAATTAGCTACACTTAAAATCAATTTCATTTAGTAATTTAAAAAAAAAAAAAAATCTTTTGAGAAAAGATAAATTTTTCTACTAATATTTTTTCGTACTTTAGTTCTACATCACAGTATAAATACGAGGAACTGTGCTATTAATGAAGTTTTTCGTGACTCTGTTTACCGTTGTATAAAAATTTTTTAATGGTTTAAAATTCTTGAAAACGTCTGAAATGAATAATAATAATAACGAATGGTATATCAACTCATTTTGCTTTAGAAAGAACTTTTAATGTAAAAGAAAATTGAAAAGAAAATTCTAGAGTCATTCCATGTCAAATCAACACAAAAACCTGCATTTTAACCTCCCCTCCCCCTCAATTTTTTAATGAAATTGGGCTCATTTATTTCTTCTATTGAGAAATGAATGCATACCAATCAATGAGTCCCTATCTCGTATAGTTTTTGATTTACAGAGCTGCAAAAATGTGTAAATGCAAATTTTCAAAACTTTTCTACTACATGTGTAACCATATTTTGTTCTCTAATTAACTTAGAGATATAAGATTGGTATCATTAAAAAGCTTATAATACAGACTTTCAAATGCTATATCCCATCTATTTATTTAAAAAATTTTTCACTTTAAGGTCAAACATTTTGACCTTTAATATCTCAAGAAGTACATGTTTAATTTTCTTTTAAAAATTATATGTTATTCTGACGTTCATTGTCTATAATTATTGTAAGTTTCAATATGGGATAACCATGAGATGCTGAGTTAGAAATTAAAATGCAGCCCTCTATCAGTATTTTCATACTAACATAACTTAACTTTTACAAAGAAATTCTGCAAATACAATAAAATACTTAATGTAAATGACACATGATTGCAACTTTCAATTGCACGCATTCAATATTTGTACTCTATCTATCAGAAATTAGTGATAATTGGGACCTAGGTGCTGTTTAAATTCCTGGAAAAGAAAAAGAAAATAACGGCCTTATAACAATTAGAGTAATTTTTGATAGGTTTATATTATTATTATATTGTTTTTATTATTATAGATATTATCATGAATGACAGTTAATGCAGTGAATGGATTTTTTTACATTTCCAGAACTAAAACAAAAAACTGAATCTTGTTCTGTCGATCAAGTGTAACACATTCTGTCTGTGTTTGTCATATATATATGAAGTTACATTGATGCTGATTTGGTGAATTTTGTTGGAACTAAGTGAGGAAGAAAAGAATCAATTAAATTCTTACAATAATTACATGAATTTTATTGGTTTACAATCCCCATAACTGCCACTGGAAAAAATTACTCTGTCTCCTGAAGAAATACTCAGTGCTTGTGCATCTTTTAAATCAGCTGTAAAGTTTGTTCGCCACTGTAAAATGCCCCAAACCTTAGTTAATTGTACTAAAATACGTTTTTTTTTTTTTTAGACAAATTGGGCAAAGGGATGTTTTATTATTATGACTTAATTATTTTAAATTTAGATTTTAATTTGATTGTAAGTTATTTATATTTTCAATCTATTATAAACCAGAGGTTAAAGGCCCCCCCCCCCCACACACACACATTGATACTAGCTGATCTCTACTGTTTAACGGCCCTCTTCACTTTCCGTCACCGGAAGCCTGAGCCAGTGTTATTCTATGGGAAATTTTCTTTACTTATAAATAATTAACTAATATATATTATAACATTAGCTTCGGCTTCTTGCAACAGTGAGTGAAGCGGACCCTTAAGCCTTAGATTATTGCGCTAGCAGTACATTTAAAAGGAATGCTCAACCAACAGATTAACATTAACAAAATTGCAAGCTTTCATCATTCAATTTTTTTTTTTTTTTTAATATCATGTAATTATTAATTAAAAAACATTGTAATTAACTATTTTCCTTTTAGAGAATTTCTATACATGCTAATTTTGCTCACCCATATGAAATCATAAAATATTCTATATACAATTTGTGTATGAAAATACTGATTGAGGGTTGCATTTTAATTTATAACTCTGCATCCCTTGGTTGTCCCATGTTAAAGCTTACAATAATTATAGAAAATAAACGTAAAAATAACATATATTTTTTAAAAGATAATTAAATATGCATTTTTTGAGGTATTGAAGGTCAAATGTAAAAATGTTTGACCTTAAAGTGAAATTTTTTAAAAATATATGTATGTGACCAGGGGTCGATCCAGGCAAAATTTGGGTCCCTTTTGCGGCCCTTCACAAAATTCCACATAGTAAAAAGGGACCCTTCACAAAATTCAAATTCATAAAAAGGACCCTTCACAAATTCAAATTCATAAAAAGGGACCCTTCACAAAATTCAAATTCATAAAAAGGGACCCTTCACAAAATTCAAATTTATAAAAAGGGACCCTTCACAAAATTCAAATTTATAAAATGAGTCTCTTCACAAGATTTTGTTTTATAAAAATGATCCTTTTATTAAATGTTTTCATATTTTCAGTATTATTTTTAATTAATGCCTTAATTTGGCTCAACAAAACTCTATTAACTTGATATTAAACATTACATAAAGTAATTGTAAAAACGGAAGATTTTACACAATATTTTACTTTTTCACAAAAATATTTTATATTTCACAAAAATAAATAAAAATTTCACAAAAATATTTTGTTTTTCACAAAAAAGGGACCCAAAAATTAAAAGCTGGATCGACCCCTGGTGACATATCATTTGAAAGCCTGTATTATAAACTTTCTAATGATAGTATCAATATTATATCTCTAAGTTAACTAGGGAACAAAATTTGGATACATTTATAGTAAAAGAATTTTGAAAATTTACAATTTTACCCATTTTTGCAGTTCTGTATATCAAAAACTAAAAAAGATAGGGACTTATTGGTATACATTCATTTCTCTATAGAACAAATAAATGAGCCCAACTTCATAATAATCTGAGGAGTTCAGGTATTTTAGCTGTGTCATTTGACAAGGAATAACCCTCTACTCAATTGATTCAAATAGTTTTGTATTATATTTTTGAATTAGTTGAAAATTTTAATTTATTATGTTTGTATGATAAATTCAAGTTTCATAAAGTAACACAGTGGAAAAAATTATATATACATGGTGTCCCGAAAAGATTTAAACTTGAAATTTGTTGTAAATTGCTATCATAATAATAATAATAAGAAGGGCTTAAAAGTAGTATTGTTTGAAAGATATGGTTAATGTGGGCTGCATGGGAAAAAACAAAGAAAGCATTTAAAAATTCTTTTAATTTTTATACACCTTTTTTTTTTTTTTTTAATTTTATACAAGTAATTTTTTGTATTTGAAATTTCTATAAAAAACAGTTTTTTAAAATCTGCGCATACATTTTTTAAAAATATCAATATAACCCATAGAAATGGCAATTTGTACAGACATAGCATTCCTATGTTCTCGACTGCAATTTTTTTATTTTAAAGGTCAACAGCCATTAGAGTGGTATGTAAAAATGCTTATTGAGTGAATGAAGGATTATACCGAAATTTTATATTATTGAATATATACGCATACAATTAAAATTTTTGATTTATGAACGTTCTTCCTCCCCCCCCCCCCCCCCCCCCCCCTTCTTCTAATTTATTTGATTCTCTCTCTCTCTGCGTGTAATTTACTTCTACTCCAATTTGAAGATATAAAGATAAAACATAATGCTGAACTGAAATTAAATGAAATCGACTACTTAATTTTTAATAAACCGGATTTATTCTTCTACATGCATAAGGAAAAAGTGTAGGATTTGAGAAATTTTTTTATTTCCATTTTTCGATGAATTTACTCGTTTTGAGATATCATGAACATGATTCGACAATTTTTAGAATATGTCTGTCGGTATTTGTTAGCAAATTTATGCGTATGCTGTACCTCATAACCAATGGACTAAATTTATCAAACTTGATATTTGGTTGGGTATTGCGTTGAACTGATATTGATTAGCCTTTAAGATATATTACCCAACAGGTAACGCTGCTACGCTGTGACAGTGGTGGCAAGTTTTTGATGCATGACAGTTTTTGACTGTTTAAACCACAGTTTAAACTGTCACGTCAAAAAACCTTATGTCAAAAATCTCAAATTTTACACCTCTTGGCAAACTTTAAACAATTAAAAAGTCATATATTTATTATAGAAAAGTAAAAAACTGTAGTCTTAAAAAAGTGCCTAGTTTACGTATCTCCCAAGGTTAAAAATTTTTAGAACAGTATTATGTGTTTCTTATGAATGCCGAAGACTTCTATTTAAGTACAAAAATTGGTATTCATTACCTTTACAAAATAAAAAATTTAAATATAAAAATTTGTATATTCGGCGAACTACTTACTTATTGCATTTTAAGTTCTCAGAAATTTTACAAAGTCTTATTTTCAAAAAGGAAGTAGGAAGTTCTGGTAAATGCATACTGATTGATAATTAAAAGAGGCTGTAAGTAATTAATCCCAATGGATGAAATTACTGTGCTAGTGAATAATAAATCATGTCTTTTAATTTAGGTTATAATCAATAGTATGTTTTAATGTTGCATAATTAAAAATTTCTAAGGTATTGCATGACTAGTTGAACTAAATTTTTAATATGAATTACACATTGCAATTTCAAACTAAATATTTTTAAGGGAATGATGGACAGAATATATTTTTTGTAAATTACAGTCTCAAAGGTATGAAAATTTATATTTATATGCAGTGAAATGCAATAATATTTAAATACATTAAAATTTATCAAACTGTATTTCTTAAAAAAAAAAAAATAAATAAAAAATAAATAAATAAATAAATTTTCTTAATTAAAATAATTAACTTTTTCCGAGCTGCCAACCAAATCCGGCAAATTGTTAATACCGCCCCTTTTCCTACACCACTTAATTTTTAGAGTAATTCTCTTCAGATATATTCACGATGAATGAAGAAAACAAGTACTCTAAAAATTAAGTGGTGTAGAGAAAGGGGCGGTACTAACAATTTGTTGGATTAGGTTGTCAGCTCTGCTTTATAAAAATGCTCTTTAATTGGTGTAGAGAAAGGGGCGGTACTAACAATTTGCTGGATTAGGTTGGCAGCTCTGCTTTTTAAAAATGCTCTGTGCTATCTGATTTTTTTTTTTTTTTTACCTCGATTTTATGTTATTATAGTTTAATAATATATTCTAAAATATCTGGATATTATATTTATTAATTTTTTGATACGTTAATTAAAAAAAAAAAAAAAAAAAAGTTTGAATGCTAAAAATTTTCATTAAAATTTCAACATTCTATTTATTTTAAAAAAATAATCTATCACTGAATGCACAAATACATAAACATAATAAACCCAATATTTTAGTATATATTTTTAAACCATAATAATGTTAAAGTGAAAGGAATAATAAAATAATAATAATCTGCAGAAAAATTTAAAAATTTTTAAAAAAAATTAAAGAATTTGGTATATATATATTTTTTTTAAATTTAGTTAGTTTTAAAGAATTTTTAGTATTCTTAATTGTATTATTATAATTTTAATCGATGTATACAAATTTTTATAGCTCTAAAATAATTCACATAAAAGGATTTATAATGGTCACACTCTTCTTAAGACTGCATTGACATGTTTCCTAACACAATTTTTTTTTTTTTTTTTTTTTTTTTTGGGGGGGGGGGATATATATATATATATATATATATATGTGTGTGTGTGTGTATATTATATATATAATTAATGCATAGTGCATTGCAATTTAAAAATATGCATAAAATTATTTTAGATTATAGTTTCCATTTTTCTCATGTGGTTTTTGGACAGTTTTTGATGGTTTAAACCACTTTTTGACAGTTTAAACCACTTTTTGACGTCAGAAAACCAACCCTGGACTTCTACTCATTTCTGGGAAGATATAGCTTCTGCAGTGTACCAAACTTAGTTCTGATGTAAACACTACATAAAACTCTGGGGATTCAATTTGGGGGCATATTGGCCGACAAGTGACGCTGCTATGTTGCAGTTGAATCCCAATTTGGGGGAAGTCTATATCTAAGCTTCTATAGTGTATAAATGCACAAAGCATGGCATGCGAGATGGATATTAGGTAAAACTATGCTGATTCCTTTTTAGATACATATCGGATGACAGGTTGCGCTGTTATTTTGCTATATTTTCTGTTTACGAGAAAGCTATATCTCAGCTTTTGTGCTATATAAGTGTACCAAACTTGGTGTGTTAGATATATATTAAGAAACATTTTATTCTTATTGAATTTTGGGTATATCGGCTGAAAGATGGCGCTGCTATTATTTTCTGTTTCTCAGATGGCTATAGCTCAACATCTGTTGATGAAAATTGCACCGAATTGCATATGTAAAATGTAATTATAAGAAGATATTGATTAAATTTTTGTTTATATTAACCGATAGGTAGCGCTGTTATATAAAATAAGGTAGAAGAAAGTTTAGTTTTCTGATGGTCACATTATACTGTTTACTTTCGTCTGTCTATATATAAATAAGAAAAAAGTTTTGAGAAAATTTTCACGAAATTTTGTGTCACGAAAGTTCATAATTGGAGCGGCACTAGTCGATATTAAACGTCAAGTATTAATATTTATGTAATTTTAATTAAAGTCATGTTAGGAGTCCGTGTTAAATAATGTAAACTTATATGAAATTATTAGCATAAATGTTAAATGTTCTATAATTAAACTCACGTTACAAATCATGTTGCTTTAAATTGCTATGGAGGAAGAGAATTTCAACCAATATCTGCATTAAGAAAAAAAAAAAAAAAAAAAAAAAAATTTTTTTTTTTCGAAAAAAAGTATCTTTGCGGGTAGACCCGAGGATATCCAACCCTCTGCAGGACTCTTTTCGGATATTCGAAGGACTGTTGAATTTAGCTGATTTTTATTTTTTTAATCAGATTTTTGGACATCCAAAAAGTCCAAGTCTATAAAAGTATCTAATTATGGAAAATTGTGAATAAGAGCATGTTTCTTCTTCATAGTGCTTGCGCATTTAGATTTACTTAGAGGAGAGTAAAAAAAAAAACATAACTGTGATTTGATCCAGGAAAACATATATTTTTTTATATACTTAGATGTCTACAAAGTTGTGTGGTATGGATGGAACCCATAAGGGCAATCAACTAAGTGAAAATATACTTTAAACTAGCAGGCAACGCCCGCTTCGCTGGTCCCTATTTTTAAATGAATCACTCTAATTACTGAATTCTCAAAATTGCATTCATTTTTATCACGTGAAAAGAAAAGAGAAACAAAATCCGATTAGGAAAAATGTCGCACCGGGTTCTCACTGCCTTCGGAAAAAATTCCCAAAATGCTCTAACTCTTATTTATATTATTTTCCCCCTTCGCCCCCCCCCCCTCCCGTCTATCCTAATAATTTTACAAATTCGAAAATATCCGCAATCGATTTGTAGGTATCGAAAACATCTATTTACCAATTTTGAATGATCTAACTCTATATTACTTTTTTTGCCCCTCCGCGCCCCCACCTTCCCGGCCCTCCTAATAACTTTACACTTTCGAAAATATCCCCATTCGACTTGCAGGCCTCTAAAACCTATCTGTACCAATTTTGAACGGCCTAACTGTATTTCTATTTGTTTTTGCCCATAGCCCCCCCTTCCGCTCCACCCCCCTTACCGCCCCACCTAATAATTTTACAACTTCGAAAATATCTGCAATCGATTTGCACGTATCGAAAACCACTATATACCAATTTTGAACGATCTAACTCTATTTTTATTTTTTTGCCCCCCCTCTCCCCCCCACCTTCCCGGCCCTCCTAATAACTTTACACTTTCGAAAATATCCCCATTCGACTTCCAGGCCTCGAAAACCTATCTGTAAAAATTTTGAACGGCCTAACTGCATTTCTATTTGTTTTTGCCCCATAGCCCCCATCTTCCCGGCCCACCCCCTTTCCCGCCCCTCCTAATAGTTTTACAACTTCGAAAATATCCGCAATCGATTTGTAGGTATCCAAAACCTCTATATACCAATTTTGAACGATCTAACTCTATTTTTATTTTTTTTGCCCCCCCCCCTCTCCCCCCCATCTTCCCGGCCCTCCTAATAACTTTACACTTTCGAAAATATACCCATTCGACTTGCAGGCCTCGAAAACCTATCTGTACCAATTTTGAACGGCCTAACTGTATTTCTATTTGTTTTTGCCCATAGCCCCCCTTTACCGCTCCACCCCCCTTACCGCCCCACCTAATAATTTTACAACTTCGAAAATATCCGCAATCGATTTGTACGTATCGAAAACCTCTATATACCAATTTTGAACGATCTAACTCAATTTTTATTTTTTTGCCCCCCCCCCTCTTCCCCCCCCACCTTCCCGGCCCTCCTAATAACTTTACACTTTCGAAAATATCCCCATTCGACTCGCAGGCCTCTAAAACCTATCTGTATCAATTTTGAACGCCCTAACTGTTTTTCTATTTTTTGCCCCATAGCCCCCCCGCCCCTCCCCCCCCCTGCTGCCCCACCTAGGGGCTGAATTTCTAAAATTCCAGAAATTGGTTTTTAGATATTTGCATTAGCTATATTTTAGAGCAAAAATTTCACGTATATCTATTTTTTTGTTTGAGATATGTAGGATTATGCGAAATCACGTTTTACGCATGTGAAATCACGTTTTGCCCCCCCGCCCCCCTTGGGGACCGAATTTGGAAAATTCCAGAAATTGGTTTTTAGACATTTGTATTAGCTATATTTTAAAGCAAAAATTTTACGGATATCTGTTTTTTTGTTTGAGATATGAAGGATTTTGTGAAATCACGTTTTGCCCCCCCCCCCCTCCCCCCCTTGGGGGACGAATTTTGTAAAATCGCTTCTTAGTGGATGCCTACGTCATAGAAAGAACATTGTCACGAAATTTCATGCTTCTAGGTCCAGGGGTTTGGTCTGGGCGTTGATAGATTACCCCCTCACTCACTCAGGAAGTGTTCTTTTATATATATAGACTAGCAGGCAACGCCCGCTTCGCTGGTCCCTATTTTTAAATGAATCACTATAATGAATTCTCAAAATTGCATTAATTTTTATCACATGAAAAAAAAGAGAAACAAAATCTGAGTAGGAAAAATGTCGCACCGGGTTCTCACTGCCTTCGGAAAAAATTCCCAAAATGCTCTAACTCTTATTTCTATTATTTTCCCACTTCGCCCCCCCCCCCTCCTGTCTATCCTAATAATTTTACAAATTTGAAAATATCCGCAATCGATTTGTAAGTATCAAAAACCTCTATGCACCAGTTTTGAACGATATATCTCTATTTTTATTTTTTTACCGCTCTAATCCCCCCCCCTTCCCGCCCTCCCAATAATTTTAAAAATTCGAAAATATCCGCAATCGATTTGTAGGTATTGGAAACCTCTATGTACCAATTTTGAATGATCTAACTCTATTTTCTTTTTTTTTGCCCCTCTGCCTCCCCCCCTTCCCGGCCCTCCTAATAACTTTACACTTTCGAAAAAATCCCCATTCGACTTGCAGGCCTCTAAAATCTATCTGTACCGATTCTGAACGGCCTAACTGTATTTCTATTTGTTTTTGACCATAGCCCCCCCCTTCCCGCCCCACCTAATAATTTTAAAAATTCGAAAGTATCCGCAATCGATTTGTAAGTATCGAAAACATCTATATACCAATTTTGAACGATCTAACTCTATTTTTATTTTTTTGCCCCCCCCCCTCTCCCCTCCCCCTTTCCCGGCCCTCCTAATAACTTTACACTTTCGAAAATATCCCCATTCGACTTGCAGGCCTTTAAAACCTGTCTGTACCAATTTTGAACGGCCTAACTGTATTTCTATTTGTTTTTGCCCCATAGCCCCCCCCCTTGCCGCCCCCCCTTCCCGCCCCTCCTAATAATTTTACAAATTCGAAAATATCCGAAATCGATTTGTAGGTATCGAAAACCTCTATATACCAATTTTGAACGATCTAACTCTCTTTTTATTTTTTGCCCCCCCCCTCTCCCCCCCCCTGCTGCCCCACCTGGGGACTGAATTTCTAAAATTCCAGAAATTGGTTTTTAGATATTTGCATTAGCTATATTTTAGAGCAAAAACTTCACGCATATCTATTTTTTTGTTTGAGATATATAGGATTATGCGAAATCACGTTTTTACGCATGTGAAATCACGTTTTGCCCCCCCGCCCCCCTTGGGGACCGAATTTTGAAAATTCCAGAAATTGGTTTTTTGACATTTGTATTAGCTATATTTTAAAGCAAAAATTTTACGGATATCTGTTTTTTTGTTTGAGATATGAAGGATTTTGTGAAATCACGTTTTGCCCCCCCCCCCTCCCCCCCTTGGGGGGCGAATTTTGTAAAATCGCTTCTTAGTGGATGCCTACGTCATAGGAAGAACATTGTCACAAAATTTCATGCCTCTAGGTCCAGGGGTTTGGTCTGGGCGTTGATAGATCACCCCCTCACTCACTAACTCACTCAGGAAGTGTTCTTTTATATATGTTACCGCTAAAGTGCAGAAATCAGTTAATCTGCAGATTACCTAGCTAATCTGCACATTAACTAGGGTGATCCGCAAAAGTGAGGAAATTTGTTTTATTTCTCAAATTACCTAGGTAATCTGCGAATTACCTAGATAATCTGCACATTACCTACTAGGCACTAGTTAAAGTGAAAATAAGATATCTGGTGTTGTAATTTTACAGCACGCTGTGTTGTATTTGTTTTTTCATTCGGTAAAAAATAGTTTCCTTTTCTTTTTTATTTCTTTCTTTACTTATTTTAATCTGTATGTGTTTTAATTTTTATATCTTTTAAAGTTATATTTGTTTTATTTTTTATTTATTTCATCTTTTTTATTCTGTCAATATAAGTTTGAAGATGTTATGCATTTTTAATATGAAATATAATAGCTTTAATAGCTTTCAATAAATTCTATTTTATAAATGAATGTTAGAATTGTAATACAGTAACGATTTCTTTTCAAAATAAAAATATTTAACAATTAAAAATTAAAAATTAAAAAAAAAAAAAAAGTTTATTAACAACTTATATTGCTATTACTATTTAAATACTAGAAGTATTAAATTATATAAAATATTGCTAGAAATATTAAATTAGACAAATCAGAAGAATTATTTAAGAAGTACTTCAAATAATTAAAACTGCTTTAACATTTTTTAGAATGCATAAAAATTAAAATGACAGTTTTCAATGCTTTATTAAACTATATTTTGCAGCATACATATATCTGCACAAGTTTAGCAAATATATTAATTTTACAAAAAAAAAAAAAAAAAAAAAAAACTTTATTAACACTTTTTATGTGATAAACTACAACGAAATTATCTGAAAAAGCGAACAAAATTAAAAAAAAAAAAAAATTAAAAATAAATAAATAAATAAATAAAAATATAATCATGATATATAAAGTATGTACAGGAAACTTGAAACTGAAAGAAAAAAAAAAAAATGTAATGAAATGCTAAAAAATGTACAAAAATTTCATATTTAGTATTTATTAAATGTCATAATATTTTTCAAAGTTAATAATTAATATACCTTTTTTTTTTCAGTAAGTAATAGTTTTTTAAATCAATTTTAAAATAAATTAGTTTTAAAAAGTTATGGTTTAATAGTTTTAGTTCGGAAGGAAATAATTACTGTAATGTAAATATAATATTCATAATTCAAAATGGAGTTTCACGAGAGACAGCTTTTAATTAAGATTACATTTCATTAATAAAATCCAGACCCTTATCAAACTTATATTGACAGAATTATAAAAGATAGAAATAAAATCAAAATTAAAACAATTTTAACTTACTTGTTACTTTAAATTTTGTGTTAGTCATAATAATAAACCTAATCATGGCTTCCATACTCCACTTTTTGCGTTTGCTCTTGCTGTTTGTTTTGTCGCCCTTGTCGGTTTATCATCATAGCGTAGCGGAAGTGCGGAAGGGAAGGGGTAAAAGTTTTAGTTATGTTTGAAGGTCATTCGCGTATCTGTATCACATGGCTGTTTGACGTCATAGTGAATGTAAAAAAAAACTAAGGCTCGAAACAAACATTTGAACTTTAACGATACTGAATCCGTTAATCTGCAGATTACCTAGTTAAAATGCGGAAAACTCTTTATTCCGCACTTTAACGGGTCATTTTAGTTAATCTGCAGATTAGCTAGGTAATCTGCAGATTAACGGATTTCGCGTTTTAACGGTAACATATATATAGATGACGATACAAAAAGATTAAGGCTGAATTTTTATGAATGTTCTGGCAGTAGGCCAAGATATCAAAAACTTTTTTGGAGCAGGAAGGAGGGGGGGGGATGTTAAAGAAGAAATAAAGGGTTTTCCAATAGGGATGATACAATTTTAAATGTTTAGAATGGCAACACTGCGTTGCGTATTATTTTTTGACATTTCTTCTATCATTTGTGTTTAGTTTAGTATATGCTATGCCATTTAATCACGCAAAGATACACGCTTGAACAACGTTTCAAAATTATTAAATTGTTTTATCAAAATCAGCCTTCATATGTGAATACTGAGAGAATTTGAGAAGAATTCATGGACGACATTATTCAGTTAATCGACTCGATAGATTGTGATTTTTTTTCTTTGGGAATATATTAAGTCACAAGTTTATGCTGATAATCCAATAACAATTGAACAATTAAAAACCAACACTGAACGTGTTATTCGTGAAATAACACCAAATTTATGTGAAAGAGTAATGGAAAATTGGGTTGTCAGAATGCGGTATGTACAGAGAAGTCGTGGTGCTGACATGAACGATATTATTTTCATACTTAATGGCATAATGTAAACTTTCAAATTAAAAAAAAAAAAAGTGTTTCACTGAATATTTTTTTTTTCTTTTTTTTAATTGTATCACTTTTTATGGAAAACCCTGTACTTCTGTTACCTTCTTGAAAATATTTTCCGCCCTACTGTTTGAAATATTTTTAAAGAAATTATTTTGCCACTGCTTCACAATGTGTTTAATTTAAATTTCAAGAAAAATCACACATGTAATGAATGTCTATATGCGATATAGATTTTGATGTATAGCCATTTTTTTTTTTTTTTTTTTTTTTTTTTTTTTTAAGAAATAGTTAAAATTGGATTAAATAAAAGAGTAAATATATCTTTTTCATTTTCGCTCTTTGATATAGATTTCACAAAAATATTTTATTTTTCACAAAATTAAAAAATTCTCAAAATTGGGTAACAAAAAATTAAAACCTGGATCGACACCTGTTCGTTTTAGATGTTACTAACTAAGGATTTCATTTAAAGGATATTCATATTTAAAAATTCACACAGTACTAGGGGCCGAAGTACACAAAGTACTTCCCTCAAGAGTAGGATTTCGATTTTCCTACTTCATTTTTACTTTCCGAACACTATAGTGAGGAAAGTATTGTAATCATGTCAAAAATCCGAATTCGAGATTTTGATGTTTCTATACGTTTCGAGGTCCCTTCAGTCCGTTTTCACTATTTTTGCGATGATGTATGTATGTATGTGTGTGTGTATGTCTGTGAGTGAACACGCTAGCGTCTAAACGCTTTGTTCGAATAAGCTGAAAGTTGGTGCGTATATTGTAAGTCACCATAGTACGAACCCTATAGATTTTGGAGAATCTAGCACTTATAGTTTTTTTACAGGGACACAAAGAAAAATTCTTTATCATTATGGTCTATGGGACCAAAATCTTAAAAGTGCGATAGCATCTAAACGCCTTCTTCAATTGAGCAAAAAATTTATACACATATTATGGGTCACAGTTACTCAATCTGTATACAGTTTGGAGAATCTGGCACTTACAGTTTCTTTACAGGGGCACAAAGAAAAATTCTTTATCATTATGGCCAATGGGGCCAAATTTTTAAAAGTGCGATAGCGTCTAAACGCTTATTTAATCTGAACAAAAAAATTGTACACATGTTATAGGTCACAGTTGCACGAACTGTATAGATTTTGGTGAATTTAGCACTTACAGTTTTTTTACAGGGACACAAAGAAAAATTCTTTATCATTATGGCCTGTGGGACCAACTTTTTACTTTCTTCTATATTCAATAGAAGAAGTATTGGATTCGTAAAATTTTTCGACCTCGGGTTTTTGATGGATTTACACGTTTTGAGAGCTGTAGAACACGATTTGACCATTTTTAGAAAATGTCTCTCTGTTTGTCTGTCAGTCTTTGCGTGTGTGTGACAAACTTTTGTGGCAACTGTATCTCAGGAACTACTTCACAGAATTTCATACAAATTGGTATGTAGTTGCACCTTGACATAAATTAGTGCCTATCAACTTTTGGTAAAAATTGTCTTACAGGTTGCGTTGCCATCCCGCTTTTTCTAAATTTTTAACATGGTATTATAGTACAAAATTTTGTATTAATGTGCATAAAGAGAATTATTTTTTAATAATCATTATGAAATTTACCAGAATTATTTGTAATAGAGATAGTCAACTGGGAAATTTTTTTTGTATGTGTAGGAGCCTCGCCTCCCCCCCCCCCCGGGGGGGGAATTCCCCCCTCGAGGGGAGTAAATTTTCATGATGGGTATCTTTCAAAAGAGCTCGCCAGTACCTTTTAAACGAATGGTTGAACCATAGATCTGCGATAATTTAAAATGAAGTTATCGATTTTTTTTAATGTAATATTGACAATAAAATTGACTTTTTTTGGATATTTAGTGTTATACTACTTCTCTAATATGGAAATCATCTGCATTATCATGGAAGATATTTTTTTTAAATAATAATTTTAATAAATTATTTTTACTGAGTGAATTTGTATGGGAAAATATAGAAGAAAGTCATGTGGTGGCCACAACATACTAGTTAAAAGTGCGATAGCATCTAATTGCACTTTTAACACATAAATTTTCACATAACTTACACATCTTACACATAAATTTTCAGCTCAATTGAATAAGGCGTTTATAAAAGCCTTATTCAATTGAGCTGAAAATTTATATGAATATTATAAATCACTGTTGCACTAACTATAAGCATTTTGGTGAATTATAGGTTTTTTTACAGTTTTTTTTTTTTTTTTTTTTTTTTTTTTTACATTTATAGGTTTTTTTACAGGGACACAACGAAAATTCTTTATCATTATGATCTATGGGCTCAAAGTTCAGTAGCGTTAAATAAAACATCGTGTAGTATATGGAGAAAAATACTCAAACACTTTATTATGGTTTTATCTCTTTTGTTTGTTTAACAATTCCTCTTTCTTTACTTTATCTACAAAACTGTTAATTACTCAATGTTCGGAAAGTCGAGTGGAGCCACTCCAGATTTTTTGAAATGATGAATGAATTGACTATAACCCGGGTACTGATCTTGCAAAATCACGACATAAACTGTGACAACAAACATTTCTTGAACATAAAACGGCTTCATGGAGCGTCTAGTGCCTGAGTGTGGGATTAAAATGAAATACATATGTGTAATCCTTACAAGTACCATTGACATTTCTTCCACAAAATCGATTTTATACGCATTTGCATCTAATGGTCCTTTAAATTATCATTCGGTAAATAAAGCGTTAATGCATATTTTATCTAGACGTCTGTGCGGGTATTGAAATTTCAAGCCTCGTCCTTATCTAAGGCGCATGGTAACTATCTTGGCCCAACCCGACCGAAGTAATAACAAAAATTGGTAGCCAGCCATTCGTAACTGACCAGCATGGTAGCAATTTTGGACAGAAGACCAGACCCCGAAAAAGAAATAAAAGTATAATCTTAACCAGTCTATTTCTCCTTTCTTGGATTATGGCGGGGGCCAGACTGAGTACGGTCTTGGAACAGACCGGATCGCGTGCAGTTCTTGACACATTTTTATTATGTTTCGTAATGTTAACAAGTGTTTTGTAATTGATGCATGATTTTCTTTACTTTTTCTGTAATATGGATTTATGTAAAAAAATAAATAAATAAATAAAATAAAATAAAATAATTATTTTAATAATTTTATGTTGTATTTTTAGTATTTTTTAATTTGAAAGTAAATTAAAGAAATAGACTTTGGGCCTCAAGAAAATAAATTTCATTTTTTGAAAAAGAACATACCACAACAATGCAATATAACTTTTCCGTGCAGAGTTCTTTAATTAAAAAAAAAAAAAAAAGTTTTTTTTTCTTATTCTACCTCTGTAAACATGCGTCCATGAGCAAACAAAATAAACGATGGAAATAATTTTCTCAGTAAAATAAAATAAGTAGCAGTTAATGTGAAGTATACTGACAACGCTGATAACATTTCTCTGCCGAATTTCTCTTTCTCAAAATCTCACGAGAATAGAACGTCTGCTGCCTTGTATGTAATACTGTAATTTGGCTGACCGCCAAATTTAATCCCGGTAGTAAACCATAAGAAATCACTTAAAGCTTTTCAAGAGAAAGTCTTGTCAATTAGAATCTAAATCTGCACTCTTGTACGGATTCTTTTAGAAATTTCTGCCTAATAACGCAGTTATCCATTGCTAATTAACCAACATGCGAACTAAATTATTCCGCTTTTGTATTTAGTTTAAGATATTCAGAGCGTGTTTTGAAAATTTGCTTTTCTCGTTTTACTTCAGCTCTTCTGAAATATTAGTTTCGTTTATAAGGAAAGTACAGCACTAGTAGTGCTTTCTCTAATTAATTTGAAGCTTGGACGTGCAGTTGTGTATTAAATAGGATAGGTGTTAAATTAAAATTAATAACGATATATATCGTTATTAATTTTGGTTTTTATTCGAAATGTTATTCGAGGATAGGTGTTAAACCAAAATTAATAACGATATATATCGTTATTAATTTTGGTTTTTATTCGAAATGTTATTCGATTTAACTATGTTGTACAGATTATATGTATTTTTGTCTTTGTTATTTTGTTTTTGTTTGTCATTTATCCACCAGTTTTTTATTCGTATTCATATGATATTTCAAATGTGTAATTGTCCACCAATTTTTTATTCGCAGTCATATGATATTTCTAATAACTTTTCGCTACTACACTCCTTCTCATATTTATAAGGACATTTTATATTTTTAAATAACTAATGTAAAAATAATTGCGAACAAGATTATACTAAGTACACTTAATATATCTAGTATTCTGAAAACCAAAATTGCTATAATTTTTTTAATATGAAACAAAATTAATAAAAAATAATGCAAAATGTGTTTTTCTCCACGTTTTTAGATGTTCATAATTATAGGGACATTCCAGATTTTTTCGTTTTATTTAACTTACTGGCGGATAAATTACAGTTGACATGCGAATTTGTTAACTACTGGGCTAGATTAATTCATATATCAGCTTTCAATTTTTTTTGGACTGACATTAATGATAATTCCTCGAAAAAAAAAAAGAACGTTCAAGTAGTGAAGTATGATAAATGTGTTTTTTAAGAGGAAGGATAATTTCAGACCGCCGAATTTCTAATGAAATTCGAAGGTCTAAAATTGCTGAAGGAAATGTGATCAAACGTTGAACTGCTGGTTCGATAGGAGAGAGATCTGATGCAAAATCAGAGTTGTTTTACAGAGATCGAAGACTCATAATTCCTCTTACTGTTCTACTCATAATGACTGCTGCTGAATTTGCTCGTAATTTGTAACGAAAGTTAGGATCCACATTTATGCATGTTTAAAATAATTAATAGTATGTTAAAATGAATAAAAAACCTGTAATAATCAATCAGCATTTAATGGGGGAAAGAACGTCTATGTTAAAGTTGAATAAAGACAATATTAAATGGTAAAATGTTGCATTTTCGGATGAAAAACATTTTATTCTTGATTAACCAAATGGTTTTAACAGTTACTGGCACGATCTGAAGCTAGCGAAAAACAGAGCAGATTTTTTAAAGGCAGATATGAATCGGGCATTTTAAAGGTGGATTTATGGTGCTCTGGGGAGCTGCTTCTACTGAAGGCAGAATGAATTTAGTAATTTTTTCTATTATTATGAACATCAAGAGAATATCCGCAAATTTTAAACGTGAAATTATCAAATTTTTGTTAGATTTTGGGGGTAATAATATTTTTTTCTACAAGACTTACATTTTTGCTCTACTTTTAGAGCAATAGGAAATAGTTTGAAGAAAGAAACTTCTGTATTATTGCCTTTCCCATGGCCTAAGAGTTGAAAAAACCATAACTTATGATATTAGAAATTAGAGCTGTACCGAGTACTCGTTATATACTCGGTACTCGGCCAGTTTGCCGAGTACTCGGGACTCGGCCAAATATGGACTAAGTATTCGGCCAATACCGAGTAGTTGTAAGAATTTCATTATTTTTATGTATTATTGAAAGAAATGTATTCATATGAGTTGTTTATTAATAACTAAACTAAAAAATATGAAAATATAAGCATAGTCATTAAACTTTTGCTGCAAACAGCTTTCTGCAGTTAAAACGAGCAAGCAGATTGCCACCAAACTCTGTATAGATATGAGCTTATCCATTTTAGTTACAAGAATTCTAGTATAACCAACTTGTATGCATGTAATATACAAATTTTTTTTTTATAAAAACTTATTGTATCTATAAAACAGACAAAAATAAAGTATTTTAGAAAAAAGAACCCTTATATAATACTAATATAGTAAATAAAACTTCAGTTACATATTTGTTCAAATAAAAGTAAGACACTTTTAAAACTGTAAGAAAAGATTGGTTTTTAATTTAAAAAATAATAATTATGAAAAAAATAAATACACTCAAATGTTATTAAAAATATATTTTAATAATCAAAAATGTTGTTTTTCAAATTATAGCCCAAAACCACGTATCTTTTTTACTCTTCTAGAATTTGAAGATTAAGGAAATCTATCATGTTTGAAATGATAAAATATTTATTTTAATGTTCCCATTTCATATGTGAACTTCATGATGCATCTTAAATTAAGCCTGAGTGTATAGAAACTTTTATATTCTCTAAGAATTATATGAGAATGATTCGCATCTGAGAAAAACTATATAATAAAGAATGAAGTTATTAGTTATTATGGTTTTAATAATCCACTAAGCTGGAAGTATCAAATATAACAATGATCCCAATTGTGTATATACACTACAAAAATTCTGAAACGTTTCATGAAAACATGCTGTTTGCCATTTAACTTAATTTCGTGTTAAAAAAGTCTTTTTAAATTTTAAGATGTGCGAAATTCTTCATGTCAATTATTCTATCATACAACTACTCGGTACTCGGCCGAGTAGTAAAAGGCCGAGTACTCGGTACTCGGCTACTCGGCCAAAGTGCTACTCGGTGCAGCACTATTAGAAATGTGCATGCAAGTGGAAAGCAATTTTAAATAGTTTACATGTATTAAGAATATCATATGCTATACGAAATGGTATTGAAATTGAATATTAAAAAAAATGGTATATATATATACCAGAGAGAATGTCTGACTGTTTCACCCTAAAAAGAGACCCCATAAAATATTAATTTAAAGAATAACTGAAAGAAATTACTAAAATTCGAGCTGTTCTTATAATTGTGAACACCTGAAAAATCACTTTTTTTTACCATATTTAAAGTTTTTTAAGATAGAAAAACGATAAAACTTTTTAAATATAGTCTATTAATGAAATTCAAATTAGTAAAAAATATATTTGATTAAATAATAGTGTTCAGTGTTTAGTTAATATAGAAAAACGGGTGTCCTTATAATTATGCGAAGGAGTGTATTTCAATTTCTTTATTTTTCTTTATTATTTTTTAATAACAAAAAAGGGATGGAATATGCCTCTGGCGTATAAATAGAATATGTAAATGATATGTATTTATGTATATTAAAGATAGATATTGATATTTAAAAGTAATTAACATAGATTCCGCTCAGCTGCGCATCATATCTTTTATTTATTTAATCTCATAAATTTTTACTGTAGTGCATACTATATTCATGTGTAAATAGAAATGAACTCTGTCGATCATTCAGCATTGTACAAACTAAAATGCCCTATCCACTAGGCTATCTTACCTACATTTCGATACCTTTACCTTATTCTATTTTGTTGTTTAGTACGATTACTTGAATGTTTAGTTTACGTGCTATTTCCAGTGTAAACATTCTCATAATGCACGCTTTTGAGAAATTTTGACACGTTAGGAAAATTTTAAATTTCGAATAACTTATTAAGTTCACATATTAGAATATTCATAGTGAATGATGTTCTTGCCACTACCATAAATGATATTTTAAAACTGGTCTGCTAACTACGACTAACTAGTTCAAAACTACGATGAAATTACTCCTTATAAATCGTGTTTTTGCGAAAATTTGTCCTATTCTTTTATGTTAGGAAAAACATAAATTTCGAATAACTTACAAAACTTTCAAAAGAGCTTGTTCATAGTTAATCAGGTTCATGCCAACATCCTAAAAATATTCTAAAAATGATCTGTCATCTTTGCAGTGAAAATAATACTCATAATACACATTTATATTAAAATTTACAATGTTCTTTTATGTTGAAAAATAATCTGGTGTGTCACTCACACGACTTTCTCTTACCCTGAAATTTAATCCTATAAATACAGCTTGCAGATTAATAGGTAAGATAACGAGTACTGTTATGTAAACCTATGTTAAACAATTCATATTAGGCTTCTGAAGAGTTTAATATGATAATTAGTTCTGTGTGAGGGGGGCTACCGCCCCCCTCAACCCCCCGTTTCAATAATGCACCTACATTTATATAGGATTTAATTCGGTTATTAAAAAATAATTCTCTTTTTAAAAAATAATTTCTTAAAATTATTATAAAAAAAAAATCTTTTATGATAAGGCAGACGATTTCCATATTAGAGAAGTAGTATAACACCAAATGTCCAAAAAAAGTCCATTTTATTCTCAATATTTAAAAAAATATATATATATATATATATATATATATATATATATATATATATATAAGAAAAAGTACGATTTTTTTCTAAGTTTTTTGTTTCGTTAAAAGTAAAAAAAAATCGATAACTTTGCTTTAAATTATCGCAGATCGATGGTTCAACCATTCGTTTTAAAGGTATTGGCGAGCTCATTTGAAAGATACCCATCATGAAAATTTACTCCCCTTGAGGGGGGACTTCCCCCCCAGGGGGGGAGGCGAGGCTCCTACATACACAATTTTTTTTTCCCAGGTAACTATCTCTATTACAAAAAATATATATTCGTTTCATTTGGTTTAGTGCAGTCTATAGACGTTAAACTCTACTTTCCTGCAATTTCCCCCATAGACGTAATGTATTAGAATTCTCTTGATTGTCCCTGTACACGAACCATTTGCTTGATCTTAACGAAAAGCTTACTGTGACGTCCCTATATGATACACATTTAGAATACCAAGTTTGAACTTTCTGCCATAATTTGTTCTTGAGATATGCTGATAACAGACAGACACACACACAGACACACAGACCATTTGCTAAAAACATGATTTTCGTATTCAGGGGACCTCAAAACGTGTAAATATAACAAAATCTCGCGTTCGAAAATTTGACCCAAAAACAATACTTTCTCTACCTAATGGGTAAGAGAAAGTAAAAAATCGTAAATTTCGAATAACGAAATTTTAAAAATTCTGCAATTTTCGGAAGTTACAAATAATTTGCGAAAACATATTGTAATTTTTACTTTCTCTTACCCATAAGGTAGAGAAAGTATTGTTTTTAGGTCAAATTTTCGAACTCGAGATTTTGTTATATTTACACGTTTTGAGGTCCCCTGAATACGAAAATCATGTTTTTAGCAAATGGTCTGTGTGTATGTCGGTGTGTCTGTCTGTGTGTCTGTCTGTTATCAGCATATCTCAAAAACAAATTATGGCAGAAAGTTCAAACTTGGTATTCTAAATGTGTATCATATAGGGATGCTACAGTAAGCTTTTCGTTAAGATCAAGCTAATGGTTTGTGTACAGGGACAATCAAGAGAATTCTAATACATTACGTCTATGGGGGAAATTGCAGGAAAGTAGAGTTTAACGTCTATAGACTGCACTAAACCAAATGAAACGAATATATATATTTTGTAATAGAGATAGTTAACTGGGAAAATTTTTTTGTGTATGTAGGAGCGTCGCCTCCCCCCCCCCTCCCCCCGGGGGGGAAGTCCCCCCTCGAGGGGAGTAAATTTTCATGATGGGTATCTTTCAAAAGAGCTCGCCAATACCTTTAAAACGAATGGTTGAACCATCGATCTGAGATAATTTAAAACAAAGTTATCGATTTTTTTTTACTTTTAACGAAAAAAAAACTTAGAAAAAAAAATCGTACTTTATTTTTTATTTTATTTTATTTTTTAATTTTGAGAATAAAATGGACTTTTTTTTGGATATTTGGTGTTATACTACTTCTCTAATATGGAAATCGTCTGCATTATCATGAAAGATAATTTTTTTAAATAATAATTTTAATAAATTATTTTTTAAAAACAGACTTATTTTTTAATAACCGAATTAAATTCTATATAAATGTAGGTGCATTAATGAAACGGGGGATTGAGGGGGGCGGAGCCCCCCTCACACAGATCTAATTATCATATTAAACTCTTCAGAAGCCTAATATGAATTGTTTAACATAGGTTTACATAACAGTACTCGTTATCTTACCTATTAATCTGCAACCTGTATTTATTGCATTAAATTTCAGGGTAAGAGAAAGTCGTGTGTGTGACACACCAGATTATTTTTATAATTTACTTTATTGGCAAAGTTTATAACAACTCTTTCTCAAAGCGTTTTATCTTATACCAGTTAATTATTTATTGTGTATATTTCTCCTATTTTGTTCTTGTGCAGTTTTATAATCAATTTTTAAAGTAATCGTTATATCTGATTACAATATTTTAATTTTCAAATCCATTGCAAGCGCTACATTTTAGACTTAATCTGCTTTTGAAGGAGCCGTTGCGGTAACGTTTTTGAGACTAAATTGTGTTTCAAGGTCTTTTCAGTTTCATTAATTCTTTAAATAAGACCAATTTCCTTTATTAAAAATCTTTTTAGTGTTTTTGAAGGAACTTAGTGTACGCTTTGAGACACGTACACCTCTAAGTTAACGCTAAGAAAAGAACACTTTTTCAAACTTTGTTATGCCATAAAAATTTCTTGAAATTAAATTTTATTATCTATTTAATACTTCTCTAACGTGGACCAGTTACAATTATTTTTTGTAGAAACGATACGATAGTGGTGAAATTAATAAAATACGCGAAGATAAAAAAAAAATATCTACCGTAATTTAGTGTATATAAGCCGCAGCTTATTAAAATGTTGCGAAAAAAACAATGCTCTTAGATAAACCGCACCGGAAGGTAAGCCGCGGCTTATGCAAGCATTGTTACTACGATGTGACCGATAAATAAGGAAAAAAGATATCAGTTTTTTGACATCTACGCAAGTTAATAAAAAGAATAAATTACTAATTATAAATGAAAATAATAAATTATTTAAAAATAATTCGGTGTAAAGAAAATAAAATCAAACTATACATGTATGCAGATGTAATGCAACAAATATGAGAAACACGGGAACAAGATGGTGGAATCCGGGCATATATGCAAAGTCATAAAAATAATTAATTATAAATAAAAGTAATAAATTATTTTAAAAAGCACTGTATATAAAAATAATAATAATAAACAAAACAAAGCCAGTATATAAATACGGTGCAAAAGATCAAAAACAAGGGAACAAGGTGGCGAACTCCAGACGTACATGTAAATTAATCAAAATAAGAGATTATTAGTTAATAAATAAGAGATTGTAAGCGTGAAAATAAGGGATTATAAACGTGAATCAGTGCTCGAGAAACTCGAATACTAAACTTCCGTTTTTGGGGGAGTTCGACTGTTCCAAGAAGTATGGATGACGGAATTTGCCATTATCATTGGATATTCCGCACTGATAGATAAGCCGCAGTCCCCAAAAATCAATGATTTTTTAAAGATAGCTCGCGGCGTATATTCACTAAAATGCAGTATGTAATATGTTTCTCTAACGTGGACTAGTTACAATTATTTTTTGTAGAAACGATACGATAGTGGTGAAATTAATAAAATACGCGAGGATAAAAAAATATTTAAAGATGAACAAAAACCAGTTGACTCAGCTCATTGAACTAATAAGAAAAAATAACGACATTTGTTTCATGACATTATTTTATGGAAAAATATATTTTTAAAAGTTACTTCTTCAGTCAGAATCTTTGCAAGCGTCACTTTTAACCTAGCATTATTTTAAAGATATATACAGAATATGAATCATTATCATAAACTGACTATAAAACGCAATCACAAAAGGTATAATTTTTTTTTTCTTTCAACAAAAATTATGTAAAAATAAATAAAATGTCATCGCACTCTTGGCGATAAAAATTTACAAAGAGTCATGGGGTTCTTTGCTAAAACCTCACTGCCTGCGGAAGTATGAAACTGGGTCATCAGCCAGGAATTTTATTTTGAAACATTTCTTTAAATGATTCTGGTTTCACTGTTGCACAATATTTATTTGGTTACAATAATAATTTGGCTTTTGGTAAATTAAAATTTTAATTAGGTGGTGAAATTGGTGTAAGAGTTATGAGTTTCAAATTTTAAAGGTAAATAAGAAAAGAAACAAAGTGCGAAAATTTCGCATGGGTTTGCTAGTTTAATATAAATTCTTAGTAAATTACCTTAATAAAACCTAATAAAATTTCTTAAATATTAAGAATTACAATAAAATTCATGTTATGTGTTTATTAAATGATCTCAAATGAAAAAGTAATATTCATAAAATGGTCTGAATCTAAAAACATTTAATTAAAGCTACAAAATTATTTTAATAATACCCTGTATTATGTCATCTTTTATATTAGTGAAAACTTCACCTTCAGTAATTTCTTTTTTTTTTTTTTTTTTTGCAGCTTTTTAATGCATTACACAAATTAAATAGAAAAATATGTTTAATTATAACTAAGTTACTACAATTATAATCGTGTTAATATTATGGTATGCAGTGCATTGCTTCTTTTCAGGCTTAACATCGAATGTATTAAGGATCTTATCTTTTTTTTTTTTTGTCTTATATGTTCATTTATAAGTTTGAATACATGAGCGTAACATAAACATGATATATATCTATTTTCTTATATTGATTTAAAAAAAAAAGAAAAAGCTTTTCTTTTTGAAATAAGTATGATAAAAATGAAATCTCGAAATCCTCTCGATCGACGAGAAGAATATATTGGAAATTCAATTGTGGAGACTTCTTACTACAAAAATTTCATTAGTAATTTTCAAGACTGTTCTCAACAATAACTTTTTTTTATTATTCTGTGACTTTTTTTTTTTTTTTTCGTATCTTATAGGTATTGTTTGATAAAATAATTTCATTGTCTGAAAATTGAATTTTCACTTTGCTTTGAAACTTATAGATATTCGAATTTGTAGAGAGAAGTTGAATGTTCAAGTCGGTGCAGCATCGGCATGAAATATAAGCAATCCAATTAAAGCAAATGAAATTGCATTGTATTTTTGCATTTGTGTATGTTTTCCTTGGTTTTTATTCTTTTACTTTTTATAGAAGGTTTATCAATCAAAGTAGACGGATAAAAAATCAATGTTAACTGTAAATCTTCCAAGACTATAGAACCCCCCCCCCCCTTTTTTTTTTCCCGTCTCCAACGCACTCTCAAATTAAAATGAAACTTGTGTAGAATCTTCAAAGCGAATATTTTTTCAAAAGTGAGAGAGAGAGAAATCAAAATTTAGAAGCAGTTATTTTTTTTATTTTTTTTTTTGGGGGGGGGGGACTTTTGTGTAAATTTTAAGAAATAATTGTCTTCTTTTCTGAAGTTTCCAACTTTTTAGGGATAGAGAAAAAAAAATTGAAATCGTTTATAATAATTAATTTGCGTTGAATATCCATGCATATTTTTGCTATATACCAAAAATAAGTTATAGAGGAAAAAAAAATTCAGAAATTAAGTTTTTTTTTTTTTTTTTTTTTTTTTTTTTTTTTTTTACTTTTTGTGTAAATTTTAGGAAATTGTCTTTTTTAGAGATTTTTTTTTTTTTTTTTTTTTTAAATCGTTGAGATAATAATGAACTTGCATTGAATATCCATGCATACTTTTGCTATATACAGAAAAGAAGTAATAGAGTGAAAAAAAAAAAAAAAAAAAATAGAAGCAATTTTTTCTTTCTTTCTGTTCGGTTTTCTTCTTTTTTGGAAAACTTTTGTGTAAATTTTCGGAAATAATTGTCTTCCGTTCTGAAGTTTCCAACTTATTAGGGATAGAGAAAAGTTTTAAAAATCGTTGCTAATAATTTTACATTGGATATCCATGCATATTTTTGCGGTATACTAAAAATTTTCGGTTTTTGCTATATCATAATTGCTAACTTTTAGGTTAAAAAATTTCTATTAAAAATTAGTGATAATAAACCTTATGGAAAAACCGGAAAAGTTACTAAATATGCTTTAACAGCATACAATCACCATCCATTTTACATATCTATAATGCATAATTTTTGAATGAATAAAAAAGACTGTATAATTTTCTTTTTTTAATGTTAGAAATTCGAATGTTGATGTGTCCATATACTTGCTTATTTATCTCATTTTTATTTGGGAATTTTAAATACCTTTTCTGCTTTTCCCATTTCTCTCTCACTCTTTCTTTTATCTGCATTTAATAGAAGAAAGTATTGGATTGGTAAAAATTTTTGACTTCCGGTTTTCGAGGAATGTACACGTTTTGAGACGTTCAGAATGCCATTTGACCATTTTTACTTTCTTCCAGGGTTGTTAAAGTGGGCCCAGCCCAGAAAAATCCGCCCGGGTTTTTCTGGGCGGGCCCACCAACAAAAACCCACTGGGTTTTTGCAAATAAGTGGGTTTTTGTTAAAAATTATTTATAATTTACAAATCCCATCTATAAAGTATAGGAAACACCTTACCTTTAAAGAAAAAACTCTAATTTTTATTGTCTAGAAAATAGTATTAAACATAAAAAGTACCTACAGTTATAAATATAATAAAAGCAAGCTTATCTTACTATAATTGGTTCAATTTTCCTTTTCCTGTAAAACCGAACGATATTTTTGTTTAACAGTGGACATTGTTAAACTTAAGTTATGGATACTGTTAACTTTAAAAAAAAAAAAAAAACTATGAGTGAAAGAATAAATAGTATATAAAGTGGAATACTTAGAAAATATTGTTGCCTCTATAATACACATATAGTCATTACTTGAAATCTGCATCTACTTATTAGTAATATAAGTTCAATTTTAAAATACCTTATTTTTGCTGGAAGAATTTAAGTAAGTACTCCTTAAAAAAAAAAAAAAAAAAAAGTGTAAGATAAGTAAATAAACTTTCACTCGTATTAAGCAGCCTGAAGCAAGAAAATAGTATTAAACATAAAAAGTAACTACAGTTATAAATATAATAAAAGCAAGTTTATCTTCTATAACTGGTTCAATTTTCCTTTTCCTGTAAAACTGAACAATATTTTTGTTTAACAGTGGACATAAATGTTATCCAGAATCAATATTTAAAATTAAATTGTTTAGTTTTAAAACTTTATAAAAATTTTATTTTAATTTTAGTAGCAACATAATTATAAATCTAATAAAATTTTCTTCTATAACCATTTCAACTATTAAAAAACTATCTGGTGTGTCACTCACACGGCTTTCTCTTACCCTGAAATTTAATACTATAAGTGCAGATTGGAGATTAAGGGTTAAGATAACGAGTATTGTTATGTAAACCTATGTTAAAACAATTCAAATTAGGCTTCGGAACAGCTTTATTTAACAAATAGTTCTATGTGAGGGGGCTACTGCCCCCCCTCAACCTGCCGTTTCACTATTGTACCTGCATTTAAATAGAATTTGAATCTGTTATTAAATTCAAAAGTTCAGTTAAAATTATTGAGACAACTTTCACAACATTCCTTAAAACTTATCAATCTTGATCAAACTTTTCTAGTAACTAAAACATTAACTTCAAAATACAACATTTGGATTGCCTGAAATTATTTGTTTTTAATTTACTCTACCAGACACAGACAAAGGTCAAACGTTAAAGACTTGACTTGGGTTTCAGGAAGCCTCAAAACATGTAAATATACAAAAATCCAAGCGATGAATATTTAGCTTAAAAAAATACATTATTTACCATATGGCTATGAGGAATTACTTTCAATTACTGAACAGCTTTCCTGGACTTGGTAAAATATTGCAGGAAAGCACTTCCACTAACATTAATAAAATCTTTTTGTAAAAAAATAGAACCGACTCCAAAAAGCAACTAATTGCGCCTAAAAGTATAAAATAATTTCCTTCGCCAAACAACCTATAACACTACAATTAATCATAACTTTTGAAGTCGGCGCAAAATTAAATAAAATTAAATTAGTTTTTAAAGGCTTGTTTTTAGATCGGTAGCAATAAATGCTGTTGTCTCGAATGATCCATTTTCATGTTTCCTTTATTATTTTATCAATGTATACAACTCGTTCATTAGTAGCATCTACGTAGAACAGTGAACATTCTTCACAATGCGGTATTTATGTTTCTACGAAGTTAGAGTTCCCTTTGCAAATTTGGTATAAGTTTGATAACTATCATCCTTGGTGACTTTTGGATTTGGTGATCAAAGCGTAATGCGAAAATATACACGCAATATGTATATTTTCATAATATATATCGTATGAAGTATTGTTTCGTATTCTTGATTACTCTCTTAATATACCTTATCAAAACAATCATGATATCCCAAAGATATTAAATATGTTTGCCAGATAATTTTGCGATTTTTCTTTCACCAAGGACGTCAGATACCAGCATCTTCACCAACTTTTGCTGCTTACGAAATTTTATTTGTTTTTTTCAATCAAGGTAGTTTTTGGCTGAGTTTTGCAGGTGACAATGTGAGATGTGTATTTTGAATAGGATTTGATTTTTGTGTTGAATAAAGGTATGAATTTTTATTTAATTTTGCGCCGACTTCAAAAGTTATGATTAATTGTAGTGTTATAGGTTGTTTGGCGAAGGAAATTATTTTATACTTTTAGGCGCAATTAGTTGCTTTTTGGAGTCGGTTCTATTTTTTTACAAAAAGATTTTATTTTTCTCTTTTCGGTGAAAACTTATTCATATAGCAGAACATCAGAAGACGTTCGACGGCAGTTTCACAAATCACAACTTCCAAGAAAAGTGACATAACTCAAAAAAAAAAGGTTTATGTCACTGAAAAATACATGAAATTCAGCCAATGTGAACAAAAAAGTTGCATCTCCACCGAGAAAGTTATTCGCTCGAAAGACAGTTGTGCCAGTTTTATTCTAGTCAAGTTACTTTTAAGTTGATTTTTCTCAAATGCTGCATTTTTAAGTTGGGTCACTTTTGTTGCCTTTATCGGACATGAGCAAAAAACTTTTTATTGAACGAACATACGTTAAATTAAAAAATCTTTAGAAATGCAAAGAACGGATACGCTGTGTTCGTAACCAAAAATTCTGTTAGGCATATATATTGAACTTTACAGTGAATACGTGTCACCCGCTGCGCTGGAAATTGAGCAGTGTAAAGTTCAAACAAAGAGCAAAATATGCATTGCAGCTGACGGACGGAAGTTTCAACATCGATATTTACATACTGCTTTTACTAGTGTAGCTGCATGTGTTCAGCAGTTAGAGTGAGAACAGACTTTTGTGAGTATCCTGTAATTTGTTTATACCTTAATGAAATCATAATGAAACGTATTTCAGACCAAGATCATTACGAAAAAAAAAAAAAAAAAAAAAAAAAAAATATTAAAATTAAATCGTCTCTTACAAAGTTATAAGCTATCAAATTTCAACAACAACAACAATGAGAAACATAGTTTGTATTGAGAACCTCTTCCTTTACGAAGTCGGTTTAAAACGTCTATGCGTTAATCAATGTGACCGCTTACAATAACCATACTTTGAATTTTTCATAGCATAAATATCACCCGCTAAGCTACAGCATATGCATTGTCGTTCAAGTGTGCACAAAATAGGAAATTGTGAACAAATGTCTGAACTATTTTTTCCTACTAGATCGATGATGCTCTGCAATTTCGTAATTCACTTTTTTCTCCTGTCTTAAACCGTTTACGAGATAGGAACGCTAACTCCACTGTTTTCCACCAGGTGGCGCTGTAGACGGTTGAATCACGTAGCATATGTCCACTTTGCTATACCTACGTACCACGTTTATGACTATAGCTGCAGGTGTTCAGCAGTTAAAATAATCGGGACTGACATTTTTGGGCACTCTGTATTTTCTTTTGATCGTAAAGATATTACAATGGGACTTATTTCAGACCAAGACCTTTACAATAAAACAAAAAGTATCAAAATCAGATCATCTGTTCAGAAGTTATGAGCTAAGAAACAGAAACAAAAACAAAAAAACATACGCTATGAATTGAGAAAATCCTCCTTTTTGAAGTCGGTTAATTAGAGCATCTCTTACGAAGTTATAAGCTTACAAACATCAAACACAACACATAGTTCGAATTAAGAACACCCTGCTTTCTGAAGTTGGTTGAAAACGTCTGGGCGCTAATCGATGTTACCGCTTACAGTAACAGTACTTTGAACCACAGAGTATACGTGTCATCCACTACGCTGCAAAGTGTGCAACGTAGTTCAGGTGTGCACAGTGCAGTAAATTACGAGAAAACTACTGCACGTTTTAAGCGTTCTATTTTTAGCAATAAGGTCTAAAAACTGTCTTTTCGTAGTAAATCGTTGATGCTCTACAATTTCGTAATTAACTTTTCTCACATCTTGAACGGTTTTTGAGATAGAACGCTAATTCCGATGTTTTTCACCAGATTCCGCTTTATGTTCTTTAGATTGTAAAGATATTACAGTGGGACCTACTTCAGACCAAGATCTTTACAACAAAACAAAAAGTATCAAGTAACCGTATTTTGAATTATATAGCGTATGTCTCACCAGCTACGCTACAACGTGTGAAATGTAGCTTAAGTGTGCATAGTGTAAGAGTAAGAAATTGCGAACAAACAAATGCACGTTTTTAGCATTGCACTTTTAGCATCAAAGTCTAAACTATCTTTTCTTACTATATCGATGATGCTCTGCAATTTTATAATTCACTTTTTTCCCCCTGTCTTGAACCGTTTCCGAGATAGGAACGCTAACATGAATGTCTAAACTATCTTTTTGTACTAAATCGGTGATACTCTTGAACTTCGTAATTCACTTTTTTTTCTCTAGAACCGTTTTCGAGATAGGAACACTAACTCCGCTATTTTCCACCAGGTGGCGCTGCAAGCGGTTTAACCTTGTACTGCATGGCGACTTTGCTATACTTACATTTTTATCACTATAGCTGCAGCCGTTTAGCAGTTAAAAGAGTTGGGACTGATTTTTTTGGGCACCCTGTATTTTCTTTAGATCGTAAAGATATTACCATGGGACCTATTTCAGACCAAGACCTTTTCAACAAAACAAAAAGTATCAAAATCGGAGCATCCGTTCAGAAGTTATGAGCTAACAAACATAAAAAAAACATACGGTTTGAATTGAGAACCTTCCTTCTTTTTTTGAAGTCGGTTAAAAAAGAATGTTATGGCTTAAATATTGGCAGCCCTGTATATCTTCTAAAAGTTATGTACACATCACGTGGAGGACATAAATATAATCCTATACTAATAACACATGGCACAACCTAAAGTACACTTCCACCAATTTTCAAGTATTGTCGTACTATAATCTATTTCTTTTGCATAGCCCTGTAAATGAAGTGAATAATTTCTATACCATATTCTACACAAAACATGTTTTTACGTATAGAAAATATATATATTCGTTTCATTTTGTTTAGTGCAGTCTATAGATTTAAACTCTACTTACCTGCAATTTTCCCCATAGGTGTAATGTATTTGAATTCTCTTGTGTGTCCCGTCCCTGTACACAAACCATTTTCTTGATTTAAACGAAAAGTTTAGTGTAGCATCCCTATATGATACACATTTAGAATACCAAGTTTGAACTTTCTGCTATAATTTGTGTTTGAGATATGCTGATAACAGACCAAACACTGAAAACATGAGTTTTAGATTCAGGTGACCTCAAAACATGTAAATAAAACAAAAATTCAATTTTGAAAATTTGACCCAAAAACAATACTTTTTCAACATTATGGATAAGAGAAAGGAAAAAAGAAAAGATAAAGCAGTGCAACTTATTTTTATAATTAAAAAAAAAAAAATTAAATGATAATGTATTGTACTTAAGAATTTAAATTCTTTTATTTTATCAGTTATTGTCATTAAGAATATTTATTTTGAATAAGCATACATTAAAATAAAATATAGCTTAATCTTACTAATTAACACTATTTTAATATTAGAATCAAACCAATTTTGATTTCTAAGATAAATATTAGATTAATTATTAATTAGTATTTTAATATAATTAGCTGTACTACAATTAATATGCTAAATAACATATATCTGACATTGCAATGCAAATGTATTCAAACAAAAGCCCAGAAAACCCCGCAAAAACCCAAGTGGGTTGGGTTTTTCTAGAAAAACCCGGGTTTTTGCCAACCCTGCTTTCTTCTATATTTATTAAAATTAAGTATTCCATTCGTAAATATTTTTAAGTTCTGGTTTTCGATAAATTTACGCGTCTTTTAAGAGTCTCAGAACAAGATTTGACCCATTTTTTAGTAAATGTCTGTCTCTGTTTGTGTGTCAAAAAATTTACTAGCACCTCTAACTCAAGAATTAATGATGCACATAATTTATATGAATTTATAATTATTTGCACTTTGACATAAATTAGTGTCTATCCATGTTTGATGAAAATAGGACAGATGGCGGTTTCCATTTTGTTTTTTCAGAAATTTAAATATGGCAATATAAGACAAAATTGCGTATAAATTTGTGCTTAATGTAACTTGTGCTTAATGAGGAACATTTTAACGAATCATTGTGAAATTAAAAAGAAAATTTTATAATATTAATAGTCATGGCCAACTAGGGAAAAAAATGTTGTAGATGTAGGAACGTTTTGCACCTCAAAGAATTACATACAAATTTGCCTAACTTGCTGATTCACACAATCTAGCCGAAAGTATGCCAGTGTCATTTATTACCGTTTGAATTAAATTTTCTGGTAGCCTTTTCAAAAAATTGAACGTGTATATAACAGAACAGCAACCATGTTGTCTCTAAAGTTTTAAATTTGGCGAGTAAAAGAAATGTAACGCGAACAAGAATTATGATAACAACCATCCTATTTTACTCCTTGACCAAAATGTAAACCTAACAACACGACCGTTAACTTGATTTCCACTCCACTCCACGTATATCGTATTTAATTTGTAATATTAATAATTTTCTATTTGATTATAAAAATTATAAAAAGCATCACAGAACTGATGTTTGAAAGTAATAAGCGCAAAACGGAATAAACACCATAAAATGCAATAACTCACAATAATTGTTTCGGGTTGAAAGAAAACACGACCATTCGTCAGATCAATAAAGTAGGCACGAGTGCTGAAAACAAACTTCTTTGTTTGTAGCACTCGTGCCTACTTTAACTCAAATAAATAAATGCTTTTTTACATTTCATTAATAATTATATATCACGATATTTGCCGTGATTTCAATTTGACGAAAGTAATCGCCAATAGCAATGTATTTAAACGTTTCAATTATTCTTTTTATTTTTATTTTTGAAAATCGTTAAAATAAAGTGACGAGCGAAGCGGACAAAGCTTGCTAGTATTGTATAAAATTAATTACGAAATTTCAAGTAAATGAAATCTCTGTTGACATCTATACTTTAAAATTATAAAGATTGAGGTTGATGAATTCTCGCATCGTCTCAGCTATAAAAAGACTCTCACGACAATGGTTAGGGATGGAAGAGTAAAAACTGTTCTTTATCCCCTGCTCTTTAACCCATTTTGATGTCTGTGAAATGTCGAAGTTGATTTTCTTTTAATCACCATTGCTGTATGGATTAACGATAAATTTTCTTGATGGCCTGCAAGCCATAAACATCAAAAATTCCTATTTTTATATTGTATTTGCCATTTTCGTATCTGAAGCTTCTACCAATAAATGATTTTTCCTGGTAGAATGTTAGATTAGCGCTATCTCCATTTTCTTCGAAAAGTCCCCCCAAAATTGATTTTCTTTCGAATGTGATTTTTGTAATCTTGATTCTTTTTGCAAAAAGTTGGAGTTTTTCGGGTTATGACATTCTAATAAATGTTTTTAACGTTTAATTCTACATCTTTTACAAAGTTTATTACTTTCTTTTACCCATACAATGATAGAGAAAAAAAAAAAAAATTCTTTTTTTGAGTCAAATTTTTAAAATTGAGTTTTTTCTATATTTACACGTTTTTAAAGTCCCCCGAATCCAGAAATCTTTTTTTTTTTTTTAACAGCAGTTCTCTATGTGTGTTTGTATGTATACCTCTACCTAAGGGAAAATATTAGCAGGAAGTCCAAATTAGGTATTCTAAAATTATCATGTAGTGATGCTACAGTAAATTTTTCGTTGAGATTAGGTTCGTGTGCAGGGACATCCAAGAGGCACACAATTTACATACTGCGTCTGTAAGCGAAATTTCTAGTAAGTACAGTTTAACATGTCTAGACTTCAAACGAAATGAAATGAACATATACTTTTCTATGCATGAAAGCATGTTTAGTATAGGATATGGTACAAAAATCATTTAAGATTGGCTTACAGAGTCATACAAAAGATTTATTTTAGGACAGTTACTTAGAAATCGCTGAAAATGCATTTGAAGTTTGTGAAGTGTGTTTTTCATATTGTGCTAAATTAAGTTTACTATGTAGTGTGGGTATAACTTCTAGACAATATACAGGGCAATTTAAAATTCAGTGAATATATTCTTCTTTATTGATATTGAATGTTAATGAAAAGGTTTTAATCCATTTTACCGCATTTCCAGCAAAACTGTTAAAGGATGAGAATTAATTTTTCATACCCAATGGTAAACAAAGTTCTAGTTTGAATTCTAAATTTCAACGCTGTTTTTTTTTTTTTTCCTGTAATTACGCGTTTTGAGATACCCTGAATACGAAAATCGAGTTTTAAGCGTTGATCTGTGTACATGTCTGTAATCAACTTAAGCAAAACAATTTTAGTATATTTAAATTGAGTATTTTGTTGGTTGTATGAAATCACTTGAAAATGCTGGCCAAGATCAATAAGATTCAAGGATTGGTGAGGCTGAAATTTGTGTAGTGTGTATAATTTTCAATAAACATATAAATTTAAAAACATCCTTTAATTTTTATGGATGCATTATGCTGAATCGAGCCCTTCATAAAAAAATATGTCTAATAAAACTGTTTTCAATTGTTTTTAAAGTATTATTTTTATACAGTACTTGTTATTTTACATCTTTAATCTGTTGTTATAGTAAATATTCAAGTGTAGGGTAAGAGAAAGTCAAATCAGTGATACATAAAATTATTTAGCCAATAAATTTCTGGAGATTTTTTGTTTTCCGAACTAAGCTATGCGGAAAATTTTTGAGAGAATTTGCTGAGAGCAGAAAAGAATAAATTCAAAAATATCCTGACTTTTTCATTGTAATTTATGACCGTGAAGCAGATTTTTTGTATCTTCATTTTTAAGTAGAATCTGTGTTATTTTCTGTTTAAATTCGATGTGTTCGCTTTTCGTATTCTGTAGTTTTTAAAGTTTTGTATTTTAAAACTAGAAAATTTTGCATATGTGAAATAACTATACTTAAAGAGTCTCATACTTTTAAAAATGTTCTAGTACAAGTAGAAAATGAATCTTGTTGCAATTGATCGTAATTTTTTAAAAATCTTCTTATTAAAATCACGCAAACTTTTTATGATGTTTAAGTGTGTTCTCAAGTTTTGGGAGGGGTTGATCCAGGTTTTAATTTTTGGGGCCCTTTTTTGTGAAAAACAAATTATTTTTGTGAAAATTTTATTTATTTTCGTGAAAAAAAGAATTGTCGCTAGAAACCTTTCATTTTAGCAGTTACTCTATCTAATGTTTAATATCAAGTTAATATTTTATTAAACAAGTATAGACACTCATTAAAAATAATACGGTAAACATGGAAAATTTTTATAAAAGTATTATTTTTATAAAACAAAATTTTGTGAAAGGGCTTTTTTTTTTTTTTTTTTTTTTTTTTTTTAATATAAATCTGAATTTTGTGAAGGGCCCCATTTTAAGGATTTAAATTTTGTGAAGGAGCCCATTTTAGAGATTTGAATTTTGTGAAGGGGCTGCAAACGGGTCCCAATTTTTGCCTGGATCGACTCCTGATTATTCGTAATTGAAATGAAAGATGTAATAAATTAATAAATTATTAATGTAGCAAAAATTTTCCAGTGTTATTTCACGATCCATAAGATAATTTGAAACTTACATATTAACATATAACATATTTTCCCGCCAAAACTACACTTTGTAGAATGAATCAATGATATAGAAATTATTTTGGTATAAAAGTACAATGAAAATTTGAAGAAATCACTAATTTATGAAAATTTTAATTAAATTATAATTTTTATCAAATTTTAATAAGAACTAAAATACTTGTGATCAACTGAAACAAACCAATTTTTCTGTGCGTACTGTGAATTTTTAACTATCAGATCACTTGAAGAATTCAGGCTGCATTTATTACTTTTTTGATCATGTAAAAAAGAAATTTATTGTCAAATATTACACTTCACTATTAATTTATGTTTTTTTTTTTCTAGTGGTTTTGTTGGATGGAAAATAAAAATTTTCCTGGTCAAATTTGTCGTATAAAAGTTTTAAAAATGTAACCTTTTGAAAATTAAAGATTTTTTTTCTTTTTTTATTATTATTATGGTAACATAATCTTCTTTACTACTTTATTTTGAATTTTATTTTATTTATTTATTTATTTATTTTCCGTTTACATTGTCCACTTATCTCTAACAGATAAAGAATTAATGTGTGCATTTCAATCTTTTCAGGATGCCCTGTACATTAGTAACTATTGAAATGGGAAGATAAAACAAAAATAAACAACTTGTAACAAATTGCGCTAGATGTTTTTCTTATTAATATTATTTTAAAAGTCGTTATTTCTACTCATTGAATCAGAAAAACAAATCACACAAGTACTCTCATGAATGCTAAATACTTCTGTACTACGCACTCTACTTTTATTTCTGTTTCTGTTAATCTCTTTCTGCTTCAGAGGTCAAACAACTGAAAACTAAAAGGAGGAAAGAAATAAAAAATCGGTCCTTCAGCGAGACGATTGTTTTATTTAGATTACAAAGCATGCAATTGATCTTCAATTGCTTTTTTCTTTTAAACTATGTCTGTGAAGATGAAGAAAAATTATTCTAAGTATTGATACTTTTTTTTTTTTCCCTATACGCATTCATTTTATTTTTCCACTTTATTTTAACAAACAAATCACTGTGTCTCCGGTTTTATTTTATTTTCTGCGTTCTTCATGATTTCTTTTTCAGTTGTGTATCTTTAAAAAGCGAAAGAAAAAGAGAAGAAGCTTAGGAAAATTATTAACGTTTGAAATAAGAGTACTTATTTTCGTTACGTTGTATTAACTGATCCATGACATTGAAGTAACAGAAACTTAGCTCATCATGATTTGTTTTGATAATTGTCGATTTGTTTTAAAAAGATTGTTTTATTATGTTACGAAAAACAAGCTTAAAGGACCGAAATTCAAAGAAATTATGTTAACTGTAAAATGATCCCCCCCCCCTTCCCTACACCACGATGTTTTTAAGCGACATTTTTTGTTTGTGTGCAGTGCATCCATTATCATTAATTTCATTTTTCCCTGTTTATTAATTTGATCCTTAAGACAGGGTTGGGTTCCTTCCGAAAGAAACTAGTTTCTTCCAGGACTGTGGAAGAAACGAATAGAACACATGTTCAAGATTAAAGTGTATTAACCTATATAAAAGAATTAAATTCAGAGCATAATATCAAATCTAAGCTCTATTACTTAGTTAATTATTATTAAAAATATTTTTTTTAAATAAGTTATTATTTAATAATAAATCTCAAATATCTATAGATGATGGGAATATACATCTTTAGAGGTATGGTGTTTTTGACTTTCCGAACACTATGGTGAGGAAAGTATTGTAATCATGTCAAAAATCCGAATTTGAGCTTGTGATGTTTCTATACGTTTCGTGGTTTGCTGAATCCGTTTTCACTATTTTTACGATGATGTATGTATGTATGCGTGTGTGTGTATGTATGTATGTATGTGTGTGTGTGTGTGCATGTGAGTGAACACGCTAACGTCTAAACGCTTTGCTCGAATGAGCTGTAAGTTGGTCACATGTTGCAAGTCACCGTAGCACGAACCCTATTGATTTTGATGAATGTAGCACTTATAGTTTTTTTTACAGGGACACAAAGAAAAATTCTTTATATTTATGGCCTATGGGACAAAAATCTTAAAAGTGCGATAGCATCTAAACGCCTTATTCAATTGAGCAAAAAATTTGTACACGTGTTATAGGTCAGAGTTGCGCCAACTGTATAGATTTTGGTGAATTTAGCACTTGCAGTTTTTTTTACAGAGACACAAAGAAAAATTCTTTATCATTATGGCCTGTGGGTCCAAATTTTTAAAAGTGCGATAGCATCTAAACGTTTTATTCAATTGAGCTGAAAATGTATATGAATATTAAATCACTGTTACACTAACTATAAGCATTTTGGTGAATCTAGCATTTATAGGTTTTTACAGGGACACAACGAAAACTTCTTTATCATTATGATCTATGGACTCAAAATTCAGTAGCGTTAAATAAAACATCGTGTAATATATGGAGAAAAATACTCAAACACTCTATTATGGTTTTCTCTCTTTTGTTTGTTTAAGAACTCCTCTTTCTTTACTTTATCTACAAAACTGTTAATTACTCAATGTTCGGAAAGTCGAGTGGAGTCACTCCAGATTTTTTTTTAAGTAGTTCTACTTCTACCATTTCTGTAAAAATAATCCCATTTTTTTTTTTTTTTTTTTTTTTTTTAATGTAAGAATACAAGATTATTATGCAATTTTAAAAGAAAAAAGTAATTAATTATACATTAGCTACTATTTTTTATAATTACTACTATTCATATTTTAATGTTTAAGAGATTAATGTTTTTAAAACTTTTTGCATAGATACTATCACATATTATTGTATGTTCAAATAAGTGCAAGTGATAATAGTTAGTGTAATTTTTAGTCAAATTATTTGTTCACTATTTTTTTTTAGAATACAATCCTTTCCTTTGTATGAATGATACATTAAGCTGATACACCGATAAACTGTATGAATACGTTAAAATATTTTTAAACTCCCCTACAAGTTATCTAGCATTAAATCCCCCCCCCCCTTTCCTCCAATATTTTGCATTCATCTATTCTAAGTTGAGAAACCAATTGCAACATTCAACTGCTAAAAAACTTTTAGTTATATTGTGTTACACTGCGATAAAGAAAATGAGGAATTTGATGACATTTCATACTATATAGTAATTATCGCTTTTTTGTTCGTTTAATTAACTAACTGTTAGTTAAAGCTCTATCAGAAAGTAAGAAAGCGATACATACTATTTAACTATCAGTTAAAGAAATAACATATTGTTTAGATAATGGAACTTTATACTGGTTAAAATGAAATTGATTTCTTTAATGGATTTTGGCTAATAACTAAATTTACTTAAAGTTGTTAATTTGAAAAATGCGTTCATTGAATCTTACAAAGTTACAATTTATGTAGTAAATTTTAAAGAAAAGCAGTTTCTTCCATTTCTTCTGGCCGGTTTTTCTACCTTGGAAGAAACTTGCCAACCCTGCCTTAAGAATAATACTGTTACGTAAAACTTATCGACCTTCTTGTGTGAGAAAGTAGTTCCTAAATAAATAGGCAGGTTCTAGTTGATGAATGCTCTTTATTCAACGTAACTTCTCGAATCAATACAACAAAAGTGTGATTACAACGAATATTCTGGAAACAGTCAATAGTACTTTTACTTCGTCGAATATTCTAGTAGCAGTCCAATGTGAAGTTGCCACTCGTACTGCAAACAAAAACTCTTTTCGTTAGAATTTCAGGAATATTTTCATGAAATCACAATCATTCCTGGTTAAAAAAAAAAAAAAAAAAAAAAAAAAAGCGAAAAGATAAATTTTTTTTTAAGCGGAACAAAATATTAAAAATGTGAAAAATCAATTTTTTGAAAACAAGTTTAATTTAACGATTATGAATTTCTTAAGTGTGAAAACGGAATAAAAAAAAAAAAATAAAATAAAAAAAACTTCTGATAATGAATAATTGGGGAACCAGATTTTCCTATAGAAAAACAAGGATTTCACTGTCGCGAGGTTAGGTATTATACTCTTTTAATTTCTGTTTCCTCATCATACTGTAAGTATAGGAACTTCAATATTCCTAAAAAAAAAAAAAAAAAAAAAAAAAGAAATTCTACCACTTTTTATGTAATTTACTGTTTTAGACTTTTGTAGCATGAGGAATCCGAAAATTATAAAATCAATGTGGCGTCTGTAGGTTAGTCAGTTTGTCATTCTATGTAGACATTATTAAAAACCAATGTTAATAAGAAAGTCTGACCAGTTTTAAAATATCACTTATGGATACCGACAAGAACGCTTTACTTGTGAATTCTTAATTTTTCTTCCTGGTAAAATCAGGATTGTTTGGTAATTCCTGATTTGGTAAAATCAGGAATCCCGGGTTTCTACAGGAAAAATCTAGCCCAGTGTGTTTTGTCAGGTATTTTGGGGTTTTATCGATGATTTTCGGTTTTTTTTTTTAAGAGTTTTGAGAAATATTATTATTATTACTCTCTCTCTTGTAATGTGAAGTATATTATTAAAAAGATTATTTAAAGAATGAAACGATAATTATTCACTAAAAAAAAAAAAAAAAAAAAAAAAAAATCTAAAGTCTTTTTAAAATTGAGACATAAGAAAATTAAAAATAGATAAATACATAATTGTGCTTTAAATCTTCTAAAATTCTCTTTATCTATCCTTTATAGTAAAAAAAAAAACTGGATTTAAATATGAATTTAGTGTTACTTTATAATTTTTTTGTATTCAACAGATATTCATCAAACATTTTAAATTATCGTTCCATTATTAATTATTTCCCTGTTTAAGTTTTCAGATGTTTTTAAAAAATGAGTTTTTTTTTTTTTTTTTTAATTCTATTTTGCATTCCTTCAGTGTCACAATTTTCTTTATATTGATAAATATTGCTATTTTTCTTCCTTTTATTCGTTTACATATTTTTTGCAGTATGTTTTAATGAAATATTTGTAAATTATTTTTCATGGGTATTTTTTCAAGATTTTGTTCTGCTGAGAAGTTTGAGCACACCTTCAGTATCTTTGAAAATTCTTTGTTCATGTTATAACAATGTATATTATATTTGTTTTATATATTTATATGCTAATTAAAAGTTAGGTAAAAGTGCATTTTTAATAAGTATTTTGAAAAAAAAAATCTCATTTTGCCTTTCTTTCTTTTCTTTTCTTTTTTTAAAAATCCAAATGGGTTTTATTGAGAAAACTCACCCTAGTTTTTACGGGTCGGGCAAAATCAAGTCGACCCTGATTGTAATGGTTGTAATTCTACATAGAAATATTATGGTCTTTTTTTTTTTTTTTTTTACATTTACCCTTATTTTGAAGATATTTACTAACTTCTCGTTTCTTTCTTCATCTTTTTTTTTCCTTCTGCTTTATTTAGGCATAGGTTACTCCTGTTTCTCAGAGCACGAAGGTTTTGGAGTTAATTATTTTTACACCGGCAGTGATGTATGGCTTTTATTGTCTAATAAAAGCCATAAAACAGCTTAAAAAATAAATAAAAAATCATGACTACAGCTGCTGTAAGAATTATATATATATATATGTATATATATATATTCTTTTTGAAATAGCTTAAAAAAATAGTAATTATTGTTTGTCTTGTAATTGTTAGAAGTGATGCATATTATCCTTTCATTCCACCGCGGAAGCGAAAAATTGCTCAGTATATTAAAAAAGATATAAATTCGGAAGCTCTGTGGACCATGTTGAACTAAAAACTTTTCCACTTCGCTGAATGTAACGTTGAAGTATGTTAAAGGAAATTCTTTCCATCTCAAAGAAAGCGCAGATATGTAGAATTTTTGCATAAATGGAGTAGAGTGACTTTTATTTTTCTATATTAAAAAATTCTTATGCAGTATCGCCTTTCCTTATTAAAAAAAAAGAGAGAGAGAGAGAGACCCAGAAAAGAAAGAAAAAAGACGCCACTTGAATTTCACAGTACTGTTGAATGTTATATTGAAATTGTTGCATCGTGTTATTTCACATAAAACGCATAAATTTGGTGAAGTTTCTTACAATAGTCATGTATTTGTCTGTAGTACTTTATTTTTGCTTCTCCTGCTCACACCCATCGAAATTTAGTATTAATTTCATGGACTTTTATGTGTAAGTTTTGTATTAATAAGTTTATTTCACATTTCCTCTAGTATTTTACTAAGCAAACATTTTATGAAAGCGTTTATGTACGTAATATACTGAAAACTGCAATAATTTTTAGAATGAAAGAAAGTGGTTTGTAATAAGGCTATTTATTTCCTTTAATAAATTAGTTGAGTGTTTTACAGAATGCGATGTTACCTGATAGATAGTAGTTGGTTGAGCTTCTTTTCTAAGTGAAGAATTTTATAAACGAAAAGAAAGAACTTGTTTTCGGGGGTGAATAGAAATGATATATATATATATATATATATAAATAATAGATAACGTAATAAAATTTAATCTTAAAATTTAGCAATTAATAGAACCAAAACAATAACAGCACACTAAAATATAAAACTGAATTTAACATAGAGGAAAGAATGACACAAAAAGTTGCGCTATAGATAAGGAACAAATGAGTTACCATAATAACTTAAAATACTTACGCCGACCTGAAGGATAATAAATAAGGACCATTAAACTTGTGAAAGAGAAAAAAAAAAAAATAATAATAAACCACATAATCAATTGGATATAAATGCTTAAACTTAGAAATATACTTTTCAAGGGGCGCATACTTCATAAAGCAGAGAAAGCTGCAATGATTTCGTAAAACGATATTGCTAATCATAGCAATTTATATCATCTCACGCCCCGATCAATGCAGCAAAAAAACCATAAAGAATGATAAAAAAGTGAAAAATTAAATTAAAACAAAGAATAAATAAATATTAATTAAAATCTTAAAGGAAACCATAGTAATAACATGAAATAAACTGAGTAACCACATGGAAAACAGTTAACACAAACTGGAAAAATGGTTGATGCCAAAACCTAAATTGAAGTTAAAATAATAGCTCGACAGATATCGATTAATCGAAAATATTTCAGAACAATTACATTAAAGATAAAATACACAGAGTAAATATTAAATGATAATGTTAAAATTAATACTAGAAGAGTTAAATTAAATCGTACCAAAAATATTCATAATTAAATCGTTTAAGATAAGGACTGAAGAAAGAATGTACAAGACTACTGAGTACAAGCGCCATCTTTCGGTTAGCAATAAAAACATTATATATATATTTTTTTTTTTTTTTTTTTTTTTTTTTTTTTTACTTTAAAAATCGACTGAGAAATATTTTTCGGATTTCATATTTCGCTTTAGCAAAAATTATATTGGCATGTCAGGACTATTGCTATCAGAAAAAAAAATAAATAAAAAGAAAAAGAAAATTGAGAAAAGTGCAAAAGAAATTTTAAGAAATGTGTGTAGTAACAGTTAGCTCTAAGGAACGCATCTTTATATCTTAAGGTAAAAGATCAGTTTTATTTATTACTTATGATTCAGTTGATAAAGTTTTTTCCTATTTTCCTCTATCGTATGAAGTAGTATATACAAATCATGCGAAAGAAATTTTAAGAAGTGAACATAGTAACTGTTGCTAAGAAACGCAACACAATTACTGTATATCCTCATATGGAAAAATTGACTTTTAAAAAAAAAAAAAGTCATGTCATCCGAAATTAATGTACAGTATTTTGTATCATCTTGAAGAAAGCAATCTTAAAGTCCAAGATTATTTTTTTACGAACTGGCAACAAGAAAGATACACTGGCGTGAAAAAATAAAGCAGCAGCCTGTTTTCTTCTTTTGTGCATAGTTTTAAAATAAATGAACGTCTGAACATAAAATTTAGATGGCATGGTATATTCGTTATCAAATCATTAATCGAGTTTTATATAACTTTAAGAAGAGTAGTAATTTTTAAATTGATATTAAATTTTTCTCAAAAGTAAGCTTTGAAAGAAATGGAAAAATTTAAATGTTTCAGAAAAGAAAACTAAATGAGAAAGGATGTTAAAGATGCATTACAGATAGGAAAAGATACAATGCCTCCAGGTGTTATATTAAAATAGAATTTTTCTTCTTGCATTCATTTTCTTTTCCTCCTTTTCTTTGTATGTGGATAACTTTTTAAACTTAAAACATCAAGACAGACTTTGATGTCTGTTATAAAATTATTTATTGACATTTTTATTATTCTGGTGATTTTTATAGTTTAAAAATTTATGCACACACACATATATATATAATTTTTCATGAGTATAATGAAAAGAATGAGAAGAAAACTAAACAGTTGAATAATTTAATTCATCACAAAAACCCACAAAGTCCAATTAGGTAACTAGTTAACTTGAATAGGTTTAATAATTTTAATGTATTTGAATAGTTATATTAATTTAAATTTATTAGAAAATTAATAAAATTACTTAATTTTAAAACTTATTAGATTACAAAACTTGTTGAAAACGTATATAAGAAGGATCTTTCAAAGTAATGTAGTAGGAAAGAAGGAACTAATAATAGATAGTATTAAAAAGGTTAAAAATTTAGCTTACAATAAAGAAATGAACTATAAAAGTTGAGATTAACAAAATAATGTTGGACCATATTACAAAAAATGGATAGTTTATTAAATAAAATAGCTCAAAATGCCATAGAACTTCAGAAGCCACCCCCAAATCATTGAGCAGAGAAATGCAAGTTTTCTGTTTTTGCTAAGCAATATTACGCTAAATACCAAAAGGTAGCTCAACCCTGCATCAAAAATGTTACCATGAATTAACCAAATGAAAATAAGACAAAATACATCCTGAAATTTTAACCAGAATTAAGTACTTAAATCAAAACACGTGTTATAGAACTACTTAAGTCTTAAGTTAAGTACTATAAAATAGCAAGCCGATACGGTGTTGAGTTGTATTTTGCCCAGTTTTACAGTTAAAAAAATAATAAACAAATTGAGCAAAATAAAATAAAAATATTTTTTAATGACTTTAACAGTTAATTTATCAGCATAATTAATTTTAATAATTTTTTATTTAATGCAAGGAGAATTATTCAACGTAATTAATTTTAATTTTATTTTTTTACTATGTATAACGTACTAAAAAGCTGTTTGATTGCGTACTGCTGCCATCTATATGCCTAACAAGGAAGGTCTCCTTAAAGAGCATATTCAGAATATTGTGAAAAATATTCCAGAGATACTACTTATATAGGTAATACAAGATAGTCAAAATTTTCAGCGAAATCCCATTAGATAGTTTGTAAAAAAAATAATATAGTATAGAATATTTGGCGCCAAAAGACCAAAAAGTGCATGCGATTTGGCGAGCAACTTTCTTTCCCGTCAAATGCAAGTAATTTTAAGGCGTTTAAGAATTTTTTGCGAAACATATCTTTTTGAATAGCGTTATAGTAAATGTAGTTTGAAATTAATCGATGAAAGAGTTGCCTGTTTCTCATACAAGCTTGTATAGTATATGCATGTGGCCTTTTGTTAAAAGTATTTCATTTTAGCTTTGAAAAATCTTTTTTTATTTATTATTTTTTCCTTGCGAGTTGCAAATATTTAAATTACAGGCTAATAGTCGTTTAAATTATACATATCTTTTGTTTTTTATTTTGTAATTGACGCACCTTCTGTATTTTGCAAGTTGTAAATATTTGTTTTTATTTGTAGTTAACATTTATTTAAAACGACTTTTACAATTTAGAATATTAAATTAATTTTATTTTTTTATGAAAATTAACACGTACAATATAGTTCAGATGCTGTATAAATAATAAAGGGCAAAATTAACGGTCGCCACCGGACACGTGGCGACTAAATAAAAAAAGATGGCGATTAAAAATTATGCATCGATCGCCACTAAAGTCGCCACTTTTTATGATCATTAAAATAATCTAAAAATCGAGCGACGATAGGCAATCGAAGCCTTGTGATTTCCAATCTTTTTGCATCCGTGGCGTAAATGTCAATGTTCATTTTAAACTTGCTTTATTATATTCTACAACCTATAAAGAAGTATAATTGTTTAATATGTCTCACTCATATAATTTTTTGGACCCCCCCCCCTCCCTTTCCCTCCCCCTAACGATCTGTGATCACACAGCTTATAGAAAGCTTTATAATTTCTAATCATTCTCCATTTGCTGCAAAAATATAAATATATATTTTAAACTTACTTTATTAGATTCTAGAATCTGTAAAGAAGTAGAATTGTTTAATATCTCCTACTCATAATTCTTGTAATCTCCCCCCCCCCTCCTCCAACGATTGGTCATCACATGCTCCACTGAAGTCTTGTGGTTTACAATCTTTCTCCATCCATAACATAAATGTAAATATTCATTTTAAACTTTCTTGATTAGATTCTAGAACCTATAAAGAAGAATATAGATGTACCCTCCCTCCCCCCCACACATGTGAGCTCCATTTCCACAAGCAGTTAATGATCAAATGTCCTGCAAAGCACAATCTTTTTCCATTAATACCTCCATAGTATTTAGTGTATATTTAACCCATTTAAGATAGTTGACAAATGTGTGTATCAAAATTTGATTTGACTTAAATGTGTATTTTTCAAAAATTTTTGTATTTGCTTTCTTTTGTGTAGAAATCTTCCTTTTCCCTTCCCATTTTAAAGTAGAAATCTCCCTATTTTTAAAGCTACAAATTTGGCAGCGAAGTTTCCATATCTATACTTTTTAAGCGGAAGTATTTTAACTCTATTGAAATAAAATCATTTAAAAAATTGTGTCTTTAGAAATAAGAAAAAATAATAAAACTGCTAACTGTATTTACACATGACCATGTAAAAGGTTGTGATGATGATGATGAAGAATCAGCTGATTCATTTACTAGAACATATCAATGTGAACTGTGAATGATAACAGCTTATTTCACTTAAATAAATTGAAAAAAAAAGTACTACTGAATTATCTGAAAGATAATAACTTTTGCTGTTATTATTACAGCCCTAAGCAGATTTTAATTTAGGATTTTTAAAAAGAGTGTAATTACAAATTACAATTTCAGTGTCCTGTGTTAATTTTATTATTATATGTATCTTATTTTCATATTTTTCTTGTGGTAATTATACCGCAAAATGGTGACAATGCTTTTTGCAGTCTGAAAGAAATAGTCTTATCATGTGAAAAGTGGCCACTAACTTAAAAAAGTGGCTACTAATTAAACTGACAGTACCGGCCACTGGCCACTAATGAATTTTCCCAGTTTTGCCCTTTAATAAATAATACATGGAAAAAAATATCGCACTTACAAATGTTATGGAAGAAGAAATTAAATTAAAAAACCACATTGTCGAAATATAAAAAAAAAAATAATAATAATAATAATAATAAATAAATTAGTTTGAGTATACTACATAATTGCCTCTTAAAGATGTGAAACATCAAAATAAAAAATATATATCATGAAACTGTAAGAAGAAGGTTGTAAATTACTGTCATAATGTGAATTCTGGAAATTAATGTTGCAGTTTAAAAAGTGTCCAAATAAAGTTTAAATATGTGTGTGTGTGGGGGGGGAAATAAATAAATAATAAATTGTATCATTGGGAGAAACAAACAGAAAATGTAACTAATCGTAGAGAAAATAGGACAAAAATAAAAAGCTTTTTTTTTTTTTTTTTTTTTTTTTTATGGGGGAAGGGTAGAATTATATCTTCTAATGAAGAATCTTTGAATATCAAAGGTAGGCTCTTACAAATATATTTGTTTTTGTGCATTTTTGCTAATCAAAAAATCTGTTTTACTCCCCCTTCTAATCTATGATTATTGTTTAAATTCATTAAGAGCTTAAAAATTTCAATTCATTATAATTTTCCATTAAAATTTGGTTTAAAGTTTCAATAATTTAACAAAAGGCGCACGGTTCAAAAATTGCAGTTATACAAAAGTATTATTATTATTATTAAGTTAAACTTATTTAAATTAATTTAGTACGTAGGGTTAAAAAAGTTATTTGGTAAATTTTATCTAATCAGTCCAATAAAAAGTAAATTATAATAAAAATAGTTGTACATTTTCAATATTAATGTGTAATCTATACTAAAATTTAAATTTAAGTTTGATATAATTTCTATGTTTAAATTTTCATCTAAATTACCGGTTGTGAAATAGGCAGCGAAAGTTGTTATCTTTACAAGTGATGTTATAAACCTGTTTCAGAATATCAAGTAGTAGTTTATTAGCATTATTATTGTATGAATTACAAGTAGTAGTAACCGTTCCAAATTTAATAGGAAATTTATGAAACTTCGGGATTAGAACAAGATAAAGGATAGTTTAAATTATTAAAAGGAAACTTTAATAATTTATAATAACTGTGAATTTTTCTATTGTTAATGTTAACAGTATTTTGAGTTAAGGAAAAAGTATTATTATTAGATATTGAGCTGCTTAAAATAGATTTGTAATATTGTTTAAAAATAATACCATAGTGATTAGGTGATTTATCTACATGAGTGATTACAAACATGTCATTCAAATTTTATGTTCACGTGTTAATTTGTTTAGAATTTATGCGCGAAAGAAGACAGGAAAACAGATTGTTCCTTTAATATTTCTCGCCAGTGTGTATGCAGAGTGGCTTGCAATGTGGAAGAGCGAAGGAATTTTACAGTATACAGAAAAAAATAGGGCAGTGTTAGCATAGCTGCCAAGTTTTACTCCTTGGGAGTAAAATTTACTCTTTTTTGACATTTTTTACACTTTTACTCCTAGATCACTATTTTTACTCTTTTTCTACTATTTCAACATTTTTCTACCGATTTTTACTTTCGTCTATATGTAATATAGAGAAAGTATTGGATTCATGAAAATTTTCGACCTCCGTTTTTTGATGGATTTACACGTTTTGGGATGTCCTGAACACGAACTGATAGTTTTTAGAAAATGTCTGTCTGTCTGTGTGTATCACGTTTATTGTGGACGCTGTATCTGACGAATCAATGAATGAAATTTAACCAAACTTGGTATTTAGTTGCACCCTGACATAAACTGGTGCTGAATAGATTTGGGGATCAATCGCTCAGCAGGTGGCACTGTTATCGCATTTTATGCAAACTTTCAACATGGCAGTATAGGACAAAATTTCGTATAAATGTGCATAATGGGGAGGGGGGGGGGGTAAATTTCCAAGATGGGTATCTTTCGAAAGGTTTCATTGATAATAGTAGTAGTTAACTAGGAAAAAAATTTTGTGCATGTGGGGGCATCATTTCAAGATGGGTATCTTTCGAAAGGTCTCATCAATACCCTTAAAATGAATGGTTGAACTATAAATATGTGATAATTTAAAACAAAGTTATCGATTTTTTTTTACTTTTAACGAAAAAAAAACTAGGGGGGGGGGGGAGGTCTGCAAATTTTTTTGTTTGTGCGCTGTTTTACTCCTTGGAATTCTTGCAGGTTGGCAGGTATGTGTTAGGGAATTTGGTTAAATCTTGCAAAAAGATTGTGAAACTTCATTACATCCAGGGAATTCTTCAATAAAAATGGTAGACTTTTTTTAAACTATTGCACCCAAATGAATGAAAATGACATGGAAAATCAAATAGATCAAATGCTAACCACTCTGGTATTATTTTTAAAATCTTATAATAATGCTAATAAACAACTAGTATTTTTTGAGATTATAAAATAACCCCAAATTACTTACCATAAGAAATTGATATTGCAAAAGATTACAAATTATTGTGGGATACATAATATAGTTATGCATATGACGATAAACGAGGAAGTTTGTAGTGTTGAAGTTTTGTAGTATGGTCCATTTTCAAGCTGGTAAATTTTGTGAGGGAACCTATGTTTGTCCTAAACGGATTCCTTGATTATGTTTATGAGGTTTGGCCAGAAAGAATTTGGTACCGCTTTATAGTATCTCCACAAAATGAATGTGCAAAATGACAAAACCGAGAGAAAAGTCCTTGATAAAGTTTTTTCTCGATGAAAGGATACCATTAGCCACAATGTTTTTCTTTCTGTTATGGTCCAAGAGTGATGCATCGCACAAACCATATTGAAATTTGAATTGCATCAGAATAAGATGAAGATCATGCAGTCAATTTGTTGTAATTACAAAGATGTTGTATATTTTGAACAGCTTCTAAGCAAGCAAATGATAAACTCAGATGTATAGTGCCAACAACTCCTGAAATTCGAGGAAGCAATCAAAGAGAAAAGGCTAACATTGGCAAATCACAAAGGAATCTTGTTTCACCACTGCGCAACACGACATCTTTAGCTACGTGTAAAAAAATATCCGAGCTTAGTTGGGAAGTGATGCCGCATTCCCCATATAGCCCCAATCTTGCACCGTCGGATTATCATTTATTTCAAAGTTTACAGAATTTTTTTAATGATAAAAATTTCGGTAATAATGATGACCCCAAATCGCACATCGTTGAGTTGTTCGCTGATAAGTACCAATAGCTTCATTAGCGAGGATTTATGAAATTATGAGAAAAATGGCAAAAAAATCATCGAACAGAATGTAAAACATTTGACTGATTGCAGTTTGTTATTTTGGGTAGGAAAAAATTAAATTTTATTTTAAACTAAAAAACCGCAATTACTTTCTTGCTGACCCAATACCATCAACTAAATTGTATGGATTCCAAGACTTTCTAAATCAGTCTTTGCTTGTACATTAATTTTTTAATGAATTGTATTTTGTTAATAACAACATATACTGGAATTTCAATATTACTGTTAAAAAAAAAAAAAAAACCTTCAGAAGGAGAAACTAAAACTGCCATATGTGAGTCGAGTATTTATTTTTCAGAAATTTTTTGTTGTTTGAATATACAGTGAAACTTGAATAATTCGAACTTGTTTAATTCGAAATTCTGGATAATTCGAACTTTTTACTCGGTCCCTTGAATTTTGTATTAAAAAAAAATGTTAAAAAATCGTGGAAAATTTCGAATTCTATTTTGGATAATTCGAATTTTTCCTACGATTACCTTTAAAATATTACTGTGAAATTTGTTCCCGAGATTTTTCTCAGCCAATATATTTTAAGTCTTTTAAAAAAAAAGGATAAGGAAATACAAGAGAAGCCCCTAACTAGTGCATCAGCAGATATGGTGCATATACATGAACTTCGAGGGTTTTTTTAATTTAAAGTCATTTCTAATGAAGAAGATTCTATTTTTGTATCAAGTCATATGCTATGACACAAATATTGTACTTAAAGAAGAAATAAAAAATATCTGACTACTTTTAAAAAAGTGTTGAATAATTAAGCTCGTAAAAAATATTGATTTAATGGAGGGGGATGTAGCAGTATTCTTAGATATAAAGTTTATGTGTCAAAACTTTGATCGTAGAGTTTTAATTTATATATATATATATATATATATATATATATATTAACAAAATAGTATATGTAATTCGAATTTTTGGATATTTCGAATTTTTTTCTGGTCCCTTCAACTTCGAATTATCCAAGTTTTACTGTATTGAAGCTGATGCCACGTACAAATGAGAGGAATGCAGTCAAAAATAGAAAATCAGATCGCGTAGTCGGAGATGTATAATCCCCTAATATTAAAAAAAAAAATGCATGTACGATTAGTTGTGACTAATCATTCAAGGAATTTTTTCTGGGGATTAAATATCACGAACGCCAACATATGACACACAGTCTCTTTTTCCTGTTACAAAAAAGGTTATTAAAAAAAATTATAAAGCTTCTTCAGCGTGTTTACGGCGGTATTTTTTTTTTTTTTTTTTTTTTTTTTTTTTTTTTTTGTGCTTTTTGTTAATCAAAGTTTTTACGCATCTTTATTCCTGTATTTTCTTCTCACTAAAAAAACACCACACCCTTTCCCACTTTCCTCCTCCTTCTCTTTCTTCTACTTTCTTTCTTTCTTTTCTTTTTTTTTTATTTCCGGACGTACTCCGGAGAAAAAAAATGACGAAAACACTTTTATGAAACCTTTGTCTTACTGCAAACTTACTTGACAATAAGTGGTGTGTGCCATCACAAAGGAGCGCGGGGTGGGGGGGAGTGGTTATTATTCGAATATTCTACCACACAAAATGATACAAATTTTTTCAAAACTTTCATTTGTTGAATGGATTCTTCTCTTTTCAAGCATAACTAAAACGAAATCAAAAATTGGACATCTAGTTCAGTTTGTCAATCAATGTTTGTTGAGTGCGCAAATCATGCGCAAAAACTGGGTACTTTATGTATCCGCGTTTTAAAAAGATTCGTATTTTATTACTTCAAGAAGACTTTTTTTTTCTCCCCTAGTACGACAGGACTATTTGTTTCAGACAACGATTTTGTTTTGTCACCATTTCACTTTAATTTTTGTCAAGGTATCCTTCAATATTCAGTTTTAACATTTTAATTTCTTAAACTATCTTAAAATATTTTGTCAAATCGGTAAAAACTTTTATCTTTTTTAAATTCTGCTGTTAAGCTAGAGATTATTTTTTGCTATACATGTAGAAACGAATTTCCGATCTTGGTATAAGAGACCATCAACATTTCTGAAATAGGATGGTTTCCAAATATTTATTGTCAATATTTTCTGAATATGTATTGATAATGGTTTTTGAACATTTGTTGGCTATATCTAATGAATATAATATATTGATGATGGCTTCTGAATATTTGTTGACGAGATCGTTAGAATAGAATATATATTGATGATGGCTTCTAACTATTTATTGACGGTATCTTTCTCAATATGTATGGGTTATGGCTTCTGAATATTTGCTTGCTATAACTTCAGAATATGTATAAAAAATAGTTTCTGAATATTTGATGGCGAGACCTTTAGAATATGTATGGTTTATGACTTCTGAATATTTATTGGCTATTTTTGTCCTGATATCTTCCGAATAGTTTGTGAATTGTTTTAATAATATATATATATATAGTGTGTGTGTGTGTGTGTGTGTGTGTGTGTATATATATATATATATATATATATATATATATATATCAGTACAAAAAACCCTTAACGGGTTAAAAGTTTGTGACGCCGCTACTTTATGGCTATAAGAATTTGAAATGAGTCTTAAAAATAGTGATATCAAATTTTAAGTGACGCTTTACAATTAGTTAAAATATACATAGATTTTCTTATATGATCATTTACTTTCTACTTTTATTTATATTTATAATGCAAACGTAATATTTTTAGCTTCAAGATCAGACAGATATATAAAATACACTCACTGATGCTTTTTCATTTACATTTCAAATTCAAAATCACAGTTTTAAAAGGAATTGATATAAAAATTCCAGTGGCGCCTCGGTGTTATTTTAAAAGATTTGTTTTTAGATTCCATTAAAATTACTTTTGTTTTGCTAATAAAATATATTTACACATTTAAACAGTGCTTTTAATTTTCAAATATACTGTCAAATAATTATACTTTCACTGAGTTAGCATTATAAAGTAAAATTATTTATTTCAATAAATTGATTTATCTTTTGCATCACGCTATCTAAAACATAGTATATCATAGTATCCAACTGAGTGAAAATTTGCGCAAAGAGGTAGTGTGACGTAAAGAAAACATTTACACAGATTTTACGTGCAGTTTTGGATAGCGTGACGCAAAAGATAAATCAATTTATTGAAATAAATAATTTTAATTTATAATGCAAACTCAGTGAAAGTATAATTATTTGACAGTATATTTGAAAATTAAAAGCACTGTTTCAATATGTAAATATACTTTATTAGACAAAACAAAAGCAGTTTTAGTGGAATCTAAAAACAAATCTTTTAAAATAACACCGAGGGACCACTGGAATTTTTATATCATTCCTTTTAAAACTGTTATTTTGAATTTGAAATGTAAATGAAAAAGCATCAGTGAAGTGTATTTTATATATCTGTCTGATCTTGAAGCTAAAAATATTACGTTTGCATTATAAATATAAATAGAAAGTAAATGATCAAATAAGAAAATCTATGTATATTTTAACTAATTGTAAAGCGTCACTTAAAATTTGATATCACTATTTTTAAGACTCATATTTCAAATACTTATAGCCATAAAGTAGCGGCGTCACAAACTTTTAACCCGTTAAGGGTTTTTTGTACTGATATGATTACTTTTTAGGGGTTATTGATCAAAAAATAAAAACAAGACCTTCTGGCTCCTAGGAAGGGTGAACTGATTTATTTTTTATTACGAAGTTACCACCATTTTTTTTTTTTTTTTAACCCCAAGATGGCAGCTACAATTTATTAATGAACTTGGTGGATTTATTAATGAAGGCTTGTATATATGGATTTTTTAAGCAAATCGGTTCATAAAACCTTTCTAATGTAAATTTGAAATTTTCAGTGGGCTGGCACAGGGAAACAAGAGGGTAGATTAAGTTGGCAAATGAACATAACAAATACATTTCTGAGATAAATCTACACTACAAATTTAGTTTGAATTAATTCAGTATTTCAAACGTTATCATGCTGACAAATTTTCAAGTAGCCTGCCACTTGGAAACAAAATGGAGAAGCTTCGCACTAGAAAAAAATATTGAGTGGGATTCTCAAACTCTTTAAAATAATAATTACAATAATAAGTGGGAAATTTCAAATTTAAGTTAGAATTACGTAATTTACATTTTGCAAGTTTCTTTTTAGAGAATTACAAATGCAAATTAAACAAAAAAAAAAAAAAAAAAAAAATCAAGTTAATGTTAAAAATGGAAATATATTTATTTTCTTTTCCCTTTTGAGGCTAAGTACAGATACTGCTCCAATATTCACAATTTAAATTTTCATCAAAAGTGCAGGTAAAAATTATTTCATAAAAATATTTAGTGGAAAAAAATAGACAAAATATAAATTAAGCTCTACATTTCTATAATTTTAAAAATAAGATAAAATCATTTGGAGAAAAAATTTATGGAAAATACAAGTTAAGCTAAAGTTCATACAAATTAAGTAAAATACAAGTTAAGCTTAAGTTTTATGGAAAATACAAGTTATATATATATTTCTTTTTAAAAATTAAAAATCTCTTTTTAAAATACAGTTAGAGTTTATTCATATATTTACTTTTCAGACTTTAAAATGATACACATTTTAAATATTAACATAATCAAACTAATTTTTTTTATTATTATTTAAAGCTATAATGACTAGGGAATGAAAGAGGGGATAAATACGCTGTATATTAAAAAAAAAAAAAAAAAAAAAAAAATTAATGAAAAATGTGTCAAATAGCAATTATTGAAAAACACGTCAAAATAAATAACATCTTTACTTTCAAACCAATAATAGTTTATTTAAAAAATATAATTATCTCTCTCTTTCTTTTTTTTTTTAAGATTAATTTCTGCATAAAAAATTCCATTTCATAAATATATTTATAACTACAATAAGAAAAGAAAAGAAAAAAAAAAAAAATCCATCCTTTAATTTTAAATAATTATTTCTACATGTTTCTAAGCAATTAAAAGTGCCCCCCCCTTTTTTTTTAAGAAAAATAAATAAAATATAGGAATGTATATGGTTTTAAATTTTAATATAAGCTACGAGATGGCGCCACTAGATGGCCAAATTATTACCTTCATGATAAAACAATATACATTCCGATATTTAAACTATTTTTCATTAAAAAAAAAAAAAAAAACTTTTAATTGCTTACAAACATGTAGAAATAATTATTTAAAATTAAAGGAGGGTTTTTTGTTTATTGTAATAGTAAATATATTTATGAAATGGAATTTTTCATGCAGAAATTAATTAAAAAAAAAAAAAGAAAGAAAGAGAGAATTATGTTTTTTAAATAAATTATTATGGGTTTCAAAGTAAAGATGTTAATATTTAAAATATGTATCATTTTAAAGTCTGAAAGGTGAATATATGAATAAACTTTAACTGTATTTTGAAAAGAGATTTTTAATTTTTAAAAAGAAATATATACATATACTAGCTGACCCGACAAACGTTGTTTTGTCATATAAATTATTTCTAGAGAATACTTTGCTAGAAAAAAATAACTAACCTATTGTAAGTGTGTAAGGATGTGGTATATAAGTGGAAGATGTATGGAGCGCTGTTTACGGTGAAAGAATATAAAAATAACAAAACACCAATCATTTATTTTTTTAATTTATTAAAATTGATTCTTTAAAATTATATACATATCGCTACTTATAAAAATATTACTAAAAAAACAATATCAATCCCTTAATGCAACAGAGTGTACAATATTTTTTGTTATCCCATCTTTCGCCAATACAAACAAACTGGATGGTTTGCCCACTCGAGAGCCACGTATAATTGTCCGTGTAAAAACATGAGGTGCTCAAATCTAAGCCACAGACAGACATCGTTTGGCCGGTCCTGAGACTTATTGATAGTCATTGCAAATGCTGCTAAAATTGCTCTTTCTGCCAGCCACTCATGATTTCTGTATCGTCTGTGTACACCGGGAAATATGTGGTCAATAAGAGCATCTTGAGAATCAATGATTAGGCAGAAATCGGTCGGTAATTTTATGCATCCAGTTTCATCTGTAGTAACTTTTCCATCGCCGATATCTAACAATTGTTTTGAGAATGTTTTAGCGGATGGATCTTGAAGCTTTTGAACGCACAAATTTACTTTCAGTTGTACTTTTTCAACATTAAGCCACAATGACGATGATTTTAAGCATGCGTTGATCTCATCAGCGTATGTTGAACGCGGAATAACGGGAAGTGCTTGTCTGAAATCACCTGAAAAGAGTAACAGAGTGCCGCCAAATAGTTTGTCGTTGTTTTTTATATCTTTCAATGTCCTGTTCGACGCCTCAATCGAATGTTTGTGTGCCATAGTGCATTCATCCCAGATAATAATTTTACACTATTTCAGCACTGTGGCCATGGACGATTGTTTTTTTATGTTGCACACTGCGTCTGGGTTATTTTGAATATTTAGTGGCAGTTTAAATAATGAATGAGCTGTTCTGCCTCCAATAAAGTTGCCGCAATGTCAGATGAGGCAACAGCCAATGCGATGCCATTATTTGATCGTATTTCGGCGAGAATTAGCGAAATAAGGAATGTTTTGCCAGTTCCACCTGGTGCACCCAAAAGAAAAAAGAATCCACCTTGTCCTGCCAAAACTGCGAGCATGATGCGGTCGTAAACGGTTCTTTGTTCTTCATTCATTAGTGGGACATTGCGAGCAACAATCGCTGCCATTTCTACAGTATTGTATTGTAGTTCACGATTCAATTCAGTACTTATTAAATCAGATGCATTTCAATTTGTTGAAATGACATACCGAAATCACTGAGTGGTAAGTTGGCAATGATAATGCAAAGATCTTTAGTAGCAATCAATGCTTCATTGTACATAGCGTCACTGAATACTATCGTTAGATCGTTGCACCGTGAACGATGTTGATGCAATATATCATCAGTCATTGAATCTTTGTGATTATCCCATAATGTCTCTGCTCGGGCCGGGAAACATGTAATCAACACTATAGCGAATAGTAGACGAATTTGTTTTGCTGTACAGTTCAGTCCTACTTCAGCAAGCATACACTCCCACTGGTTGTCGTCTTCCAGCAAGCCGAGTGCAAGGCATGCATCTTTATACGTTGGATACTGTTGTCCATTCACTTTACGTAAATCTTGAAATGACAAAGGGCCGATGACATTAACCAATAGCAGTCGAAGATAAAAGCACTCAGTCTGCCTTGGATTAACTGTAAATACTCGTCCCAAGGTGTTTGATTTGAATAAACCGGGACATGCATCAATCGGCGTGCCTTGCTTGCGGGGCATCCATTTTTTTGTTGGAGCCCATGTGAAATAGCGTGGTACTTCTGAATAGAGTAATGTCCGTGCAAAAGCACCAAAAGCATCCGCACGATTACATAATTCAAAAAATTCGGTGAGTGTAGTTTTTGGTGGATTTATAGCATGATCAATCGCTGTCTCGCTCGTGAAATATACGCGCTGGCCATTTTCAAGATGGACGGCTAAATGAAGAACTGCAGGATCCCGTTCATGAATTGGGAAACCAAAGATACGCCAAACAGCTTCATTGGAGCTGACGTACCGGCCAATTTGGTAAAGTGTTATTTCATCGTTGTTATTCACCGGAGGAGCATTCACATTGGTATTTTCAACTCGAAATACAGCCATATCACTGCCTTTATTCACACACTTGCAAATGTATTTGATGCTCTTCACTGAACTGCAGAACTGAACCTTAATATGAGCATTGACTGTTTTGCTCAGCAGAGGCGAATATGGGACCACCCAACGGTTATCAATGTCAATATCTATGTTGTTGACATAGATGACCGCCATAGATGATAAGATTGTCCGCCATTATCGGGATTTCTTCGACGATATATTGGATATCCGTCAAAATTTGTGATCGTGAAATTTTTCGGAAAACTTTTAGTACATTTTCCATCTGCACAAATAATAATGGCCTAAAAATTCATTTTTCATTTTAACATAAAATAACTCCGTCGGATATTGACGAATGTTTTAAAAGAATATACCATTTTAACTAATTTTAACATTTTGACAATATTAACGTTGGAAAAATATTTTAAACACTTACGGTTAAAAATTCATTTTTCATTTCAACATTAAATAAATTCTGACATCGTGTTTACGATTCTAAAATATTAACTTTGAAAAAATATTTTAAACACTTCGTAAGATACGGTTACGATTATAAAAATATTAATTTTGAAAAAATGTTTTAAACACTTCTTAAGATACGGTTAAAAATTCATTTTTCATTTCAACATTAAATAAATTCTGACATCGTGTTTACGACAACTCACGCCATCTAGGTGGAAAAGTTGTTGAAAGAGTTGGTTAAAAATTAATGAAGAAAGAACTAATTAAGTTACAACTTTCATTTGTAAATCTAAACCATTCTCGAATCCACCTGAAGACACACAAAAAATTTCATTAAGCTCAGTCCAGCCGTTTAGGAGGAGTTCAGTGACATACACACGCACAAAAGAAATATATATATAAAGATTTGCAAAAGTGTATGTTTTAATTTAAATTAAAAACAAAAGATGGCGCCAAAACTGCATTTGCTGTTTTTTCCCATTCCCTGTGCGGAAGGATACATGAATAGGAATCGCAAATGATTGAGCTACTATAAAATCGATTTTATGAATGATTAAAAATTTTTTGCTTTAAAAAATTGTAAATTCATCATTATTATGACAAAATGGAATGTCTAAAATTACAAAATACTTTCTTATTTAAAATGTTATCTAAATACTTTTTTGACTAAATATGAAATTTTGAAATCAAAAATATCTTTTTCATAGCAGAAGAGAAAATATATTTAAGTGAATTTGACTTAGTATATATACAATAAATATATAAAAAATGTAATAAAGTATTTTTGCGTTAAAAAAAAAAAAAAAAAAAAAAAAGGAAAGTTTAAATAATTCATTGACTGCATTCACGTTGGTCAGCCAACCAACGTGCCTTGAAAGTGAGAACCGAATTACGACATTTTCGCCGAATAAAAGCATGCATTTTGGCGGAGTAATATAGTTCTATTTTTAAAGCAACTTTTACAAAAAACAAGAGTTTTCCTGAAAAAAAAAAACGAAAACGTTACTACTCGTAGATTCAGAAAGATCCCATTAACAAACATATATTAATTAAATTAAAATCGTTCGTGCGGTTTTAGAGATATTTTTTCATGAATTTAGTCTGTTACATCCTTACACCACACATTTTCCCTTTTTGGCTTTAAATTGAGATTCAGATCTCAAAACATACTGCATGTAGAAATGTAAAATTTTCAGGATAGATTAAGACCGAAGATAAAAGACTATTTTGAAAAGATCAGAACAAAATATGGCATATTTGCTGAGATATTAAGTGTCGGCTTTTACAAATTTCTTTGATGTCAAACTAGCCGTATATATGAGTTCGCAGCGTTCAGTTTGTCCTTCCGCTTGCGTCACTCGAAAAACTGCCGTTCTTCATGATATATATATATATATATATGTGTGTGTGTGTATATATATATGTATGTGTGTGTGTGTGTGTGTGTGTATATATATATTTTAATGAGATAGTAATATATAAATTAGACCTGTCGTACTAAATTAAATTATGTGAAGGGCAGATTTTTTTTTTTTTTTTTTTTTTTGACACAATTTGGTCATTTGCGTCTTGCGCTGTTAAAAAAGATTAAATAAAGATTTTAAAGCTTAATAAAGATTTTAAAGCCAACATAACATTTGATAAATTTTGGAAATGTACAAGATTTTATTTAAGATTCGTCAAAAATTGAATTGCGATCCACTATTGTGTCGTGACCTCTTGTTTGGGAAACTCTAGTTTAGACACTTAGTTGATTAGATAAGTTGATTCTTTATTAGGGTTCACTCTAACAAAGATACCAAATTTATCATTGCTGTTGCATAGATGTTTATAAAGTGAGAAAAAAAAAAAAAAAAATGGTTATTAATTTTAAATACAAAGTTATAATAATAAATAGGAAAAATACATATCCTGTCTCAATAATAATAATCTGTTGTTAAAAAAAAAAAAAAAAAAAAATACAGTAAAAATAGTCTGTTATTAATAAACAGTGTTTTGCGATAATATAATCGCGTAATTTCATTTTGATAAATCCAGTAACTAATTCTTTATCAGGTTTTGATTATAATCAAAAATACATGTTCTATCAACCAATTTTATATATGGTCAGTGGTCGAATCAATATTATTACTATCTTCTTTGTATAACAAGAAAATATTGGATTAATGAAATTTTTTGACCTGTGGTTTTCGATGAATTTACACATTTTGAGATGTCTTGAACACGTTTTGGCCGTTTCTAGATAATGTCTGTCTGTTAGTATGTGTGTATCATAAATTTTGTGAGTGATGTATCTCACGATCCAATCAAAGAAATTTAATCAAATTTGGTATTTAGTTGGATCTTAACATGAACTGGTGCTGATTACATTTTGGGATCAATTGCTCAAGAGGTGGCGCTGTCATCTCACATTTGCATAGATTTTAATATAGCAGTATAGGGTATAATTTCATATAAATGTAAATATTGAGAATGTTTTTTAACTTTTAAATAATTAAAAAAAGCATAATAAGAGTTATTTTTAACGAATAATGTGAAATTTATATAAATTACTTTAAAAGCACTTATTTTCGCGATTTTCGCGAGCTCACTGTAATCGCGAAAATTTAAGCCTCGCGAAATACTTTTTATTCACGTTATCTTAGAAAAGCGATTTTTTATATATAGGTCAGTTATACGTATCCAACACGTAGTATAAAGAGATTTTCCAAAATTCTCCCTCTTTCCGTCCTCTAGGATCGGCAGGGAGTCTGTGTTAAAACACGTTTTCAGCTTAACTCTGCTCCAAATTGTGTGAGGAAGACGATTTTTTGATGTATCGGTTGGCTGTGTGTATGCAACACGCACTCTAAGGGGATTTTGCGAAATTACTTCCTCCCCTTGGGGTGGGCGGGGCAAACAATTTTTTTTTTCATCGCCTCAAATAATAATAAAAAATCAAGAAATTTTTCACTTACCAAAATTAATTATTTATTGCACAGTTACAAACTCATTTATGACAACTTTCTTTCGTACAACTATTTCTTGAATACTATACAACTATTTCTTGAATATAAAACAACAGTACAACTAATAGAATGCAGCTCATTCACTTACAATATTTATACCAGCTCCTTTGAAGTCATTCAAAATTATTCCAAGGACAAAGTTTATGTATAAACACCTTTGTAAGCACAAGTGGTTTTTAGAGCGGTGGGGAGGGGGTGAACTTTTCGGACAAAAGGAAGTTTCATAAAATGCCTTATGCGGAAAGGGTATATTTTGGTACTATCGGGATTTTCCAATTTTTGGTTCTGTTCATATAAAATTAGCGAAATTTTCAGCTCGCGAAATCACCGATGTCTTCATTTTCGCGAAAATTTCAGCTCGCGAAAATAAGTGCTTTTACAGTATTGGCAATAGCAGTAGTAAACTAGAGGGGGAAAAGTGGGCATGTAGAGCTTCGCTCCCTTCTGTAGGGTAGTGCCCGGTCTAATTTTTCAATATAAGTGTCTTTCAAATGAACTCGTCAGTACCTTTAAAACGAATGGTTGAACCATAGATCTGTGATAATTTAAAGCAAAGTTTATCGTTTTACTTATTGTTATTATTATTATTATTATTTTTTTTTTAACGAAACGGGGAAGGGAAAAAAAAAAAACACTGGGATTCCGGCACAAAATTAACTTTCTTGCATTATTTATTATTATACTTCTCTGAGATCAGAATCATGTACATTCACCATAAAAAAATAAGTTAATAAGTAATTTGTACTGCGTGAATTTTTATAAAGAAATATAGAAGAAAGTTTTGTGGTGGCCACAACATATACTAGTTACATAGACTCGCACGAGTTCATAATTGCTTTAAAATAAATAATTTACAATTTTTCGAAGCAGTAGAAATTTTAAAATTCGTTTAATAGATTGCTCTGTCAAAATATCCATATGCCGCCAGTATTTTTTCGTGTCGTGTTTAAATACTGCTCTTTGCTATTGATTTTTCGAATGCATTATTCATTTTGTAGGTCATCTTCATTTCGCTCAAAATATTCAAAAGTAGAGCATCCCTTGTTTTCTTTTTTTCCGGCGCAGCAGAAACGTTTTTATAACTTCTGTTTACTTGTTGGCGTTTATGTATCTTTGCACTCTTTTTTAATTCTCTTGAAGCCGTTCTGAAGTAAAAATTTGTTAATCTGCATCGCTGGCACGAAATTATTTTCATCCAACATTCAGGTCTTGTAATCTTATTTCTATTCCTGTTAGCTAAAGTTTTGAAAACAGAAAGTGTATTTCAAGAAATGCCGGAAATAATGGACTTTGCTTAACCAGGAGTATTGTGTGTAGGAACTTATGCTTATTAAATTTCTTGATTTAAGGGAGCCGCAGTAACCTGGCCGTAGAGCGCCGAGTTAATAATAGGAAGATTCTATACTCGAGCCGGCCGTAGATCATTGTGTACACTAATGATAGCTGGTGCACGTAAAATTCGTCGTGGCCGCAATGTCCTTTATGCTCCCATTCAAATTATAACTCACCATCTCCTCGGTGGATCAAAATTGTGAAGGCATGTCTTCGAACCACCCTCAGGGGTGAGTCCCAGACCGTCGCCAATTACCCATAGTGTAGCACTAGTGCGACATAAAACTCACTCGACCTGATTTAAGTTTTTTTTTTTTTTTTTTTTTTTTCTCTCTGTCATTATTTAGAGAAAACTGTTGCAAAACTTTACAATTTTGTTACAGCTGTAAAATATCTTAATCGCCCTTTTTTTTTTTTTTTTTTTTCTTTCTTCCCTTTCTCCAAGTAATTTTAGAATCTTCAGAAATAGGATCAGAATTAAAATCTATGTCCCGAAAAAACCAAGTAATTCCTATTAAAGCAAAGTTTGGCTGTGAGAAGTTGATTTCTTTAGATAAAGAAATGGGCTGGAAGGAATAGTTTGTTCATAATTTTAAAGATTTTTAGAGATACAATCAACAATTTTAACACTAATTGATATTAACGAAAAACAAACATTGGCTAATTTAATATTTGTAGCTTTGACGAAGCCAGTAAAAATGACCTTAAAAAATTTAATTAATTTAAATTAAATAATAATGAATAAATAAATAAATAAAAACTACAGTCAAAATGCGACTTTATTAACTGCCGAAGGAACACTTGCTTTCATTATATAAGAACTGAACCAACAAAAGTCAGAATTCGCTAATAATGTTATGTGCTGTAAAGAATTAGTCAGAGATGCAATGTTAATTCAATTGGATCTGATTACTGAGTATTATTTAAGTATTAAATGCCATAAAGAACTTCATTTGTTTGATAAATTCTCCTTGAATAATTAATATGTGGTTACCTCGAACATATGTGCTATGTTCTACAGATTTATGATGAATAGGCCGAAATAATTTCTTCAATAGGAAAAATTTGTCAGGTGAATTCGAATATGTTTTTTTTTTTTTTTTTTTTTTTTTTTTTTCGTTTAACGTGCCAACGCTCTACTACTGGGATATACCGTCTATCTATCATCGATACCCACAATCGATCGGGATAGTTTAGTTAGTTGAAAGTTAACACGTTAGGCCATAGATCCCAGGTTCGAATCTTGACCTGGTCCCTTTCCGTTCACGTAGAAATTATGTTGGCCCATTCTTCAAAAACCTGTGTATAAGACTGTTCTAAAATTCAAACTCTGTTTTCAAAGTAATTTCTTTTACGCCGTAAATGTATGATGATTCACCTTAGAAAAAAAAAAATAAATAAATAAATAAATAAAGAATTTACACATACTATAAAAGGAAAACCTTGCTTTAAAAACAATCGGGTTTCGTGACTATCAGAATATATTAATAAATTTAGAATGTAGGAGACAATGAAATAAACGTTGTGACAAAGCATATCGTGGTTCAAACATTAATGTATTCACGCTAGAGTTTTGTTAAAAATATAAGGCGTTTCAAGGGAAGACAAATTGAAAAAATTGCATTGAATATTTTTTTTCACCAAAAATAAAATTGAGTCGCCTTCTTTTTCAAAAGTTTATTTTATTTATTTATTTTTATGTATCCCAGTAATAGGCAAATAGCGAAAACAGCTCTCTTCTTTCTAATCGTAGTTGGATTACGTGAACACTTTATGCATGTAAGGATGAAAATTATTTGATTAAACGGGGAATTTATTCAAAAATATGTGCTTTTTCGAGTGAAAGGATAGCCTTAAAAGAATTCTGAAAATGCCGTAATTTTAATATTTTACTGCAACTTATGCCAGTTATTTTCATTTTATTTTTTAATTTTCATTTGAAGTCTGGATTAAAGTTTTTGAATGCATATTGTCTGTTTGCAAAATAAGCTTTGAAATTTTGCTTCACTGTTAATATACATAGTACTTTTTTTGTTGTTGTTACAAGAACTGTTAACAAATCATTCTAATAAATTCAAACAATTTTTCGCCAAAAATAAAACATTTTTGCGCTTGCAAGCTAATTTGAAAATATTTTAAAATAATTTTGCCTGCCTCTGATTTTAATTTTGATTTCAATTTGAATATCATCATCGAAAAAGCCACGGTTTCGTCTTTTGTCGTAATTTTCATGGGCATTATCTTCGGTGAAATTTTAATAAGTTTTTCTTATTTATCACAATGTGTGAGGGAGAAAATAATAGATTCCATTTTGTAACAGGGTTTGAATATTCATGTATGATAATGAAGTTGGGGTGTTATTCATATCGCAATTTTTCATAGCTGGGAAAATTCAGGCATAAAACTTTAAAAGTTTGAATAACTGTAGTTTCTATTTCATTCTTTCTTCAGGTATTGATTTTTTAAATGTTTGTAATTTAAGCTTTTTTTTTTTTTTGTTGTTCGGCTCCAGAAGTAAAATGAAAGACACGAGTGTGAGTTTGAAATAGGAGTCGAGTTGTGAGTTTATTTTGATCTTTATATCTGAATCTGTTATGGGTGAGGAATTTTCTCTGTAGGTTTAAACCCTTATTTGCGTGCGTTTTTCTTGAAATATCAACATTTTTTAAATAATTACTTATGAACCTAAGACTCTCTCTCTCACACACACAAAAAAAGAAAAAAACATAGTGCAATCATATTTCCCACGCCTAGTACGATTCCAAAGGCTTGGGATTTAGTAAACATCCAGTGATTCGGTGTTCCTTTATCGCTTATTTTCTGGCAACCACGAGGGTTATCACCTACCTTATTTTAACGCTGGACTCGTTGAGTCACAGTGCACTTGCACAGAAACTTCCATGGTCGCAAGAAACAGGATTGAAGAATAGGCATTGTTAATGATAAATATTTATTGATTGCACATCTGGAAAGTTGTGCATTTACATCATATTTGAACATTAGTAATGGAGTTAAAATAAATATACTAAGCACAAACAAATTTTCCAAATCACTATATGACTACATATATATTGAAATACACATATTTAAAGAAACCAAAGTTTATGAATTAACAACTTGCAAAACAAACGAAACGATAAACTAACTCAACAAAAATCTAAACCGAGAAACATAAACTGAAACAAAATTTATGAAAAATAATTTAAGAAAGGAAGGAGGCAGGCGGCAAGACTTTGACTTGCCAGTAGAGTTAAACTAGTTTCATGCCGGCAACACTCCCCCAACCTGCCAAGACCAAAAAAAGAAACAAACCACTCTGAAACTACACCTTAAACAACAGCTGCCATTTTATATATTAAAACTTATAGAAAATTACTGAAAAAAAGATAGAGAAAATTCAAGTAAATTGAATTATCTCACTTGTAATCTTCCTCAGAGAAGGTTTTAGTTGTGGGATTTATATGTGACTGGCTGTATTAAAAATTATTATATAGGAACAAAGAAAAAAAAAAAAAGAACTTGCATATCTTAAAAAATTATAAATGAAAAAGTGTAAGGCTAAATGCAGTAAAGTAAAGTAAAATGAAGTAAATAATAATGGAAAGTATGTTTATTTTATACAAGATATAAGATAGAAAAAATTGCATAATTGTAAAAAATGCTCTCGTTTTTGTTTTATTCAGGACTAAACAAAGGGGGTCTTTAAAAAACTGGATGTTTGTTATAATATGGTAATTAATAACAGCTCATTTTCTTACCTATGTACTAAATCCAAAAGCAAGATATGCTGATTTTGAATTATCAAATAAAAAAGAAGCTGCATTAGAATATGTCTAGGCAGTCCCCCCCCCCCCCCCCCTAAACAAATATACCTTTGATTTTGAAATGTTATGCAAGTTTACCATTCAAGAACATTTCTGTGAATTTGTTTATTAAAATGCAACAACACTAGAATGCTGGTAAAATTAAGAACATTTTATTAAAAGTTTTAATATCTAAGTGTCGAAAAATGTTGAAATTCTAATAGCAAAATATTCTACATCCGATGCAGAGTGTTTTCTTCTTTTGAGATTGTGCGATAAAAATAGAGAATCTAGTTTGAAAAAAGCTATAAAACTTGTAATTTTATTTAAAATATTAAATGTTCTAAATTCTATTCAATAAGTAACTTTCAAATGGATTGCAATATTACATTACAAAATCCAAAAGTATAATTTTTTCTTAAATCTCTTCCTATAATTAGTTTTTATTGTATTGGAGTTCCTTTGTATTTTAATTTCCTAGTTCATTAAATTAAGAATTTTATTGTTATTAAATCGATTTATTATCATTGAATTGTAGGGGAAGAAAAAGTCAACTTACAGTAAATCTATTGTTACCATTTGCATTATTTTAATGAAAACTCAATACTACAATTATGAAATATTTGTAGAAGTTTTGAATAAAAAAGATTTTAGCTATAATAGAATTTAATGCAATTTGATATAACAGTTTTTTATTCAATGATAATATCGATAAAAGTGTAAAAAAAAAAAATAATAATAATAATAAAAGTAAATAAATAAAGCTAAAAGATAAAGATAAACATTAAAACAAAATATAAGGTGGTAAAAGCCTATATTACAGAAATAAATGATTCAATTGCTTTATTTTTAAACTTGAAAATTAATAAATAAATGTTTTTATTAACATGGCTATGTAAAAACTTATTAGATGAGATATAAAAGAATTTCTTATCTTAATGTACAAATTTTGATTTACAAAGTACAAGCTTTGTTTCTTGTACATTGTTACAAAAAGAAAATCACAAGCTACAAAAAAAGCTGAAAAATCTCATCGCTGTTTAATATTATTAATAATAAAAACCTGGTTTATACAAAAAAAAAAAAAAAAAAAAAAACCGATTTAAACACACACACACACACAAAAAAAAGGGGGGGGGGGTTAATATTCTGAACATTAGGGGGATTCAACCAGAATCGCCCCTATTATTTCCTTTTGGTGATTCTGGTTAGGGCCAAAATCACAAAAAGGGAATAATAATAACAGCAAAATAAATAAATAAATTTAATTAAATAAAATAAATAAAAAACAAAACGAAAATTATCTGTATCTATGTATCTAATAGTTATGCATATTTCAATTTATTTATATATGTATGATTATGCGCAGTTTTTCTAACTTTTAAGGGGCTACATGGGTTCCGAATGCTAAAACAAAAGCATATTCTCTCTCACTCTCTTATATATATAATATATTTTTTTTTATCCAACATTTTGAATTTAGAGCAACAATTTAAACAATATTTTATCAAATTTTCATTAATGACTATGTAAAATTCAGCCGGTGGTTCCTGGTTTCTGGAGACCCTTCAAAAAAGCGGTGGATGCGATTTATCAGAAACTAATGCACTGATCTTATTGAGATTTCGCACTTTCTTAAAAATAGAATTGAATTGCTTGGACGAAGTATTTTTATTTTTCCCCGATTACAAATGATTTTACAAGGCTATATGTGGTATAAAATGCACCAAAATTATTTTTGTATTCAGCTTTGCCAAATATTAAAATTTCAATTTTTAAAGAAATCCTTAATGTTAAGGAAGCACAATATCCTTATTAATAATTCTAACAAAACTTATTTTCTAGGTCCGTAATGTAATGTATTAGATTTCTCTCCCCTCCTCATCCAAGGAAAAGTGTGTGTTTTTGAGAAAAAAGCACCCCCCTTAATGTTATTTAATGTGCATTATATTATTCTGCGTTCCGTGTATTTCTGCTTAACCTCTTACTCTGATGTTACCGTGGATAATTTTTTTCTCATTTTATCACTATGTTGTTTCTTCAGCTTGAACTCTTTACGTGCAGCCGTGCTTACAGACATGAAATCAAGGTTTTATACTTCCATTGGCTTTATAAAATTGTATCTGAGTTTCTGTAAATGTATTACATAAAGTATTAACGCTTGAAAAGCCTCACATTTGTGACATGACTCTCGTTGATCCCCAACGGATGCGTTCGTTTTCATGCTCGCGCGATTAACAAACGATCAGGACATTAAAATCCATTCCGGTGTCATCTTTCTCTCGTGATAAATGCGATAAGTGTTCCTTCAACTGCTTTGTATGCAGATGATGTCCTTTGCTTTTATAGGACGAGCCGCGTTTGCGTGGAAATATGTGGCTGCATTTAACACCGATACAATTGACGATATTATCTTCTCGATTCCACGGCACGTTCATTGTGACATTAAAATGGACTCCCCATTCATTTTTTAAAGCTTATCAAAGTGATCTTGGTAATTTAAATTCCATCCAATTAAAAGATATTTTAAATAAGATATAAGTAGAGACTATAATTCAGTTTTATTTTCGTTCGGTTTTTTAGTAGTTTATTTGAATCACGAAATCTCTCTCTCTTTCTTTTTTTATGTTTATTAAAATCTGATTGAAGAAAATACGTTAATGAATTTCTGTCATAATGCGTTATGATTAAAAAATTAAATAATGAGAACAAGAAAAAAAGAGAAATTATGCATTACGCATAGATTGTGATTTCATGCGATATGTTGGCGTGGGTCTAAAAAGATCGTCAAGGCGGTCTTTCGATGTCTCTCTTTTGTTTATATATTTCTTTCCTTTTTATACTTATTAAAGAAAAACATTAATGAATCGCCTCTGTCATAATATTTTAGTATTGAAAATTTAATCAATGAGAAGAAAAATAAATTGTACATCGCGCATCGACTGTGAAACATATTAGGAGGACTCCTCTGCAGTATGCTCACAAAAGTCCATAAGGATGGTCAAAGTGTAGTCTTATTCTTCTACGTCTATTTCTATCAAAAAGTGTTTCACGAATACTGTTTTTATTTATTTATTTTCCTTTTATGAAATCCACCAAAAGTTAAATCTGCGTGGATATGTTATAAACTACTATAATAGAATTTCGTCCAGTTAAAAATGCATAAGAATATTAAAAAAATAATTTAAACCAATATTCGCAGTATGCTCGAATTATTTTGGACATTTCTCCGTGAAACATTCTAATATTTTTGCGAGCTCATACATTTGCATTAATACACAATTTTATTGTAAAATATGTTTAAATATGAGCTCGCGATTTGATTTCTTGCACCATGTGATCTCTAATTTTACGAATAAGGAAATTATTTAAATTCATCGGCCGCCTTGTCTTGTAATAATTAAATATTTATTTTTTTCCCAAGCAATACGTTAAGTATGCATACTTAGCAATATATATATATATATATATATATAAGACGATAAAAAAAAAAAAAAAAAAAAAAAAAGCGTTAAAAAAAAAGTTTATTAAAAGCCTTAAATTCTTATTTAAACCTTTGCTGTGCAGGGGAAGCTTTTATATGCGTAGTTTTTGTGGAGTTAATATAAATTTAGTAAAGCACTTCGATCAATTACATACAATAGAAAATAAACAATATGTTCGACTAATTTTGAGTAGACCTGTATGTTGTTTATAAAGTGTATACGCACCACATAGTGCACATAAATTTAGCACATTAAAAATAAATAGTAAAAATAAATAAGTAAAAATAAATAAATAAAATAAAATATCTATAATACAACTTAACTTGAAATGCTTCTAGTTCCATTTCTAACCACAATGCGTAATGCGTCCGACTACTTGTGTGTTGCCTTGCATTTTCATTCCGTTAGAAAACATGTTTCTGTGCCAATAAAAAATGTTAATTTCATTATGTTTAGCGCGGTCTAAATTTTTTAAATATACCAACGCGAAGTTTCGCTCACAGACGTTATGTTTATGAATTCTTTTGTTCCTGTACCCGAATCATTTGTCCGATCTCAATAAAAGGTTTCAAGCTCCATGTCATACAGATTTGGAATACCGAATTTGGACTCCTTATCAATATCTGCTTTTTAGTTAGGCTCATAACACACACAAGGACTAACCGCTATAAACTTGATTTTACGGGTTTAGGAAACCTCAAAATGTGTAATTATAGCAAAGATTTTGTTTAAAAAATTCGAATATGAGACAATATTTCCTTTAGAAATCAGCTATAGACAGATAAAACTAAAACTTCTAAAAAGCCGGTGTTTTATTAAGAAAGGCTTGAATGAAATTAAAACTGAGGATTAGCAGTTTATTCAGGTTTGTCCATACTTATTATGTATGCTCTTCATTGCTCGTTAAGCAATTTACCTCAAAAACTTACTTAAGTAAGTTAAATAAATTTACTTAAGTAAGCTAATTTTGACACAGATTTTGAATTGGTTTCTTAACCAATTTTTTAATAAAGTAATTTGTATTCATACTCTATAAAGTTAAAACTTTTTTTTTTTTTTTTTTTTTTTTTTTTTTTCAAATAAAAAAGCGTCTAATTACTATTTATATTTGTAACAAATATTTAAAATTTAAAACGTTGCATTTTTTATATAGGTTATATGTTTTGTCGGTAAATAAATAAATAAATAATTTGTATTACATTGCGTATGTATTTTGCATTAATTGCTTTATTAAAAAATAGTCTTTTGTTGAATTAAACGTACCCAATATTGGACAAACTTGTGTGTGTGTGTGTTTTCCCCTTTTCAAAGAAAAATATTTGATCCAATCCAGTCAACTGAGTGCATGCATACAAGCTTATTTAAAAAAGATTAATGAATAAAAAGAAAAACAATAATAATAAAGGAAAAGTAATTTTCCCTGCGAAATATGAGAACGTAATCATCTCATTAAATATTTTGTTTTACCACCTGTTAACATGATATTCAACCTGATGACTGACGTTGAATCTATATGGTATAATCATTTCATCCCACTCACCAAACATGTTAGGATTATTTTCTTTTTCTTTTCAAGTAAGTACGGAGTAGAGCATTGGTGAAATAAGATATCGGTAGAATATCTGATTTTGTTTTTAAGCAAAATATCTTTTATTTTTCTTTGAGCGAGAGTAGTCTTATCTTTTTCCATGAAGAATAATGTGGATTATATAAGCAAAAAAATATTTTTTTATTGTTAAAAATATTTCAGTTTTCTTTTTTCATATGTAACAAATCTTATCAGCAATATGTATTACAGTGGAAGGAGATTTGTTTTAGAGGCTTTTTGGTGTGAAAAAAAAGTTGCAACTTTTTTTTTTTTTTCTTTCTTTTTTTTTTTTTTTTTTTTTCTTGTTTAGCGAACGTAGAAAATTATTTATTATGAGAAAACACATCGTTATTGCATTACTTTTACATTGATACATACATCCACATTAAAAAAAAAAAAAAAAAAAAAAAACTATTTTTGGGAAAAAAAAAAAAAAAAAGTTGCAATCACAACTTATTTATGTTGGAATGGATTGAAATTCTTTTCCTGCAAATGAATTGTTATTGCAGGAAAAATAGTTTTACAGGCAAGAGAGAGGATAGAAATAAGATAATACCACTTCATTAATATATAGGGTAGTCAGCTTTGGCGACGGACTTGTTGACGAATTTGGCGATTAAATTTGACGATAAATGTTAGTTGAGTTTTGCTCTCCCCCCCCCCCCCCCACACACACACACTTTTTTTTTCCCCAAATATGCAATGTTTATAACATTTTCTTTTTGTTCATTCATTTTTGTACTATTTTTTATTTTAAACCTGAATTTAAAATACCAAGTATTGACGGCCAAAAATTGATAAATAAATTTACACTGAAAAGTAAAAAAAAAAAAAAAATATGGCAAGTCTGAGTTGGAATTATTGGATTGTTCTTTTATCCAACATGCGGATCGGACTGATTCCAATTGTGTTTTGCGGGTTGTGGCTTAGACCATCTAATATTTTAGATTTTGGATCTGGATTTTTTTTTTTTTTTTTTTTTTTTTTAACTACATTTTGCTTGTTGAATTCAAGTATTATGTTTTCTTTCTTCTTCATTTTATTTTCCTTTCTTTTTTTTCCCAGAAAAGAAATAAAAATAGAGTATGATGAAAATAAAATACGTGTCTTTAATTATCCAAATGTCAGTGAGACCTTACAGATTTTGGTATATGTATCTACGAGTAAATTAGTATGTAGCGGTCTCAAAAATCACCCGATTCTGTACAAATAAATATTTGTTACGCGGATTTAACTGTATAGTTTGCTGTTCCTGTACAGGGGGGCACATTTCGGTACGTTACAGTCTGTTGATGGTATTTCCTTCAAGGTAATTTTAGCATGGTTACACTACAATCTATACAATGACATTAACATATGTTATTCACAGTTTCCCCCATGTAGTTTGAAGAGGGCGCTTTGCCCTGCTGACCCTCTGATTACAAAAATAGCCCCCTTCATGCCCCTCACCCCCCCCCCTTAAAAAATACTTATTGCTTTTTGTTTTACAGAATTTCTCGTAGATACTTCTTTATCACACATTAAATGTTTTTTTTTTTCAAAGGATATCTTGCAATTTTCTATTACATAGGTGCCAAGTTTCCCATTTTTTAAAGGAGGCTTCATACCAAGAAAATCTATATAATTGTTTCAATTTATTTAATCGTCGGAAATAGGTATGATAGAATCCTTTTCAGAAATACTGGTGGCAAATCTGATTTAAAAAAAATTGATAGGTTGGCAGCTATACTGTTGTATTCTTCTATGTTAAACTCTTCACAAGCAAGAATTTTTTAAGCTCGTGTTATATTATAATCAAAAGCTATCTCTTGATAAACTAGTTGCGAAATCAATCATTTCTGAATAAGAAATTTAGCATGTACTTACAGCTATTAAAAATAATGTTAAATTGCTTGTTACGACCAATTATTATTTGTTCAAAGAATATGAGTTAAAGAATATGTGCCTTCTCTTTATGCGAAATCTTTCTAAGAGCGTTAATGACATACTGAAGATAAATGATATACATATAAATTAAACTATTGTATATAATCATTAACATTCTTATATACATTAGTAAGAAGCAAAAGTAAATCAAGTATAAAAATATTTATTGTATGCAATTCAAAACTGCCCACAAAAGCCTAGGAAGTTCCTTTTGTCTTACTAGCAGCAGCCTGCCCTTTTTTAAACCTGGATATTGAAAAAACCCGAGAGCTTTTTGCATACGGGGAAGTCGTAGTGGAAGACTGAAATATGAAGGTTAAAGAAATTATCTACTTCAGAAGAAAGAAAAAGAATTCGGGAAATCAAAGTGAATTCTAAACTTTGTACTGCAAATATCGCTGCAGAAGTGCATGTAACGTGCAATAAAAAGGTTTTCTCTGAAATTATGCGAAATGTATTTAGAAATGCTGGTTATTTGTTATGATATAATACGTTCGCAGATGATTACAAACATCTTCACAATCCTCAGTTCTTAATCTAATTGAATATCTGCAGGAAAAACTATAAAAAAATATAATTATTTAAAAAGAAAAAAAAAAAAGATTAGCAAATAGAATATAACGCCAAAAAAAGATTCAACTTGAAATTAAAAGAATTCACACAAATTACTCCACCTGACATTGAAAAATTTATTCAATGAATAAAGTATTACAGAGGTCGTAAATGAGCGAAAGGTTACGCTACCCCAGATAATACGACATTGTTTTGAATAACAATGCACATCACTTGTGCAAGCGTGCACTTTTTTTTTTTTTTTTTAATTATTATTTAATCTATTTGACTTTTTTTTTTTTTTTTTTTTTTACTTTTATTCTTTTGTGTGACGAATTATTATAAGTTTAGAATTGTGAAATTACATGTTTGTATTACAAGAGACTTGTACGTGACAAACTCGTATAGAACAAAAATTTAAATAACATATATATAAATATATGACACAGAATGGCCTATATTTTTCCTTGTGCCCTGCCATTAAAAATTAACTAAGCAACCAGCTCACCTTATCGTATTAATCTGTTGTTTTCAACTGAAGATAGTAAGATTTTGCTATTGGAGAAAATGATTTTTTTTAATGTTAAATGCTTACTGTTACTATGAATATTTAACTAAAATTCTGTGAATTAATTAATTTTTAATCGCTTATAGTAATTCTAGTAAATTTCGCGAGATTGCTAAATTTCATGTAGGGTGTCTAGAATGATTCATTCAAACACGTCAATTTTGCACGTTGAGCGTCTTGCGGCCCTCTGCAACACCGCGTGCTGGATAGATGCAAGTACTTATCACTATGGGATGAACGGAAGTAGGCACTTGAATATTTTTCGCATTAGGCATCAAATAAAGCGTCTACAGCAACTCTGTGCGCGAGAATTTATTTTCTTCAAAATTTCCTTTAAAATGTAAGTTGCTTTGCATGAAATTGCACCTTTTCGTTAACTGATTATAGTGCATTTCGTGAGTGGATAACATTTACATCCTCACGTCTGGAATACGTGATGATATCAGTAGAAGTCAGCATAAGAAATCTCGCAAGGATTTCATCATCCCACCCTCCTTTTTTGTTATTAAAAAAAAACTTATACAAGTCGGAGTGTATTCTTTGAAGGTGAAGGCCTTTGATCTCTGTCTGTCTTGTCCAATTCTATTAACACGACTATCGGTCATCATTTGTTATGCCTTCTGATACCTGGAATGTGCTGTTGCTTATTCTGGTTAACGTGGCGTTAAAAGATAGCAATACATATGTATTTTCTTCTCGAAACTTTTCAAGGTCAGACTCTTGATATATTTTTTACTAACATGAATTTCATCTAACGTGTCGCATGTTCGATGAGGAAATAAAAAAATATTTGCTTCTTTTTTTTTTATGTAGTTTGCAAGAATGATTTCTGAATTTTAGAAAATTTGCGCAGCCTTATCAGAAAATCTGTAATATCTTGTGTAAAAAGAATATATATCTTAACATTAAATCTGTAAGCAGGTCAGCTAACACACTAAAATATTGATGAACAGCTTTGATGAAATTTGATTTAATTTTCATAGTTGCCAACTTATACGGTTTTTTGCAACCAATAATTTTTAATAGAAATCATTTTACAAATATCTGAAGCAAGTTTTTATTATTAAACAGAGTAAATTCTTTTACTCAAAAAAAGTGGTATTTTAAAAACCGTATAAGTTGGCAGTTATGAATTTTAGATTTCACCATTAAGAATATTTTGCATATAAAATTAAAAATTCCAAAAATATCATTCAGGCTTATACCGCATGTAGCTACAGCAGTATAAAAGTTTCAAGTAATGTAGACCCCCCCCCCCCTTTCTTGAATTATATATGTTTCTTGTGACTTTGATAGATTTTTTTTTTTTTTTTTTTTGTAAACTTTTTTAATAGTACAAAGTATGTAGCTTTTCTCTCTCTCTCTCTCTCTCTCTCTCTCTCTCTTTTGGGAATACATTACTTCGTTGAAAATATTCCATTTTTACATTTGTTGTGAATGTTAAGCTGAAGTTAAAATAAATAAATAAAAATAAATCTAGGTTCAACTATCTCATTATAAATATTAGAATAATGATAATAACAACACTAAATCCACACATACATGTCTAAATATTGATAAATTCTTAAGTTTTCATCATTAAAAATGGATTTTTTCCCATAATGTGCATTTTATGCAACAATAAATAAATCGTGTAAATAATTGTTTATAAATATAAGTAAAATATATTATTGTATTTACCTCTTTTTTTTCTCCCCCGCCTGATAATGTGGGGGTGGCACCAAAGCTTAATTATTCCTTTAAATCCGAAAAAAAAAAAAAAAAAAAGAGCAGAATATTTTGTAGCGAAGGATTTTCTTCTTGCCATTAAGAAATTCCCATTTTGATGTTCATGTATGAGGTACAGGGATGAGAATTTTCAGACTTTTCTTTAATTTTTTTAAAACAATTTTCAGGTTTTTTGTTCTAAATATTCTTATTTTTGTTCAATTTTCTTTCTTTTGACTATTTCTAAACAACTTATTTTCATATATTCACCATTTTTGCTTATAGAAAGTATGATTTTGTGTATGTGTTTCTTCTTTTATTACTTAAATTAAATTATCTTTGAGTTTTGCTGATACTATCAGACTTTTTGTCAATTTCCCACACTCATCTCTGGAGGTAAATAAATATAAAGAGTGATCGAGAATGTTTATTTCTTAAATCATTTTATTAAAACTAATTTTACAATTTGCATATAGACTGTTTTGCGTTTTTGCGGTAATGGCTAGCCAAATTATTACGAAATTTTAACAGTGTAAAATCCTCCTGATAAATTGTTTTAAAAATATTTAAGGAATGCAAATTATAATAAAAAGAGACTGGGCGCTAGATAACTAAACACAGAAAAAAAAATCGTCAACGCCAAACAGAAAAATTCAATAACAAACAGCTGTTTCGGTAACATTTTTCATTCTGTCTTCAGTTTGTCTTGATTCACTGAAGACGGTACTCTAAATGTTACTGAAACAGCTGTTTGTTATTGAATTTTTCTCTTTGGCATCCAAGCTGTTGAAGGTTTTTCCTGTGTTTAGAATGCAAATTTTATTTTCATCTGCTTTGATTACCGCGCTTGCAATTCATAATTGAAATCATCCATTAAAAATCAAAGAAATCTGAATGCTGTTAATTTTTTTTTAAACGAAAATTAAAAAAAAAAAAAAAAAAAAAAGTGATATTACTTTCTCATACCTATGTCATATATAGTACTTTATGCATGTTAGGCCATAAATGCCAATCTTAGTTTTTACCAATTTTTCTTCCCTCCCCCACCACCACCACTCCCCGAACATAATGAGGAATTTGCACACATGGGGGATTTGAACAAAATCCTATTTTTCTGGTAGTTTTAGGTCCATAAATCTCAAAAAGTTTATTAAAAATGCAAAACAAGTTCTCATTAATTTTAAAAATAACTTTAAAAGTAGCCAAAAATCACGTGACTTCAAAACGCTGCCTGACGTCACACTTTATGATGCTTCAATGTTTACATTTTGTTAGCCTGGTTAGTAAGCAGAAATTCGTTTTAACTTCCGTAATTATAGATTTTTTATGTGATTTCTGAGCATTTCTTTTTCATCTTATAATCATTCAATATCATTATCACCATTTTCCATTATTTTCAAGTGTTTTCTTTTCATGGCGGTTGTCCAATGTTTTCGTTTAATAGGATCCTGTGGAAGGCTAGAATAACTTTTGAGAAGCATAGTCGTTGTATTGGTGCAAAATGGTACAATACAATATTTATACTACGGTTTTTTAATATCCGTCTTTATTATAACAAACAAAACCTATTTCACTGATTCAAGAAGCAAAGCAAAGCTCGAAATCGAATGTAAACAAGGATTACTCCCGTTTGTTGTCATAAAGAGTGACGTCACGATATATTATACGGCGTTTTCTCGACAGAGTAAATAGTCCGATGTTAAAATTGCTACAAATCAGTCATTAGATTTCAAATAAAGAAAATGTATGTATTTATTTTCTTATCTTTTCATTTTCTATTATATAAGAATAAAACCAGAAAGCGTGCAAATTGTCTATTGCTTGAAAAATTGGCGTAGTAATCTAAAACAGGCCTGTCCAACCCAAAACACTTGGTTGGCCGCATTGCAAATCTATTACGTACAGTCATAAAAAAAGCCCCCCCCCCCCCCGCGCCGCTTCCTCCTTTCCCGACAGTTTTGCCGTAAATTAGCTGATAATTTACTGTGAAATTAGTCGGAAGAAAATTATTATTATTTTATGACTGTACATATGTGTATGTGTTTGTGAGTATATAATTCATGTATGTATGTACTTTTTCGCGGAAGGGTAGGATGAAAATTCGGAGCAGAATACATTAATTTAAATTATTTCCATTCACAAATTAACAATAGTATCGTGAAAAATTTATGACTGTGTATTAAAACTATAATAAAAAGGATGAATAATGGATCTAATAATATTTCATTACAACAGTTCTTTAGCTATCATAATCGTATCGTTTAAAGGTATTTTCACTTCGAAAAGTCAGACCGTATTTATTAATTTTTGATCTGTTAACCGAAGCTGTCAAACTTTAAATGTCATTAGTCTCCTCACGGGCCGCAAGAAACTACGCGGTGGGCCGCATGCGGGCCGCGGGTTGGCCACCCCTGATGTAAAAAATAGTGAGGTTTTTTTCCCTCTCCCACAAAAAAAAAAAAAAAATGCAGAAAGGGTTAATTTATTCCTTTGTCAGTAAAACATTGCCGTCATTTTTTGTCATTTTCCGGTTTAATTTTTCTGTTAATTGGTTTTAATAGCATGTAATTGTATGCGTAAACTGATGTAATGACATTTCACATCATCTCCAATTACAATTTCTGCCCTAGTCCATGAAGTTCGTTAACCCCATAATTAATGCATTAGCAAACTAGAAGGTTTACATTGTGCTCCCACTGGTATTGATGACATCTTAATCTAGCGGACTTCCAAATCCTTTCAATTAGTCGAACTTTTGATTGACCTAGAAAAACTATAGCATCTGCTTAAAAAAAAAAGATGTACTGAGTGCTTTGAATTGTTATCTCATTATCTCAACATTTTTAAAGTTTCATTTACATTCTTTCATGACATAATGCATTTTTATTTCTGGAGTGAACTTTTTCTGTTATATTTGACAGGTTTCTGCACAACTTAATATAATTAATCGTGAATCATTTCTGCAATCGGATGCCAAGATTTTTTCCTCCTTTTCGTTAAAAGTGCAGTCATTTTTCCTTGCCATTTTATTTTTTCTTCTCCGGTTAAAAAAAAAAAAAAAAAAAAAAAAGAGAGAAAGAGAGAGAGAGGGGAGAAAATGGAAAACAAAGCTTCCTGTTTTTCCCCTCTCCTGATTCACCTTTTTTTTTCTTTAATACCTCTCCATAATTATGTTATTCTTTTTTGTTGTTGTTGTTCTTCTTTTTTTCTTTTTTTTTTACCATGTTTGTTCATCTCTTTTTTTATATATATAAAGACTCTTTTTGAGTATCATTTATCAAAAGTATTTTTAAAGTGTAATAATTATTGTTCTAGAAAATAATGTATTGTTATTCGAAGGGAATACAGATAGTCTAATGAAATAATATTATTAATATTAGTACAATTGCTAGGTTTATTTTTCTTTAAAAATTTATTTCTCCTTTAAATTATAGAGTACTTTTTTATTAAAATTTCTTGAGGGTATTAATATAATAGTGTAATGAAGAAATTTTTAACAATTGTAACTGTAAGGTAATTTTTTAACGTTGATGAAATAGTTACCTTATACGTAATTCTTAATGATTTTTTGTTTTCCGGTTTCTACGCATTTTTTTTTTTTTTTTTTTTTTTTTGAGGGGGGGGGGTTATGATTAAATTATATATAAATATACAGGGTGTCTATAAAATGTTGGACACATTTTGATGTTTAATAATTCATAAAATAATGAAGATATAAACAAACTAATAGTATTTATACATAGAATAACTCATATATTTTCATTTATAGTGAAAGTTGCCATAGAAAATTTCATTTTCCCATTTGAATATGATTTCTTTTGTAAATATCGTCTGGCCGTGTTGATTTCTTTAAGACGACCAAATTTTTGGGACCCAATTTGAGAACAAATCATCACAGCGTCCTCAAACTGAAGGACCATTCGAGGATAGAGCTAAATTATACTTTAATTTGAGGACATTTGAGGACAAATTTGTAAATTCGAGGACTGTCCTTATGATTCTAGGACGTTTGGTCACCTTAGTTTCTTTTGTAAATATCCTCTGCGCGCTTTATTAATTGTGTGTTTTTCTCATTCTTGGTTTTGGTAAAGATTAAAATGCAAAGTTAGGTGAACGACCTCAATGGGGTACTATCATTCGTTGTTCTTTGAATGATCATATTCCAGAAAGATGGATTGGGCAAGGTGGCTCAATTCCTTGGCCACCCAGATCACCTAATATTACGCCAACCTTTTCCTTTGGAGATTCGTAAAGGACATCGTTTACAGGAGGAAAGTGTTGAATGTTGATGACAGGCCAGGATTACAGCCGCAATAGCCTTTGTGGATGTCGACATGCTTTTCCGTACCTGGCGAAAAAGTGACTACCGACTTGATATTCTCCATGTTACAAACAGCGCACAGGTGGAAGTCCATTGACAAGGGCCAGGGCTTAAAACCTTTTGAGTCTATCTAACCATTAATGTTATCAATTTAAATTTATCTTCATTATTTTATGAATTATTTAACATCAAAATGTGTCCAACATTTTATAGACACCCTGTATTATCATCAATTTCAGCCTTTATCAATCCACTGCAGAATGAAGGCTTCTCCTAGGTGATTCCAATCTGCCCTGTTTTCTGTAATTCTCTCCTCCCCCCTCCCCCCCCTCTCTCTCTCTATTATATATCGTACCTCGATAAGAAAAGTGACACAATTTAAAAAATGCAGTGTTTGGAAAAATCAGTTTTAACATACTTTTTAAGCTTGATTAGCAGACAATAAAACTGACACAAATACTTCTCACGTGGTTAAATTTCGAGTAAGAAACACACACACAAAGGCATTTTTTAAATCAAATAGTAGATACAATGGCATGTAAAAATCCTCCAAGTCTCTCTTGCGCTAACAAAATAAAAATAAAAATAAATAAATAGTTATTAATTTAATTCAAGTATTAAATACAGGGTGAAAATTCATAAAATAGGAATATGATGCTTTCTTACTTATTTTTTTAAAAATATACTATTTGCCTATAGCTTAAATGAACTAATTTCATTAAGAACTTTCGTTTCTGTAATTTTTTCTTCGGTTAAGTTTTCAACACTTTCTTTAAATTTTATGTGGTAATTATGATAGATGGATTTGGACTGTAGCCAACAATGATTAAGAGATAATTGCACCAAACTTCAACTGAGGTCCTGAAATAATTAATTGAATATTTTTTAGCAATTTGAACTTAAGTACACTGAGAAGTTGCGTGGCAGTATAATTAAAATAGTCAAAAAGTAATTAAAGTTAAATGTAGTTAAAGTGCAATTAAAATAATTAAAAATGCATGACTTCAGTTATTATTCTTAAATAGGTTTCACATTCTTAAGTAGTTATTCTTAAATAGATATTTGCGTTTGTACGGTAAAATTGATTTTTACGTTACAGGACTGCTAGGATATAATGTTAGGCGCCTGTCAGGTTATTAGTAAATCAAGGGTCGGTACAGGTTTTAATATATGGGGTACATGTTTGTGGAAAATAAAATATATTTGTGTAATTTCTACTTGTTTAATATATTCATCTCGGGGGAAAAAGGAAATATAACATGAAAACCTTCTATTTTAATAGTCGCTCTATATTATGCTTAATATTAAATTGATGTTTTATTGAACAAATGTAGGCAATCATTTGAAGTAATATTGATAACATGGGAGAAAAAAATAAATATATCATTTATAAGAATCATTATATAAATGAATATCAGTATTTACAAAAATGAACCTTTTTATATTTTTACTTCCTTCTATATATATATATATATATATATATATATATATAAGAAGAGTATTGGATTTGTGAAAATTTTTGACCTCCAGTTTTTGATATATCTACATGTTTTTGAGACATCCTGAATACGATTTGACGAGTTTAAAAAAATTTTTGCTGTCTGTGTGCGTATATCGTACATTTTGTGGACGCTTTATCTCACGAACAAATGAACGAAATTTAACCAAACACTGGACCTGATTTAGTACTGACTTTTGGGATCAATCGCTCAATAGGTGGCACTGTCATCCCATTTTTTTCATGATTTTTTTCGTGTGGCTGTATAGGACAAAATTTCGTATAAATATAAATGTGCGTAATAAGAGTTATTTTTAATGAATGATTGTGAAATTAATATGAATTATTGATCATAGTAACACTAAACTAGAAGAAAAAAAAAAAAAAAAAAAAAAAAAAAAAGGTGTTTATGTAGCAACATCGCTCGCCCTCCCGCCTCCGAGGTGTGTGTAAATTTTCCGTATGGATGTCTTTCAAACGAAAATAGGCCCCAAAAATTAAAACATGGATCAACCCATGTTATTTTAATACTTTAAGTCTAATAAAATTTATGTAATAGTATGTGTGTGTGTATATATATACAGTCGAACCTCGTTACTTTTAACATGAACTGACAACAATCCCCGTCAAAATGAAGATTAGTTTCTGAGTTACTGTTAGCATGAACTACTGATAACATGATGAACAAATTTTTTATTCCCCCTTGAGATTCATGTTAACGAAGTTCGACTGTATATATATATGAGAATATGCGACATTATGATAATGTTACATTTAGTGAAATTCTTCAAAGTATTCATCGAAAGAAAAATGGGAAAAAATATTTTTTGTGTAAGTGCAATTTGTATTTCGCAATCTCCAAAGATTGCGAAAAAAGGAAAGAATACGTAAGTTAAATGTTTAAAAATGGTTTTATTTATTCATTTCTTAGTTCATCCACATTTTTTTTTATTTACTGTTCCTGTCTTTCATTTTTTAAGGTCGTACATTCAATAAGTTTAAAAGAAGAAAAAAAAAAAAAAAACTCTGTATTGTACATTTTGTGAACTGAAAATATCACGGAAGCTTTAATTGCGCAGGCTAAAGTTTTATTTATTTATCATTTTTTTCCTCATCTAAATTCTAGAGAAATTCACCTCTATATTCATACAAGTGGTCTGGTTCAGAATGACATTCTGACGTCACCCACTTCTTTGTTACTTTTATTGAGCGTTTCGTGTTGCTGCATTTTATTATGTACAAAACAGATATACATTTTTCCATCATTATTTGTGTTATATCTTTTTTATGTGCAGCGATCATTATTCCAACCAAAACGAATAAAGACGCCTGCTTGTTACATTGATGACATTCAGATGAAAGTTGATTCACATTTCCTATTTTTTCATTTCCGGCATTCAAAAATATGCACTGGGAAAAATATTACACTGCAAAGTGAAGAGTTGAAAAATGTTAACTACAACTTGATTTTAGTGTTTTTCTTCTTTTTTTAAAATCCACGGGTGATTTTTGTAGAGGGGGAAAAAAAAAAAAAAAAACTTTTATATAGTGTTATTTGTAGATGAGAAATATTATATTAAAAGTAATATCATAATTAGGTATTGATTAAAATTATTAATCGTTAAATTTCAAAATAGTAAACAATAAGTGGTAAATTCTAAGTTTTGTGCTAAGATATATATATATAAACATTAAATGAATGTTTCATGAAAATTCAACAAAAATTAAGACGTATAGAACATTTTAAACTTGACGCCAACTACGTAAAAATTAGTTTTGAAAAAATGACGTTTAAAGTTTTCATTTTACAACTGAATCAATATTTCTTTACATGTATATAAAAATCGCTTAAAAATTAGCACAGAATGACGGGCATTGAAAGTTTTTTTTTTTTTTTTTTGGGGGGGGGGGGGGGGGGCAGACTTTATTACTATTATGTCGTTTCATGTTTTAGTGAAACTGAAATATTGAAATTTTAGTCCAATTTTTGCCTTTTTGAAAGATCACTGTTACCTTAAGGCTGTATTTGTATTTGTCTTTTTTTTTTTTTTTTCCTTTTTAAGACGAAGAAAGAAATCTTTTCATATTTTTTATACTTACTGAAAATTGATTGCTTCTAATGTTTAATAAAATATTTTAATTTAAAAGGATAAACTCAAATTCGAAATCAAGAAGAAATATACACACATTATATAGAGCATTATTATTATTATTATTTATTTAAATAATTTCCAAGATTTATTATTATTATTATTTTATAACTAATATTGATAGATTTTTCAAAACATGTGTATGCACAATTTTTTAACTCTAAGACAGTAATTTGCAAAAACGATTTTATGACGTCTTCTATGTTCTTAAAAGGGTGGGGGGGAAGGGGGTTTGCTTTTTTTTTTTTTTTTTTTTTTGAAGAAGGGTTAGAAATACAAGAAATCGTGACTGGAAATTAAGTATTGGAAAGACTTTAAAAGAAGGACTGCTGAATCCAAAATGTGTCAAAAGCCAAAGACTTTTATTATTTCCTGATATATCTGACACAGGGTTTTGGACCCGCCCACAAACCCAAAAAACCCGGGCGTTTTTTTTTTTTTTTTATTTTTTTTTTTTGGAGGGTTACCCACTTAAAAAAAAAAAAAAAAAAAAACAATAAAACCCATACTCAAGTGGGTTTTATTGGGTTTTTGAAACCTAATAAAATTTTTCACTCTATTTTTTTTTTTTTTTTTTTAATTATTTATTATATTCTAACTGACATTATTGTATACTAATTTGATATTATGTAATTATTTTTTCACCTTCAGTGTAAGAAAAATACCTTTCACTGCAACCAATAATACCTTAAGAAAAGCTTTTCTAATTCAATCTACAATATCTCTTTCGAATGAACTGTTTTAAAAAAAGAAAGAGAATAATTGATCAAAGTTAAAAGAAGATATGTATTTGTAATGGATTTGTATGTATTTGTAAATCATGATATATATAAATAATAATAATAATGACTTGCTTAAAATTCTAAGAATTTAACAACAAATATCATTTATAACTAACGGATATGATATATTGAACTTACAAGGTTCGATATTGACAAAAAATGGGGTTTTTTTGCTGCCCCTCACAAAATTCAAAGTCGTAAAAACAGCCTTTTTTAAAAGAATTAGTTTTATAAAAATTATCTTTTTATAAAATGTTTATGTTTTTCCACAATTATTTTGAATATTTTATCTATGCCTATTTTACCTATGCATAGTTCATTGAAACACTATTGATTTGATTATAAATATCTGTATTGTACGACTTATAAAATGGAAGGTGTTAAATGATATCGCCCCCCCCCCCCCCACACACACACACCCTCAAGTATATTATGCCTTTTGTAAAAAGAAGTAAAAATTTCACATAAATATTTTATTTTTTACAAAAATGGGCCCCAAAAACCCTGGATTGACCTCTGACATGAAAATGTAGAATATAGGCAATGATATATATTTCTTTGTTAAATAACTTTTCAAATATGAATAAAATATGTCAGTTTCAATATTATAACAAAATTTTAAAAATAGATTTATTTTGCGTACTTTTCAACTTTACCCATACAAATACATATTTCAATGAAAATCGTACATGGAAGATAGAAGGGTTAAAATATTTTGCTTTTGTTACTAGTTTTAATTTTACACAAAATAATTTTTAAAAAAATTCAAAATTTTGATATATACTGAATAGAATGAAATAAGATAGTTCATTTCACTTTTATTCCTCAGTTTAAACCAAACCAAACCTTAAGAATGTTTGATTAATAGTCTAAAACTGTTCTCTTTTGAAGTAAAATTTAAATTAAAAACCCGATTGTGTTATTTTGTGTTTAATATAAAAAACCCAATAAAACCCCAAAAAGCCCATTAAAACCCAATTACCCCCCCCCCCCCTCAAAAAAAAAAAAAGAAAAACACCCGGTCTGGGCTTTTTTTTTTAAAAAAAAAAAGGCTTTAAAAACTCTGATCTGTAATAATAAGTTTAATTTCCTAACTTATCCACAGTACATCTTCAGGATGTTTCCGGGATGTCTTTTCATTCTGAAGACATCTTGAAAAATATTCTGGGGTGAAATTGTGCTGTTAGGAGAGTAGCTTATTCAATAGATATACGTGTATAAGAATAATCATATATTTTAATTACCTATTTATATAGAAAATGTCATAATAAAAAATAATAGTGCAGTATTCGAATTCAAAATGGGAAAGAAAAAACAAAAAAAAAAAGGCGCTAATGCAGGTTAGTAAATTTAAATCACTATTAAACTAATATATATATGTTTCTATGGTGATTTATTTGACTGACTATTCTTCGTTCTCATTCTTTCTTTTATTATCAAATGGATTATATATATATATATATATATATATATATATATATATATATATATATATATATTATGAATACCTTTTCATACACTGAAAAAAATTAATTAGTCATCACCTGAAGAGCATGAACAACTTGAAGAAAGAAAACTAATGTAATATATAATAATAATAATAAATAAGTAAATAAAAATATCACAAAGATATGGCCTTTTTTTGATGGGGGGGGGGGGGGTAATAGTTAATTATTCTTCACTTAACTTAATTATCATTATTTATAATATGTAATTTTTTTGTGAGACTTCATTTTTGTGGCCTAATTTTACATGATTATTGGATGAAATTATATAAGTTATCATTGTAATATTTGTTGTGTAACAAATGTTTTCCACCAAAAGAAATTTTGGTAGTTGAAAAAATATATTTCTAAAGGTAAAATCTTATGCAGTATGTATACATGAAGTATAGAATAAGTCAATATCCTAATTTAATATCGTTTAAAAAAAAAAAAAAAATTTGCCTTAAAATATCTATTTTTCTTGAAGTGTGAAGGGACTCAATTTACAAATGTCATTTTACTATTTAAAAGTATTACAACACCATATAATTTCTTCTAATTATATAATTATATATATATTTTTTTTATGTCTGAATATCGTAGTTTAAAAAGAATTCTAAGATATATTTTAAACAATTGTTTAAATTTTATTTATATTTTATTAACAAAATTTTGTATTTTCTTTTCAGGTAAGACTTTTTCCATGTTGCCAAAAGAACTGAATGTAGTAAGTTTAATATTTTTAATAATAACTCCTATAATCCTATGTAGCACAAATGTTTTTATAGTTTATAAAAATTTCGGAATAATGTACTAAAAGAATTTACTTGATAATATAACTAATAAATTTAAAATAGATTAAATTAGAATGACAGTTTCGTATTTGTCGATAAATTACGCAAACCTGATTTAAAAAAAAAAAAAATCTTCGTTTTAGTTATTGCGAATTGAGTACATTTTACAAGTGTTACGTTTTTTTTTTTTTTTTTTTTTTCCCCGCAGCCTCAAATTCCTTGCCGTGAAACGTGTTCTAAAGGCAAGTTTGGTATTCAGATGCTATGCGGGAAAACATTTTACAACAGTGCTTCAAGTAATAATCGGTTTTAAAGTATTAAATTAATGCAAGACTATCGACTTTTAGAATAAGTGTAAATTAAAGAAAAAAAGAAATCGTAATATAAAGCCTTGCTTTACTATGGACAAGTGCAATAACGATTTTTTAAAAAATATGTTAGTAATAGTAACATTAAAATGAAAAAGTCAAAATTTTGCGTCACCGCATGTTAAGTGTATAATTAATGGGAACCCAGACTTTGAAATTTTTGCACAATGGGGTGTAAATATTTTGTCATAAGTTTGTGCATACTAATTATCTCGATGAGGCCAGTTTTATCTAAATAAAACTTAAGTGTTAAAAATTTTTGTAAAATACATTTCCCACAACTTTAATTAACCCACCAGTTTTTTTAACCCTTTAATCAAAACACCAGTCATGATAGTGTGTATTACAAAAATACAGTACTTGATTTCTTTTCTTTCTTTTTTTTTTTTTTTTTTTTTCAAAAGCAGATTGATGCTTATAATTTCCTAGACAAGAGAAAGAGTTTAAAATATTATCAGAATATTTTATAAAACTTTTCTGGGTTAATCTGCTCATTGTTTTCTCTTGAATATGCTAAAAAGAATCTTTTATTTCGTTAAATATTTTCCGCAAATTATCGCCTGTTATTTAAATAATGATGCATATTCTTAAAAATTTTATAAGGCAATTTCAGCTATTTTTAAAACTTTTATTTAATAACAAAGTCCGTGAAACATTTGTTGATTCTTTTTATAAAAGCTGGGTTTTTCATTTTTTTTTTTTTTTTTTCTTCCACCTTTTTTCTTTTCCTTTCTTTCTTTTCTTTTCTTTCTTTAATATTTTTGTGTGGTAAATATAATAGATTTTTCACGTAATTTCTATGTAGTTTTTTTTTTTTTTTTTTTTTTTTTTTACATTTTAAAAAATTATCCTGTCAAAATATATTTACATTACTTGAAATTACAGATAATATTATAAAATTAATGCATTTTTAATATGGTCTAAATTGAAGAATAGTTTTTCCAGTCTCCAATTACACATTTGATTTTATAAATTTCTACAACAAGGCATACTATATTCTTTATTAGAGAAATTAATTCGTCCAATTTTCCGACTCAGCTCCAACTACTAAAAAATACCCTACCCCCTAAGTTAACATTTCTGTGGTTCGTTTTTCATGTAATTCCATTCTATTTTCAATGGAAAAATTCCCAGAATGTAAATTTATGTGAAATGTTACCCTATACTGCTATGCCATAAAAATTTTGAAACAACAAGATTTTAAATTTGAATATTTATACTAAATGTAATCATTGCAATGTTTTAAATTATATTTTTAAACTGATCTAACTCATTTATAACGAAAATATTGTAATCTTAATAATGTACATTTGTACGAAGTTTTGCCATATTCTACCATGTTAAGAAAGTCTTAAACTTTGAATAACTTGGGAAGTTTTTAAAATAGAAGGTTCATAGTCAATGGTATTCATGCTGATTATGTGGTGATGTCATGTATGATATTTTAAAAATGGTCGGATATTTTTATAAAAATTTTCGAAAAATCAGAGGTGTTATTATTATTTTAAACATTTGGTTATGACTTTCGATATATAAAAACATGTCTTTTTTTTTTCACCCCTTTTGCGAATTTAACTGTACAAGTGTTTTATACTTGCTAATTTAACTAACAAATTTAAACTCTATTAAATTTGAAGATTAATTTCGTATATGTGGACAAATCTATTGAGGAAATCTCTTAGTTTTGAATGTGAATTGAATGTACGTTTTACAATTGTTAAGTTTTTTCTTCCGCAGCATCAGATTTCTAGCCGTGAAATGGGTTTTAAAGACAAGCTTGGCATCTCTTAGTTTAGAACACATCCGGGTACATTTTACAAGTGTTAGGTTTTCTTTTTCCCCGCCGCCTCAAATTTCTTGCCGTGAAACATGTTTTACATGCAATCTGGTACTCGAATGTCATGCGGAGAAACATTTTTCAGCCTATCGGATTTTAAATATTTATATAATACTGTCAACTTTAAGGATAAATGAAATAAATAAACATAATAGATATAATAATTGAAGCAAATAAAATAAATAATAAATGAAAGAAATAAAGTAAAAATGGATTTTTTTTTAAATTCATAACCATACCTGCCAACATTCTGCTAATATTCCATAATATTGTTAGTACCAGCTACTTTTCCACACCACTTTTTTTGTAGAGAATTTTTCTCCAAATGTAATAACGTTTAAAGAAAAGGAAAAATTTTCTCTCTCTAAAATAATAATAATAATAGTACTACAGAATATTGATTAGAATGTTCGCAGGTATGTCCATAATATAGAGCCTTGCTTTACTGTTGACAATGAACTTTTTTTAACATATGACGTAAACAACGTGAAAAAGACAAAATTTAACATCGCCAAATGTTTAATGCATAATAAAAAAGTAAAGGCTATTTTTACGCGCAGACTTTGAAATCTCAGCAGAGTGGAATGTAAATATTTTGTCATAAATTTGTGCTCATTAAATATCGCGATAAGGTCAGTGGTATCGAAAATGGCTTTAAAAATACATATTAGGTAAGTTGTTTTAATAAATTTTATAAAACTGTTTCCCACAACTTTATTAAAACGCCAGTCGTTATTATGTGTGTTACAGAAATGCGGTATTTAAAACTTTAAAATTTTTGTTTTTCAAAAGCAGATCGATATTTCATAATTTTCTCGCTAAAGAATAACTTAAAATATTATCAGAATATTTTATAAAACTTTTCGGGCTCATTGTTTTCTGTTGAATACATTAAAAAGAATTTTTATTTTGTAAATATTTTCCGCAAATTATCGTCTGTTATTTGAATAATAATGCATATTCGTCGAAAATTTTACGAGGAGTTTTCAGCTACCTTTAAAACTTTTATTTAATAACAAAGTGTATGAAACTGTTGTTGATTATCTTTTATAATTTTTTTTTTTCTTTCTTCCATTTTTTTTTTCTTTTTATTATTTTTCCTACAGTTTTGTGCATATAAATTTAATAGATTTTTACGCAATTTTTTTTTTCTGTTTTAAATTCTTTAAAAGTGTACTAAAATACCCTAGAAAAATACATTCATTATTTGAAATTATAGAGAATAAAAATTATGTGCATTGTTCTAAAGAGCCTTTACAAGATTTTGTTTTATAAAATGTTTCCATGTTTTTAATACTAATATTTAATTAATTGGTTCAACGAAATTCCATTAATTTAATACTAAACACTATATAGAAGCAGGGTTGGGTTTTTGACATGACAAGGGTATAATACTGGTTTAAACCGTCAAAAACCTACATCGTCAAAACTCAAAATCTGTAGATGAGCTAGAATCTGGTTAGAAAAACAAATTAGTAATATTTACCATATATAAGTTGACATTTAAATATTATGCTGTTTGTAAATTAACAGATTTTAAAACAATTTTTAGATGATAATTAATAAAAATTTAGGTAAATATGCTGATTCCAAACCTAAGAAATATGAACAGAGCATGCATAGACATATTTTATATTTTTTTGTTTATTTATATTAATATTTTTGAAATTCTAAAATTCCAAAGTTATTTAGGAATTTTAGACACACTGGAATACTGTTTTTTTTTTTTTTTTTTTTTTTTTTTTTTTTTTTTTAAACTAAAGTAAAACATATGCGTAAGTTAATATGAATTTGAGGATAATTATATTTATAATCTATATTTATTACGCTTATCATTTATCAATATTTATTTATTTATTATTATTGATTGGATAAATACACTTGCCTGTTTTTTACAGCTTGAACCAATAAATTAAAAAAAAAAAAAAAATCTGTAGAGTAAATGTTAAATAATTTATACAAGTCTAGATATATTTCTCTTGTCTCACTGTAATTATGAGTGATTTAAGAAACTTAATTATAAATTAATTTCTAACAAATGTATTTATTTATTTATTTTTTTTTAATGCACATGAAAATTAATACTTTCATAATAAATTTTTAAAAGCCTAAAGCTTTATTTTTATATTAATCAAAATGTTATAATAAAGTTTCTCCATAAACTTTAATAATCTGTTTACTTTTTAAAACATACTTATAAATAATGTCTCATTAAAAACAACTAAATTTTTAAAGTACCAACACATTAAGCATAATTATATATATATATATATATATATTACAGAAAAATATATGAAAGTATCACAGTATATTTTGAATGAACATAACAATAATTCATAATGAAATTTTAGAAGCCTAAAGTTTTTATTAATAATAATAATAATAATAATCAAAATGTTATAACAGTAATGTGTTTTTCAAAGGACATCAATGTATTTACTATTCAAAATATCTATATAAACTATATTTATTTTATTAAACAAAATTTTTATATAACAATCAAAATATAAATGCAGGTGTTTGACATTTTTGACAAGGGGGTTTTTGACGTGACTGGTTTAAACTATGGTTTAAACTGTCAAAATCTGTCACGTGTCAAAAACCTGCCAACCCTGTATAGAAATAAACACAACACTGTTTAAAATGAAAGGTTTTACACGATATCTATGTACATATATTTACAAAATAATTTGTTTTTCATAAAAAAAAAAGGGGGGGGGGCGGCCAAAAATTAAAACTTGGATCGATCCCTGGGTGCGTATGTTTTTGCGCGCGCGCGCGCAAAATAGAATATTTTGTGCATTTTTATCATATTTAATTTTCTCGATAGGTTTATATTATTCTTTTTTATTGTCATTTTAAAAATGCACACCTCTCCCCTTCCTAGTTTTGGTTACTTTTAGGGTAAAATTAAATAAATAATAATACACTCGGAGAAAAGTTTTATTGAGACAACAAAAATTTGTTTTCCACAGCAAAATTTTCTGTTTAAATGTATTCCGATAGAAATTTTGGTTAGATTAAGAAAATAATTTTGTTGCAATTTTATTTATTATACATTGTCTTTTTTAAAGAATTGTTTTTTACTTACAAGGAAAAAAAAAAAAAAAAAAAAAGTAAAACTAAACAAAATGTTTTGCTAACATAAGCAAATGCAAATAAATTTTGTAAATTTATTTTTATTTAATTCGTGTTGTTGTAACAAAACACTTTTTTTTTTTTCTTTTTTAATTTCTCCCTGTTATGAAAGTTTGATTCATAATAGCAAAATAACCTCGACGAAACACGTTTGTAGTTTTAATGGAATCATTTCTCTAGGATTCAATTAAAACTACAAGTTCTCTAAATGTGTGAACCTGTTTTGTTACCATGACCAATAATCACTTACAAGAAAAATTTTAGTTATATAATTATACTTGTGGAAGATTATTTTTAACGTACTTTTTAATGCAAGAGCGTAACCTGAGACATTATCTATGGGTCTATGGTGACTTAAGAAGTTGAAGCTAACTTACTAATTTGTTTAATATAGCCAAAAATTAAAATATGAAAATGCATTTAATTTGTTTAATTTCATAGTATCTGGTGGGGGATCGAGTTTAAACGTACTTTTTTGACTAAATATCGAAAAATTTCTTTTTCTTTTCTTTTCTTAAATAGTTTAACAGATATAGCTTTTTTGCCCTTAAAATTACTAATGCATATCACTTTGAATAAAACTAAACAATGTTAACTTAACAGCCCGTTAGTTCAAAATTATTCATTCTCCACTATTGTGTTCTCTCACTTGAAAGATGGAAATGTGTTCTACAAAAGTTAAGAATATTCATACGATGGACAGTGGTCTGCTAGCTTAGTTCAGTAGTAGAGCAAAGACGAAGAATCGGGTTCGTTTCTTGACCTGTCCACCTTTCATTCTGAAATACGTTATTTTGGTCTCAGTTATATTTCCACTAGTGGTGGAGAGCTTCTACCCTCAAAGCTGGAAAACAAGAGGTGCGAGTTTCGATACCAAGGTCGCGCTCATCAGACAAGCCGTTCGGAGTTTTCCGTAGTTTTCTCCGAAACGCGCGTGAATGTGGGCTGCAATATATTACTATATATACTTTATTGTAATAGTACTTCTATTGGTACTAAACATATTTTTAAAGTTTTTTTTTTTTTTTTTTTTAATTTTATAGGCTGGAAAAACTAACGCTTCACCTTTTTTTTTTTTTTGTAAAGTCTGAAATTGTTTCTTTAATCTTATTGATGTCATCAGTCATTTAAAGTTGAAAGTTCAAGTAATTTGTATTTTATAAATTCTTTTGGATACTATCGAATTTCGTGTCCAAAGTAAAGAACGTGCTTTTTCCTGGAAGTAATCGATTTAGCTTAGAAAGTATTTATCGATTATGACAGTATGGCATATCAATTTGAGAAAGCTTTTAAAGGCTGCATTTATCCATTGAAAACTGATAGGATTCTGCTGTTGAAGAATTCGAATAATGCGAGTCTTCCTTTTATTCCATTTAAAAACTTTAAATCGTATCGAATTTCCGATATTTTGTCGTGGCTATTTAGTTTTATTTTAATAATAAAATTTTTCTTCATAATATTTAATGACTATTTATTATTATTAAATCTGAAATGTAGGTAGAATTTAATTATTACAATACTTAGACTTTCACTTTTTACATGACGTGTTTCTAAAATATCCTGTTCTTATGAAAGGAGATGTGCTCGGAATGTTCCTCCTCCTGTATTTCGATTGTTGATTCTAAATTTTTTAATTTGTACTTTCTCTTACACATACTATGTGTAGAAAAGAATTGTTCATGGTCGAAATTGAATTTTTTATACGTTTAAAGTTTCTCCTGAATACAAAAATCGGGTTTTTAGCTGTCAGTATCTGTGCCTTTCTGTTTTCAGCATAACTCAAAAAAAAAAAAATAATAATAATAAATAAAAAAATAATAATAATAATAATAATAATAATCTGGTGTGTCACTCACACGACTCTCTCTTACCCTGAAATTTAATACTATTAATACAGATTGCACATTAAAAGGTAAGATAACGAGTTCTGTTATGTAAACCTGTGTTAAACAATTCATATTAGGCTTCTGAAGAGTTTTATATAATAATTAGTTCTATGTGAGGGGGGGGGCTACCGCTCCCCTCAACCCCCCGTTTCATTAATGCATCTGCCTTTATATAGAATTTAATTCGGTTATTAAAAAATAATTTATTAAAATTATTTTAAAAGATTATCTTTTATGATAATGCAGACGATTTCCGTATTAGAGTAGTAGTATAACACCAAATATCCCCCCAAAAAAAGTCCATTTTATTCTCAATATTTAAAAAAAAAAAAAATACGATTTTTTTTCTAAGTTTTTTTTTTTTTTTTTTTTTTTTTTTTTTTTTTGTTAAAAGTAAAAAAAATCGATAACTTTGTTTTAAATTATCGCAGATCGATGGTTCAACCATTCGTTTTAAAGGTATTGGCGAGCTCTTTTGAAAGATACCCATCATGAAAATTTACTCCCCACGGGGGGAGGGGGATTCCCCCCAGGGGGGGGGGGGAAGGCGAGGCTCCTATATACACAATTTTTTTTTTCCCAGTTAACTATCTCTATTACAAAAAATATATATTCGTTTCATTTGGTTAAGTGCAGTCTATAGACGTTAAACTCTACTTTCCTGCAATTTACCCCATAGACGTAATGTATTAGAATTCTCTTGATTGTCCCTGTACACGAACCATTTGCTTGATCTTAACGAAAAGCTTACTGTAGCATCCCTATATGATACACATTTAGAATACCAAGTTTGAACTTTCTGCCATGATTTGTTTTTGAGATATGCTGATAACAGAAAGACACACAGACCATTTGCTAAAAACATGATTTTCGTATTCAGGGGACCTCAAAACGTGTAAATATAACAAAATCTCGCGTTCGAAAATTTGACCCAAAAGCAATACTTTCTCTACCTTATAGGTAAGAGAAAGTAAAAAGGATGTTATCAGAAAGTTGTAATTCACTACTGTAAATCTGTAAGGTATATTCATAATACCTGTAGACTGCACTAACAAAATGTAATTAACATACAATATTTATTGCATTGGAGCATGTTTCGCATTAAATATGGTATGAAGAACTTATACCCTATTTACGCCATTACTTTGGGCTACGTTAAAGAATTTGGATGCATTACGGGCTGTATTTGAAATTTTTCGAAATTCATTTCAACTCTTCTAAATTAAAGTACACATTTTGTTGTGCATGTGGTTCATAGAGACTACACAGGCAAGGATGAAACTTTCAGGGTCTACCCCTGAATTCAGGGTCTTTGGAGAATTCACTGTCTCTGAAATTCATGTTAAAATATTTAGTTTTAACAGAATACTTTATTTCATTGTTTAATTTGCCGTATTGAAGAACTCTCCAAATATTGCTTATGATAAGTGTAAGCATATACTTTTGATAATAACCATGTGATATATCATTAATAAGTGCCCTCTTGCTGTTCATTTTGTATGCAAGTAGCAGATTTTTAGGTTTTTTGCAAGTTGGTTAGTTTCACTCCTGATGCAAAGTTACCCAACGTTAGTCGTATAAGTTTTAAAGAGTAAGCGAAAATATCGATATAATTTGAAACGCATTTTTAAATTAAACAAAAATCTTATTAATATAACTACAATATTCAAACAAGGAGTTAAAGTGGGGCAGTGGCCACTCTCTCCAACACATAGCTAATATGTGCCTTAAATAACATTTTTTTTTTTTTTTTTTTTAATACTTTGAAAATGTTTAGATGCAGTGTACCTCTTAACTTATACATTAACCCTTTAACGTTCTTTAAATTTCTTTTGAAATTTGCTAGACTAATTTCATAAATGTCTATTAGGTACGTAACTGATCATAAGTAAGTAAAAATAAATTAAATAAATAAATAAAAATAGAATTTTTAATTTTCGAGAAATTTTTGGTTTGAAATATCCATTTATATGTTAACCAGATTAAATAATAGAAATCGTTAATTTAATAAAAGTATAACTTTGTAAGTAAAAACTTTAGATTGCAGAAACTTCCAACACTTGTTTCATATCAAAATAGTAACACCGTCCTCTCATCAGCTTAAAAAACTAGGCATGAGTACATCATCAAAGCAGCAAAGTGCACTCGCGCCTGCAAAAAAATTTAAAAGGATTTCTTCATATGGCTTTCTCTGAAACAGTATTTAATTTTATTGTATGGCAATGCTGCTATGTATCGATCAGAGGAGGGACAAAAGTTTAAAAATCAATTGAAACAAGTTAAGAATATTTAAAAATCGTTGCTCTCATTTGATTCAAAGCAAAACCAGTCAACGTTTAACGGTTACAATGCTCCTTTAAAGTTCAGACTGTTTTCAAAGAAATTCATATTTTCTGGTTTAAAAAAAAAAAAAAAAAAAAAAAAAAAAAGGGGGAGGGGGGTGGGGGGGGGGGTATATCCTTTAGTAAATTGTACATTCGAATATTCATTTGTTTCATAGAGAAAATGAGGGAAGGAAAAATAAAGGCATGCACGCAAACACATTATAATTTGAAAAAATGTTTAAGTAAACAATTTTGCCATTTTTACTGCTTCCATTTTAAAATTTGAGACGTAGTATTGATTTTATGCATTGTGCAAGTTTTGTCTGTACAATAAGTCTGAAATTAGTAAAGGTGCGTTGGCATTATAATGTAATTCACTAAATACCTGTACATGAAAGAGAATTAAAAAAAAAAAAAAAAAAAAAACACGCACTAATGCACGCATATATAGAGAGAGGGAGATCAGTTTTATGTTAAAGACCGTTTAATTAGTTACAAAAAATAGTTTTTATTTAACCATTTTAGTGAATTTCCGTAAAATGGAAAGTGTTTATACCAAATTGGGATTATAAAAGGAAATTGTTTACTTTCAAAATTTGTTTTATTTATTTGTTTAATATTTTATCTTTATTTTTAATATACCAGAAAATAATTTGAAAATTTGTCATATCTTGGCTATATTTCCATTTATAACTTTACTTAGAAATATTACAATGAAAACTCTAAATACCTTTTCTAAAAAAACTTTTTTTTTTTTTTTTTTGCTAGAAAGACTTATTGTAAAGATAATTTAAAACTCACAACATTTTCCTTATAACATTTGTAAGTCTGCATATATACCGACACTAAACTTGCCTCTTTAAAAAATTAATTATCGATTAAGTTATATAGCTTCCCTCCCCCCATGTATTTTAATCAAAATTAATGTATTATACAATACCCAGAAACTTATAGAGATTAGAAAAATATTCTAATACAGCCTATGCATAATAGATAGACATGAGAGGGGGAGGGGCGGCAATTGTTATTAAGATCTGATTTTTAATTTAATTTATATATATATATATATATATATATATATATATATATATATATATTCCTGTAAAGGCTTTAATTTAAGTAAAATTTTACTTCCTTTACCTTATTTTTAAATTAATAAATATAAAATCTGTTTGATGTTTTAAATCTTATTGATTACTATTGGCCTCTAAGGTGGAATACACGTATTCAATTAATTTTGAAATAAATTCATTAAAATAAAAAAATAATGATAATAAAGTACCTGATAGCCAGACATAGATAATAACACGAATGCGCGAACATCGTTCGCGGATAAATTTTCTTCCTTGCAAAAAAAAAAATTCAGCATTCATTAAAAAAAAAAAAAAAAAAAAAAAATTGGAGTGACTCCACTCGACTTTCCGAACATTGAGTAATTAACAGTTTTGTAGATAGAGTAAAGAGAGAGGAGTTGTTAAACAAACAAAAGAGATAAAACCATAATAAAGTGTTTGAGTATTTTTCTCCATATATTACACGATGTTTTATTTAACGCTACTGAACTTTGAGCCCATAGATCATAATGATAAAGAATTTTCGTTGTGTCCCTGTAAAAAACCTATAAATGCTAAATTCACCAAAATGCTTATAGTTAGTGCAACAGTGATTTATAATATTCATATAAATGTTCAGCTCAATTGAATAAGGCGTTTAGATGCTATCGCACTTTTAACTAGTATGTTGTGGCCACCACATGACTTTCTTCTATATTTTCCTATACAAATTCACTCAGTAAAAATAATTTATTAAAATTATTATTAAAAAAAATTATCTTCCATGATAATGCAGATGATTTCCATATTAGAGAAGTAGTATAACACTAAATATCCAAAAAAAGTCAATTTTATTTTCAATATTACATTAAAAAAAATCGATAACTTCATTTTAAATTATCGCAGATCTATGGTTCAACCATTCGTTTTAAAGGTACTGGCGAGCTCTTTTGAAAGATAACCATCATGAAAATGTACTCCCCTCGAGGGGGGGAATTCCCCCCCCCCCTGGAGGGGGGGGAGGCGAGGCTCCTACACACACAAAAAGATTTTCCCAGTTGACTATCTCTATTATAAATAATTCTGGTAAATTTCATAATGATTATTAAAAAATAATTCTCTTTATGCACATTTATACAAAATTTTGTACTATACCACCATGTTAAAAATTTAGAAAAAGCGGGATGGCAACGCAACATGTAAGACAATTTTTACCAAAAGTTGATAGGCACTAATTTATGTCGAGGTGCAACTACATACCAATTTGTATGAAATTCTGTGAAGTAGCTCCTGAGATACAGTTGCCACAAAAGTTTCTCACACACACGCAGAGACTGACAGACAAACAGACATTTTCTAAAAATGGTCAAATTTTTAGAAGTTTTGGAAAGTTTTTCATTGAGATTTTTGTGTTCGCAAAAAGTTTTACATTTTATCTAAGTCTGCTGATAGCCTGACAAGGTGTGATATGTTAAATCGTCGAAACTAAAATTTTCAGAACATATTATGTAAGTTCAGTGATACATGTCAATGATATTTATTTAACCTTTGGGAAATTAAACATAAAATTATAAAGCGGGATTAAATTCTATTTTTGGGTAGATTACTTTCTCAGCTTGATTCTATTTTTCATTGTAAATATGGTGTTTTATTCTTTCCTCTATTCTCGTGAATGAGTTTTTACGTGAAATGAGCTGCATCGCAAAACTCGATTTAGCATAATAGAACCGTATTCTCATATTTTTATTTTTGTTTTGAGTCCATTTTCTACCCTTAAATAGATTCAAGACACAAGATTTAACTTTCTTTTATGCAGTTTTATAAAGTTTTGGCATGTTTCTTCTGGAACTTAGCCAAGATAATCGAAAAATATATGTGTTTAGGCAGAAATGTATTATCAGAAGCTGCTTTCAAAGTTTGGAGATGTTCGTGTTTTAAATAAAATTTTTGATCAAAATTTTCGTGAATTAGGACAGAGAAGGGAACTATGTGTTTTTGGTGTATTACTCAATCGAGTGTATCTACACAAAAAGTTTTCTGCAACAGAATCTGGTGATTGTTTTAAGTTATATTAAATTAGTTAAAGATATTTAACGAGTTAAAATTGTATTTTATTTTATTTGAATCATGAATGAATTGAAGAGGAAAGGATTTAATTTAGATTAAGGTTTTATTTTTTCAGTTTCCTTTGAATTAAAAGTTCTATTTATTTATTTATTTATTTATTCTCTCTCCAGTATGATAGATGTTTGTTTGTATTTTGTTTAAATGTTTTATTTCAACAATATTTTATTTTGAAAGATTTCATGCGTCAAATTTTAAAATATTTTGATCTTCTAAATATATAAATACTTTTTTTACTTTCCGAACACTATAGTGAGGAAAGTATTGTAATGATGTCAAAAATCCGAATTCGGGATTTTGATGTTTCTATACGTTTTGAGATCCCCTGAGTCCGTTTTCACTATTTTTACGATGATGTATGTATGTGTGTGTGTATGTGTGTATGTGTGTATGTGTGTATGTCTGTGGGTGAACACGCTAGCGTCTAAACGCTTCGTTCGATTAACCTGAAAGTTGGTACGCATATTGTAAGTCACCATAGTACGAACCCTATAGATTTTGGTGAATCTAGCACTTATAGTTTTTTTACAGGGACACAAAGAAAAATTCTTTATCATTATGGCCTATGGGAGCAAAATCTTAAAAGTGCGATAGCATCTAAACGCCTTATTCAATTGAGCAAAAATTTTATACACATATTATAGATCACAAATACTCAATCTGTATAGATTTTGGAGAATCTAGCACTTATAGTTTTTTTACAGGGACACAAAGAAAAATTCTTTATCATTATGCCTATGGGGCCAAATTTTTAAAAATGTGATAGTGTCTAAACGCCTTATTAATCGGAGCAAAAAAATTGTACACATGTTATAGATCACAGTTTAACTAACTGTATAGATTTTGGTGAATCTAGCACTTACAGTTTTTTTACAGGGACACAAAGAAAAATTCTTTATCATTATGGCCTATGGGACTAAATTTTTAAAAGTACGATAGCATCTAAACGCCTTATTGAATTCAGCTGAAAATTTATATGAGTATTATAAATCACTGTTGCACTAACTATAAGCATTTTGGTGAATCTAAAATTTATAGGTTTTTACAGGGACACAACGAAAATTTCTTTGTCATTATGATCTATGGGCTCAAAGTTCAGTAGCGTTAAATAAAACAACGTGTAATAGATGGAGAAAAATACTCAAACACTCTATTATGGTTTTCTCTCTTTTGTTTGTTTAACAACTACTCTTTCTTTACTTTATCTACAAAACTGTTAATTACTCAATGTTCGGAAAGTCGAGTGGAGTCACTCCAGATTTTTTTTGTCTACTTTTTGTTCTTTTGGGGATTTAACTTCTTCAAAGGTTATATATATATTATAGAATTTCTTATTTTTATTTATTTCTCATTGTTATTATATTTTATTTATATTTGTTATGTATGATGTCATATGTCAGTGTCTCAGAAACAACTCATATTAATTTTTTCAATATGTTTTACTTTATATGTGCTAAGGCAGGCTTCATATCCATATGTAATTGTTTATAGATTAATTCAGGTCTTCCTTCCTAATGTTTGATCATTGTAATGATGAATTAGTATTATTACTAACATACTAATTGGAAACGATTATAGCATCTGTTTCATTTTTTTCACATATGTTTCAGTATTCGAATATTATCATATATATAAGTTATAATAAAGTTTTAAGCGTTCCTCATTTTATTTTATTTGATAAACTAGTACGTTAATGGCCATCACATGACGTTCTTCTATATTTTCCTATAGAAATTCTCTCAGTAAAAATAATTTATTAAAATTATTCATAAAATTATTTTCCATGATGAATGCAGACGATTTTCATTCTAGAGAAGTAGTACAGTATTAAATATCCAAAGAAAGTCAATTTTTTATTCTCTATATGACATCTTAAAAAAATGGGATTTCTTTTCTTTTCTTTATTTCTTTTCTTTCTTTATTTTTCTTTCTTTATTTATTTGGTTAAAAATGAAGAACATCGATAACTTTATTTTTAATTATCGCAGATCGATGATTCAACCATTCGTTTTAAAGGTGTTGACGAGCTTTTTCGAAAGGTACCCATAATGAAAATTCAATGGATGGTACTTCACCCTAGGGGGAAAGCGATGCACCTACGTATACAAAATTTTTACCCAGTTGATTATCACTGTTGCAAATATATATATTATTTCATAATGATTATTAAAAAATAATTCCCTTTATGTACATTTATACGAAATTTTGTCCTATACCGCCATGTTAAAATTTTAGAAAAAGCGGGATAGTAACGTCACTTGTTGGACAATTTTCTCCAAAAATTGATAGGCACTAATTTATGTCAAAGTGCAGCTGCATACCATATTGTATAAATTTCTGTGGTACAGTTCCTGAGATACAGTTGACATAAAATTTTGTCACACACACACACACAGAGAGAGAGAGAGACAGGCATACATTATCTAAAAATGGTCAAATCGTGACCTCTCAAAACGTATAAATTCATCGAAAACCCGAGGTCGAAAGTTTTTACGAATTCAATATTTTTTCCTATTGAATACAGAAGAAAGTAAAAAGGAAGGTCGAAATATATAAAAATTTGCTACTATCGTTATAATTGTTGCATATTAACCGTTAGACTGCTAAGCAGCGCGATAGCGCTGCAATGTTCAGTCTCGAAAACTGCGAAGCAGCGCTATCGCGCTGCGAGAGGTACAATTCAGATGTCACCGGAATTTTAATTTAATTTTTTTACGTAAATAAAATCAACCATTCAGAACCAAAACACAGTTGGTAAACATTATCTTTTCATTATTCTCTTTTACAAGAAGTAAATAAATATATATATACCGAGCTGCTACCCTAATCTGGCATATTGTTAGTACCGCCCATTTTTCTACACCACCAAATATATTTACGATGATTACGAAAACAAATACTCTAAAAATTAAGTGGTGTAGGAAAATGGGCGGTACTAACAATTAACCGGATTAGGTTGGCAGCTCTGTGTATATATATATATATATGTAGTATATGAGCTGGGCGTCTAGGGGTGGGGCAATGAAGAGGTGCGATTAAGATAACTAAAGACATTTATTACGTTCACAACACAGTTTACACAAAGATAAAATGATAATAATAGCAGGGTTTCCATCAATAACATTTGCTGGTTTCGAGGCCTAATACACATAACAAGCTCTCTTCATTACTAGGACTAACAGAAAGTATCATATATGAGCACTGACTCGCTCTACAATTCACATTAGTACCTACGCGTACTATTTCTAATAAGTGAGATTATGGTATAGAGCTCTCCATGGCTCTACACACTTATACAGAGCACAACAAGCTCTAATTAGCAGAAAAATGAGCCTGTCAGCCTACGCGCTGAAGGTCTCAACCGATCTCCACTGCAGCCAGATCTCAACTCCTCCGTTTGTCATCTCGTTCAATGATAAGCATCAGAGACAGCGCCATCTGTTGGCTCTGCAAGGAACGTCCCACAACGCTCTGCCATTCTGATGTTGCGGTGACCTCACCATAAACCAACCTGGGATACTAAAGGATATCTGCAAAATACAATTAAAAGAAAAAAAAAACAAAAAAGAGAAACAGACATTAAAAAAAATTATGTACATAAAAATTCACAGTTAACTTTTTTTTTGTAAAGTTTATCAGTCCATTTAGTTCAGTCTATTTAGTTTGTGGACCATAATTTCATATGGTCTGCAGAAGTACTAGTATGTATAGGTCCTTCATGATCGCCTATCTTTTCGACTTCATATCTGTCTTTGGACTTTACTCGCACAACTTTATAAGGACCTAAGAATTTTGGTCTTAGTTTCATGCCGGTTCCAAACTGAGTTCGCTGGATGGCAACTAGATCATTAATTTTATATACATGGGCTTTCTTTCTCTTCTTGTTGTAACATCGGCGATTTTCTTCTTGAATCTTAAGAATATTTTTTCTTGCTTCTTCACGAATGGTGTTAAGATTATCAAGCATGGAATTTATCCTTTCCTCTTCGAGAAGTTCTAGTATTCTCTTATCTTCTTTCCTTCTCATTGTTACTCCAGTGAGTAGTTCAAAAGGAGTTCTTTTGGTACTTCTCGATGTGGTGGAATTAATAGTTCTCTGAACAGCCTCAACAAACTTGTACCACTTGTTAGGGTCATTTATACATAACTTGGATAATACAGGAATGATTGTTCGATAAAGTCTCTCAATTTGACCATTCCCTCTTGGGATTCCGGTTGTGATGGTGTCATGTTCGATTCCCTCTGATTTACAGTAATCTGCAAACTCCTTAGATATGAACGCAGGTCCACGATCGGATATTATTCTTGCGGGATTACCAAAAATACCAGCTTGCTGTTTTAATTTTTGCAAGGCGTCTGCTGAAGAAGTTGATTTGACTGGATATAGCCACGAAAATTTACTAAATCCGTCGATTACGGTGAAAATGTGATTGTAGTTTTTGTTAGTTGTTGGTAATGGACCCACAAAATCGATGTGATACGTGGATAATGGTATATCCCCTTTAGGGATAGGGTTCAAAAAACCTTCTCCTTTTCCCTGTTTCTTATTTACGAGAATACATTCTATACAACTTTTTACAACGTTATCTACGCATTTTTTCATATTAGAAAAATAGTAATCTCTTTTTACTAACTCTTCAGTTTTATTAGCCGAAAAATGTCCTAAGGCATGACATTTCTTTACGACCTCGATTTGCATGATCTCTGGGACAATTAGTACATCCCTATCATTTAACACTTTATATAAAACATTATTTTTTAACACATATTCGTCATTTTGGTTTTGTTGTAAAAGAGATTTCATAGTATTGATAAACTCATCATTTTCTTGAGCAGTCGCAATACGATGAGTAAGGGTATCAGTATTTACAGCCATTACAGGGTGTCTGCTAAGAGCGTCAACATGCTGCATTTGTTTACCAGGACGATGTTCTACTTCGTAGTCGAATTCCTGTAGCAGGAAAGACCACCTGGCTACCTTAGGTGTCAATTCACGTTTATCTAAAGTTTTAGTGAACGCTTGACAGTCAGTATAAATTTTAAATTTACTACCTAACAAATAGTTCCTAAATTTTTTAAGGGCTTCTACTATCGCTAACACTTCTAACTCATAACTACAGTATTTTTCTTCTTGTACAGAGGTCTTTTTACTCATATAATGGATTGGATAGTACTGTCCATCGTCATCTTGTTGTAATAGGATTGCACCGAATCCTAATTTAGATGCATCTGTATGAACTTCTAACTTATAGCCTTGCTTAAAAAGGTGTAAGACAGGCGTATTTGATAAAATGTCTTTCAGCTTTTGAAAAGCTAATTTCTGCTCTTGCTCGAATTTAAATGGAGTGGAAGCACGTAATAAGTCACTGAGTGGTCTTGCTATGTTGGCATATGAACGAATAAATTTTCTAAAGTAGCCCGTTAAACCTAAGAAACTCTGCACTTCCCTAGCATTACGGGGTTCTGGGAAATTTTGTACTGCGAGAGTTTTTTCTACTGAGGGTTTAATCGTGCCATTCTCAATTATGTGACCTAAGAAATCGATCTTTCGTTTCAAAAACTGACATTTCTTTAAATTTAACTCTAGACCAAATTTTGATGCCGTTTCTAACACACGTTTTAATTTATCTAACCCTTCATTCTCATCTTTAGATGGAATAATTATATCATCTAAATAAATAATTACAGTACCATCTTTTAATAAGTCTTTAAACACATAATTTACATATCTTTGAAATACTAAGGGACTATTACATAATCCATAGGGAACTTTTAGAAACTCATACTGGGCATTATCGGTCACAAAAGCTGTATATTTCCTACTTTTTTCCTCTACATCAACTTGTAAAAACGCATTCTTTAAATCTAGTGTCGAAAAAACTTTACCCTCCCCTAATCTATCAAATAAGTCTTCAATATTTGGCAACGGGTATTTATCTTTAATTATTTTCTTATTTAAAGCACGATAATCACAGCATAACCTTATTCCTCCATCTTTTTTCCTACACACCACTATTGGCGAAGCATAATTTGATGTACTTTCTCTAATTATACCATCCTTTAACCACTGGTCAATTTGTCTGTCCACCTCTGATTTCTCTACAAATGATAATCTGCGAGAGCGTGAGCACACTGGTATATCATCAGATAAAATAATGGACATTTTTAAATCAGTACTTTTTGTTTTAACTGGCTTATAACTTTTTATTAATTCGCTTAATCTCTCTTTTAACGACTTATCTAAAATATAACTGACATCGAATTTTTCTTCTGAAAAATTGCACATACTTGAAAAAAAAAAATCTATCTCATTTTCCTTTCGATCGAATACAGGAAAAGAACACCCACCTGCTTCATCGAAATTGCTTTCCCCCGAACGCGAAAAATTTTCTTTCCCCCCTGGTACGTCGCTGGAATTCGAAACATGTGTTTCCTCTTTATTTTGTTGTTTCAAAATATGAAAGATATTATTAGGCAGAATTACGTCGCATGTCAAATTGTTGCATAAAGCACCGATTATGTTTATTGAATCATGATTAGGTAAAGATATTTTAAATTCAGTCAGATTTGCATCTTTCTTTTCATTAAAGCAGCTAACTAGAGTGGTTGAAGAAATAACATTTTTACTCTGCGGAATGCTATTTTTATTTACAATTAGAATCGAAGAACCAGAATCTTTTAACCCTTTAAGTGGAATATCATCCACTAAAATATCAACATATTCGAGCTCATTAACAATTAGGTTAATCGGACTTGTTTCGGATTGAACTACTGAATTCGTAGGAAGATTTTCACGGAATTCTTTTTTCTCAGCAATACGTTTAGGACACACTCTAGCGAAATGAAATGTTTTCCCTTTTGCACCACAAATATAACACATTCTTTCATGCTTTTCGTGAGTTTGATTAGATACCGAATTACGTACTATGGGATCTTTATTATTATAATGTGTCTTTCTAAAAGGAGTTTTGTTTACAAACCGCTTATTCTCTGAACTTTCGTTTCGCGTATTATTATTAGTTTCAATTAACGATTTGCCTCTAGAAGAGTAGAATAAATCACACTCCCGACCTAACTCGTTGGGTTTAAACCAATTTTGACCTTCTCGAACACTAATATGTTCCTTAGTTCTAGAATCCAACGTTTCATATATTTTATCAGAAACTATAAGATCACACAATTGTTTAACATCGTTCACCCCTCTCAATCTACAATAGTAATCAAAAGAAGCGCTTAGACGTGAAGCGAATTGGACATGAGATTCTGAAGGATTACGGAACGCATTTTTAAAATTACTTAAACATTCACGCGGCGTTGGTTGGAACTGTCTTAAAATTAATTCCTTAACTTTTTCATAATCGTTAATCTCTTCGGAGGTTACGTACGCAAGAACCTGATTACATTTATCTCCCAATAAATTAATCAATATTTCCGATTTAAATTTAGGGGGTACATTTTTAGAAACGAATGCTTTTTCAAGGGATTGAAAAAATAAGTGCAAAGCTTCCGGTTTCTCAGGTACTGAAATGGTTAAAGTTCGAATACTTCTAATTAAATTTTCTAATGATTGTGAAGTAGTTTCTGAATTTGATTGCTCAACATTATTACTAGAATTATTTGCTGCAGCCTGTAACTTTAAATTCTGTAACTCTATTTCTTTTTCTAACTGGGATAATTTAATTCTTTCTATCTCAATTTTGGTTTGTTCTTCTACAGATTTCAACTTTTGTTCTTCTAGTAACATTTTAATAACACCTCTAACAAATTCTAAATCATTTTTATAAATATCAGAACTCTCAATTAAAGTTTTGATTTCAAGTACCTTCGCTTCCGCCGGAACAGTTAGGCCTAATTCTTCAGCAATTGTTCTTAAATCGGCTTTTCTAATGCCTTGCAACACGTTTTGGGCCATTATAACTCTAAATAATTATTTATACCAAAAAATATTTCAATATTTCTACCAAATTAATATCATACCTAAATAGAAACAAAATAATATGAGAACAATTTTCTCAAAAAATGATTCTATGGTTTTTGTTCTCAAATCAAAATTATCATGATTTTTAAATAACCACCTGCAGAACAATTTGTAATATACAACAGAATACTTAGATCATCTTATATATTTCTTAATTATTACACATATTTCATATAATATCACCATTATTGTTATTGTTCTCTATTTAATAATTGTTATCACTTTCGTTTTAAAATAATATTGTTATAATATTGTTAAAATATTATTGCAAACAGTAATAAGCAAAATTATAAAAGATTACTCAGAATATTTTTTTCAATCATAATTCTTATTTTTATTCATTCTTCTCAAGTTATATTATTTATTTTATTTCATCACACATTGAAACCAAAAGTGTTCTCAAAAGTATTTCACCATTAATTTCTAATTCAAAATAGTAACTCAAACTCTTTTTGCTCAATATATGCATTAATCATTATTATCCACTATCAAACACAATGATAAATATATAACAATAACAGTTACCTTTTATAACTTGTTGGTGGTAATATCCCGGCAGAGTCCCCACTTGTAGTATATGAGCTGGGCGTCTAGGGGTGGGGCAATGAAGAGGTGCGATTAAGATAACTAAAGACATTTATTACGTTCACAACACAGTTTACACAAAGATAAAATGATAATAATAGCAGGGTTTCCATCAATAACATTTGCTGGTTTCGAGGCCTAATACACATAACAAGCTCTCTTCATTACTAGGACTAACAGAAAGTATCATATATGAGCACTGACTCGCTCTACAATTCACATTAGTACCTACGCGTACTATTTCTAATAAGTGAGATTATGGTATAGAGCTCTCCATGGCTCTACACACTTATACAGAGCACAACAAGCTCTAATTAGCAGAAAAATGAGCCTGTCAGCCTACGCGCTGAAGGTCTCAACCGATCTCCACTGCAGCCAGATCTCAACTCCTCCGTTTGTCATCTCGTTCAATGATAAGCATCAGAGACAGCGCCATCTGTTGGCTCTGCAAGGAACGTCCCACATATATATATATATATATATATAATATATTTGTTTATTTATTTTATAAAGTTCTTTTCTTTCATTATTTATTTGTAAAACATAAAAAGAATTAATAAATTAACTGACAATTGGATGAGTGATTTATGTTTTTTTGTTGTTGTTGTTGTTAATGCTCAAAAAGTATTACCAGAAAACAATGTCAATACTCTAATCACTGAAATTAATTAAATGTATTTCTTTCGAAAGAGAACTATCTAACATGATTTTTGAAGTATATAATATTACGACGCTCGTTTCATTATTTTTAATATATATATAATTATATTTGTGAAATAAGTTGGAAAAAAATAAGAATGGGCGGAGTCTCGATAAAATTTTATGAAAATACCCCCCTTCACTACGCTGAATTGCATATTTGCAAAACAAAACTGGATTTTTTCGCTGATCCAAAATTTTCGTAAAACATTGTGTGTGAACAATTATTAATGGTAAAACACGTTTTTTGTTTTTATTCATCCTTTAATGATACTTAAATTGGCCTTTTACAAACGCTACAGTAAGGCGTGGTTTTCATTAATTAGGTGTGTTTTTATAGATCATTAGAAAATTTCATATTTTATTTTTATAGAAAGAGCTATCGAGGGTAAATAATTTAGGCATAAAAATACACATTTATACATTTCCTTTCACTTTCTGCTTACTTGGATTTTTTAAAATTTTTACTGCAAAGCGTGGTTTACCAGTTGACATGATCGGGTTTCGAATTATTTACAAAACTAAAATTAAATATTCACACCGGAAAAACTTTCAGAGCTGCCAACCTAATCCGGCAAATTGTTAGTACCGCCCATTTTTCTACACCACTTGATGTTTAGAGTAATTATCTTCAAATATATTTTCGATGAATAAAGAAAACAAATACTCTAAAAATTAAGTGGTGTAGAAAAATGGGCGGTACTAACAATTTGCCGGATTAGGTTGGCAGCTCTGAACTTTTATTGAGGCCTGAAATAGCGATAGCAATTTAAGGATGTATTTCAGAAAATGCTTCAGCAGTCAAACGGTTAAATGTATAAATTTAATCTATAACTATACTCTTCTAACGTATCTAATGAGCGATTGAAAGCGAAATTTTTTCTGGTTACCTTATCATATACCAAATTTTGTGCAATTCCAAGCCTTAGAGACGCAAATATAGGTGTCAAATAAATCATGATAAAACGGCTTACTGCAACCGTATATCTTTAGCGACATAAGCAAAATTCAATCAGAACCAATTCATGGCAAGTGTTTACACGTTGAGTGCCATTTCAGCCATCGGTGGCTGACACTGAACTTTCCGTTTAGGCCGCGTTAACCACCGGTCGCTGACAGTGTAAAATACGGTATAAATCCGCGTCAACTGGCTGACAGTATAAAATATGATGTAAAACTAAAAAAAATTACATTGTTTTAAGTAATTACTGAAAATTTATTTTACTTAATTTTTATTTATTACTGGATTATATCACTAAGGCATTTTAATGGATTTTATTGAAACACGGTAAACATAACACGCTTCTAAGCAGCTCGCGTGGCCTGACGGGGATTAGAGTGTCTAAATTAATAGGCACCCTAACGGGAATTTTCTAAAGAATTCGCGTGCAACGTGTTAAACATGGTATTCAAAGTATTAGTATTTGAAGCTCTCCAAGTTCGACCGATACAATAAAAATATTCAAATTGATGGCATCAATACCAAAATATATGAATCTGTTAAATCCTGAGGTCAAAATATTTCATCGATCTGACTAACACTTCTTTTATGAATTTAGCAGAAAATTAAGAAACGTGATGAAGTAAAATATTTTCAAACAATCGATAACTTAGAGCAATAAATACATTTCAATGATAGTTTCAAAACAAATCAGAACTTAGCGACGCACTGTTCGACGCGCAAACCAAACACAGCTTTTTTTTTTTTTTTTTCCTGTTATTGTTTCAAAGTTTTTCCGTGATTGCTATGATAAGCTTAATTAGAAAACATGTGCGCTATTAAAGTTTAACACGACAACAACTAACAAGTGAGTAATACAATAAAGATTTACAGAAATATTATAGTTTTGTCTAATAGCAGAGGACGTCTATTTTATGATTTACTACCCGTCTTCGGCGACCAGCTGGTTCGCGATCCTTGAAAAATCCGACCGAACGAAACTCCTCCTCGGTGGCGTCTGGGGCGCCTTTTTCCCGTTTCAGATATTATAACAGATTTATTGACATATAGTGCAAATAACTTAATTAAAAAATTTAACCGCAGTAAATACCCGCTCGGTGGCGCCTTATCTCTCCATTTTAAAACTTGAAACAACTCGCTCATAGTGCTTGCTTGTTCATAGTGTAAATAGTTTCGAAAATTTTAACAGTAGCAAATTTCCGCTGTGTGGCGACTATGGCGCCTCTTTACGTTTCATGATTTGAAACAGCCTGGCAAATCGCCAACCCAGTTCGGTCGACGGTCTCTTAATCTTATCCCGATAAGTAATCAGAATTGGAAATACTGAATTATTAAAATGTCAAAGCGCCCTCTGGCGACAGAGATTTGCAATATGTACTCTTCAATTTCAATGACTTTTAAAATGATATAATACCCATGAAATTATGTTAATTAGAAGCTGCTATACAAAGGGAATATAAACATTGTTATAAAAAAATTGTCTGATTTTTACGTGGTTTTCTCTGAAACTTGCGTAACTACAGACGTTAGTGTTAAAAATCCTTAATACGAAATGGGAGCGGAGTATCGGAATTTGAAAGACTGCATCGTACTTATAATTAGAATTGGAGATATTGGAATAAAAATGTTCTGGGTTTTCTGTTGTTTTCTCAGAAACTCTCGTACGGAATTTAACGGCTTATATCAATTTAAAAGTCCGCAGTATTTCAAATGATATAAGTAATTTAATCATAATTAGAATTCTAGATACTGAATAATTAGAATATTAAGGCGCTCTCTGGCGACAGAGATTTACAACATATGCTCTTCGATTCCTAATCAAATAACTTTTAAAATGATATATTACTTATGAAATTATGTTAATTAGAAGCTGCGATACAAAGGTAACACATTTTTATAAAAAGATTTGTGTCTGACTTATCCTTGGTTTTCTCCGAAACTTGCGTAATTCCGGGCTATATAACGTTAAAATTCCTTAGTATGAAATCTGAGCGGAAATCGGAATTCGAAACTCTGTAAAAAAAAAAAAAAAAAAAAAAAAATATGCCTTTTCCGTAGTTTTCTCTGAAAGTTTCGTGAAGATTTTGAACGATTTATATCACTTTAGAAGACCGCAGTAAAAGTACTTTAAAATAATTTTCGAATGATTTATTATGTATATAATATTAATAAATGTCTTTGATATATTTTACACTGAAAATGGCTAATCTATCAAGCGCTATCGCCTTTGATAGATTAGCGATTTCTCTTAAAATCCGTCTAAAATTTAAGAAATTCGAAAACTACTTTTTTACAGCCTAGTTCTGAAAAAAAAAAAAAAAAAAAATGATAAATAAATAAAAGCATCATTCTATTAAAAGTAACTTTTGTCTCTTTACGTAAACAGATGTAAAAAAAAAAAAAAATTATATAAATAAATCTGTCCATATTTTTTGTAATTTTAAAGCTATACTTCAGAATTTTTAACTGCAGGCAGGTGGCAGGTAAAGGCACGCTATTATTAATTTCTGTTTAAATCGATTTAAAATTGAAAAAATTCCAAAAACTGCTTTTTTTTTTATTATTATTAATTTCCAGTACCTTGCCACGTGGACGAAAGCAATTATTCCAGACCGGAAGAGTAGTCAGCCAATATGTCTGGCACTGAAGAATTGATAAATGAAATAATCAAGTGTTTCCACCTAAATTTCATACTTTAGTTAATTAAAAAAAAAATCTAATTGCCATGTTGAAATTCTGTTTGCACTCCTGGATTCAGAAAAATCGCCCTTAGTCATTTAATGCTCCTTTAACACATCTTAAGCTCAAAATTGACTGGTTTATTAATTGACATAGGTTGACGTTTTAATTAATATCTCCGCGACTAATTAAAATTTTTTAATTCTTTTTTCACTGCCCCCTCGGGAAGGCTTCTGAGCACCCTTATATTAATGTTTGTACTTCTACGTTCAGTGGGGGGCTAAACGTATAGATACTTAGACAGACATAGAGACAGTCAAACGTCATCTTTTATTATTATAGAAAATAAAAAAAATCATTATATCTACACGTAATAACACACTAATAACCAGATATATTTAAAATCTATTTTTAAAGTGTTGTAAGAAAAAATCGTATTATTAAAAAAAAAAAAAAAAAAAACGTTTAGCAGAAAGCATTTTTAAAATTAATGTATATATATATACATTTACGTTATACTATAATAATCTTTAATTTTATATCATTTTATATCGTACACATATTCGCTTTTAAAAAATTTTTTATTTAAAAAACATTGTTTTGCTAAGCAGCTTTTAGCGCTAGCTTTCTCTGTTTTATGTATTATTATAATAAATTTTAAATTTCTTTCCCCCCTTTTTTTTTTAAATGGCTTTAAACCTTTTAGTTAACGACCTAGACTGTAGGATTTCTTTACAAATATTTTGTACCTTTCATATGTTCACACAGTTTAAAAGAATTCGCATTTTATGCAATAATGATTGTGATTTAAAAATACCTCTTAAAATCCTTGCAAATTAACTGTCATGTCTTAACTTATAACCGAATGTTTCAATGCTTTCCTCTTTCGGTCTATTTCAGGTGTGTTAGATTTTTATTCTGTTAAAGGTGGTTTTCTGTTTGGTGAGAAGTTGGGGGCTAAGGATGGTTATTGGCTAATTGCGACTATCCTTTAACTCCTACACGGAAGGGCCTCCCTTATGAAGACTTCTGTGTGTTTTGGGGTTTTATTTCATTTCATTTGTTAAATTATTCCTATATTCAAGTTTTACATTTCCATTTGCAGCAATTTTGCGCATTGGTTTGTAAATATCTCCTGTTGGTTTTTCTAATCTTCAAAATTTTTATTTTAGTTTCATATATATAAATACTTGTTTTAAAAGTTTCTTATTTAATAAAAACATTGTTTGGCTAAGCAGCTTTTAGCGCTAGCTTTCTCTGTTTTACGTTATACTATAATAATCTTTAATTTTATATCGTACACATATTCGCTTTTAAAAAATTTCTTATTAATTAAATGGTAATTGTGACAATAACTTTATACGTATTACATCTAATTTTTAATTTCATTGTTGGTATTTTCATCTTTCTCTCATTTGCTGAGTATTGTTAAGGAATTAAATTATTCATTATATATATATATACATATATATATACACACCAGGGTGGCTAGCAGTCAGGGAAAATCAAAGAATCGGGGAACAGTCAGGGAATTTAGAAAATCTGGAAAAGTCAGGGAATTTTAACAAATTTTGTGAAAATAATCTATATTAATCATTAAATTATTAATGATATTTTAAATCACTAAATTTTTTGCTAGTGTCGTGAAATTTTCATCGAAAATAAACGTGAGAGTCAGGGAAAAATAGAGGAAAATCTCGTAAAATAGTCAGGGAAAAGTCGGGGAATTTTAAAAGGTTTAAATGCTAGCCACCCTACACACACATCTTACAGGGTTGCCACAGGCAACTAATTGCGACTAAAGGGCAACTATTTGCGACTATTTTCAGCCTGAGGAGACTATGGCAACTTTTTTGACCCAAAAAGCTTGAAAAAGCAACTATTTTCACAAAAAGGCAACTATTGAGAGACTATTTTTCACCTTTTTCAAAATCCTTCCAGAAATATCAGGAAAATCTTTCAGAAGGAAATATTTTCTATGCATTTTATAAACAATCCCATATTTTAATCTTTTCACCATTCATTTATCATCACCATTCACTTAACTACCTTAAAGCATGTTATATCCCTGATGCTGACCTTGAAACAGGTAGAACATCCAATGCGAATTTAGAAATAGCACCAGACATGACATATAATGTAGCTATTAAGGCTGTACATCAGTGAAATCTCCAAAATCCTTTCTCCATGTTAATCCTATGGGAATTAAGGACCTTCAGTTTTCTAAAAATATCTCAAAAGAAAATTGTGATTTTCGAATTTGGATTTTTGCATGCAATTCTTGAAGGTCTTTAGATTTTAGACTAGTGGGCATTTTTTTAAAAAAAGTTAATATTAATATTTAATTTAATTTCAAAACTCAAACATTATCATGAAAATTAGACAAGGCATCAAAAAACTGGAATTTACTCAGTTCTGTTTGAGATATTTGAAATTTTAATCACGAGGCTAATAACTTCAATTTTTTATCTGTGCGTTGATTTAAAAATATTGAATTTTTATTAAAATGAAAAAGAGATATTTTAATAATAAAACAGACATTTTTATTTTAATGTTGAATCTTCGTACTCCAAGACCAGTAATCCATCACTTCACGGGTGGTTGTTCCCCACTGTTAGTGCGAATTTCTCAATCTCCCCTTTTCGTTAATTACCTGGAGGGAAGGGAATATTCTAAAAATAGAAGTGTAGTGGTTATCTGTTTTGAAAACTATCAAAGTAAATGTACAAGGAATTTGTGTGTAAAACGACTTTTTTTTTTTTCCAAATAAGTGTAAAGTTATCCCCCCGATCTCGAATTTAATAAATTATTTTCATATAAAATTTGTAATTTTCATTTGAAAGGACATTTGATATTTTGCCACTAATGACAGTATAAAAAAAAGTCAGTTACTTGAAGAACTATAATAAATATCCCAAATGTTTTAATTACATCATTAGTTTATTTTAAGAGTTATGGAATAGAAAAAGTTTTTTGGGATGTCATTAACTCTTTATCAACTTTAAAGCTGATTTGTATCCGCTAACTTATCACAAACCAAACTCAAATGAAAATTCCTATCTATCTATCTATATTATATTTTTTTCCCATGAAAGAGAGAGAGGGGGGGAGGGTTGTATCTGTGTGTTCCAAAAGTTCCTGCATATAAATATTCTGTTTTTACTAATCCATTATAAAGTAAATTAAACAGGAGTATTTATTATTATTATTATTATTATTATTATTATTACTATAAATGGCTGGCCAATTTGCTTATTGCAAATGATTAATAGTACGCTCCTGTGACCTGTTATGTCCTTCCTCACCATTGATATTTAAGCTAGTATTTTGGTCACTAAGCTATTATGTTACTATTTTAATGTTTCAACTATTTTTGTTATATTTCTTTTGTGGCAACCCTGTATATATACACATAAATAAATAAATCAAATTAGAGTTTTACTTTATTTTATTTATTTATTTATTTATTTTTTAATAGTTTTTGAGAAATTTTAATATGCCTTACGTATTGTACAAAGTGTCTTGAAAATATGATCTATGTTGATAAACATAACAATCAGGCTGTAGAAATGTCTTATAGAAGATAAATAAAAAACAATGGTGCTTTTTTTTAAACCATATATGTAAATGTTTTTTTCCCCCAATATATTGATTAAACAAAAAATCTGGAGTGACTTCACTCGAATTCCCGAACATTGAGTAATAAACGATTTTGTAGATAAAGTAAAGTAAGAGGAGTAAAGTTAAATAAACAAAAGAGAAAATTATAATAGTGTGTTTGAGTATTTTTCTCCATGTAGTACTTGATGTTTAATTTAATGCTATTATACTTTGAAACCACATATCATAATGATAAAGAATTTTTCGTTGTCTCTGTAAAAGCCTATAAATACTAGATTCATTAAAATGCTTATAGCTAGTGCAACAGTGACTTAAAATACTCATATAAATTTTCAGCTATATTGAATAAGGCGTTTAGATGCTATCGCGCTTTAAATAATTTCACCCCATAGGCCATACTGATACAGAATTATTTGTTGTGTCCCTGTAAAAAAAACTAGAAGTGCTAGATTCACCAAAATCTATACAGTTCGTGCAACTGTGACCTATAACATATGAATAAATTTTTTGCTTAATTTAATAAGGCGTTTAGACGCTATCGCACTTTTAAAAATTTAACCCCATAGGCCATAATGATAATGAATTCTTCTTGGTCTCCCTGTAAAAAAACTATAAGTGCTAGATTCACCAAAATCAATAGGGTTCGTGCTACGGTGACTTACAATGTGTACGCACCACTTTCAGCTCATTCGAGCAAAGTGTTTAGACGCTAACGTGTTCACCCACACACACACATACATACATCATCGTAAAAATAGTGAAAACAGACACAGGGGACTTCAAAAAGTATAGAAACATAAAAATCTCAAATTCGAATTTTTGACATGATTACAATACTTTTCTTACTTATGTATGTTCGGAAAGTAAAAATTAATGTGTTGCTATATCTTTTGCTATTCAGATATGTTTAACATATTTGCGTATCCCATTCTTATAAATATAATCAAAATGTTATGAAAATTTACATATTTAAAAAATAAATTTGTATATATATATATATATATATATATATATATATATATATATATATTTTAACGTATTTACTACATCTAAAAAACATTTCTTATAAATCTAAGGGATTGATTAAAAAAAACTGACTTTGGTCTCGATTGATTATGGAGACTTAAATTCCCCATATTTGCCCATTCAAAAATAATGGAAAGAAAACTTTTAATTTCACTTCTATTCCATTTCTCTGTCTTCTTTCTCGATATCCTCTTGAATATGTTATTGAAACATACATTTATCCGCTTGACATAAGTAAAAAAGTTTCCAGTTTTCTCTATTTTGTAGTTTAAGTGGACTCCTCAAGTACTATAATATTTTTTTCATTTTTATGGTAGCATGATTTATATTTATAACCTCTCAGTATCGAAAAAGAAAACATCAATACTCCTTTTGGATTTCTTCTCATCTGTAAAATATGTCTGCATTTTATTCTGCATTGGATCTGATATCTGATCTTTTGAAAAAGCTATATCGAAGATGTACATAGTATTTTCATATAATACTGTCTATATATGGCCATATTACTGACTATATTTTTGTAACTTTATGATTTAGAATTTTGAGTAAGACTAGTATGCTGGGGCCATCACAAAACATATGATTATACTAAATTTTTTTCTATGCAAATTCGCGCAGTGTAAAATATTTATTAGAATTATAATAAAGTAGAATGAAATACAATAAAATATGTATTAAAATTATTCTCAGTGCTAAGTGCAGACAGTTTTCGTCGCAAGGAAGTATAGTTTTAAATGTTGGAAGAAAGTCCACTTTGAACACAGCTTAACATCTTAGAAAATGTATTTATTTTATTTATCTTTTAATGGGGGAAAAAATCGATAACTTTGTTTCAAATCATCCCATATATGTGGTTCAACAATTTGTTTTAAAGACATTGGCGAATTCTTTTGAAAAAGATTCATATTGACAATTTGCACCCCTATGTGTACTTTCACTATAGGAGGGAGGGGGAAGTGTTGCTCCTATTCATATACAAAAGAAAAATTTCCTTGTTCACTGTTACGTGTGTGTTTGTCATCAGTTAAGGTGTTTTTTTTTTTTTTTTTTTTTTTTTTCCCCATTTTAATAATTTTTTAAATAATGGGGTTTTATTTAATATCTTTTGAACCAGCTATTCGATTAAAGGTAAAAAAATACAGCGTTAGCTGCTTTTTGTCCTGATTAATAAGTGTACTAATTTTCGATAAAAATCTAATAACACTGATCGGTATGGAAATTGCCCCAACACCATTTTGGCAAATTATTATGTAAAATGACCTCCTGAAACCGAATATGACGCCCATTTGCCCTATCACCCACCGTTTTTTAGGGACGGCCCCCTATTATTATGTTTCAGTAATTTTCTGGCAAAAATTTCATTTTTAGAGGGAAGAAGGGTTATTTTAACTGTTAAATATCTTCTGATGAACTACAGAGTTGAAAAATTCTAAAACATCAACATTTGCGGCAAGGGGGAAAATTTAGGGGGGATTTTCCACTGAAATTATGTATTGCATTTCTTATATTTTTTAATCTATTATAATGTTATTTATTAAACATTATATATTTTTGTTTTTAGGTTGTTAAATTAATTCTTTTTCATTATTCAAATCAACTTCATGGTCATAAAATTATCGAACAGTGATAAAAATTAAGGGAGGAAGTGGTGTCCCGAGAAAACGGTGGGTGACTGGGCAAAATGGTAGTCATATTCGGATTCAGGAGGTCATTTTACATAAGAATCAGCAAAAATAGTATCAGAACTCTAATTTCTCTTTTTTTTTTTTCCTTTCAGCGCAGTGTAATCTGAACCAAAAATTCGCACAGGTACAATAGCAAACCTTCAGCTTTACGTATACATAAAAGGCAATAACTGTGTGCGTGTTTGTGGATAGCGTAGCCCAAAGACTGTATCTCGGACACATGTTATTCGACACGAAGATGCTCCCCACGGTGTATGCATGTCACTACCAGTTTGCGCCCACGTACAAACAAAAGAAATAAGTTATGTTACTGTGTATAAGGCTTTGTTCCCTATCGTCTGTACTCTGTAGAGTTCAGGTGGTGTGAAGGCTATAAAAATCCTTCCGCTGTAACTTTTTCTCTTTTCCAGTGGATGAAAGTAGCATCATTTTTAGCATGGGGAAAAGCAACTTTTCTATTGAATATGGTTGGATTAGCATTAAAGTTTTGTTTACTGGATCACATGAAAGATTCGACCATTTCCTCTTATAAACCGTAATGTATCCGAAAGTGCATTTTTAGTAGTATTAACCGTTTTATATACCTTCCTGTATTGTTTGATGAATGCTAATATTTTCGATTTGACTTTCTGTTTGTATTTGTGCATTGTCTGTAATAATGGATTTCTGTTTATATATAATTATCTTGTAAAAGTTCAGCAGTTTTGTTTAAAGAACATACTATACTAAAAATCTTTTTCATGGAAAGGCATGTTTTTTTTTTTTTTTTTTTGTATGTGTGTGTGTGTGTGTGTGTGTTATTTTACATATTTTTCAATCGGGCCGGGACTCAAAATTTTGGCAAACCTCTATTGTACAAATGCAAAAAAATAAAAATAGAGTCAGATCGTTCAAAATTGGTACATAGAGGTTTTCGATACTTACAAATCAATTGCGCATATTTTCGAATTTGTAAAACTATTAGGAGAGGAGGGAAAGGGGGGGGCGGTAAGGGGGGGGGCAAAAACAAATAGAAATACAGTTAGGCCGTTCAAAATTGGTACAGATAGGTTTTAAAGGCCTACAAGTCGAATAGGGATATTTTCGAAAGTATAAAGTTATTAGGAGGGGCGGGGAGGGGAAAGGAGGGGGGGGGGTCAAAAAAATAAAAATAGAGTTACATCGTTCAAAATTAGTACATAGAGGTTTTCGATACTTACAAATCAATTGCGGATATTTTCAAATTTGTAAAACTATTAGGAGGGGAGGGAAAGGGTGTGGGGCGGTAAGGGGGGGCTATGGGCAAAAACAAATAGAAATACAGTTAGGCCGTTCAAAATTGGTACAGATAGGTTTTAAAGGCCTACAAGTCGAATAGGGATATTTTCGAAAGTGTAAAGTTATTAGGAGGGGCGAGAAGGGGGAGGGGAGAGGAGGGGGAGGGGAGAGGAGGGGCAAAAAAATAAAAATAGTTAGATCGTTCAAAATTGGTACATAGAGGTTTTCGATACTTACAAATCAATGGCGGATATTTTCGAATTTGTAAAACTATTAGGAGGGGAGGGAAGGGGGGGGCTATGGGCAAAATCAAATAGAATTACAGTTAGGCCGTTCAAAATTGGTACACATAGGTTTTAGAGGCCTGCAAGTCGAATGGGGTTATTTTCGAAAGTGTAAAGTTATTAGGAGGGGAGGGGAGAGGGGGGGGCAAAAAAATAAAAATAGAGTTAGATCGTTCAAAATTGGTATATAGGGGTTTTCGATACTTACAAATCGATTGCGGATATTTTCGAATTTGAAAAATTATTAGGAGGGGTGGTAAGGGGGGGCTATGTGCAAAAACAAATAAAAATACAGTTAGGCCGTTCAAAATTGGTACAGATAGGTTTTAGAGGCCTGCAAGTCGAATGGGGATATTTTCGATTGTGTAAAGTTATTAGGAGGGCTGGGGAGGTGGGGGGGGGAGAAGGGAAAAAAATAAAATGGAGTTAGATTATTCAAAATTGGTACATAGAGGTTTTCGATACCTACAAATCGATTGCAAATATTTTCGAATTTTTAAAATTATTGGGAGAGGCAGGAAGGGGGGGGGGCGGAGGGGGCAAAAAAATAAAAATAGAGATAGATCGTTCAAAACTGGTGCATAGAGGAGAGGTTTTTGATACTTACAAATCGATTGCGGATATTTTCGAATTTGTAAAATTATTGGGATAGACGGGAGGGGAGGGGGCGAAGGGGAAAATAATAGAAATAAGAGTTAGAGCATTTTGGGAATTTTTTCCGAAGGCAGTGAGAACCCGGTTCGACATTTTTCCTAATCAGATTTTATTTCTCTCTCTTTTTTTTTTTTTTTTTTTTTTTTTCACGTGATAAAAATTAATGCAATTTTGAGAATTCAGTAATTATAGTGATTCATTTAAAAATAGTGACCAGTCATATATAAGAAACAAAAGAAGTAGAATACGGAAACTAAACAGGTGATAAATTGCGCCGTAATCCACTAGAGTCTAAATAAATTATTAAATACCTATAATAAAAATAACTTTTAATATTTAAAAACAAAAGTCCGAGCTACTTCAGCGCCAAATTTAAAGTTCCGCCAAGAGGTCCAAGCTTTTTCCGTGTTTTTGCACAATTTTTCTTCAATTTTATTTTAAATATTTTTGTAATGCGAGTGGGGAAAAAAAAGGAAAAGCATTTTTTTTTTTTTTTTTTTTTTTTTTTTTTTTTTTGTCTAATTATACAAAATATCTCCATGTAAAATATTATGCGTTTTCCGTTCTGTTTATTATCAAAAAGAAAATGACTAATGCAGTTTTTCCTATATTATTGACATTTCTATAAATTAAATTATCCAGTACCAAGACGTTGCGGTGAAGAAGTCACTGCTGAAGTCAGCGAGGGCCGGAAGCGAAGTTTTTAAGCAATTTCAATACGTATTATCTTTTTAGTTTTAATTTGTAGAACGGTATAAAAAATATTGATTCTTTTTCAAATTTATTTAAATATAGTGACCAGCGAAGCGGGCAAAGCCTGCTAGTAAAGTAATATTTTAATTTAAATTTCCTTAAAAACTGAGCTATTAAATCATACAACTGGATCAAATTTTTCACTTACTTTCTTATTTTTACTTGCGTGATTTTTTTCTTCTTTTCACGAAGAAAATGAACTCGATTTTTTTTTTTTTTTTTTTTTTTTTTTTTTTGTGTGTGTGTGTGTGTGTGTTACATTTTAGTGTCAGACATGACTAATATTTTAGTGAAAACCCGAAGTCCTTAGGTGGTCCGATTGCTGAGATATAAGCAAAAAGATGTGACACATTCGGACAAACGCCGGTGACAGACCGAGCGGGTATAAGAAAAGATCTTAATTAATAAAATAAGAAAAAGGGGGGGGGGGATATGAATAACTTGACTAGTATAGATTTAATATAGATATCAAGACAAAAATTTAACTTTAATATAATTCCTATGAATAATCAATCTATATTATTAACAAAAAAGAGCTGATAAAGAATGTAATTAAGGGTGTTCTTTAAAAACAAACATTAATAAAATTATATCATAAGAACGATTGGAAATTTTAATTGGTATGTAGTATAATTGTATTTTACAATTAAATATTGTTATTAAATTTTTAACTAATCCTTTTAAAAATAAATAAATACACTTCTGGATCGTTGTCCATCCACAAACAATGGATAAAAATATTCTGGTTTCACTGCTGTTCCATTTCATTGTATTCTTTCTGGAAAATGTCACTGAAACATAGATATATCTGCTTGACATAACATAAGTAAGAAACTTTCTCGTTTTCTCTATCTTATACTTTAAGTGGACCCAAGTTTTCTATTTCTTTTCATTTTTATGACTATCATGATCTATATTTATAACCTTATTGTATCGAGAGAAAAAAACGAAATTCCTTTTGAACTTCTCATCTGTAAAATATGTCTGCATTCTATTCTTTATTGGATCTGATATCTGATCTTTTGAAAAAGCTAGAGTGAAATTTATACAGTATTTAATAGAAAATTGTATCTATATGACTAATGGTAACAAAACATTTGTGTTTAAAAAAAGATATTTTATTGCGAAGTTTGGTTTAAAATCTTTTAGTAAAAGTTCATAATAATTGTATGTTAATATAGATAACGATCTGGTAAATAAGTTTTTTCGTTTGAGAGTTAATGTTTTTCTTTTCTTTTTAAATTACAAAATTGTAAATGGATTTTATTTAGCATTGATCAAAGAAACCTTTATATGTTTTATTTCATTTTTTATTATCACAATATTTCCCACACTGTGTTTTTTTTTTTTTTTTTTTTTTTTTTTAATAATTTGCTTATTTCTCAAACTGTTGTTTTTATTTATTTGGATATTTCTCACGCTGTATTTTTTATTTGTATACTATGTTTTATTGCTTGTTTTTCACAAATATGAGGGCCACTCTGAAATTTTTGACATACGGCTAAAAAAGCACATGTTAAACCTTAAATTGTTAATTTACTTCGTTTTTCGGTTGTTGACTGAAAAATTAATTATCAGAAAAAATAAAAATAAGGAAAAATAAAAGTAAACAAGTAAAAATAAAAATGAATCATGGGAAATTTCAGCATCGGTGAAATAAATTATGTATAAATGTAAATGACTTAAAAAAAAAAAAAAAAAAAAAAAAAACTGGCTATTCATGAAAAGAAAAGTAATAAGGCTAGTAACAAAAAAAAAAAAAAAAAACACTAAATAGTTAACGTTAATGATCAAAATGTTATTCCTCTCGATAAATTCAATTTTGCTTTTGTAAAGATTGAAAAAATTTGTCATAAGAAAAATAACTTAAAATTAAAAAATCCCCTTCTAAATGATCTAATTATAATTAACTACTATCTCTAGCGATAAAATTCACTAGCAGATGGCATTAAGTAATCAAACGGAAAAACAATTTAAACCAAAGTTCTTGCAGTATTGCAAATAATAATAATAAATAAATAAGCTTATAAAAGTAAATAGAAGTTATTGTTTCGGAAAATTAAATTAATTCAACTAAAAGTTAAACTAAATCAATGTCTAATTAAATGTGAATAACCTTTTAAGTGTCTAATGTATGGTTAGACTCGATTTAATGACCTCATGTTGCTTGAAAATTATTTTTCTTCGTATGCTGGGAACAACTAAATCTTTCATTTACTTGCTGTAATCCATGTTGACTGGACATGCTTCATAATTTGAGAATTGTTTGTGTTTTTTGGTTCTTTCTTAGTTGATTTTTTTGAACTCATTTTTTTTTTCCCCCCCAAATTCCTCCTCTTATTCATAGTAAATTATTTACATGTAAGATCGGGAGCCCGCTGGAAATTTGCTATTATAGCCACCTGTAAAAGAAACCTTACATTGGTGCTCAATGGTAAAAAATGTTTCCTTGATAAGTTTTTTTATACCGTTTTGAACTTTTTTTATTTCATAAATAATTTGTCAAAAAAAGTGGTTTAACCCCCTTCGTTCTCGCTCTAGTCAAAATAAAAGGGGGTTAGGTATCGCTCTCTATTTCTGGTGCCCGTGATATTTCCGGGCTGGAGTGTTCAAAAGTGACAACTAAAAAGATTCAAAAACAAACTATTTCTGATAACCGAATATTTTTTTATTTTTCATTTTGCACTCTAGATGGAAGTACGAGTAGCAGACTATTTAAAATGTAATTGAAGATAGTGAGTTTATTTTGAACTGTCATCACTATCGAAATTTAAATATGATACTTATTTTGTAATCTTAGCTCAGTTAGGCTTTTGAATGCACGTGTTTTTGTGCTTTGTGGTAAAATATTTTTTTTTTTTTTTTTCTTTTTTTTATATTGTGTACCAGGGTTGTGGTTTAGGACGACTAAAACTGGATTTGGACAGGACAGGTGGTTTTTACCGTCCAAAAGTGCCCTAAACTGTCTAAAACTGTAAAAAACTGTCCGAAAGTATCCAAAACCTAAAATTATAAGAAATTCTATTCCCCACTTTCTCAGTAGCAATTATAATTAGTAATTAAAAGTATTTTATACTGAAAATTTAGACCTTTTTAAGTTAAAAGAAATTTACAATTTATAAATAGCTGTAAAAAAAATTAATTTTAATGACTCAAAAATTTTTCTTACAATAAAAAATGTATATTATATTATATTCAAAATGAATAATTTGTCTTTTATTTTTAATTGCAAAATACTTTTACATATCCAATATTTTACAAAAAGTTATTTTTAAAAGTTCTTTCATAAATTACATACATTAAAAGATACCAAAAATAAAATATAAAATTTATAATTAGGTAATAAAGTATATGCATTTTCAAAAACAGCAGGTATGCTCCCCCCCCCCCCCTCCAAAAAAAAAAAAAAATCTTTAAAGTGTGTATTATTTAATATTTTTACACATATATTTTCTCATTTATTCAAAAATAAAATAAAATATGTTTGTGTAGCTGCACATTTTTAATATTTATTTCAAGATGATTTATTGTAAATCTTATAAATTATGTATTAATTTTTTCGCTTGATATATTTACTCCCGTTGCTCATATATACTGTGTATGTGTGTGTAAATATTATAAATATCAATATTTGAGGTACAATTATCCACATTTTTCCATTAAAGCTTCAGTAATAAATTTTTACTTTTGAATATTATAATTGTTGATATATGTATCTTTCACTAAACATTATGGAATATACTTGAAAATGTTACAAAACAACAATTACAATAATTTTCTAAATTTTTGAAATAGTTGCATCATTTTAATAAAATATAATTCTACTAAAAAATATAGTTTTGGACAGTTTAGGACTGTTTAAGACACCAAGGTTTTGGGCAGTACGGTAAAAACCATGGTTTATACCGTGGTTTTTACCATAGTGTCCGAAACCTTGCCAACCCTGTTGTGTACATTATGTAGTGAGAATCCCAAAGGGACTCGGATTCTAATTTCAGTATAAATGCATCTGAGAGTGATTTGGAAATAAGTGATATTTCTGAAAGTTCGGATAGCGAATTTGAGAACAGTGTATTATCGTATAGTGTTGTATTATACGAAAAATTCTTTTTTAATGTTTAAAACACATATCTTTCAATTTTTCCATTTACTGGAAAACCAACATTCAGTCATATAATAACCCTGATAGTTGGTTTTTTTTTGCAAAATTAAATTTTCTTGATTTCAAGCTTAAAAAATAAATAAATAAAAATCTAAAAAAAAAAAAAATGTATCTCTATATATTTAAAAAAAAAAAAAAAAGTTACTATTGCTGGCGTCAGATTTTTTGTCTGTCGTCTTCTCTCGGAGGTCCTTCGCGTCATGAGAGATATCAATATGTTCCGAATACTCCAAAGAAAACATTTCAGCTGCTTAAAAATTTCTATCATTTTAATTAAATAGTTCTATTGTAGAATTCTATAATAACTTTGGAAAAAGTTTCTCCCAGTGATGTTATTCTTCTGTCATGAAGTCACTTTACACGGGGAAATAAGAATGATTCATGGTTGTAGGTAGGTTGGAAACGTCGCACCAGTCACATGCCATCACAATTTTGATCCTCCACGAAGGGGATGGCTCCCCCGCTTCGGTGATCTCCAAAGGTATAGTTTTGATGGGAACCTGGAGGACTTTGCGGCTATGACGAATTTTATGTGCACCAGCCACCATTAGTGTACACGACGGTCTTTGGCCGGCTCAAATACAGGGCCTGATTACCCAAAAGGCTCGTGAAGCACAAGCTTCCCCTCTAAAATTTAAGAGGGGGCCCCAAACTGACTAAAAACAAGATCTTGAATTTTCTGTTTTATATTTTCATACCGAGATTGAATTTTCTGAGAAAATTCGCCTAAAGCAAGATAAAATACTAACTATTTCGGGAAAAATCTGTTATTTGACCTCAAAAATCTGAATGTTCTTAATTAATAAGTTACACAATTTTAATGTTGTGTGTAGAAACCAACCCAGATATATGAATGAAAAAAAAAAAACTATAAACACACACTAATTTTTGGTCTATAGCATTTTTATATTACAATATGTAACAGGAAAACAAGATTTTCTGAAATGAAAAAAGGCCCCGAAATGATACTGAGCTTCCCCTAGCTTCGAAGCTTAATCGGGCCCTGCTCAAGTACCGAACCGACAGTCTTCCAATTATGAGCACGGCGCTTTACTGACTGGGGTACCGCGGCCTGGATCCATGGTTGTAAAAAAGAAATAAAAGGGTCATATACAAAAGCTGTAATGCAAAATGATCTAGATATTACGAATTTCTTTCTATCCTCCTCCCCCCCCGCTCTCTCCTTAAAAAAAAAAAAAAAAAAAAAAAAAAGATTTTCAGCAATAATTTTTACAAAAGTAAATAATGTAGTATTAAATATTATGTATTTCAGTTTGATATTGAATTTGGGGATTTTTTATAATATTTTTCTGCTTTTGTCTTGTGTTATGCGTTAATGTTCCTATTCAGTGAAAAACAAAGCAGCGAATAGGCGGGCAGAGCTCTGCATGGGTTAATAATAAGTAAAGTGAGTCAGGGGAGACAAAGCCTCCCTCGGGGGTTGGTGAGCGGGTCGAGCAGGGGGCAGAGCCCCCTAGTTTCTGCAAAATTAAATTTTCTTGATTTCAAGCTTAAACAATAAATAAATGTTTGCTTCATTCGTTTTGGTTTCATGTCGATTTGTAGTAGTGGCAACATATTTTGAATTGCAACTATAACTATCTATTAATAAACGTAAGTTTGAAGTTAAATCAAAAAGCTAGACTATGTAAAATTAATTGTTTCAATAATTAACTAAAAAAGTCTTCACAGGTAAGTTTAATTTGATGAGATTTAATTCTTACTAGTATACTGTGGTCTTAAATCTTCTGTTACTCGGCTTTTACTACGTTTTAAAAAATATAGAAAACTTCTAGTTTCACTGCTTTTCCACTTCATTGTTTTCGTTCTTGATACCTTCTTGGATACGTCATTAAAACATAGCTTTATCTGCTTGACATAGTAGGGGGCTTTTCTGTAGACTTAAAATTCTCTATTTATATAGTATTTTGATGTAAAGGCCTCTTTTTATGATTGTATAACTCTCTATACTTTCTGTAACTTAATTTTAGAATTTATTTATTTATTTTATTTTTCTCTATACTTATTTTATAAAATGAATATGTGCAGATGATTTTGTTTGAATTGAAATTTAATTCATTAGTATTGATATTGGAAGGTGAGAAATTGTTATTGGTAAGAATAAAACCTCCATTATTTAAAGTGAATAACACTGAGCTAAAAAAAGTTTTTTTTTTTTTTTTTTCTTCGAACCTTAATACCATTCCTGCTGATTCTTATGTAAAATGACCTCCTGAATCTAAATATAGCCCTCATTTTGCGCAATCACCCAAAGGAATTATTTTAACACTTAAGAAAAAAAAAAAAAAATGCATAATTTCAGTAGCAAATCTCCCCCCCCCCCCCCCCTAAATTTTCCCCTTGCTGCAAATGTTCATGTTTTAGAATTTTTCACTTCTGTAGCCCCTCGGAAGATATTTAACAGTTAAAATAATCCTTTCTTCCCCTTAAAATCAAATTTACGGCCATAAAATTACCGAAGATTCATAAAATAGAGGGGGCGTCCTCAAAAAACGGTGGGTGATCGGGCAAAATGGATGTCATATTCGGATTCAGGAGGCGAATTTGCAAAAATGGTGTTGGGATCGATTTGCATGCAGGGCAGTGTAACTGGCATCTGATTTATTTATAAAAATCATTTGTATGCGCATGGGTCTGCGCTGCCAAAGGCAGTGGGGACCCGGTGCAAATTTTTACCCGATCAGAAATGATTTTTTTTTTTTTTTTTTTTTTTTTTTTTTTTTAGGGGGCACGAAGGGTCAGGGAAGGAATACGCACGCGCAGCACGCACGGGACTGCGCTGCCGATGGCAGTGGGGACCCGGGCTGACTTTTTACCCAATCAGAAATGATATATATTTTTTTTTAATCTTTTCTTAACACTAAAAGTTACTGTTGTGATTCATTTGAAAATACTGACCCGCTAGTTTAATTAATAATAACTGACTTTGTATCTGCAAAAGAAAACTGTAAACAAAGGCACAACCTCTAGGACAACAACTGCACAACCTCTGGACAAAACTTTTGAGAGTTAGAGGGAATTGACTGTAAAACAAATGAAAAGTTTTTTCGTAGTTCAGTACTGCACTTTATTTTTCAACTTAAAATAGATAAATACAAACTATGGATTTTTTTTTTTTTTTTTTGGTCCTAGAGAGCTTGCAGGACAGTTTAAAAGTAGGTATCTTACTTATTGATACAGTTTTTTGGGTACTAGCTTCGAGTTTATACAAAAAGTTGCATCCTTTTAAAAATAAAAAATAAAAGTGCAAAAATTATGGCTAAAAATTCCATAATTATTATCACTTGTACTGTTTGATCGTATAATAATATTATGAGATAGTATCTATGCAAAAAATTCTAAAAATATTAGCATTGAAAATTAAAAACCCATCACCTGTATATACTTAGTGTTTGTTATCAAATAACTTATTTTTCTAAAGATATTTTGAATATTAATTGAATTATAGTTTAGATTTGGCATTATATTTATACTTTGAGTTTATATAGTTCATAAATTTCAATTTTGAACATCTGTTTTGTCTTATGGTCGTTTTCTTCCATTTCTTCCGGTTTTTTCCAGTTTCTTCCGGAAGAAACCCAACCCTGGTTTATATGTAACTGATTACTGAAGTGTACTTATGAGCAATGTTATAAAATTTTGAATTACATTGGGTGAACGTTATTAATAAAAAACATGAAAAATGTCCCTTCATCCCCACTCTCCCCTATATATATATATATATGTTTTTTACAAAAATAGACCCGAAAAATTAAAACCCGGATCAACTCCTGACACGTAAGTGTAAAATGCAGGCAGTGGTAACTTTGTTTTGTATTACTTTATTAAATAACTTTTCAAATATGAATAAAATGTGTCAGTATCGATAGTTTAAAAAAAAAAAAAAAATCTTTTTTTTCTTTTTTTATCATGTAAAAATGCATAATTATTTATAATATCAGGGGTCGATCCAGGCAAAAAATTGGGTCCCCTTTGCTGCCCCTTCACAAAATTCCACACCATAAAAGAGGGCCCTTCTTCACATAATTCAAATCCATAAAAGAGGACCCTTCATAAAATTCAAATCCATAAAAGAGGATCCTTCACAAGATTTGTTATACAAAAGCGATCATTTTATAAAATGTTTCCATGTTTTCAGTATTATTTTTAATTGGTTCAGGTTCAGTGAATCTTTGTGAATTTGATATTAAACATTATTTAGAATGACTGTTAAAATGAAAGGTTTTATACATGATTTTTTTTTTTTTTTCACAAAAATAAATAAAAATTTCACAAAAAGAGGATCCAAAATTTAAAACCTCGATCGACCCCTGAATATGAAAATCGTACATGGAAAGGTAAAAATATTTTTCTTTTATTACTAGTTTTAATTTTACACGAAATAACTTAATAGTAAAAAATTAATTAAATTCAAAATTGTAATAAAATACTGAATAGAATGAATTAAGAGTTCGTTTCACTTTTATTCCTCAGTTTAGACCAAACCATAGACCTATTATAAGAGTGGACGGAGCATTCCATTATTAAGGGAATATAAGTAAAGGTGGCAAAGATGAAACACGTGACTGCTAAAAAAAAGGTTATATTTTCTGGCCTTTATCGCGTTATTGGCGATTTTTTGTTCTGAATATAAATATTATTATTGTTATTATTATTAAAAGATACAGCGAGCAAAACTTGTGTAAAACACTACAGCTGCTGAAATTTATTTTTACCTTGTTATTAACACTTTCCAACAAAGTTCAAAAGTGTTTATAACTTTGGTTTGTCTATACTCGCTTTAATTCTCATCAATAATCATGGACATTTTTGAAATCATATAAGGTATAATATATTTAAACTAATTCAATTTAGAGAATTAAGTATAGCAATTATAAAAATTTTATAAAAATAATTACTTAAAAAGAACGAAATAATAAAATATTAAAATATTGAAAAGAATCTTACCTGTGAAATAAAACCCTTATTTTACATAACTTCTAGGGTTTTTAAAGTATATCTAATTACTATTTCTTGCTATAAAATTCTTTTTTAAATTCAAATTCAAAACAATCTAACTTTTGAAGTGAAATAAAAATTTTAAAAAGAACTTTCAAAGAAAAAGGAAAAATATGGTCTGCTTAAGAAAAAGCAGAGTTTAGAGTATGGCGAGAAAATTTCAATATTGGCCAGTTTGGCTGCCTGTAGTTCAACAGTCACATTGCTTTTTTAAGGGTTATCCTTGCCACTGAAAAAGATTGCCATTGTCCCGTTCACTTTTATAATAGGTCTATGGACCAAACCAAACATTTAGAATTATGAAGGTCATTTAGTTTTTAATTAATTACTATTAGGCTGTAATAAGTTTTCTTTTAATCTAAAACTGTTCTCTTTTTAAATAAACTTCAAATTCAAACCCAATAAACTCACTCGGGTTGGGCTTTAAAAAAAAGAAAGAAAAACGGTTTTTATGCACTAAAAGAGAAAGAATTTTTCCGTATGTTTTTTAGCAATCGATGAATGGGCATTAAAATAATAATTTATACTTTATACATATCAAAATATTTAAAAGGATTAAATTTACATTTACTAATAAAATTATACCTTAAATATATCATCTTTTTTTTTTAAAAAAAAAAAGCACTTACAGCAAATATATTTCGGATACGTCTCGTATCCATCTTCAGTGCATCACTGTGATACTGTCTTTCGCTCTGGATATATGATATATTTAAGGTATAATTTTATTAGTAAATATAATAATTTATTTTTATATATTTTTTTTCTCCAACATTTCTTTTTTATACATAAAGTAATATGTAAATTTTGATAGACTTTCAGGAGTACAGCTTTTATATATATTGAAAAATTATATTAAAAAATTATTTTTTTAACCGTGGTGAAATATAAAATAACAGAAGATTAAATGCCACCGTAAGCCAAAATAACCTATAATAAGTATTAATTTGTAACTGAATTAAATATTCTGTGAATGCAATAGTACCTACTTTAATGAAAACAGCCAAAACAAATAACTTTATTAAATAAGCTAAATTAAATAAATTCACAACAAACTTATTGTAACTTTATTCCTTGTTTATTTTCTTCAAATCATTATGCGATACATGACGTTGAAATGAAAGTGAACCATGATAAAAAGTAAAATCAAGCAATGAGAAAATAATATAAAAAAGACAAGAACAATTTTAGACCAGTGAATTTGGGAGGGGGGGTGGCGTGGCGCTCAGAACTGTAAAGATTTCCTTTTCAGCAAAAAACATCCTAAGTGTTTTTTTTTTTTTTTTTTTTTTTTAAATAAATAAATAAATGGCACAATTTACAAAAAATTTTGACAATTGGGATATTTATGTAACAGTATTTCTAACACTGACAAAGATAGTGCTGTTTAGAATTAGATCTTTTTGTTATTTTATTTAGTTTTACAAAAACTTTTGAAATATATATAATCGAAAACAATTTATTACTTATTATAACAAAATGAATTCAATAAAATTGCCATGTCCAAAAATGAATGCCTGAACTAAACATAAGTGAAATACGGATATGAATAGAAATATGGCAACGTTAATATATTATGAAATACTATCACAAAAAAAAAAACTCCGAAGGAAAGCGTGAACATAATAGAAAGTCTTGAGAGGGGGGGGGGGATATATATATATATCAAGAGTTTCTTTACGTCAGTTAAACAGGCCATATATATGTATGTGTGCGTAAATTATCATAAATCATTTTTAGTACGTTTAACTCGATAGGTGATTGTTTAAGAATATTTTACAAACAAAAAAATAACAAAATGTCCTATTGTTAAAATGTGTCATTTCACATGTTTTTGAGTTGAAAATAATGCCATTATCATCATCAAAATATCATATGAAAATCTCGGTTATCTTTCGCTTTAACGGGAAAAGTAAAGAAAGCAATTTATTTAAATATATTTTATGTCGTGTTTACGGCTGACGTGTTACGTGGGTATTTGACATGTGTTTTGCTGTGTACTGCGATAATGTTGAAGAAAAGACAACCCAGTCATTTTTCTCGAATAAGATTCTTTCTAATCTTGGCTGCTTTCTAATTGCTTAAGAATTCGGATCTGTGTGTACACTAGGCATATCTTAAGTATTTCGTTCCTAAGGTTGCGTGTGATAAATGTTACGGTTTATAATGAGTACATACCAACCGCCGCTATTAACATTTTGGGGAACACGCGATCTTTCATTGTAGCGGCTAATGCTTTCAATTTACCCTTATTTTTGTGGAATAATACTCGCCATATTGGTAATATTTAATGGAGATAAATAAATATGAAGATTTTCTAATATATTTTTTTTTTTTTTTTTTTTTTTTGGAGGATATTTAATTTATCGTTTTATGTTATGAATTTGCATCAGAATAGTTTCTTCTTTAACGATGCATAACTTTGCACTTGCAGAATTTGCCCGTTTTGCTAATCACTGTATTTTATTTTTATTTCTTTATTTTTGTCATTGAATACATCCCTTTTTTCATAAATAAAAACTAAAAAATCCATTCAAATCACTCAAAACTGATTGTATTTTTTTGCCATCCGCTTTAAACAGCTGTCGCTACTGTAGGCAGACTTTTTTTTTTTTTAAGAAGTACGTTGTGCTGCTTATCTTGTACACGCTTTGGGTTTTAAAATAACTTTTTAACTCATTAAAATAAATTGATTTGAATGGTTAGTTCGGAGTCCTTGGGTTATTTCGCATATTTTGGTACCTTTCGCTTCCTTCTTCGTTCAGCGGTTAGTGAGAAGATACATACAATCAAATTGTGTAATAGTATGATTGAAGATATTCATTTAAAAAATGCAATATTGTTAGCATTAAGTTTCATTTATAAAATCCTTGAGAAAGTTAAATTGTGATAATGACGCAAATAAATTTATTTTCAAAGAAGACCTCACAAAGAGAGTTGGCAGGAAAAATTCAATTCGGGACGAATTTGCGCAGCAGGATTGTAGTGTACTATGAACAGGGTGGCCACTTTGATCCAGAATCCGGAAACATATCGAAATCAAAGGTCTGACGAAAATTGGAAAGTCTACGTAATAAAATGCAGTAGAAAACTGTTATTAAAAGGTGATGACGTAAATTTGAGAGTTACCATTTTCATTCTATACTCGTTTCGTCTGATAAATGGTTTTGCTATTATTTCGACCTGTAACTGCTGTTGCGAGCTTTTCCAAATTATGGTGTTTGGTTGCTAAGTTTATTTGTCTACGTAGTCCCCTTCAATTTTCCTTTCCTCAGCGTTTCAGCGGCTAACCTGAATCTAGATTGAATCGAGTAATGTTTTTAATTGATTACCATTGTAAAAGATATTTTCAAATGAATACAGAATTTAATATTTAGATCTCGCCTTATGCACTGTAAAACTGTGCATTAACGAACACACAGCATGCAAATAAATCAAATTATGAATAACTTCCCATGATGTTTGTAACAAAGCAATAAAATAACAGTTGATTAAAATAACATTTTCATCCAAGTACAGTAGTATGCTCGAAATATTTGATACCCAGGAAATAATGTCAAGGACTGATTCAAAGGCCTGCACACTCTAACAAACAATTTAATTTATTATTCAAATTGCAGCATCTCTTCATAAATATTAATAAGTTAAACATTTGTTGGTGTTTTTTTTTTTTTTTTTTTTTTTTTTTGAATAATTATTGAGATACAATTTCTAAATTTACAAAATGTTTATAAAAACAGTTTTGAAACAAAAGACAAATATTTATTTTATTTATTTTTCTTTTCCCTTCTCTTGGTTTGAGTAGAAAATAACTCTGAATTTAACAAGAAATGTAAATCGATTCAACAAAAAATAAGATCGATATACCTATGTGAAATTTTATATACCGATGCAAGTCAAATGAAAAAAAAAAAAATTCAATTGACTTGCAGAATATTTGCATTACCATTCCATTTTATATTCAATTCGCGGAAATTAAATTATCAAGTCTCGAAGTAACGTATGTTATTAAAGTATCTATTTTCTTCGAATTTTCAGCATTGCAATTCGAAAAAGTAAATGTTAGTATTTGTATAAAAATCGGCAAATGTTCAATTCAAATGCTTGTATCAGTTGTTGCTTATTTAAAATTCAATAGTTTCATAAAAACTTATGTTTGCGAAATTGTTGGAAAATATCTTACTAAAATCGTCTGGGATTTTTTATTTATTTATTTATTTATTTTTATTTTTAAGAATGGATAAGAAATAAGATATTCTTTATAGTTTCCTCGTTCCCAAATATCGTTAAATATATTCTTGACAGTAAAATAGTTTTAATGCTAGAGAAGAAGTAGAATGTAAAGAACGAAACTAAGAAATTTCATTATTAGACAATGGCTAGTAATACCTATTTCAATAATGGCAGCTTTTTTAAATTAATGACAACTTTTCTCTTTACTTTCTCTTACCCATAAGGTAGAGAAAGTATTGTTTTAGGGTCAAATTTTCGAACGTGAGTTTTTGTTATGTTATATTTACACGTTTTGAGGTCCCCTGAATCCGAAAATCATGTTTTTGGCGAATAGTCTGTGTGTGTGTCATCAGCATAGTTAAAGAAAAAATAGTAGCAGAAAGTCCAAACTTGGTATTCTAAATGTGTATGATATAGGGCTGCTACACTAAGCTATTCGTTCAGATGAAGCAAATAATTCAAATACATTAAGTCTATGAGGAAAAGTGCTGGTAAGTACAGTTTAACATCTATAGACTGCACTAAACCAAATGAAACGAATATATATTTTTTGTATGCGTAAAAACATGTCTCATGTAGAATATGGTATAGGAAAATCATTCACTGTTCGTTTACAGGGCTACACAAAAGAACTAGATAAAAGTGCGACAATAGTTGAAAAATGATGGAAGTGTATTTCTGGCTGGGCTATGTATTATTACTATAGGATTATATTTAGGTTCACCATGTGGTCTGTAAATAATCTTCGAAAGATATACAGTGCTGCAAATATTTAAGCGATAACATTCTTTTTTGTTGTTAGTGTGGATGTGCTTTATTAATAATATTTTGCCATTTCCAGGAAAGCTGTTCGGGAATTGAATTCTTCATAAAGATATGGTAAATAATGTATGTTTTTAAGCTAAATATTCATCGCTTGTTTTTCGTATAATTACGCGTTTTGAGGCTTCTTGATTACCGTAGTCACGTTTTTTTAACGTTTGGTCTTTGTCTGTGTCAGAGTGACTTAAAAACGAATAATTTTAGGCGATCCAAATGTTGTATTTCGAAGTTAATATAAGTTTGTTGCTGGAAAAGTTTGATTAAGATTGATAGGTTTCAAGGAATGTTGCGTGTGAAAATTGCCTGAATAATTTTAAGTGAACTTTTGATTTTAATAACAGATTTAAATTCTATATAAATGTAGGTGCATTTATGAAACGGGGGTTGAGGGGGGTCACACAGATATAATTATCATATAAAACTGTTCCGAAGCCTAATTTGAATTGTTTAACGCAGATTTACATGGCAGTACTCGTTATCTCTCTTAATCTCCAATTTGTATTTGTAGTATTAAATTTCAGGGTAAGAGAAAGTCGTGTGAGTGACACACCAGATTATTTCTTTAGTTATTTTTCCTTTAGTTTCGCGGGGGTTTTTTTACTGTCAAATCAAAGTAGAAAATTTTGCTGGAATAATTAAAAATTTAATTATCTAAACAGTCTGAACCAGTGTTGCCAAATTTTGCTACTTTTTTATTCAATAGTCACCAATAATTTTGAGAAGTGATATTTGATATGTATAATAGACGATTAATCTTCGAAGTGATTATCCAATCGTTACGTTTAAAATTCAGTGGTGGATATTGAATAAAAAAAAGTCACAATATCTGGCAACACTGCTGTGAACCAGAAAATTAAATTAACCAGGAAAACATAAGTCTCAGAAAAGCCTTTGTTATAAAAATTCAGTTTTTCTAAAATTTTCTGGGTTTTCTGTTTATTTATTTTTTACTCCTTCTTTTCTTATTTAATCTTTTAAAAATTTCTGCATTCGTATAACCTTACTCTAGTTTTTATGGAATATTAATGAATTTGATCGTTTTATTACCCTTTCTTCTGTTTTTGTGATTCTTTGATGTTTCCTTTTCTTTTCTTTATTTTTCTGCGGTAATTGTAAATTTAATAGCTTCAGTTTAATTCGGAGTGAAGAAATTGAGTGCCATATATCGAAAATTCGATCGAAAATGCCTTAAAGGCGCTAGTGTAAAGTCTCTGTTTTGACGTATCCAGCTGACACTAATGCGTTTTTCCCACATTATGAAAAAGAAATTCCTGTTTCACATAATGTATCGTCTGTTAGCAATTTTCTTTTTAATGGATATAAATAGTAAAAATATTGCGAGCAATAAATTTTGAAAGTATTATGAAGTATTTTATATTGGTTATCGAAATTTCCTGAACGGTCGTTTGTAAATTAATTATTATAAACAAAAGTTAAGCTAATTATTCATAGGTGTGCATTAGCAAATAAAAAAAAAAAAAAAAAGAAAGAAGGAAAAGGAAAAGAAAAAAATGTTTAAAATGTGCAGTTGCCAAAGTACAAAACTTTAAATATACACCATAAAATGCAAAAACTCTCCACAATTGTTTCGAGTGAAAAGAAAACACGACCATTTATCAACAGCACTTGTGCCTATTTTGTTCGCCTGACGAATGGTCGTGTCTTCGTTTGACCCGAAACAATTGCGGCAAGTTCTTGCATTTTATGGTGTTTATTCAGTTCTATAATCATTACTTTTAAACCCCAGTTTTGTGATGCTTTTTTATAATAGTTGCCAGGGCTATGTAAAAGATATGTTTTTATTAAATGACGTACGTATGTAATACTTTATGCAACTTTTCATGCAAGACTTTATTTATTAAAAGTTAATTGTTACATATTAGTATTTAAGTAATAAAAGATAGTTATGGTGTGTAACATTTTCTTTTTATTCCTTTATAATACTATATTCACTAAGCATTTTTTTTTTTTTTCCTCAACTTTTCGAACATTATACGTAAGGGAAGTATTGTAGTCATAATTTGCGAAATGGATATTGTATCTCGCATAGCTCAAAAAAGAATAGTCGTAGAATGTTGCAAATTTATATTTGGGATTATTATGATGTCTGATAGTACACCTCCAACTTTGGTTTTCCTTTCAGAGATACAAACGATTTTATACGATTTTTCGTGATGTCTGTCTGTGTGTGAGTGAACATGATAGTGTCTAAACGCTTTGTTCGAATGAGTTGAAAAATTGGTGCATATTTTATAGGTCACTCTTTGGCATGAGCCTTATTGATTTTGGTGAATCTAGCATTTATAGTTTTTTTTTTTTTTTTTTTTACAGGGACACAATAAAGCGTTATCTTTATGGCCTATGGGCCGAAATTATTTTAAGTGTGATGGCGTCTAAATGCCTTATTCGATTGAACTGATAATTTATGCCGATGCTATAAATCTTCGTCGCACAAACTGTATAAATTTTGGCAAGTCTAGCGCTTGTAGTTTTTTTTTTTTTTTTTTTACAATTAACACAAAGAAAAATTCTTTATTATTATGTTCTATGCGCCCTAATTTTTTTCATTATCTATAGCGTCTAAATGCCTTATTCGATTGAACTGAAAATTTATTCACGTGTTATAAATCACCGTCGTACGAATTGCATAGATTTTGGTGAATATAGTTTTTTTTTTTTTTTTTTTTTACAGGGACACAAAGAAAAATTCCTTTTCATTATGGCCCTTGGGCTCGAAATTTTTAAAGTGTGCAATATCGTCTAAACGCCTTATTCGACTGAGCTGAAATTCTTTACACGAGTTATAGATTACCATTTAACGAACTGCATAGATTTGGGTAAATCTAATAGTTATAGGTTTTTTTTTTTTTTTTTTTAAAGTCACAACGAAAAATTCTTTATCATTGTGCCCTATGGGCTCAAATTTTTAAAGTGGGATAGCGTCTAAACGCCTTATCCGATTGAGCTGGAAGTTTATATATATGTTATAGATTACCATCATACGAACTGTATGAGTTTTGGAGAATCTAGCACTTATAAATTTTACAGGAACACAAAGAAAAATTCTTTATCATTGTAGCTTACGGACTCAAATTATTTAAAGAGCTATATATCGTCTAAACGCCTCATCGAAATAAGCGGAAAATTTATACAGGTACATGTTATAAGTCACCGTCGCGCGAACTGTATAGATTTTGGTGGTGAGTCTAGCACTTATATATTTTTTACAGGGACACAACGAAAATTTTTTTATCATTATGACCTATGGGCTCAAATTACTTGGAGGGCAATAGCGACCTACTATATATATATATATATATTAAAACTCCCTATTGTAATATTTTCTTTCGTTTATTTAACGATTTCTTTTACTTTATTTATGCAACTGTTAATTAATGTTCAGAAAGTCAGTTTTTTTTTTTTTAATAAAAATATTTCGTAAGTGATTTTCAAAATGCTATTTTTTAAAATCTTCCTCATTAAAATGCGTTTGATAGTTGTAAAACTTGAAACATGAGGTTGAATGACATTGCTTTGGTATATGTAAAACCTGCCACAAACAAGGCTTTTGTTAAATTTAATAGTCTTTTCTAAACTTTGGCAAAGTAATGTGCGAAAGGGAGCAAGCATCATGTGTAATACTCATTTCACACCGAAAATATTAGAAGGGAAGGGGGGGGGGGATCATATATGCCCTATACATACATTATTTTCTGTTGACGTTATTTGATTTTAATTGTTTCCAACTTAAATAAATGTTAGTGTCCAATGCGGTATATGTAAAATTGATAATTTTTACTTCGCTCCAAAAGAGAATTTTTAAGAAATTACCTGTATGCATTCATTCCGTTTATGGCTGTCAATGATATTATGAATTTTATAGGTCATCCTGTAATTCCTCCCATCTATTTAATATACAAACCAGGATTGGCTAGTTTCTTCCAAGGAGAAAAAACTGCGGAAAAAACCATGGAAGAAACTGTATTTCTTTAAAATTTATTTTATGTGTTGTAATCTTGTAAGATACAATGAATGCATTTTTCAGATTAAACTTAATTATATCTGTAAATATTTAATTATTAATTATGTATGCTAAATTAATAATTACATGAGATTTTTAGCCAAGATCAGATCACACACCAATATACTCAAGATTCATTAAAGAAACCAAATTGACTTTGACCAGTATAAAGTTCTATTATTTAAACAATATTACTTCTTTAACAGGTAGTTAAATATGTAGTATGTATCACTTTCCTACTTTCTGAATAGAAGAGCTTTTAGCCAACACCCAGTCAATTAAGGGGACAAGTACACGATAATTACTGTACTGCAAAATGTCGCCACCAAAGTCTTCTTTTATTATTATTATTATTGCAGTACGTCACAATATAAATGGTTTCTCAACTTAGAATAGATAAATTCAAAAAATGAAATAATAATAATAATAACAATTTTAAATATTGAGTAACTAGTAGGAGAGTTTAAAAGTATTTTTACGCATTTGTATAGTTCATTGGTTTACCAACTTAGAATTTGTACAAAGAATTGTATTCTTAAAAACAAAAAAGAAAAAAAAAATAGTGAACAAATATTTCGGCTAAAAATTACATTAACTATTATTACTTGTACTATTTGAACATCTGATAATATGCGATAGTATCTATGTAAAAGGTTTTAAAACATTAGTCTTAAAATAAACATTGAAATATGAATGCTAATACATATAAAAAATAGTAATGTATTATTATTATTATTTTCTAATTTAATGTGTCACATAGTAATAATATTTACATATAAAATTATGTATTTTCACATTTAAAAAATATAAAAAATTGTGGGTATATATATATATATTCCCAAGAAGTGGTAGAAAGTAATTTATAAAAGTAAAAAAAAATAAAAACCTCTTAAAATAGTAAAATCCTATCATCTGTAGATATTTGATGTTTGTTGTTAAATAATAACTTTTTTCCAAAAATATTAATTTAAATATTTATTAAATAATAATTTAGATTTGATATATTATATTTAGAGTTTAATTCTTTTACATAGGTAGTTAATATATTTTAATTTTGAGCATCTGCTTTATGTTCTGTTAGTTTCTTCCAGGTTTTTTTTTTTTTTTTTTTTTTTTTTTTTTTTTTTTTTTTAAGTGCTAGAGGCCTATTTCAGTCGGTACAGTTGTCGAATTTTTATAATACACTCTTAATAGTGCTAAGGGCCTATTTCAGTCGGTTTATTGAATGGGGATTTATTGAATGAAGTCCCCCAAGGCCCAACTTTGACATGAGTCCCCCCCCCAGGCCCAACTTTGACATGAGTCCCCCCCCCCCCAAGGTACAACTTTGACATGAGTCCAACCCCAGGCCCAACTTTGACATGATCCCCCCAAGGCCCAACTTTGACATGAGTCTCCCTCAAGGTACAACTTTGACATGAGTCCCCCCCCCCAAGGCACACCTCCCCCTCATTGGGAAAAAGAGAAAAAACGTTGTTTTGCGGCTATAAGACAGTTTGGACTTCCAACGTTATTTGTTACAATATCTGCAGCTGAAACACATTGGTTTGATTTAATGAAAACTTTATCATGGAATTTAGATCGTCACGAATTAACTAACGAAGAATTTGTCGATATTAACAAGTTTAGCAGTAGGCCTCTGGCACTAAATTAAAATCTGTCAATGTCAGATTTTCATGTTTTAAATAATGAAATAATGTCGTGTCTGTATATATATATATATATATATTTTTTTTCCCATTTCTTCCGGTTTTTTCCACTGTCCTGGTAGAAACTAGTTTCATCCAGAAGAAACCCGACCCGCATACAAACATGCTCAAAATAATTCATTGCATTTAATACGCAGCAGCCACTGTAGAGCAGGAACACGGCGTTATTTTATTATTGTTGTTATTTTGGTGTTAAATTTTGTCGAACTTTTTTTATGTTTATATTTTATGATTAATTCGAAAGGAATAAATTTATATGTTGTGTTGAAAAGATGCTATTATTACTGTATAATTTACATAAACTTTTTATGTAATTATTATTCGCTAATTAAATTCCTTAAAACTTGATTTGTTTAAAATTCTTGGTCCTTGGAATTTAAATTTAACATTTTAAGGACCTAAACTGTTGAGTTTCAAAAGCTAATAAAAGTTGCTTGGTGTTGCTTAAATCGTGACTTATTTTCTTTATTAAGTTAAATTAAGGGAAATTTAATAGCAATAAAGGGTATTTAAAAAAAAAAAAAAAAAAAAATTTCAAAAATTTACAAATTTTATTCTATTTTATATTTTAGTTGACAACAGAGTTCATCTGAAAATTTCATTAAATATTCTACTTTAAAGAGCACATAATTATCTCTACTCCCAGTAGTATTTTATCGATTTTAAATTTTTTTTTTCAAACATTTTCTCGGAAGTGAACGTTAGTTTAATGACTAAAAGAATTCTTTTAAGTTATCTCGATGAATTCTTTAGTTCGGAATCGAGTTTCTTCTTTTAAAACAAATGTAATGTTGACAGAGAGTTATTGTTTAAAATCTTCATGGTTGATTGATTGCGCAAAAACATTTTATCTGCTTTGAAAACAATTCCTCCTAACTTTAAACGTTAACAAAGTCAAATAGTTTAAAAGTTTTTTAAAAAAGGTTTTGAAAAATTACGCACGGAACTTTGTTTAACGTGATGGGAAATCTCTAATCGCATTCAAACTCGTTAAATTTATTTTCTGTTTACTTATATATATAATAAACTTAGGATCTGAAATTTCACTTTCTTCTATATTCATAAAGTATAGGATTCGTTAAAATTTTCTATTTCCGGTTTTGCACAATTTTAAAAAATTCTTGAACGCATTTTAATCTTTTTTGGAATGATCTGGACATAAAAAATAATTCCGGTACATTATATGCTTAATTTCAGAAAAATACGAACTTGGAGCAAAATAATCAAAACACCCTATTATAATTTTCATTTATGTTTAATTTACTAATTTAAATTTGTTTAACCCGCCAAGTGCTGATCGTTTCACTCTTAAGTGCTAAGCATTTTTTAGGCACCGTGCATTTCGAGTGAGACTATTCGTAAAATCGATTGATATCTCGATTTTGCGAGTTATTATATACATTTTACTAATCATCTCACTGCGAGACGATAGCACTCTAGCTGGCATCAGAATCGTCTCGCATCGAGACGATAGCACTTCGAGGGTTAAACACCGGGTATCTACTAAATGTTCGGGAAGTCGGGTGGAGCAGAAATGTTTGCGTTCCGTATTTTTTATTCTATTTCCCACCAGTAATTATAAATTGTATTTTTGGCTATATTTAATTGTTAAACATTACTAGAAAACTACTAATAATATCACTATTAAAAATTTTCTGGTGGGAAATAAAATAAAAAATCCGGAATGCAAACACCACTGGTGGAGTCACTTGAGATATACGATGGTAGTTATGTAACAACAGAAACGTGGTTTGTTATTGGTTTTTCTTAAACTAAGTAATCTTGAAATTAGAATATATTTCTTAATTTACAGAGTCCAGATCCTGATCGTATGTACAGTTTAATGTACTATCGGATGCACCGACATAAGTGAAGGCACACTTCCAAATCTAAGGGTCAATCCATTAGAAATCACCCAGGCCATGTTCCTCAACATTTTTTATTTTTATTATTTTATTATCAGTTTTTCCCCGTTATTAGGTGAGTTCAAAACTGTCGGAATTTTTTTTTTTTTTTTTTTAGGCTCATACTTTTTTTTACGGCCATTTTGAATTTGCATCGTAACTGTTTTTAGGACAAAAACAAGGTTTGCATAAAAGTATCTCTGACTCTGCTAATTTTATAGATATCAAGACAAAATAAAAACCAAAATTATCAGAATGACCCCTAGATGTTTTGTATATACATAATATTTCCTACGTCGTTAGGAAAGTGAAGAAAAAAATTCACAACTATAGATGAAAAATTGACTTAAAACGGTAGTTTTAGTGCTGGAAAACTACTTAAATGAAAGACTCATCAATAATTTTTTTTTCCTGCGTAGATTTGTTACAGGACTAGTTACTGCGTAGCAGTTTCCAGCTTGAGAGTGTTTTCCTTTTTTTATATAATTTTTCAAAAATGCCCAAAATTGCATTTTGGCAATATTTAAAGTTGAATATCTCAAAAGGGACTGAGTGAAAAATTATGAAATTAATACAGATAACATCTCTTTATGACATAAACATTTGATAAAAATTTGGTGACTGAGACTCAACTGGTTCCAGAGTTATAGTACATCAAAATTGGCTAAAAATTGCATTTTGCGCACACAGAATTTGTCGAAAATTAATGGTAAAAATCAGCATTGTAACTCAAAATACAAAATTTTTTTCCAAACTGTTGATGCACATTTTATCAGTTAGCATAATAATTTTATAATTTCTTCAAAGTATTGAAGAGCGTTGAAATTTCGTTGCATAGTTATATATATATATATATATGTTATGTGTTCTGTTCAAAACCGTTGTTACTTGTTAGTTCGGCAGGGTTAATTTTCCTCACAACCTTGTTTACTGGAACCCACACCATGTCATTTTTAGATATTTGGTAGGCAGTCTTCGGGTCATGTGGATGGAAAAAATGAAGTAATAGATCATTATTTTGATCAATCTTGTCTTTGACTATGCCTAGCTATCATATCAATGATATTCGTAAAGCATACAACATAGTGCATATTTGTAAGCGAAGATGTGTAAACACTATCGAAGTTATGTGCTTATCAAATTTCTTACTTATTGATGTAGTGTAACATCTGATTTGATTATCACTTATAGGAACAAATCTATGATATTCTCTTATTCATGTCACAGGCAAGCAAAATTCAAATCTTTTTGTTAGTTTAGCTTCAGTTTGTTTAATTTCTTCGGCACAGACAAAAATGTATTTTATTTCAGCTATTTTTTCGTTGCAGTATTTGAACATGTCTTATGGAGTAAGAATTTAGTTATTGTAAAGTCTTTGCACGCTGGCTCTAGTTACTTCCCTTTTGGTGGTATAAACTATACCATCACACAAGTTTTTCGCATGAGATGTAGCGAAAAAATTCCATTCAGCTATCAAGCCAAAATCATTCGCATGTTGGCACAGATTAATAAAGTTTTTCTTATTTTTATATTGGCTGCTGGCACCATCGCTGAAGTAAATCATCTTCTTAGCTTCGGGTAAAAAAGTCTTCATTTCATTGATGAGATGATGCTTTTGAAATTCATAAACTGTAAAGGTATCATGAATAAGATAATCATTTATCATACAAATGCTTTTACAGCAAATTTCACACAAAAAAAAAAAATAATAATAATAATAATATAATAATAATAATAATGCATGGAATGTAACTTGGCTGTTGGACCAGTAGTAGTTCGGAATTTCATCCTGAACGCAAAATGTAAAGTTTTCTGAAAAATCACCAATGACTAAATATTCACTGTGTTTGAGATCATTTTTAAGTTCTTTGAAATGATTAGACTGAACTGTCGAAATGGAATGGTGAGATTTTAGTTTTATTCTATCTTCCACAAAAATATTTAGAAATTCATCATTTGGTAGTAATCGGGTGATAAGTTATGCTCTGTCAGTTTGTACCCTCGCTGCTTAAAAGCTACTTCCTCTGGTAATTGCCAGTTTCCTTCATTGGAACTTCCAGAAGACCTTCGGATCCTGGACATTCTGAACACTTGTCCAGCATGCAGATTTCATTCTCAATGTTACACACAAGTAATTCTATCAGTTCCCTGTAATTTATTTTGAGCCTTCCTCCTTCAATCATGAGCTTCATGTTCTGGTAGTATTTGCAGACACAACACTATGTGTGCCAGATGATCCTGGGAGGATACACCACTTCGGTCGCATAGCACAGAACACTGACCGTCTAATTTTGTAGTTAGGGTATTTCTGTTTGAAAAAGTTAAATAGCCCATTTTAAGTTATTAGAGTTAATATAGATATAATATATGTATAGCAATTATAATATATAGGAAAATGGATTTTTACCATTAATTTTCGTCAAATTATGTGGCGTAAAATGTAATTTTTGGCCAATTTTGATGTACTATAACTCTGGAACCAGTTGAGTCTCAGTCACTAAATTTTTGTCAAATGTTTATGTCATAAAGAGATGTTATCTGTAGTAATTTCATATTTTTTCACTCAGTCCCTTTTGAGATATTCAACTTTAAATATTGCCAAAATGCAATTTTGACCATTTTTGAAAAATTATATAAAAAAAGGATAAAACTCTCAAGCTGAAAACTTCTACAGTAACTAGTCCTGTAACAAATCTACGCAGGAAAAAAAAAATATTGATGAGTCTTTCATTTTTTAAGTAGTTTTCCAGCACTAAAACTATCGTTTTTAGTCAATTTTCCATCTATAGTTGTGAATTTTTTTCTTCACTTTCCTCACGACGTAGGAAATATTATGCATATACAAAACATCTAGGGGGTCATTCTGATAATTTTGGTTTTTATTTTGTCTTGATATCTATAAAATTAACAGAGTTAGATTCTTTTATGCAAACATTGTTTTTGTCCTAAAAACAGTTACAATGAAAATTCAAAATGGCCGTAAAAAAAAAGTATGAGCCTAAAAAAAAAATTTCCGATAGTTTTGAACTCACCTAATAACGGGGAAAAACTGGTAAAAAAAATAAGAAAAATAAAAAATATTGAGCAACAAGTTTTATTCTCTTTGGGTGATTTCAAATGGATTGACCCCTAACCGTTTTTGTCAAATATATTGAGAAATATTTCATAGATTCTCTTGGAACTTCAGGGGTAAAAAAGAACATAAAGTGTTACAGCTTTAATATATTATTAAAGATCCTTCTTTTAATTACTGATATAAATTTATGAGACTAGACTACCACGTATATTTATAGAGATATGAAGGTTTCTTCTACAACTTCTACAATTTTTGTACTTTTTTTTTTTTATAAATTGTAGGTGATTTTAAAATTAAAGCAATATCATTTTTAGAAAAATTGACATATTACATTAGATATAACATGTGTTGCGATAGTGTTTGCGCATGTGCAGTTAAAATTATTTAGTTAAAATGTTCAGTTCATATTTCATTAGATATGTTTATATTCTGATTGTGTTATATTGTGCTTAATGTAGTACGGGAAGATTTCTAAAAAATCTGGAGTGACTCCACTCGACTTTCCGAACATTGAGTAACTAACAGTTTTTTAGATAAAATAAAGAAAGAGGAGTTGCTAAACAAACAAAAGAGAGAAAACCATAATAGAGTGTTTGAGTATTTTTCTCCATATATCACACGAGGTTTTATTTAACGCTACTGAACTTTGAGCCCATAGATCATAATGATAAAGAATTTTTCGTTGTGTCCCTGTAAAAATCTATAAATGCTAGATTCACCAAAATGCTTATAGTTAGTGCAACAGTGATTTATAATATTCATACAAATTTTCAGCTCAATTGAATAAGGCGTTTAGATGCTATCGCACTTTTAAAAATTTGGTCTCATAGGCCATAATGATAAAGAATTTTTCTTTGTGTCCCTGTAAAAAAATTGTAAGTGCTAGATTCACCAAAATCTATACAGTTGGTGGAAATGCGACCTGTAACATGTGTACAAATTTTTTGCTCAGATTAATATGGCGTTTAGACGCTATCACACTTTTAAAAATTTGGCCCTATAGGCCATAATGATAAAGAATTTTTCTTTGTGTCCCTGTAAAAAAATAATAAGTGCTAGATTCTTCAAAATCTATACAGATTGAGTGTCTGTGACCTATAATATGTGTATAAAGTTTTTGCTCAATTGAATAAGGCGTTTAGATGCTATCGCACTTTTAAGATTTTGGTCCCATAGGCCATAATGATAAAGAATTTTTCTTTGTGTCCCTGTAAAAAAACTAAGTGCTAGAATCACCAAAATGTATAGGGTTCGTACTATGGTGACTTACAATATACCTACCAACTTTCAGCTTATTCGAACAAAGCGTTTAGACGCTAGCGTGTTCACTCACAGACATACACACATACATACACACATACACACACACATACATACATCATCTCAAAAATAGTGGAAACGGACTCAGGGGACCTCGAAACGTATAGAAACATCAAAATCTCCAATTCGGATTTTTGGCATGATTACAATACTTTCCTCACTATAGTGTTCGGAAAGTAAAAATGACGTTATTTGCTTTTAAAACCCTGCTTGTTATATATAAAAGATGGGCAAAAAATTGTCGAAGTTAAGAAAAAAAAATATCACTGTTAATATATGTAAAATTTTTATATAAATCTATGCCTATAATTGAATAAAGACCCATAATCATGTACTATAGTTGCAATTCATTCCAAACATTATTTTTTACAGGCATTTATTACATTATTTTTTAGATTTTACTTTAATGTTACTTTGTAACTGAAAATTTGGTGACAGTAAAAATTGCATTGTATATTTAAAATCTTGATCATTTTTGTTTAAAAGCTGTTAATTGAAATAAATATGCACGGATCATGTTATGATCCCACTATTATAAATTTAATCATCCTTATAATCGGTAATTTTTCAATTAATCGCAACTAGTTATCGACGAGAAAATTCTGTATTCGAGAATTTCTCAATTGTGAGCACTACTCTTTGAAATATTAAAATTTAAACTCCATTGTTCGGAAATTCGATTTGATCGAATTGAAGACTCTAACAATGTGAGTATATTTGTATGTGCAAAAACCGTAGAAATTTTAAAAAAGAAAAACTTATTCTATAGCTTCTTGTTTGAAATATTCTAAATTTGATTCCTTTTAGAACTCTCGAAACATCGGGAAATTAGAAATTTAAATATTCGCTAAATGCCTTAAATTTTTCTTCGCATTCTTTGTAATGGAATATATTTCATCGATTCGAATTAAATTTAAGTTACTGCTCTTCTCTCCGAAGCTCGTTTGAATTTTGTAAAACCTGGTGAGTCGTATAAAATTCTTTCAGCTTCCTCAAAATTAGGGAAGGAGAAAGAGAACTAACTATTAGTGCATGTTCTAATGCACACAGTCAGCCTATTTTCTGAGTTATTTACTTATTCTTTTAAGCAGTATGTACACATACCTACATATTTTTAACATGCAGTTAAAAACTGTTATAAATTTTTTTAATGTCCTATGTTTACATGTATGCCGCTTAATTGTAGAACCCTGCATCTCCTTTCTTATTGCCTTACATGGGAGAGGTAGATTAATTTTGAATTTTTTGGAAATTGTTTTTTAATCAGATTGTATTTTACTAAAATATCAAATTTAACATTAAAATTGTATAGTATTTCCACTTTTATTTTTACTTCATGTGGTTTCCTTAACTAAAACTGAAATAAGCTACGCACTAATTTTATGTAACGTTAATTTAAATAGAGGTGATTATAACATTCAAAGTTAATGAATGCAATAGATGCCACATGCATGATACACATACACACTGACCAATGGCCGAAACCCAATTATTGTTACCCAGGAGACCTGAAAACATGTAAATCAGATGAAAACTCGATATCGAAATTTTTTTACCGAACATAATACTTTTATTGTCGGGTAATGGAAGTTTAAAAAAAAAAAAAAGTTTCTCGAATCAGAGAGGTAATTTTTTCATGCCCCCACTCGCATATATTTCATAAATTATCTTAAAAAAATGTACATATTTATTTTATTTAGTTTTAGTTTTATTATTTATCAAAAAATTTAAAATTCGTTGTATTGTACAGCATCAAAACAATTTTGTGCCAATCAGATATTGATATATTAATCACATTGAATATGCAAAAATTTCATATAATTCTTGTTTCAAATTTTATTTGTGAGTTGTTTATTATCAATCAACTTTTTTTTTCTTTTTAAATCTGTGTTTAATAAAAATAAAATGTTTTTTACTTGCATATCTCGGAGATTAAAAATGAGTTATTTGATATTTCATTTTATCATATCTAGCAGTATCCTAAATAATATTCCGTATTATTGTTAACACCCGCCCCTTTTACCACACCATTTTATTTTTAGAGTTATTCTCTCCAAATATAATTGGTACTAACAATACTACGGAATATTAATTAGGATGTTGGCAGATATGCATTTTATATAAAATAAAATAAACTCCTTTGAATGTAAACATCTGTTTAAAATTGTCCTGAATTGTTTTATTTTATTCATTGAAATTAATTTTTTTCACATTTTAATATTTTTTCGAATATTTCTTCACCTTTTTGTATTCTTTTTAATAATCGTAGCATATTGTTCTTTTTTCCTCTGAGATATGATATGGGATGCGTGAAAAGAAAAATGTGGTTTTATTCTTTTTTTCACTATGTTAGATAAAGACAGGATTCGCTATTTTCACGCTCTGATTAACATATATTCTGAGAAGGATAAAGATCATCCGCAACAGTAGAAGAACATAAAGTGCAGGTGCGTGTTTCTCCGGCATTTTCGCTAATTTGATCATCACATGACGATGGGTGTTAATTGCATCAGTAAGGTGTAAATAAATGGGATTTACTCTAAAGTTAGTAAGTTAAGTTGACGTTGACAGTGCATCAGTTACTTGTAGAAGAGAGATACATACTGGAGTAATGGCTAGGAGAAAAGGGATTAAACTTGAACCGAAATAGATCGTAAGGGCCCTCTTCACTCACCGCCGCCGGAAGCCGAAACTAATGTTATTCAATGGGAAATTTTTCTTTACAAATAACTTATTAACTAATACATATTTTTATATTCTGTTTTCACATTCTGAAAGTTCCCAGCTGTTAAATTGACGCACCTTTTCTAAAATATTATTTTTTTAATTTTTTATATTTTATTTTGAAGCTGCAAAATACGAATTTTCAATATGTGAAATTTTTTTATTTTGCAATTTCGAAATAAAATATTAAAAATTTAAAAATTACATTTTTAAAAAAGGTCCGTCAATTTAACAGCTGGGAATTTTCTGAATGTGAAAACAGAATTTAAAAATATGTATTAGTTAATAAGTTATTTGTAAAGAAAATTTCCCCATTGAATAACATTGGCTGGGGCTTCCGGCGACGGTGAGTAAAGAGGGCCGTTAAGGGAAGAGAGAGTAACGAAGCATGAAAATATCAATACTCAATCTCATAAATGCAGATATGTTGACATTCGTATTTTTTTTTTTCCCCAATATATTTTCCGTTATTTCTGTATTGAATTTCCTAATATTGATTTTATCTATTATCCACAAAATAACTATTTATTTTATTATTATACTTTTCTTCTATATAACAAAAAAGGATTGGATTGGTTAAAAAAAATTTCGACAGATTTTTACATTTTGAGGTGTCCTGAACGAGATTTGACCATTTCTAGAAAATGTCTGCGTTACCAAAATTCAATGGGAGCTGTATCTCACGAAATAATGGACGGAATTTTATAAAGCTTTATATTTCGTTAGACCTTGACATAAATAAGTACGGAATAGGTTTTGGAATACATCGCTTAACAGGTAATGCTGCTATGCAATAATTTCCCCTTTTCATGAAGAATGTGTCTCAGTTTCTGCTGTGTATAAGGGTAAAAAAAATTATGTGTGAAAGAGCATTGTAATACACTATGATTATTTAATTTGGGTACATATTGGCCGACAGGTGACGCTGCTATGTTGCAATTTTTCACCGCTTGCTAGCAAACTATATTTCAGTTTCTGTATCGTATGAGAACACAGATGACCAGCATTAAAAAAAAAAAAAAAAAAAAAAAAAAAAAAACTATGCTGATTCAATTTGGGTGCTTGTCGGCCAAGTGGTAGATTACTATACTACAATTTTCTTTGTTTACAGGAAGTATATATCTCTGTATGCATATCGGCCAAAAGGTGGTGTTGCTATACTGCAATTTCTCCATTTTACGAGAAGACTATATGTAAGCTTTAATGATTTATAAAAACACCAACCTTCATACAGGAAATAGACATTATTTAAAATTGTGCTGATTAAATTTGGATGTATGTCGGTCGACAAATGGCAAATGTTATAGGTAGAATAAAGTTTTGTGATGGCTACAACTACAACATGCTAGTAGCCTCCCCCCATCTCCCCCTTTTTCTTTTCTTCCTCATAAAAGCTCTCATTAAAAATTACAGAGCTCTCTGATTCTGATTGTAGAAATAGTTTGTTTAAAAAAAAAAAAAAAAAAAAAAAAAAAAGATCCGAAAGGTTGTTTTGAGGCCTTTATTGTCGACTCAAGAACTCGAAGATGATTTTGAATGATTTCAATTCTTTTTTCTTTTTACTTATTAATTGGTGTAAAAAATATTATTCTATTTATTTGAAAATTTATTTTAATATAGTGACTAGCAAAGCCTGCTAGTCATAGCTGAGATATTATTCCATTTTAATTTTTTTTTTTTTTTTTAGTGGTTGCATATATTGTATTTAATTGCTTTTAAGTATTTTTAATGTGTTTAGATTTGCATTTAAGCTTTCACTGAATCAGATCAAAACCGGATTTAATTCAATTTTATTAGATTACTTTACATTCATAATGTCTAAATTATAATAATTTTGAATAAAATATAATTTATACGAAAGTGAGTGTAGATTAAAAGAAACGATAGATTTCGCTTTAAAATACTTGCATATGTATAATAATCTTTAGAAAATTTGTAAAATAATTAATTTTTCAATTCGAGCATGAGAGAAAGACAGAGAGACGATGCGCTTATGGCTTATGCGCTTATGACTTAACGCTTATGGTGTTAAACTATCCCAGACATCTCGATACAAAACACATATTTTTATTTTATTTATTTTTAATTAAAACAATACTGATCAGAAGGATACAGCAATAATATACAGGGAATCGCTTTCTCCAATAACGTGTTACATGAAATTATAATGGTAGAATCAATTCCATGACCATTAATAAGTAGTAATTCAAGCTAAAAGACTTAATGCAAAGTACTAATATATATATATATATATTAACAGAATGATTGAAAACCCAACTTACAAACTTTTAAGGTAGGTAGGGCACATCATGACAAATAAAAATTCTATTAGAAACCCATGACCTCAAACGTCCTTTTAATCCTCTAACAAGTGAATGTTTTGGGTTAATTTTTAGCAGTAAAACATACAAATGGGTATGGCATTTGTTTATTGCATTTTTAGCTAAACGTTTATAGCTGTTAATGTTTGCATAAAAAGAGGTGATATATCAATATTACGTTAAATATAACGTTTAGTTAAAAATGCAATTTACAAAAGCCACGCCTGTATATACGAGTCTTACTGCTAAAAATTAACCAAATACATCCAGTTCTTAAATGGTTAAAATGACGTTTGCGGCCATAAATTCTTATGCAAGTTTTAGTCCTTATGATGTGCCCAACCTCCTAAAAGTTTGTACGTTGGGTTTTGAATCACCTGTATAAATATTAATTTCTGAAAATTTTCGATCTTTGGTTTTTTATGTATTTATGCGATTTGAAACGTCCTGAACACGATTTGACCAATTTTTAAAAAATGTAGACTGATAGAAAAATATACAATGATTATTATAAAAAGGTGCGTTAGATCAATTTAGTTAGGTGCATATCATCCGATAGAGAGCATTTATGGGTTTTTTTTTTTTCCCAATTTACGGAAAAAATATTTCTCGGTTTCTATATTGTATATATGCACCGAAATTGATATGCGTGATCGACATCATGAAAAATTTTGCTGGTTTAATTTGGTTTGTATTTTCTGATAACTCACGCTGTTATGCAGTTCTTTTAAGGTTTAAGTAGTTTTCTCACCAGTTAATAAATTAAAATGATGTAGAAGAAATTTTATGATGGCCAAGGGATATTAGTTGAGTTTAAGTAAACATGTAAAAGTAAAATGATTCGCAAATATATAATACTGTGTGGTGTGTATCTTTCTCTGAGTACAGTTTTTTAAAGAAATAGTTTCTTAAATATTTATTTTAGTATTAAAAATAATTTTAAAGTTATGAATATATTCTGCAGGTGATCATAAAATTTGGCATATTGAGCAACGGTAGTAGTACGCATAAATATCTCTGCTTTAAATGGTACACATAATTATCTCTGCTACTGTAGATTAGAGATCTAAAAGGGGAAATAAAAAATCACATCATGGAGAAACTACTAATTCATTATTTGGAATGCTGTTACCATTTCGGAGTTTTTGTAGGATTTATTTATCATCCACTCTCGTTTAGACTTGATTATCGATTTTTCGTAGAGTAGTCATTTATTCCCATAAGTGAATTACGGGATTGCAAGTTAATGTTCACTTTCGAAGATAAGGAATAAATTTATAGAGAAAAAGAAACTAATGCAGCCCTCAAAGAGTTAATATCCCATTTGTGCTTCAAAGTTTTCTGCTAGTATGACTTATTCCAAATGTTTCGATGAATCGGCATTTAAACAAAATATCTGGCGAAATTTATGCATGCAGGTCACGTTTGATATAAACTGAGCTATTTGTAGAAATGGATGAAATAATGTTTTCCTTTCTAACGTAGTAAAAATGTATTGAACTATTAAGTGCAGAATTTCTAGAAGCTTACTTAAAACTATTATATTGTAACCATTATAAAATTTTAATTATAGTGTTCTATACAATAGCGCCACCTAGCAGTTAACTTTTACAAAAAATTAATCATAGCTTCTCACAATAAATATTTTACATATGCATTTTGGTATAATTTTAACCTATTGATGCTGAAATGTAACCATGTGGAAAATCACAGAAGGTGGGCATTACCAGCACCACCTTCTGGCTGTTTTACACCCAAATTATATCAGCATTCTTTTTCATATTAGCTATCTTAGATATCACGTTTTATGCATTTACACCCTATAAAAACTGAGATGTAGCCAAAATCAAATTGTATTGTTAGCATAGTTTTTCATAATAGCCAATGGGATAGACGCTATCGTGTTCATTCACATACATATACACATACATACAAACACACACATACATACATCACGAAAAATCGTGTAAAATTGTAGATATCTTTAAAAAAGGACTCGTATCAAAACCAAAATTGGAGATGTACTACTAGACATCATGGCAGTTACGAATATAAATTTACAACATTCTACGACCAATCTTTATTAAAGTATGCAAGATATAAAATCCATTTTGCAAATCATGACTGACTACAATACTTTCCTTACATACAATGTTCGGAAAGTAAAAAAGGACTATAACAAAATTAAGACTTTTTCGGTAATTAAAGGGGTGGCTAGCGGACAGGGAATTTTGGCAATTTTTCTGAAAATATGTCATTGTTGAAAGCTCACTATTCTATGTCTAAACAGCTCGATAATGTTGTGAAATTTTCGTGGTGAAATAAACAACCAGAACCAGGGAATTTGAAAAAATTCAAATTCTTATTAGGATAAAAGTCACATATTGTATGTATTCCTAAAACTACTTCATTAAAATGACATATATGGAAGTATATAATTAGGGTTAAAATACATAAATAATTTTATTTTTTAAAGTAATGAATTGGTGTGTTTCTAGACTTTATTCATAAAAAATAAATAAAAATGACATGAAGAACCCTAAGCTTATTTTTGTTTTTTAAGTAGGTAGTAGATGTAAAATTCTGCGCAAAACAATATAATTTAGTACGACAGGACTTATTTTAATATATTCTTCCTTATGAAGGCTTGCAGTAGCTGTGCTTCAGTCCTTACCATCGATTACTATATTAATTTCTTAAAATTTCTTTGGTATAGCTTTAGCATAGGAACTCCTTGGGAGAGGGGGGGGAGGCTTTTAAATTTTTGTTGTCATTTTGGCGATGAATTAAAAATGGCAATCGATATTGCGTAAATAAAGATCTTGGCGAGAAACGGTCGAACTATTTCGGTGCTAAATTTCAAATGTCACCAAGAGGTTCAGTATTGAAACTGTTCCATTTCATTAGCGCCGTTTTTCCTCAATTTTATTTGAATTTTTTTTTTTTTTTTTTTTTTTTTCACATAAAAAGAAATATATTTACTTATTTATTTTTAGCATCAATTTTTTATTTTGCTTTTTAATAATTTAAAAGTTATAATGTGGTTTTTATTTAATATCTTCTGAACCAATTATCCGATTGAACTAAATTTACGGCTTTAGATAGATTTTTTGTCGTGATTAATAAGTCTACCAATTTTTGATGAAATCTAATAATCCGAATTAAAAATCTGGACAGATACAATGATAAATTTTTAGCTTTATATATTTAGATAAAAACAAAAATGTTTGCACGTTCATTCAAGGTGATTGATAAAAATTTGTAACGATGGCAAAATCGCTGCCTGAAAGAAATAGTACTACCTGTTGTGCTTTTTTTTTTTTTTTTTTTTTTTAAGTGTATAATTTAGTACGTTTTTACCAGGTATATAGTGCCCATGAATTTAAAATTTGACTGTTTATTGTTCAAAGTATTATAATAAAAATAGTAAAAAAAAAAGTATATAAATGAATTTTTATTTAACGAATTTTCTATATAACGAACTTCTTTACTGGTTTTTGCGAATTCATTAAATAGATGTCCGACAATATGTTATTATTTTGCATTAAGATTTCATCAGATCAATTTGTATTCTTTACTATTGAATAAAATGTAGAAAAGACGAAAAAGATTGGAAGAAAAAATTCCCCATTCTTTCGATAAATTTGATTAAACTTTTTGTATAGCAAAATAAAAGACGAAAAAAAATAAAGTTAAGTTTCCGTTTATTGAGTTATTTTTCTATGGTTATCCCAAAGTCATTTTGTGTTTTGTTTTTTATACGCAAAATTTGTGGTCCTTGGAGGATAAACATTGCTGTAGGCGATCATCGAAATAGGTACATAAAACTCATTTTATGAATGTTGTTCGTGGAGATTGCTTTTCGAGTGTTAAAGTAAATAAATTTTCTTTTCGTGATATTTTAAAGTGGTTTTCATTCCTTCCAATTGAACTTACCCTTTAATTATCAAAGTCACTTGAGATTTCGTTGAAATTTATTTCTTTACTTGAAAAGGTGTATTTTTTTAAGTACTTTAATAATGAATTTGTAACTAAAAGCTGTAGTTTGTTTTTGGTAGACATTTTTTTTCCCTCCCTTAAAAAAGAAAAAAAAAAAAAAAAAAAAAAAAGTTGGCAAAATTTGATTGGTTAATTTTATCTGATAGGGTATATGCTCCAGTGATTGGCATGCTCCAGTAATTGACATTTATCCTGAAATAATAAAATCGTATATTTTACATATAATAATTTTAACATTTTATATCAAACACTGGAGCATAGAGTGCTAATAACAGGCAAAATGAATAACTAGCAATGTCAAACACTAGAACATAGGGTGTCAATTACTAATAAAAAGAAAAACTGGCAGTGTCAATTACTGGAACATTGAGTGGGTGTCAAATAAAAATTCATAATATATAAAAATATCAAATGTATATATTTTAACGTATATGTGGTTCTGAATGTCTTTCATGCCATATGTATTAACTTAAGATTTCTAAAAATATTTTCTGTTGACTAGAACATTAAAAACATCAGAAATTGTTCTAAAAGTATCAGTCACTGGTGCTCCTACCCTACATGTATTTTTTTTTTTTTTTTTTTTTTTATGTGCTGAAATCGAAAATGAAGGCGGTTTTTCTGTATCGCGTGTAGATATTCGTCAATACAAGGTGTCTACGACACAATTTCTTCCGTGGCTGTTCTACCAATATGATTATATGGTAACTTTTAACGTATGTTTCCAGGATTAAATAATAATTAATCATGGAAACATATTAACTACCGAAGAAATTGTAGGACATCCTGTATTGGCAAAAATTTATACGTGATAGAGACAAAATGGCTATAATTTCGGTTTCAACACATACACAAACAAACAAACAAAAAAATCAGCCAAAATTATCAAATCAAAATTTTAGATGTAGACTTATAATAATCGAAGTTACTTGAGATTTCGATGAAATTATTTCTCTCTACTTGAAACTTTCTAGCTTTATTAGTGAATTTGTAACTAATAGCTCATAGTTTAAAAAAAAAAAAAAAAAATATATATATATATATATATATATATATATTTTTTTTTTTTTTTAAGAAACTTTTTTTTTTTTTTAATAATTTTGCGGGGGTGGAGGATCTATTTTTGATTTTATAGCACAGAGGGAGAGAGTGGTAGGGTGAAGAAGATGACAGTTATTTTCTATAAAATACAATGTTTTTTAGAAGGAATATAAAATATACTAATTATTAACTACAAAAAGTATGTATTAACTTTTAGGTAGCAGGCATTAGATATCTGCTATAGTACATCTTACTTTATTGTGGAAGTTCCAAGTTTTTATATGCATAAATTTTGATTTTTCTAGACTGCAAAAAATATTTATATTTCCGTATTATTTGTTCATTTCTATTTTGCAATAATGACTTTATTAATTTTGGTAATTTGGTCTTAAAAAATTATGTAAAATGCATTATTATTATTATTTATTTATTTTCCCCTTGTTGAATTTTTTCTTAAAATTTGATTTCTTTTTCAGGTAAGTTCTTGTTCATTTGCTTAGCTTGTTTGATTAATTTTGGATTCTAAGAAGAAACAGGTAATTGAAATTAATTCTACAATAACATATTATTTTACATAGTTAAACATGGTAAACTAAACATTGTAAATTTTCTTCACTTATGTTTTGAATGCATTATTACCGTTCAGAGATTCTCTATCTCTCTTTTTTTTTTTTTTTTTTTTCCTTTTTTTAACAAAAAAAAAAGGGGGGGGGGCGGTAATTTCATGAAAAATTGTAACTCTTGTGTTATAATTGAGATAAATCTCTATTTAATAAAATAAAAATAGAGAAGTCTATATTTTCCTCCAAGCAAAGCTAATATTTAAATTTAATATGAAACTTCCTTACACTTCAATAAAATTTATATTATTTGAATGGATATTCGTATGAGGAAAATAATTTTAACTTTTTATTATTCTACAGTGGTGGTCAAAATTATAAGCACAACTGCACAGAAAATGTTTATTTCTGAAGTAAATAAAGTGAAATGTATACATAAAATGCTTTTTTATGCTGGAAAATATTGTAGAATGCAAAACATTGTACAAGTCAAAATAGGAATGTTTTACCATAATTTACAAAAAATGTCATTTTAAAAACTGGACAAAATTATCAGGATAATGAATGTTTCTGCCTGAAATACACTGATAATTAATAATCTCCGCCATTCTTCTCAATTATTTTTAAGAGTCTTGACGTCATGAAGTTTGGCAATTCCTTCAGAACGCTCTTGGAAATTTTTATCCAGGCCTTTTAGATTGAGGACATGGGTTTTTGCTTGTTTTGATACTAAATACTATTTTTGTATACTTTCTGTACCAGAATACACCACAGATTTTCCACTGGATTTAGATCAGTGCTTTTCTCGCCGGCCAATCAAATAGTTTCACGAAATTAACATCAAACTATGATTCTTAAGTTTCAGAAACAAATACTGAAGTATTGTCCTGCTGGAACAGTTAGTCTCCACTCGAAATTAATGGTACTTCTGGTAAAAGATTATCTTCCAATGTATCGACATAACACTCAAAATTCATTCTGCCTTGCACAAAACTTATATTGGAGTAGTTCCGTCAGTTGCGAATCCTCCCCAAACTATCACGGAGTCCCCTCCAAATGTACGCTTTGATTAAATTTCTTTTTCATTATAGAAATAATACCAAAAGTAGCGAAAATCATCTGGTACATCGAAATTAAACTTTTTTTCATCGGAAAAGATAATAGCCTACTTTTTCCCACATTAAAGCCCTTTTTGGAAACTCGCCCTCAGTCTTTTATGAACTTTTGTAAGAGGCAATCATGACATAGGATTTTTGTATTGAACACTTTTTGCTTTTAGTAGTAAAACACGTCGAATAGTTCGAGCACCGCATCGTAAACTTAATTCCAGCTTAATTTCCGTCGATGTTTGTTTTTTGGAGCATTATCATTCTTTTTCAAGAGCAGAAGCAGAAGATGGCCTATCTGCATGTCTTTGCCGTTCATATTTGCCAGGATTTTAAAGAAAATTATAAATGACTTTTCTCCATCAATTCTGCTTTGTCAAAATTTGACGTGCTGCAAGTCCTGAACTTCTAAAAGCAACTCTTTTCCCTTTCTCAAAATCAGGAATTTTAATAACTAGTGGCATGTCTGCAAAAATAGAATGCGATTGGATCATCTGCGAGTGCCGTATGCAGAACGGGAAACATGCAAATTTTGCTTTTCAGAACACACAAATACAGTTGTCCTTATAATTTTGTCCTGTCTAAATCCAGATTACATTTTATGAATATGAATTTTTCATATATTTCAATAAAAACTAATTAAAAAAAAAAAAAAGCTTCATTTATCATCGTTTCCAACCATAAAATTTGCATAATTTTTCGGTCAACTGTAGGCAATATTTGACGGTTTTTCCCTTATCCTTATAATTTCGACTGTATTAACAAAGTAAAAAAAAAAAAAAAAAAAAAAAAAAATAGCACATTATTTCTTCAATAGCAATACTTCCATACAATATAACGTGTCACTTTATGAAATATGGTTGGATGGTATGGTAAGTTAAATAAATTTATTGTTATACCGATTAAAATGCGAAAAATTAAATTACGACTTTTTTGTGGGGAACACACAAAGCACATCGGTCCAAGTCAACTTCATACCGAAAATTTTTGTAAATGTCTTCAGTTTATTTAATTTTATTTATTCATCGAAAATATATGTGACAGATTCCTTTTTTCAAAATACTAGTGTTAAATATAATTTTAAAAAATTAGAAATGTTGGCAGCTATACAACAAGTACACATGTCTTACTGACATAACTCAAATTGAAAAAATAATTTCTTTTCTTTTCTCTTATTTCTGTTACAATAATTTCAGTTGTTCGAAATGTTTTTTATCTTTTGAAAAATATCTTTTCTTCTAATTTATTTTCAGTAGCCTGTTTTTAACTGCAATTAAAGTGAACGCTGCTTAAGTACTATTATGGCTAACATTCAGCTGATAATTAAATGACCAAGAGCATAATATAATGTCAAGCAAATTGCTAACTGTTGCGTACATGTGAGCAATTGTCTGTAACTATCGTCTTTGCCTTTAACTCATTTTATGGCTGGTAATGTGTTATGTGAGCTGTAAATGGAGGAAAGGGTCAGAGACTAAATATTTGAACTTATGTGGAGGAATGCAAAAATTTAAAATTTCGTTTAAAATTAGATTTTTAATACTTATAAATTTTTCGTTAGAATAATAATTATTTTTAGTTTGTAGAAAATCATTCAAATAAGTGTTTCTTTAAAATATTTCCTTGCAAATTAAAAGTATAATTATATTGTTGATTTTAGACACCCTTACCTTCTTGAATATACAGGGTGGGACAAAAGCTCCTGACACATTTTAAACTTTAACATAAAATGAAGTAATTGCCGTAAGAGACTGTAGTTTGTACTACAATATTTTTGTCATGAAAAGTTTTGTACATAGATGGCGTTGTGTCTTAATAGCAGCTAGAAATCCTTTAGTAAACCTTTAGTTTACTGAAGGATTTCTAATAGCAGCTAGGGACCCTGTATTAGACCATTTCGCTGTGAAGAAATTTCGATTATGTTACATAAAAACTGAAGGATAACTTATTTATTACATTTTTACTTTGTTGGAAAATAAATTAATTTAGAAATATTTTTAAAAGATAAAAATGCATTATTATTTATTTTATATCATGTTTTAAATACTTTGAATTCTCTTATTGTATGCTCATTTACGTAGTTATTATTTTTATTTACTTAATATTTTTTAGAAATAGATCTTATATTTAAAATCTTATTTTTAGAAATATATTATTATACATATATATATATATATATATATATATTATATATATTATATGATAAACAGTCTTTAGTTTGCCACGCCTGTTTCATTTTTGGCGTTGTAACTTAAAAGTAAATGTAATTATATTTAAAAATAAATAAATAAATAAATACTTTCATTCATTGTATTATACCTAATTTATTCAATGGCAAACAAAAGGTGGGTGGGAGGAAGAGCTAGGCAGGCGATCTGAAAGTTTGAATTAATTACTGGTAATAGGAATTAAAACTAAATTATATATTCTAGCATTCTTTCTAAAATTTGTTCGTTATATACCCTTTCTTCACCCCTGTGTTTATTTTATTTTATTTATTTATTTTTAATAATAATAATAATAATGCTTGATTACTAGTTTGTATGCCTCTTGTTAATTTTATGCGCATAAATATGTATGTCTTTAACCATTGATTTTTCATGTGGGATGAATGGCTTTGAGAATGCCTAAAAAATGGCATGGGTGTAAAGCAAATAAGAGAAATAAGTATTTTATATTGTCCATTTTTTAGATGATTAATAGTTTAATTTAATTTTTATATTTTTTCGTCATCTTTGAAAAAGGACAGCCTTTATTCAAAACTGGATTTTTTTATGTACAAATTTCCATTTGACAAAACGATTTTTCTAAAAAATAAATGAATGCATGTATATTTTTTAGTCATGAAAAATATTCTTTCTCTCTTCTTACTTTTTTTTTTTTTTTTTTTTTAACGGAGGCAGGCAAGAGCGATAGAGAACGTCGCTAACAGCGTTTAACCGACATCAGTTAATGGCACTGCCGCTTGTAAAATTAGTGTGTGTTAGATTTTTTTCTTCTGATAAAATTTTCTCTTATCTGACCACGCGTTGTCTTTAAATGGAATACATTTTTATATCTTTGGCTTATCTCTGATATGTGTCGTGCATTCCCCCACTCCTTCTCATTGTTTGATAATGTATAAAACAGATGTCATCTTTTAAGAAATATATAATTTAGAATTATGATGGAGAAAGTGTGCGTGTGTCTGGAAGAGACATTGGTAAATATGCAGATTTTTATTAGTGAATGGGTAAATGTATGAGAAATTTTGCACATTTACTGTTAAAAATGTTATTGTTCTGGACGTCTGTAATACGAAGTAATTTCGACTCCTTTAACTTTGTTATTTGCTTATGAGAAAAGACCGGTTTGTTTGTAGTTTATTATTATAAGAAAGTAAGAAAATTTTGTAATTCTGTTTAAAAACAATATATGAAATATCACTTACAGCATAAGAATAATCATCTCTCCCTCTCTCTCTTTAAAAAAAAAAGAAAGATAAAATAAGAAATGTTATTAACATTTAGAAGTGGCCTATTAAGGTGTTTTTGTGTTACTTGGATTTTGTAGTATTTAAATTTACTTAATCTGTTTAAATCGTTTAAAGAGATCTGTTTAAATCGTTAAGAGTTAAATCGTTTAAGTTATTATGAATTTTCTAAATGTGAAAACGGAACTTAAAAATATGTATTAGTTAATGAGTTGTGAAGGGGCAAATTTTCCATAGAATAACATAGCTTTGGTTTACGGGGCGAGTGCTACAGTAGGCAGATGGGAAGTGGTTCTGTTATAATGTGCGACATTATTTCATATGTAGGAAAATGCGACCGCCAAAGAATTCAGAAGATAACTAGGACAGTTATCAAGGGATTTTATTTCGAAGTTTGATACCCTTCAGGCCACTATTAGGAGGTGCAAAATGGAAATTTAAACAAAGATAGTGCTCCCAGTCATACATCTTAATCAAGAAAAGAGGGGCTTAAAAGAGAAAAGATTGATACTATATCTGGGCCAAGTCAAAGCCTTGACCTAAACGCCATAGGAAACTTGTGGGGTTATTCGTCTCGACAAGTATATGAAAATAACAAACAGTATCATTCAACTATTCAACACATGAATTAGAAGTAGTCATTATGGTCAAATAAGACAGTATTTCCGAATTTTCTCTTAAAAAAATTAACTCGATGCCAAAGTGTTTTCGAAGTTGTTTAAAGAAGTGGTATGGAGCAGCGTCTTTCTAAATTTTCGAAAACTGTATATTTTTACATGTGGTCTTATAATTTTGTAACAGTTATTTTTGACACTTTTTTATTTTGTTATTATTATTATTTATTTTCCAATTCATGTTAATTGCTTCATTTTACTAAAAACTTGATGTACTGGCATAGAATGTTTTTGATTTTCATTGAAATATTTCTTTTATTACGTAAATAGCAAAATATGTTGTGGTCTTATAATTTTGTTACAGACTGTAGAACAGTGAGCAATTAGCGGCGATTTGGGATTCAGCCTTATGATTGGTCCACTTAAATTTATAAAAATATAGCATTTTTTTTTTTTTTTTTTTTTTTTTTTAAGTTTAAAACTTTTTTTTTTTTTTTTTTTTTTTTTTTTTTTTATGAATTTATCAAAATCTGGCACCTTTTTGAGGTTAATTTAGCACCAATTCCCGATAATGAGTTGGCAACACTACTACCACATTAGGTTCCGCCACATTTTTATAGCGAGAACGGCAACTGACATGTATGTAAAGTTTTTTTTTATGAATAATACTTATTATGCGTCTTTTTTTAGTACATTTGCAGATAACGTTATAAGAGAATAATTTAGAATTGTGAGTATACTTATTCAAACAAATACAGTTGATTAAACCACACTTAAGAAGCAATTAAAGTAGTTTTTATTATTACTATTTTATTATTTTTAAGATACAACGCAAAAAAAATCCGAAGTATTAATAATGATTCTACTATTCGCATGCTGCTTAGATTGTACAGCCTTTCGTCTTAATCGGATATATCGTTCATGTAGTTCAACGACTTTTGTCGTTCACTTTGATGGTTCATTTTTTTTTTTTTTTTTAGCAAATATTATCCTTTCAACTGTTTCCATCAATATGCGGAACACTTTTCTGTTTCTCGAAAACCATATATCATCAGCCATGCAAAGTGCATTATTTGTCGCCTCTTCTTCCACAGCCATAATTAGCGGGAACCGCGAAGCTAGGAGGTGTTCCCTTGTACAATCACATCACGTGACTAATTGCAACCACGACTGAATAACTGCAGGGTTGGTTTGTTAATTAAATGGCTGGGCTTTCACGTCTTTTCTGTAGGGGGGAACGAATAAGTGTTATGTATCTTTTGAAGTCGTCATTTTGGTTAATAAATTATCAAAGGCATGCCTTTTACCCTTTGACAATTTTCGAAGTTACAAGTGATGAAGAATTTCGTCATAATTTTTGCTCAACTTCCCAAAGTACCGTCATTTTTGTGGGCCTTTTGAATGAACTACGAAAACGATTTATCTTAGAGTCCGTTATTGTTCTCGAATAATTTGTTAATTTAATTTTTAATTATTTAATGCATGTATGTGTGGTTTTGTAAAACTCAGTTGTACTAAAAGAATAAAAATAAATAAATCTACAAAGAGTGAAACAGAGTTGCCAACATTTTAATTTATTCCGGAGCATTTTTAGCCCCGCCTTTATTTCGTGCCACTTTTTTTTAATGAGAGTAAATTTTTCCTATCTTATTGTAGTTATATATTGGAGAAAATATTTGTATAAATAAAGTGGTGCGAATTAAAGTCGGGGCTAAAAAGGCTCCGAAATAAATTAAAAGTGTTGACAACTATGGTGAAACGTTGCTTTTATGTTTTACTGTAATAAAAAAAATGTGTGTTGTAAGAATCAATAATTGTTACATATATGTATGCTTATATCAGAGGCGGAAATTAAAGGGTAGCCGAAACATCTGCAATAGCCTGACGAATAATAATTTATTCCATTAAAGTAGCATAGTAAAACCCCAGAATTTTATTTCATTAATTACAATGAGAAAAAATAGTACTAAAAAGGAATAAACTAGATAGTGTTTCTAACTTCAAAGAGTTTAATCGGCATTGCTATGGCAACGTGACATCAAATAAGCTACGCACACGCCTTTCAACTATGCGTTCAAATTTGCGTTCAAATTCTCAAGTTGAGAGAGGTACTTTTTCTGCTCATCGGTTATCTTTAGCTTGTACCAGAAACATTTAGACATTGTTTGATGTTACATTTGTGTGATTAATCATTAATAAACAATAAACTGGAAAATATAAAATCAAAAGACTTTCAGTTTTGAGAAAAAATTTAAAATGATTAATAATGGTATTATTAGTGAGTTGCTAGTAAAGACGCTTTTACTCTGGCTTCAAATTGTTGACAAGTTTTGAATTGTGAAAAAAGGTAGACTTTTTAATCATCTCTCCTAGAATTTGAATGAAAATTTTATGAGACCTTAGCTAAGGTGGGAGGCGTCACTGCAATTTATGTTACATTGGAAATGCAAAGACATTACCAATCTTCAGGTTCTGAATATCGTGAAATTGAATATATCTCATATAGAGGGATACATTCAAGAGACAAAAGAGGTAAAAAGTGTGTTAAAGTTAAAACTGTAGAATTTCAAATGTATGTTTCAAAAAGGAAACAGAATTTTTTTTTCCTTCAGAAATCCATCGAAATATGCATATATACACTGATGGAAAAAATAATCCCAACACCAAGAAAAAATTATTGTACAGTAATGAAATTTCAGCAATACATTTGTCTAGGTAACATATTTAATTAATTAAAGTTTCAAGATCACAGGTAGAGCCATTGGCGAGAAGAGCCATTTCGAATGTGAAATGTTGGTACATTAGTAACCGGTGTAACCGCCAGAATTTTGAATGCAAGCATGCAAACGTGAATACATTGTGTCGTACAGGTGTCAGATATCAGTTTGTGGGATGGAGTTCCATGCCTGTTGCACTCGGGCGGTCAATGCAGGAACGGTTAATGCTGGTTGTGGATGACGCTGGAGTTGTCGTCCAATGATGTCCCATACGTGCTCGATTGGAGAAAGATCTGGTGATCTAGCAGGCCAAGGCAACATGTCGACACTCTGTAGAGCATGTTGGGTTACAACAGCGGTATGAGGGCGAGCGTTATCCTGTTGGAAAACACCCCCTTTAATGCTGTTCATGAATGGCAGCACAACAGGTTGTATCGCTAGATTGACGTACAAATTTGCAGTTAGGGTGCGTGGGATAACCACGAGAATGCTCCTGCTGTCATACGAAATTGCTCCCCAAACCATAACTCCAGGAGTAGGCCCTGTGTGTCTAGGCCGCAGACAGGTCGCTAGCAGGCGTTCACCTGGCCTCCTTCTAACCAACACACGGCTATCACTGCGACCAAGGCAGAACCGGCTTTCATCAGAAAACACAACAGATCTCCACTCCGTCCTCCAATGAGCTCTAGCTTGACACCACTCACGTCGCAAACGGCAGTGGTTTGGAGTCAGTGGAATGCACGCTACAGGGCGTCTGGCTCGGAGCTGTCCTTGAAGTAACCGATTTGTAACAGTTCGTTGTGTCACTGTGGTGCCAACTGCAGCTCGAATTTCAGCTGCAGACGCAGTACGATTAGCCACATCCATACGCCGAACACGGCGGTCTTCCCCCTCAGTAGTGCCACGCAGGGACCGATTTACTTACTTGGAGGCCCAGGGCACTCATGTTCGATGGGCCCCTTTTCCTCGTACTTTAATATTACAACACACAAAATAAACTGCATATTTTTGATTCCCGCGTCTAAAAATTCTCTCCACTTTCATTTTATTGGTAAGATTTAACTAGATTCGATTCTTGTCTATTAAATAAATGTACATCATGCCCGCGTATCTGCACTGCGGTGCGTGCCTCGGATTTAGTTAGCCTTAGTAAGAGTTTGGAATGCAGTATCGGTAGTATGCAGTTGTATTTGCGTTTAGCGAAAATATTGCAATTTTTTCAATGAACTGATAGTTTCCTTGAAAGATCATACCGCCGATTTATATAACATTGTAGTAATACATACCTCCATCCATTGACGAAAAAACAAAAAACAATGATCATTATAGCAAAATTTGGAAATTTTTCATTTTAACTATTTTTTTAAATATATGTTGGAATTTATTGGAGGCCCCCTCAGTGTGAGGGCCCAGGGCACATGCCCCGAATGCCCTGCCTTAAATCAGACACTGGTGCCACGTGGCCGCCCGGAACCCGGTCTTCTTGAGGCAGTACCTTCCCTTGACCACTGATGCCAACACTCATGCACAGTGGATACATTCCTGCCAAGTCTTTCTGCAATATCGCGGAAAGAAAACCCACCTTCTCGTAGCCCTACTACACGACCTCGTCAAGGCATCCTTGACTAACATTAACCCACTACGTCAAATCTCAACTGTAAATAACGATCACGAACCTTACAGCGCTTATTTAAAGCAAACCTCATTTGCATATTCATAGTGTCGCTACTAGCGCCACACTTATGCGCGTAGCTCGAAATTTGAATCGACGTCATCTTTCAGATGTATAAACACGCCTACCAAATTTCGTTTATCTAGCACAGCTCCTTCCTGGTGTTGGGATTTTTTTTTCCATCAGTGTATATGTGGGAAGTTATAAAGCTTTGTGTCACGCATTCCTTGTACAGACAACAGATGGCGCTGCCTCTGATGCTCATCTTTCGACGACATGATGAACGGAAGTCAGTTGAGATCTGCCTGCAACGGAAAGATGTTGCGACCGTCAGCGCGAAGGCTGATATGGTCATTTTTCTTCTAATTAGAGCTTGGTGTGCTCTTAGTAGTTTGGTAGAGCCATGGAGGGCTCAATGCATCAATCTCACATATTTGATAAAGTGCGCGAAGGTACTTTTGTGAATTCTAAGTGTGAGCAAGTGCTTAAATGTTGCTTTGTTACGGTTATACTGATGAAGAGAGCTCGTTCTGTGTGTTAAGCCTCGAAACCAGCAGTTGGTTAATTATGCAAATTCTGCTATTATCAATTTATCTTTGTGTATCCTGTGTTGTATGTGTTACGTAATAAATGTTTAGTCATCTAAGTCGCATCTCATCATTGCCCCACCCCTAGACGCCCAGCCAAGATTCTACATATATGCAAATATGCTCAAATATGCAAATGCATTCAAATATGCTCAAATATGCAAATACATATGCAGATATGCAATTGTATATAATCCGCTCATTATTATCATAATTTTGGAAAGCATTTGAGACTATTTATTGAAAGAAAAGTAAGGTAAAGACACCAGTGTTCGCCACCCCTAAAATTTGCGCCAATGTTCGCCATTCTCACAAAAGACATATTAAAATAACCGTTGTTTTTACCTGATTTATTGTATTTCTAAGATATGCATCTTTTTATTAAAAAGAAAAAAAAAAAAAAAATCATTGTGTAATTGTTAGTTGTTTTTATAAAGACAAAAAATTGTTATTAAATATTATTAAAATATTGATTTTCTTGACCTAATTTTAAAATGAAATGTAATCAAGCGCCCTGTCGTTGAAGTTCATTTTAGAGTAATCTGTAAACTGCCGCAACCGCGCGCTGCCTCGCACTTTCTCTTCGAAAGTTTTACGTTTCATCCCCACTTAAAATTCCACTCACAAAGGAGTCTGATCTTCGCCTTCTTATTTCTGTCAGCTGTGGGTTTAATGACTCAACCTTGAGCACTTAATGACCCATTTTGTGAACATAATATGCAAAAAGACAGTAAAAAATGACTCGCCCCGTGTCTTGGCTTGAACAAACCTTTTGAGATAATTTCTGACTATTGAATAATCCGCCTTTACATCGTTGGGCAAGCTTGATATGTCTTATTTTTAATGCGGACGCTTTAAATTGTTTTAATTAGAAGACGTCGCGTATGCGTTTGATGAATGTTCTCGTATTGAGCTATCTCATTAAAATAATGAATTTTGATTGCGGCGAAATATCTGGGAAGTTGTCCTTCCGTTAATGACGCAATTCTGCATATCTATTCATGGGGCTTGGGATGTAGGAGTTGTACATAAAGAGGGTTCTTTTCTCAAATTTAAGAGAATTTAAAGTTGTTTGTTCAGATAAAGATTTTTTTTATTATTATTATTTATTTATTTATTTTTTAATTGTTTGTTTTTGATGTGTACTAAAACATTTGAATTTATAGTTGCTATAAGATCATATTCAAAATGAACCAAAAACATACATACATTATACAGTCGAACCTCGTTAACGTGAATCTCAAGGGGGGTAAAAAATTTGTTCATGTTATGAGTAACTAATCTTCATGAGTAACTAACCTTCATTTTGATGAGGATTGTGGAAACAGTTCATGTTAACAGTAATTCACGTTAACAGTGTTCACGTTAACGAGGTTCGGCTGTATATGTATGTAGTAGTGTTTTAGAAAATTTTGTTTTACTCAGAATCACCCTTGGAGAAGTAGACGACTAAATTAAGGAAAATGCTCGAAATCGATCCTAATGGTTTTCGCATACATAACTGAACTGGAATTTCGAGGATATTTAGGGAAAATTTGTAATTTGAAGTTTGAACTGGGATGTAGAGAACTAGATGACTAAACATAAAAAAATCCTAGTATATATTCTGTTGGTTTTCTCCTGTATAACTGAATTGCAATTTGTGGAAAGGATATTGGTTCTGTAACTTTTGAATAATGAACAAATTCGCTTCGTCTCATTGAGTAAGCTTGATAGACAAACTGTTAATGATTTTTGCTTTCACCTATAATCAATAGAAGAAAGTATTGGTTTCATAAAAATTTTCGATAAATATACACGTTTTCGGAGGCTCAGGTCACGATTTGACTATTTTTAAAAAATTCGGGTTGGGGACAAAATCTCGCGGGACAAAATATCGCCGTCGTAAATGAATACAAAGCAAAAATGAGTTGGTAATTATTAGTAATGTTGTATAAAATTTCATGACAACACATACCTTAGTCAGAGCACTGACATTCTGACAAACCTACAACAAAATTTTTTATAAATTTTACTTAAAATAGTTTAAAGACTATTATTTATTAACTTTTGTCAAGATAGTCATAATGAATTCAATCGTGCTTATCAATTTTAAAATTTTTAATTCAAGTTTGTGAACAGTGTTCAGCTTTACCATCAGCAGTGATGTACACGATTTTTAAAATGTATTTTGAATAGTGAAAAGCAAAAGATAAAATAACTTAAAAATAAACATAGATAAAATAATGAAATTCAACTCTATGATTTATTTAATTATTTATTTATTTATTTTAATTAATTAATATTTATAAGGCCCTGTGGCCCCCGCCACAGATCACACGTGACACAAAATCAAATTTTCAAATAGATCATACTATTTTTTTTTACGCGATATTTTGTCCAGCGAGATTTTGTCCCGCGATATTATGTCCGGATCCCGGAGTTGAAATAATGTTGTATGGACATTCGTATGTCCGGATCCCAAAAAATTCCTGTCTATCATCTGTCTTTGTGTGTATGACAAAAATTTTGTTGCGACTGTATCTCAGGAATTACTGCACAGATTTGCATGTAAATTTATATGTAGATGTACCGTGGCATATTTTAGTGCCTATCAACTTTTGGTGCCAATCACTCAACAGATGGCGCTGCTACTCAGCGATTTCTACAATTTCAGAGAAGGCTATCTCGTGAACTACTGAACAGAATTGCATATAAATTTATATGTAGATGTACAGTCAGCCAAAAAAAAAAACGCCACCCCCCCCCCACCTAATTTCGACGTAAATTATCGTAGAAACATGCGACTGGTACCTATCGATCTGTAATAACGTCTAGGTTTTAATGGTGTAGTTAGATTTTGCTTAAGGGGTTATCTACATATTAAAACAGGCATAAACTTCATTTTTTGCAATGACGACCCCTATTTTTGACCTCATATTCAGATTTCTGAGATCAAGGCAGTTCGGAAAACGTACCTATGTATGTACTTTAAATTAATTCTAAACAGAGTTAAACGTGAAAATGTGTTAGGGGACCGTCTGTACATTTAGAAAAAATAAATCATGATCTACCACGCAATATACATTATTTATTAAATTTCACACCGGAAAAAAAGTTCAGAAACGTTAATTATAAAATAGAAAACGATTCTAATTCGGATAGCTTTCTGTGATAGTTTACGAATTAAAAGATTTTTATTGGTTTCTATTTATTAAACTTTCAGTAGTAAAATACATCACTTCATACGAAGAAAATTAAATATCTTGAATCATATGAACCCTACAATACAATGTTGAATTACAAAAATCTAGGTACGAAGGTAAAAGAATAATAGTAATAATGATAATAATATTAATAGCGGTTAAAAGAAGAAAAAAAGTGTTTAATATTTAAGAAAAGGAATTATCTACTTATTGTTGGGTATATTTTTATTTTATACAGTAAGCCCCGCATGAAAGTGTTTTGAAAGTTATAAAGTTTTACATTTAATTTTAGGCGTACAAACCAACAATAGATAATATACAAAAATATAGATAACAAGATTTAAACTAAAATCTGAGAAAGGATATTTAACATTTTCGCGACCGCTGACGTAGGTTCACGTCATTTGGAAATCTGTAACTCCTCCAGTGGGCGTTTCTTTCACAATTTGTGTGTTACGATATTTCTTAAGAATATTCCTTATATTCATATTTATATAAACAAAATAGTAGGAATACAAATGCTTTCACTAGAAAGAGTATAATTATTGTGTATATTCATATGGAAATAAATATGGATATAGAAAAAACGGTTTCCTATATCCTAGATCGAATATTCCCCGTTCTGCAGTCGTCTACTGTACTTGAATTCTTAATTTTAAATGTGTAAAATTTATATCTTTGAAAGTAATAAGGCATATTACTTAGTTTAAAATTCTTTTTCCGTGATAAATGTGACGCCAGTTTTACGCCGTTCGTAGAATAATCGAAAATAAATAATATTGCGCTTTGTGCGTTGTTTCAATAATAGATTTGAAAAACTTAAAAAAAAAAAAAAAAAAAAAAAAACCCACAATATTATTCGGTATTAAAAAAATATTTAATAAAAATTTTATATTTTATTATGTTACGTCATGCTATAAAATTTAAATAGCATGAACGGTAGAGTAAAGGAATGCGAAAATGTCACAACAAGAATAAAACAGAAAATTTGTTTTAAAATCTCTGATAAAAATTAATTATATTAATTTAAAAAAAAGAAAAAACAAAAGTATTGTTCACTGCATTTTGCTCTTTGAAATAATAATCCTCGTCCTACCGCGTTTTCTAAATCCTGATATATAACTTGAGATGCACGAATCCTAGAATATTCAAGTTAAAAACAAAAAACAAAAGGGATAAAATAGAATTTTAGCAGTGAGAAACAAGAAAAAAGTTATGTAATATTTAAGAACAAAGACTTAACATTTCAGAATCGAGTAAACTCTTTTTGCAACTGAAGCCACGCCTTTACACAATTTTTCTAAAACTTTACATTATAAAACAAAATTAATTTGCATACTTCCAACTAAATCATTTAAATTTTGTCTTTAGCATTCAATGTAGTAAATGCCATTGACATTTATGCATACCAGCGTCACATATAGAGTCATATACGAGTGAGTATGCAAACTAGTTTTTTTTAATACTGTTTCCGCGAAATAGAGGCGGGGCTTCATTTCTTTTGGAATTCTTTCCCAATCTCTTGCCTGCATTGCGATAATTTTATAAAAAATAAACCAATTTGTATAATAAACATCGAAATGTTCCTTAGAAAACAATTAGAATAACATAAAAGTAAATTAAAATAGTTTTTCGTCAAAATATATAGAGATATTGACTCACAGAGGATACAAATTATAACAAGTGACGCCCCCCCCCCCCTAACAGCAGTAAAAAATGAAATATCACTGTAACTCAAAGAATAATGTTAGGAACGAGCTGTAAATTTGGAAACCCGTGTTTTTGATGATGCCCGTTCTATTCGTGCAAAAATTAACATAGGTCATAATTCATAATTTTTTCAAATATGAATTTATTAATAATTTTCATAATTCAAAAAATGGTTTTTTAGCAAAAATTTGCATGGAATATGTTTGGGTCACTTCATTCTAACGAATAAAAAAAAACAGAATTTAAATATCATAATTATTTCGGAAGATATGATTTAATGTTTGTCACATTTATTTAACATTAGCATCCCCAAACTTTGACAGCTTATAACTCTATGAAAAATTAAGCGAAATATATAAACTATACCATTTTCCTTGATGATTTGATCCAAAGAATTCAAATAAATTATAAAAAAGGGGGATTACCATTGAAAAAAATGAAGTTGATGTCAGTATTAATATGTAGACGACCCCCTAAGTAAAATCTAACTATAACATTATAAACTAGACGTTATTACAAACTGATCGGTACCAGTCGCATGTTTCTACGATAATTTATCGCAAAATTAGGTGGGGGGTGGCGTTTTTTTTTTTTTTTTTTTTTTTGGCTGACTGTACCTTGACATCAATTAGTGCCTGTCAACTTTCCGCAATTTAAGGGAAGTCTATATTTCAGGTTCTATTGAGTATAATCGAACAAAACTTGATATGGGAGAAAACCATTATGAGATATTACTTTGATTCAATTTGGGTGCATATCCGGCTTATAGATTGTGCTGCTGTACTGCATATTTCCCCGAGAACGAGAAAATTACATCATTGATTGTATTGCATATAATTGCACGTAGCATAGTATATGAGTGAACCGTTATGAAACAGTATACTGATTTAATTTGGGTGTATATCGGACAACAGGTGGCGCTGCAGCGCTGCAATTTACCCTCTGAATAGAAAGGCTAAATCTCAACATATATGGCATATAACTTCACGAAACTTGGATATGTGAGATATTCATTATGAAAACAAATGCTGACTTAATTTGGGTGTATATCGGCTGATAAATGGAGTTGCTATTGCGATATGAAATTTAGTTGGAAACAGGCAGACGATTTTCTAAGCGGTCTCGATCGGAAACAAAACACATACGAGACAACTGTCTGAGATGTCTGTGATGAAAACGGAAATGGTTGTAATCAATTAAAATATCATGTGTTTTATACTGGGGGGAAAAATTGCAATTTTCAATTTTTTTCAAATTTTCATTCACGTTACATTTGAATTAATATTCGGCCTAGACAGTATATTATAAAGCTACTGTTCAATTTTCATGAAAATATATGAATAATTAAAAAAATGACATATTTATTGGAAAAAGATTGTCTTCTTTTATTTTTTTGCAGTATTTGCAGTAGTCGAAATTTCGTAGTATGTAGTTTTAATGCCCGATAATTCGATTGTGAATATTTTTGAAAGAGTACGATTATTAGGGAGGGCTTGAAGAACAGGAAAAAAAAGCAAAAAAAAAAAGAGTTGCAGCGTTTGAAATTGGTTGGCATATTAAGATTTTAAGGCAAGGTATTTGGTTTTCTTTTTTATCCCAGCTTCTAATTAAAATAATTTCATAAGTAATACATCATTTGAAAGCTTTGTTGATTTGGAATTGAACAGTAGATTACAGAAATTTCTACCGCCAGATGGCGCTGAAATATTTTAAAATTTCAATATTTCAAATTCTAATAGCTTTGTTGATTTGGAATTGAACAATATATTACAGAAATTTCTACCGCCAGATGGCGCTGCTATATTTTAAAATTTCAATATTTCAAATTCCAATGAGCGAGGAAGGTGTTGTAAGTTCTAAAACGGGGATAAGGCGCCGCAGGCGCCACCGAGCGGGACTTAGCTAAAGTTAGAAATTTGAAATATCAGCGCCGAAGGCGCTACCGCACGGGAGTTTACTGCGATTTAGATAAGCTATTTTCACGATATATCAATAAGCTGTTATTAGACCTGATACGGGAAAAAGGCGCCGCAGGCGCCACCGAGCGGGAATTTCGTAAAGTCGGATTTTTCAGGGATCGCGAACCAGCTGGTCGCCGAAGGCGGCTAGTAACAAATAAAGTTTCCAGTTGATAGGTCTGTTATTATTGTGGGTGCTTTAACCCTTTATCCATCGCATTGTAAGACAGACAAAAATGTATTTGAAATATATTTTTTTAGCTACTTCAGAATATTTTTAAAAAATATATTCAATAAAAATTATTAATATCACCACATCATAGTAATTAATGAGGATTTTGCGAGATGGTGTTGTAGAATACCACTGATACGTAGAGGTCAAAAAAGATATTTCGACTACCCTCTCAGCGTGCAGCCTCCAATGACATTTCTACTTAAAAAAAAAGTATTTTATTGTCTAAAAAATAATCTTATTGACTACTCTAGCTTCATAATTTTAAGTTACAATTTTACATCTCTCACGAGTTGGAGAGATATTTCTGCCTTTACAAAAATCAGTCTCAAACCGTTTGAAGGGTGTGTATTTGAGTTACAAAAATCAGATTCAAACGCTTAGAGGGTTAAAAAAGTGTAAAAAAGTATTTACTTTACATGTTCTTTGTATTTTTTCTAAGAATGCTGGAAGATTCTGGAAGTAATATAGGAATTAATTATAACACACTTGAAAATCGTGAAAAATGCCTAGCAAAAACAGCGAGAGTGCCGTATAAAATCCTTTCTAGACCAATAACGGCCAAGACCATGTAGCGTCTATTGCTTTGTAGCGAAATTAAAGCGACGTATATACGATCTATTCTTATAAATATCTTGGACATTTCTTCCATAAATTCTATTATATACGCTTTTTAAACTAATGTTACTTTAAAGTAACGTCGCTAGATAAAAGGTTAAAATGTTTTAATTAGTAGACGAGGCCTCTACATTTGATGAATGTTCTCGTTTTGAACCATCTCGTTAAAAATAATGAATTTTGATTGTGGCGAAATCTTTGGGAATTTCTCCTCTCTCAATGATGCAATTTTTAATCTACTCACGAGGCTTAAATAAAAAGAAAATGATTGAAAGAGATGTATTTTGTGGATTTTTCTCATTTATGTCTGTATTAGAATTTTAAAGCTATATTAAGGATATTCATTTTGTAATTTTGAATGATGAATGAATTTGTTTTGTTAGACAAACTGCATTGTTTTATGTAAGTAGACGTCGCGTATGTATTGAATTAATGTTCTTGTATTGAGCTATTTCGTAAAAATAATGAATTTTGTTTGTTGCGAAATCTCCGAAAAGTGCACGTTCATTTATTGGCGCAATTTTGCAACTATACACATTGGGTTTCCGTGTAAGAGAGTAGATTACTAAATAAAAGAAAATGCTCGAAATGAATGTATGTTGGTTATCTCATGTGTTATGTGTATCTAAATTGAAAATTTTAGGATATTTTAGGGATATTGGTTCTGTGAGTTTTGGATAATAAGGCAGTTAGCTTAACCTTTATTTGATATGTCTTTTTTTTTTTTTTTTTTTTTTTTTGGCGGATGCTTTAAATTATTTTTAATTAGTAGACGTCACGTATGCATTTGATGTGTGTTTTGAGACACCTCATTAAAAATAATGAATTTTGATTGCGGCGAAATCTATGGGAAAATCTTGTTCCGTTAATGACACAACTTTGCGTCTATTCACAGGAGTTTCAAGACGTTTGGATGAGAGTTTTGGATAATGAGGCAGTTCGCTTCGTCTATTAAAGAAGCTTCGTAGATAAATTATTGATGATTTAAATTGTTTTTCGTCGTCAGGTATCTGTTAGTCGATCTAAAAATTGAAATTGATTTATTCCCTCCTAGTAAATTTTATTTTATTTCAAACATATTAAGTTAAACCCCATTTAAAACTTCTCAGTAGAACAGAAGTTACTTTAAAAAGTATTTCTAATATTCAGGGTGCCCAGCAATCTCCAAAATCATGAAGTCAGAGGAACTTCAAGGAACCCGATTGAAATTTGTGATAAAATTTGATTAAGCTTGAAAATTGGTATGTAGGTTGCTTCTACTTATAGCATACACAGGCACACATGCTTATGCAGTGTTCAGCTTCAGTATTATTATATAAACATATCAAGAGACGAAAAAATTCTAAAATCGTGTTTTTATTGTGATTTCTTCATAGTAATTATTGTAGCTACAAACTTCTAATGTGGCATGCAGATTACTTAGAGAATACTCGTGTACTTTTTAAGAATACACGAGGAATAAATAAATGTTACTTTAAACAGCTTTTTATTACATCACTGCTTTTCCGGAACATTAACTGCTTAAAACTTAAAAGATAAATATGGGGATAACTTTTAACGGGACGGAATGAACAATATAAATCATAATTGACTTGAAACTTTGAGTCTACAAGCCAAAAATATAATGCCTACGACACTTTTGATCCTAGAGGTGCTCACTAAAAACCGTTTTAAACACATTTTGATATATATGGCTTTCCTATTAAAAATGTTTGTGTATCTGCATGCTTGTGGATTGCTAGTCAAGTGTAAATTAACACTCAATGATACTTCCTTTTTTTTTTTTTTTTTTTTTTTTTTTAAAGTGTTTATTGGCATTACACATGCATTTACTAAATAATACTTTCAAATAGGCTAAGTTTTATTTTTATTGATTTTGCATTTAAAGAAGCAAGAGACCGTTAGAATTTTACTGCTTAATAAATTACGCTTTAACAAAAACTTGATAATATTTCATAAAGGGCCTGACTAAGCTTTATGGAGGTCTTGAGCACCAGATATATTTGACTCCCGTTATCCTGCCTTCACACATTTATAAAGTTAAATGACACTATCCATTTTGATGGAAGTATATACTTTATAACTTGGAAGAAGGTCCAACAAAAGCATTGTGATGTGTTCTAATATGAAAATAATCAAATAAGATCTAATAATAATAATGAAAACACGAGTCACTTCACTCGACTTTCCGAACATTAAGTAATTAGCAATTGTTTAAATAAATTAAAGTAAGAGACGTCGTTAAATAAACAAAACAAAAAAAAAAAAAAAAAAAAAACTCAGGGGTTTGAGTATTTTTTCCTAAATAGTATATTGTTTAATTTAATGCTTTTGCACTTCGAATATTTTGAGCTCATACGTCATATTTGATAGAATTCACAGAAGAAACTTTTATCAAATATTTAAATTCAAGATTTATAAGGTAAGTAAAATGCACTCACCTTGTATATGAGTATCCCATGAGGCTTGCAAAAACAGATGAATTTATTCCATGTATGAAAAGAAGAACCAATTTCTATTTTCTTTTATAAATATCTTTTCTGCTAAGCTATTCAAAAGATAATTTCAAATATATAAATAATGATGTTTCAATTTAATTAAACCAGCCTCATTTAGCTTGGTTTGTGTATTAGGAAATTATATATTATTTTATGTTGCATTATTTTGTGGGAATAAAAATCAACCCACGTATTATCCTTTTAATCACATCTTTTATTATGAAAACTGAACATCGAAGAAGGAGAAAAGAAAAAAAAAACGAAAAATACATTATTACATGTACATAGAAACACAGACGGCCAATCAGAAAAACAAATGCGTCATAGCGTCGTCACAATGTAGATGTATATATGCATGAAGAAATAAAAGAGTCAAATGAAATGTTTTTAGAATAATATGAAAAAAGATAGTTTTTTGTAATTATTGAAAGAATGTCATTTTGAGTTTATTTCTCACCAACACCCCTGCGTAAACTCGATGACATTTAATCACAGTTCAACAAGGAAATTCGCAATTTTCGAAAAGAATGTCTCGGCAGAGGCTTCGTGAGCACATCGGCGATCATATTTTCCGTGCTTACATACTCAATCTTTATTGTGCCCTGCTCAACAAGGTCTCGAATCAGATGGTATCTTAACTCGATGTGTTTAGTTTTCTGTCGAAACTTATCATTTTCCGCTAATTTAATGCAAGAAAGGTTGTCTTCATAGAGTGTAATAGGACAATTTTGTTGCATATCAATTTCTTCAAAAAGGTTTATAAGCCATTTTACTTCTTGCGCGGCACTTGCTGCAGAAATATATTCCGCTTCTGCTGATGACATTGATACAGATTTTTGTTTTTTGCTTGTCCAGTATACAGTATTTGCTCCTATGCAGAACAAATTTCCTGTTGTAGACTTACGATCACTGGGATCGTTTGCCCAGTCGGAATCTGCATATACCCTCAAGACAGGCTCTTCAATATTATTATATGTCAATTTAAGATTAATTGTACTTTTTAAATATCTCATTAATCTTTTTACCGCTTCCCAGTCTTTTGCTCTTGGGCGCTCATTTCTTCTACTCAAAATATTTACCGCGGCGCTAATATCCGGACGTGACACGGTTGAAATATATAACAATGCGCCTACAGCCTGTCTATATTGTGTATTTTCTGGTAAAAGGTTTTCCTCGTCATTTAATTTTATGTAACCTGTGTCCATAGGAGTGTCTGTAGGTTTTGAATTTTCTAAACCGTATTTGACTATAAGTTCTTGTATTTTGTGTGTTTGATCAAGAGTCATTGTATTTTCATTAGGGCGATTAATATTTATCCCAAGATATTGTTTTGCTTCTCCCAAGTCTGTTAACGGGTATTCTTGTTTTAGTTTGTTTACAATTTCATTTATTTGTTGATCATTCCCCGCTATTAACAAATCATCGACATACACAAGTACATAAGTAGTTACATCGTTTTGTTTACGTTTATAAAGACACTTGTCGAATTGACTTTGAATAAAGCCTAAGTTAAGTAATGACTCATTCAATTTTAAATTCCATGCTCTCGCGGCCTGCTTTAGCCCGTATATTGCCTTTTTTAATTTACACACCTTATGTTCTTCCCCGGATACCACGTATCCTTCTGGCTGATGCATATAAACATCTTCACTCAATTTACCGTGTAAAAATGCAGTCTTGATATCAATATGTCTAAGACTTAAATTCTTATAAAGACTCATTGCCAAAAAACTTCTCAAGGTTGTGTGAGACGCCACTGGGGCGAAAGTCTCATCGTAGTCTATTCCATATTTCTGTGAAAAGCCCTTCGCAACCAGCCTAGCTTTGTATTTTTCAACACGGCCCTGACTGTTATATTTTGCTTTGAATGCCCATTTGCACCCTACTATTTTCATCCCTGGTGAAACCTCAACTAAATCCCAGGTGTCATTCTGCTTGAGTGAATTTATTTCATCTAATGTAGCATTGATCCAATTTTCCTTTTCTACAGGGTTTTCCATACTTATTATATCATCCCAGCATTTTGGTTCACTTATTCTTTCATTGTGTAATGTGAATGCGAATCTATCTGGTGGTACCCCTTTATTAGATCTTTGTGATCTACGTGGAGTATTTTGAGAATTATCTGACACAACACTATCATTAGTTTCATCTATCTCTGAGTCTATTATTTGCAAATTTGGTGATGGATTTTTATTATCACTTTTCTCATCATTGTTTTGTGATGTGTCATATTTAAGTATCGCTTGTTTTTCATTTTCTACAAATTTTACGGTTCGACTAATAATTATGTTTTTGCCATTTGTACAGATCCTATATCCTTTACTTCTATTGTCGTACCCTACGAATATACCTTCCTGTGCCGTATTATCTAATTTTCCTCTGTGTACCTTTTGTACGTATGCATAGGCACGACAACCAAATGGTTTTAACATTGATAAGTCAGGTTTTCGACCTGTCCATAATTCATAAGGTGTCAATTCACACGAAGATGTTGGGAGTCTATTTTGCAAGTAAACTGCGGTATTTATTGCCTCCCCCCAGAAAGAATTTGGTAAATTGCCATCTTTTAATAAACAACGTGCCATTTCAACTAAGGTACGATTTTTACGTTCAGCAGTTCCATTTTGAGAAGCTGAATAGGGAACAGTGAATTGGTGGTCTATACCTAATTTTGTTAAGTATTCATTTAATTCTGTCCCGGTATACTCTCCTCCGTTGTCGGAGCGGATTGCATGCAAAGTTCGTCCGAATTTATTTGATGTCATTGCGATATATTCCCTCAATTTTGCAAAAACTTCATCCTTTTTTCTCAGTAGGTATATTACTGTAAATCGACTAAAATCGTCTATAAAAGTTAAAAAATAGTATTTTCCACCGACCGTGGGGGTTGTCATTGGTCCACACAAGTCAGTGTGTACCAACTCTAGTGCTTTAGTTGCCCTAAACTGAGCCTTTTTGGGATAAGGATTGTCCGTTAATTTAGTTAATATGCAAGTTTCACATGCATTATCATGTTTGCAGTTGTCTAGTTTTATCCCAACTGCCATGTTGTTGTTTACCAATCGTTTTATATGACTAATGTTTCTATGGCCTAATTTAATGTGCCATTTATCAATGCAATTTGTATTTTCACATATTTTTACCATGTTTATAGTGTGTGTTGTATCATAGTTAACTTTGCATTCGTATAAATTGTTGTTAATGTAACCTTCAATGCATGTTTCTCCTTCATGCATTATTTTGCATGATTTGTTTTCAAATATTGCTACACAACCATTTTCAGTAGCTTCTTTTACAGATATGAGGTTTGTCTCTATCTCTGGTACATATAAAACATTTTTCAATATTATAGTATTATGTGTGTTATTGGAATTTATGGTGTTTAATTTCACAGACCCATGACCCAGGGATTCTATCTCCTGTCCATTCGCGATTGTTACGCGTGAATTATTATGATTAAATTCATGAAATTTATTCCTATCATTGCATACATGCGTTGAACAACCTGAGTCTACATACCAATTGTTAGATTTCTCACCGATAAATAGAGTGAATATTTTATCGTTAGGTTTTTTATTTTCACTCTCAGTAATAAGAGCCCTATCCGCGTTATGTCTGTCTTGAGAGTACATACCAGATTTGAAAGTTGATCTGGCATTGCTGGCTTTTGTTTGTTTCAGAGTCTTTTCTTTATTTTTATTTTTAAGATGCCAGCATTCTTCAATTGTATGCGATTTTTTTTTACAATAACGGCAGAACTTTGAATTTTCTGGTTTCGGTTTAAATTTAACCTTTAACACTGAATTATTTTCAGATTTGTTTTCTTTTCTTTTAGAAAATTCATCAATCAATTTCGAGCGTATAAACTCTGGTACAAGATCCTTTTCATCACGCGATTCTAAAGCGGTAATTAATACATCATAACTTGGAGGTAAGGAACAGAGCATTAGGGCTGAAAGGTGCCTGTCATTTATTTCTTCTCCGAGCGATGCTAACTTATCTCGCAATTGATAGATGTTAGTTAAGTGGTCTATCATATCGCCACCTTCAGTTAATTTCGTAGAGTAAAGCTTTCTAAGCAAAAATAGTTTACTGCTGAGGGTTGAACGCTCATGTACAGCTTTTAAGGCGTTCCAGCATTCTTTAGCGGTCTCAAGATTTTTGACATGGATTATTTGATTATCCTCTATTAAGAGGTTTATAATGGCTCGTGCTTTCCTATTTTTGTTATTCCATGTGTCCGTAATAGGATTCGGAGCATCGTTAAGAACCACGGAATATAAATCTTCCTTTTGGAGAAACATTTCTAATTTAAATTTCCACACATCATAATTTTGTGCGTTAAGTTTTTCAATTATAGTGTCCTTGAGGATACTCATTTTAATATTTCAATTTTGTTTTCTTTCTAGTTTATAATAACTACAATTTTATATTTAATCATTCATATGTTTATTTTAAACATTCTTTTATTTCTATACTTTCGTTTTCAAGAAACAAAAAAGAAAACATATTTATTTATTTTCGCTTACATTTTTTTTATTATCATTAGCAAAATAATATTATTTTAAATGAAGCAAATGTTTCTTCAAATATGCAAAGAAAAAAAAAACCGTCAAGAATAAATTCAAAGTTTCGATTTAGCGCGTCAGTAGCATAATCTGATAGAATTCACAGAAGAAACTTTTATCAAATATTTAAATTCAAGATTTATAAGGTAAGTAAAATGCACTCACCTTGTATATGAGTATCCCATGAGGCTTGCAAAAACAGATGAATTTATTCCATGTATGAAAAGAAGAACCAATTTCTATTTTCTTTTATAAATATCTTTTCTGCTAAGCTATTCAAAAGATAATTTCAAATATATAAATAATGATGTTTCAATTTAATTAAACCAGCCTCATTTAGCTTGGTTTGTGTATTAGGAAATTATATATTATTTTATGTTGCATTATTTTGTGGGAATAAAAATCAACCCACGTATTATCCTTTTAATCACATCTTTTATTATGAAAACTGAACATCGAAGAAGGAGAAAAGAAAAAAAAAAAACGAAAAATACATTATTACATGTACATAGAAACACAGACGGCCAATCAGAAAAACAAATGCGTCATAGCGTCGTCACAATGTAGATGTATATATGCATGAAGAAATAAAAGAGTCAAATGAAATGTTTTTAGAATAATATGAAAAAAGATAGTTTTTTGTAATTATTGAAAGAATGTCATTTTGAGTTTATTTCTCACCAACAATATTGATAATGAGTTTTTAGTTGTGTCCTTGTAAAAAATGTATGAGTGCTAGATTCACCAAAATCAATATCGTTCGTGCTACGGTGACCTAACATACGTACCATATTTCAGCTCATTCGAACAAAATGTTTAGATGGTATCGTGTACACTCACATGCATATAGGTACACACATACATCACCGTAAAAATAGCAAAAATGAACTCAGAGGACCTCAAAATGTGTCGAAACACTAAATCTCGAAGTCAGAATTGTGTTATGATTACAGTGCTTTCCTGGCATATGCATGTATGTTCGGAAAGTAAAAAAGTGCTCATAACGAAATATAAACAGTTTACTTAGCTTGCTTTGAAATAAAGGCATCAAAAGTAAGTAATTGTCCCATGCTTTAATCTGATTTGATTTTATGCATACTTCTAATATTTTCATAGATAACGGAAAATTTTAGAGCGGAAAAAAAAAAAATAATAATAAATAATAATAATAATAATTCTTAACATGGAGGGATGCAAAACAATGTTCTATTTTAACATGACCCGTGCGCGCAATTAGTTTAAATTGATTATTATTTTAATATAATTTTTTTTGCGGGTGTCATTTACAGAATCAATTTTAAAGAAATGAAGTATGCAAATTATCACTTTTGAGTTAATGTCTTTTTATCAAACAAATGTACGGTTTTGTAGTCGATAAATTAAGTAATACTAGCTTATCGTTTTTTATTATTATTATTATTAAAGAGTAAGGGTTTATTTGTGTATTTTAACTTTTAATACATGTTTTATGAGGCTGTAAAATTTAACTTAAAATATTTTAATTACCTATGCTTTAATCATCTTAAGCATTCGAATTTTCATTCATGCTCTCATTTGAGATAATAGTTTAATGAACCGATTACTTTTTTTTTTCCTTCTTCTTTCCCCTTCTTTCATTCTTGTCTTTTCTTCTTTGCTGCAATGCTGTATTTATTTAATACAAAGTCAATAATAAAGCTCATAAAATGTGCATAGAGAGTAATTTTAAAATTTTAGGCAATTCCCAGTGTTTAGTAACTATTGATTTTAATAATATTTCATAAGAGAGTGAAGGTTAAATAATTTATAATAATTAATTTAAAATCATCCTCCAGATTTCACGCTCATGGTTGAATTTCAGTTGTTGTTTTTGTACGAAACGTAATAAAAAGAACTTAGTCTTGCTGAACGCTGTAGGAAGCAATAAAATGGATAAAAGTTTTATTGTGGGGTTACTTTCGTACAGATTTTTTTTTTTTTTTTTCAGATTCTTTATATGAAAAAGACTGGAACGCTAATTCCTTATTTGACTATAAATCTCGTTCTAAATTTATATTGATCTGGATACCCTTATTATTATTATTTTCTCATTACTTTAACCCCAATAAATTTTTATAAACCAATAAAATTGCACTTCAAAGTACTACACTACATAAAACCAATTGGAAATAATTAAAACTGTTCGGTAATTCCCAATGTTAATAATTAATTATGGATTTCATTAATATTTCACAGAAATTTTTCGTAACTAAGTCAAATAATTAAAATCATCACCCACTTTTCAAGTTCACGATTTTTTATTATTATTATTATTATTATTATTATTATTGCTCCTTTTTTTGTGTGTAAAGCTTAATAAAATGAATTTTGTCTTACTGAACAGAGAGTTTTAACGGCGTCGAGAATAATTAAGATAGAATAGTTTGATTGGGGAGAATTACTTTCCTTGAAAAGATCTGTTCCTTCTTCCACCCATTTCCCATCTGAAAATGACTAGAACAATTTCGCTAATTGTCTATAAATCTCATTCTGAATTTATATTGATCTTGATGTCCCCTTTATCTTTTTTGAATTCTTTTATTGCATCGCCTTTTGTCTGTCTAAAATAAGCACCGCAAAAGTAGTATTTCAAACCTATTATCTGTTATTTATTTTCATGGCTTTGCGTTTGTATGAGTGGAGAAATGGGAAATAAGTATTTGCAACTGATTATAGTGAGATATGAGCAAATTAAGCGCCCATAAATCTTATTTGATTGTCTGTCAAGGACCCTTTTTTCGTTTCATTGTCTTATACTGTTATTTTATGGAAATAGTTCTTTCTGTTTTTTTTTTTTTTCTATTACCTTTTTAGAGAAATTCTAATTTAAAAACTTTCGTGTTATTTTTACGCTTTATTTAATTCAGATCCAATGATTTTTTAATTATGTTGTAATTTAAAGTTTTTATACTTTTGGATTTTTAATGCGTACATTGAGTCCTTGCATTTGATTATTTTACCTAATTATTTATTTCGTATTTATTTATTTATTTATTTATTTTTAAGGTTTTACCGAGAGTGTACAATATCTGTTCTTGCTGACAGCTATGTTATCCATGTTATTTTATGGGAAAATTTGTCTCATTACCTGCGTCGTATAGTTGTAAAATCGGCCAACTGCGTAAATTTGGAAAATGCGTTTTTTTAGTGTTTTCAGCTTTATATAAACTTTTTCACAGTCTTGAAACAAGAAACCATGCCAAATCCGATCCATGCCTGTGTTATTTGCGTTTGAAAATCACGATGTGCTGCAAAACCAGGCATCTCCATATCTGTGAGAGATCGTTGTTCTGCTCCACTCGACTAAAGCAGCACACTTCTTGATTAGGTTAGTGTTATCGTGTTTTCTCTCGCCTGTGACTGTTCTTTCTTGGTGTGCACGAAGTTTCTAATAATTGAATTTCGTGTTTTCTTTGACAATGGAGAAGTTTGCAGAAGAAGTGTCTTCTAATCAATCAAAGAAGAGGAAAAGTGACCCTATGAAGTGGAAAAGGAACAAAGCTAAAGTTCAAAGATAATGTACAATAACTTTGTAATGACATATTAGTTAATAACTTAACAGTATCTGAGTTAGCATATTATGATTAATTAATCAAATGTTATTAATTTAATAACATACCTATAATGATTCAACAGGTTATAGCAAATTGTTTATGCAAGTTTATTTACAATTCGAATGATTTTGCACCGTGTTAAAGAATACCTCGTAATTGATGAATTTGAAACCGTTTGTGATACATTTTTATAATTTCCTAGAGTTATTTTTTTTATCTTTTTATGAATGTCTGAATCTTTTTATTTTATTTTTTATGAATGTCAGTTATTATTTATTTATTTATTTATTTTGTCTGATAACAAAAATTAGTCGTTTATAAATAAAATTTAATTGAATAAAGCATTTTGTGTATTTGCAACCCAAAAAATCCAATATTCGCATTAAATTTAGCTAATATTAAATTCTGGTTTGTTATAAAACCGTCGTAACTCCAAAATAAGTTGAAAGGGTAGCTAAATCCAAAATAAAAATTTGAATAATCCCCTCCCATTACAAACCCCTGCCACCTTATTTCGAGTTTTCAAATATACTGCCCTAACGATTATAAAACTAAAGAACTTTGCCTCCTATCTTATTTCAGCTCAGTGTCGCAAAAAATCAGCTTTTTCTCAAAATTTTATTTTTCGGAGATAACCGATTTTGAAACTAGACGGCACACCTTGTGCATTTTATTTATTTATTTTATTTTTATTCAGTTTTCGCATTCTGAAATTTCCCAACCGTTAAATTAGAAAATTTAAATATTTTATTTTTGAGTTTAAAAATGTAAAAAATTAACTAAGTGCTTAATTAACTAAATTCTTTTATTTTTATTCCATTTTATTTTATTTTTAAGTAGTAAATTGAAATATTAATAATAATAATTTAAAAAATTTTTGAAAAACTGTCACACCGATGTAGAATTTTCAGAATGTGAAGATGGAATTTAAAAAAAAAAAAAAAAAAGGTAATGAGTATTTTTATAAACTAATTTTCCCATGGTATTACACGGGCTTTGATTGCCTACGGGGATAGGTATTAAACGATGAAAATGATAGGGGGGGGGGCGTAATTTTATTTACAATAACTGAGGGGATTACTTTTAAAACTTGCTAATTTTAAAAGATAAGAAATTTTATATTTATCTTTCTATTGCAAGTTTTAGAATTCATTTTTAATTTATTTTTCTCTAAAATGTTAAAGCTAATTTTTTTGTCAATATGGATCATTTGCGTGAACACCCCCTCCTCCTCCTCCAAAAAACTATATACAAATTTTCCATCAATAAAATGTTAATGATGGTAATAATAATAATTTTGCTAGAAAAGCTCAATTATATTTTGAAAAAAAAAAAAAAAATAGATCTGACATTAAAAAATAATTAAGTAAAAAGAAAAACCTTTTTTGACATCTGTTAAAATTTGTATTTTAAAAGTAACTATTTCTTCAGTTATTGTAAATAAAATTGTTTTTTTTTTTTTTTTTTTTTTAACTGATATTTTAGTTGTTCGAATTTATCTGATCCTGTAAGAGGGGAAATATTTAATATTTTCATTAGTTTATATTTTTCTCATATATATATATATATATATATTTCTTTGTCAGACTGTCGTTTTCATAGCAACTTTATCATGGAAAACGAACTGGCGCATGGAAGGAGAAAAATTTATTAACTTTTAACCATTTATATTACTGTGTTTATTACATATCTGTAATACTGCAGGAATCAATGCCATTTTTCACAACAATGCTTTAAAAGACGATTTAATTTTATTGATTGTTACATTCCCCAACACCTCAATTAACGAAAATTGTTTCTAAAATTCCCAACTGAAGGCAATACAGTGCTATAATTTCATGCCATAGTTTAATTCACCAAGACGGTAAAGGGTTTGCATAGACGCACTTAATGAGAAATGTGGTGTAGCAAACTTAAACAAAATTAACAATTGTAATTAAAATTTCTTTAAGGGGTCTTGTCACCACAGAAGTAAGTTTCACATAAAAAATTGTACTTCCATTTCATATTTATAAATTGAATTATATTAGGTTTGTTCAGTAAAATATATATTCAGGCAATAATTCTTATAGTTATATTTTCTTCATATTTTAAAATCTTTTAAATTGCGTTTTCTCAGTTTCCATATTTTAATGAATTCATGATCTTCTACAGATATTTTAAGAAAAGCAGGATTTCAGACCCGTCCACATATTAAAAAAAAAAAACCTCGGCTTTTTTTTTTTTTTTTTCCTGAGGTGGGGAGGACCTACCCACTTTAAAAAAAAAAAAAAAACAAGTGGGTTTTATTGGGTTTTTAAATCTAATAAAATTTTCCACTATGTCTACATAACATAGTGTATCATATTAGTTAGTGATATATATTCCAGTTTGAAATTATGTAATTATTTTTTTAACTTCGTTAGAAAAATTCCTTTCATTTCAATTACACAGGTCGACATGTAAAATTTTGATTTTATAATTTTGACTGATCTTTATGTTTTTTGGTGTGCTGAAACCGAAAATGAAGTCAGTTTTTCGTATCACGTTTAGATTTTTGACAATACAAAGTGTATCATATTAGTGTATCATATTAGTTAGTGATATATATTCCAGTTTGAAATTATGTAATTATTTTTTTAACTTCGTTAGAAAAATTCCTTTCATTTCAATTACACAGGTCGACATGTAAAATTTTGATTTTATAATTTTGACTGATCTTTATGTTTTTTGGTGTGCTGAAACCGAAAATGAAGTCAGTTTTTCGTATCACGTTTAGATTTTTGACAATACAAAGTGCCTACCTATATAATTTCTTCCATTACTCTTCCACCAATATAATTATGTGGTAAGATTTATAGTATGTTTTCATGATTAATTAATTATGGATACCTATATTGTTGTAATAGCGCAGCACTAGTGCGACGTAAAACCATACCAATAAGCAAACCAACCTGTTGTTATGATGGTATATGTAAGAAATTGAGTCGGTAAGCACCCAGTATTGATAAAAATATATACGTGATAGCGAAAAATGGGTTGCATTTTCGGTTTCAGCTCATCAAAAAACATAAAATTCAGCTAAAATCATCAAATCAAATTTTGTCAACTTCAATTTTGTAGGCCTGTGTTATCTATCGGCAATATCTCTTTTTGAACGAAACAATTTTGAAATTTTTAAAGATTTAATAACAAGTATTAAATATAACTGATAAAAATAGTAATTGACGTTGTAAAGTTCGATACGGGCAAAAAATGAGGTTCTTTTGTTACCCCTCACAAACTTCAAATTCATTAAAACAGCCTTTTTAAAAGATTTAGGTTTGCAAAAATGATCTTTTCATAAATTTTTTCCTGTTTCCAGAATTATTTTTAATTATTACCTATAACTTGGTTCAATGAAACATTATTATTTTGATAATAAACATTTATACAGAAAGACTACAAAGTGGAAGGCGTTACATGATTTTTTTTTTTTTTTTTTTTTTTTTCAATAAAAATCAAATATGTGCTCCACAAATTAAAACCTGGATCGACTTCTGATACATAAGGTAAAATGCAGCCAGTGATAACTTTGTTTTGTATTCCTTTATTAAATAAGTTTTCAAATGAATAAAAATATGTCTGTATCAATATTAATAAAAATTAAAGAAAAAAAAAATTATTATATTATATAACCTTAAAATAATATAACCTTAAAAAATGTATAATTATTTGTAATATGAAAATCGTACAGGGAAGGGTTAAAATATTTTTCTTTTGTTACTTAGTTTTAATTTTTCAAAAAGTAACTTAATAAAAAATAATTAAATTAAAAATTGTGATAAAATACTAAATAGAATGAAATAAGAATTCATTTTACAGTTTAGACCAAACCAAACATTAAGAATATGAAGGTCATTTAATTTTTTAATTAGTTATAATTAATTACTAATATTTTGTAATAAGTTTTCTTATAGTCTCATTTGAAATAAACTTAAAATTCAAACACAAGAGTGTTATTGTACGTTTAATATTAAGAAAAAAAAAAAAAGTTAAACCAAAAAAAAAAACCCAAAAAACTCCACTTGGGGTTGGCTTTTTTTTTTTTTTTTTAAGAAACGGTTTTTTAAAACCTTGAAGAAAAGGCTCTCTCTGTCCTCTTTTTTTTTTTTTTTTAGTGCTAGAGGCCTATTTCAGTCGGTACAGCGTTGTCGATTTTTTATACGTCACTCTTAATAGTGCTAAGGGCCTATTTCAGTCGGTTTATTGAATGGGGATTTATTGAATGAAGTCCCCCCAGCCCTAACTTTGACATGAGTCCCCCCCAAGGTACCCCTATTTCAGTCGGTACAGCGTTGTCGATTTTTTATACGTCACTCTTAATAGTGCTAAGGGCCTATTTCAGTCGGTTTATTGAATGGGGATTTATTGAATGAAGTCCCCCCAAGGCCCAACTTTGACATGAGTCCCCCCCCAGGCCCAACTTTGACATGAGTCCCCCCCAAGGCCCAACTTTGACATGAGTCCCCCCCAAGGCCCAACTTTGACATGAGTCCCCCCCAAGGTACAACTTTGACATGAGTCCCCCCCAAGGTACAACTTTGACATGAGTCCCCCCCCAAGGCCCAACTTTGACATGAGTCCCCCCCAGGCCCAACTTTGATATGAGTCCCCCCCAAGGTACAACTTTGACATGAGTTCCCCCCAAGGCCCAGCGTTGTCGAATTTTTATAGGTCACTCTTAATAGTGCTAAGGGCCTATTTCAGTCGGTTTATTGAATGGGGATTTATTGAATGAAGTCCCCCCAAGGCACAACTTTGACTTGAGTCCCCCCCCCCAAGGTACAACTTTGACATGAGACCCCCCAAGGCCCAACTTTGACATGAGTCCCCCCCCAAGGCACACCTCCCCCTCATTGGGAAAAAGAGAAAAAACATTGTTTTGCGGCTATAAGACAGTTTGGACTTCCAACGTTATTTGTTACAGTATCTGCAGCTGAAACACATTGGTTTGATTTAATGAAAACTTTATCATGGAATTTAGATCGTCACGAATTAACTAAAGAAGAATTTGTCGATATTAACAAGTTTAGCAGTAGGCCTCTGGCACTAAATTAAAATCTGTCAATGTCAGATTTTCATGTTTTAAATAATGAAATAATGTCGTGTCTGTATAATTTTTTCTGTATAAAACCTTAAATATATGTTTCTTTAAGCCTATGTATATACACAAAATCAAAAAACTTACCAACATTTCATTTCCTAAAAATAGAACAATAGTTTAGGACAGTTGGAAATATGAGGAAAATAGACCATCTCTCTCTCTCTTCATTTTATTATTATTTTTTTTTTTTCTTTTGTTCAATCCCTACTATTAGTTTACACTCTCCCTATATATATCTTATACAAATCTTGCAGTCGATTTTTAACTTCCCGACTAGCTAGAAATGTGAAACTTTCAGGGTTATTCAGAACCCGGTGACAACACAATACTTCGAAGTCCGATTTTCGAATTTTTTATTAGTTTTCTTATAATTTAAAATATGAAAATAATAAGCTATTAAAATATTAGCTATAATTTAATTGTTACCAAAAAAAAAAAAAAAATATATACGAGTTCATTTTCTTTCGACATAAAAATAAATACATTTAATTAAACGTGAACATTAAAAAAATATAAAAAGTTAAAAATTCATAGATATAGTAATTTATATAGATCTATCATCCCATTGTTACCATGCAAAAAATTTTGATGTCGAAAAATTTTTTGGCATCTGCCAAAACCATTGAACCATTGAAACCATTATTATAAGAATTATTATTTTATTATAAGAACCATTGAAACTCGTCAATTGTAATGGAATATAATGTTGATGAATTTTCAAACTGTCGAAATATTGCGTCTTTTAATTCTTCTAATAAATTTTTGAAAAGAAATGGGATAAGTTATCATAAAAGTAAATTATATTTGACTAAATTATGAAAAATGTATAATTTTTATAATCAGTTGTTTTGTTATTATTATTAAACAAAAACTGGCTTGATTTTTAATGGAATACGTTTTTTAAAGTTTGATATTTTTAAGATTTTATGTTAGCAAGTAATATAGAATTTTCAAAATTCTTTTAAATATAGTTAGCAGCGGCGTAGGTAAAGAACGTTAGTTTTAGTATATAAAAAGAAACTTTAAATATTAGCTAAAATAATAAATATAGTTAAAAAAAAAAAAAAGAAGAAGAAAAAGAAAAGAAAAAAAGAAAAATGAATTTGAAATTGTGTCTGCAGTTTTTCATTCATCTTTAGTACATAAATTATTCAAAAATTTTATTTTCTAAATTATCTATATGTGTTCACTCGGAGAAAGACGGCCATATTGTGGACTTTTCTCCGAGTAAAAAGGAATCACCCCCCCCCCCAAATGATCAATCTATGTCTTATTACTGTATCTATGGTTAAATTATGCATCCGCAAAAATTGACGTCATTATCACTTTAAAAATTTTATGCACATTGATAAGAGCTCTATGATTCATCAGAAAATTTAAAAAATGATAGATAAAAAGGTTTTTTTTTTTTTTCCTTAATCTTATAATTATTTTTATTTCATTTTTCACGCGCGCTTTTTATTTCCTAATTCAAAATTATAAAAAAAAAAAAAAAACTTTTTCGATAGTGTTTGTAAGTAGGAATTGACTAAAAAAATTTCTTTTATATTACTTGTTTGTTTGTATGTATGTTTGTTAGAACCTACTTAAAATACTTAGTGATATATTTTGCAATATCTTTAAAAGAAATGTATAATTACTATTATTTTTTTTTCTTTGGGGGGGGGGGGAAATACATAGACATGCATTTTTAATTTTTATTTTTTCTCAAAAACTAATTAATAAATTTCAAAACCCATCCCCAATTCTTTTACAAGAGAAAAAAAAAAGGGGGGGATATTAATTGTTATATTTAATCTGTCAGAAGTTTTAGCATTTTGAAGATCATGAATTCCTAAAAAAAATGCAAGCTAAAAAAAGGAATTTAAATATTTCAAATCTGTAAAAAAAAAAAATATATAACAAAAGCCATAAGAATTGGTGCCTGGTTGAATGTATATTTTATCGAACAAACCTAAATATAGTTCAATTTATAAATATTGAATTAAAATAAAAGCGTTTATATAAGATCAGTGGGCCAAAACCCCTTAAAAACTGAAATCTTGAACATTTCGATTTTTTAGTGTCACGATGTTGCAGCAGTTGAACAAAATATGTATATGCTTCAGAGCCGGTACGTTATGGTCAACATAGAACTTTCTTCTTTCTCTCTCTATATATATATTATACAAATTCGCGTAATTTTTTGAGAACAGCCCCCACTGCACTTAGAAACGAGGGAAGGAGAAATGAGTAAATTTTTTAAACAAATTTCCATATAGAATTACATGGAATTTAATACCAGAGACTGAGAAATTCTAAGAGGGAGAGAAGAGCCTTAAAACCCCGTGATGTCTTCTTGTGGAGACTACGTGAATAATTAAAAAAAAAAAAAAAGGGATTCTTCCAATGTGGCTGACATTAAAGTATTGAAGACACGAGTAGCACATGTAATCCATTTTTTTTTTTTTTTTTTTTACAATCAGTGCTAGCAAACCGATGGATTGAATTGGATTACCGTTTTGTTTCGATCTAGTTCGAGCTATGAAGGATGCATATATTGAAGTATTGTGAATTACACAAGATGATTGATCTTAATTTTTTTTTTTTTTTTCCCCGTTGCTGTTATAAGGTAAAGCATTATCTATCAGCGAAATTTGAAATTAGAATTTATAGTTTCTTAAACAAAATTTTTCATTGTAAGAAGCATTATAGTGCACCGAACTCCCTCCCGTTACGTGAATGTGTCGGAGATTTTTGGCCTATTCTGTATATTTTTCTGTTTCAGATTCAGATGTATGATAATAAGAAGATTACACATACACACTGAGCAATATCCAAAAAATACTTATTGAAACTGGAAAGGACTTTAAAACATGCAAATCAAGTGAAAACTCGATATCGAAATTTTTGACCGAATACAATATTTGTATTTCCATTGCCTCCGATATCTCGAGTATAGGAAATAATAAATATTTATTAATCTGAACCTCTCTAGGGTCATGTGAGAACGAAATCTGCCAATGAGGCAGTTTTCTTATTTCTGATTTATTTATTTGTAAAACTTTGGTTTATTCAATTTCAACATTTTAGTGTGTAAAGCTTTTAAAATGTTTTTTTTTTTTTTTTTTTTTTTTCTTTCTTTTTAACTTTATTGCTAGTTTTCGATTTGTTGTTTTAAAAATAAAACTACAATTTGTGCTAAACGATGAATTTTCGAAATCACATTGCAGAAAATACCAGAAGTAATTAATTCAAAACTATGTAATAAAAAACCGAATGCTTTAGTTTTATTTATTTTATATTTTTATTTAAGTGCCTCTAGCTACTTCTGATTATTTCATATTGAATCTTGGATTATTTTCTTTGGGTATATAAATATAATCCATCTTAGTGTTTTCTCTTGTTAAAAACCTTTATTAATTATTTTGCAGCACTCTTTTTCATACATTTTATTTCAGAATATTTTATTTACCATTAATCTGGATGATAACTTTAGCGCCTAAAAAAGCTTGATGGATTTTTTTTTTTTTTTAATAACTCCTATTTAAAAAAAAAAAGCATAAAGATGGAGGCTTTTTTTTTTTTTTAACTTACTGCTTTTGTTTTATAGTACCTTGCCCATTTTGATGATGGCGAGTACTTCTAATTTATTCCAGACCAATGATGATTAATGTGGGGTGTTTAACCGTCGGAACAATGCAGTTAGGATGAGGATCTTCTTCAGGCCTTCTTACAAACTGTGACTTATCAGTCATGACTTGAAAAATGGACTCTCCTGAAAAAGCAACTTGCGGGGGCGGGGGATAGCTTTTATGACTTAAATTTTCGTTGCACTGATAAAGAATAATCATCACAATTCATATTTACCCTTTTACAATCTTGAGCTGAAAAGTTTTTATACTTTTGGGCACAGGCCCATTCGAACCGTTTTTTTTTTTTTTTTTTTTTTTTTTTTCTTTTTTTAATAGCCTGAGTAAGCTTCTGCTTGTGATGTGGTTTTCTTGTCTTCAGACTAAACTCTACAAAATCGTCGCTGCACGGTTCCGCTGTGAAACTTGAATGCCTCCATCATTTATATGTTTAGTTAATATGCGCTTTGACATATTTTGATTTTCTAGACATGTATCACACATTTATCTGTTTGTTCGTGAGGTTGTTATGCGTTTTCTCCCGCAATTTCCTTTACGTTTGTTTTATAAACTGTCTCCAGAACCTGCTTTCTTTTTAATATTTTTTACCAAATTTCTTAACACCCCTACAAAACAATACTAGCTTTTTCTTACATAACAACCTATTTGCCTTAAGAAAGCCAAATATTTTACTAATTCTATTTAATGACAAGTGTAAAAGCTTTTCTCATTCGAAAAAACAACAGACACTTTATAAATTTTACTCTTAAGCATGATATTTAATAGAAAATATTAAACAATGGATATAACACAACTTATCCCATCAATAATAATAAAAAAAAAAAAAAAAAATTCATACCTGAATTAAAGATTAATCAGAAAAACTGAAGTCGAAAAAACATATTTTATTTGTGCGGCACTTTATTTAACAGATGTTAGTCACTGTGAACTTCACAATTAAATGTTGCCAGTTCTTAAAAGTGTATTAGAATGTTTTCAGCACCATTACTTGCAGTACTACATTGAAATGTAATGGAAACATCTAGTTATTGTCGTCTTGTACTACCAAATAAGTCATTTTTAACATTATTATTGGTGTGGGTCTAATAATATGGCGTACTATTGTATCTAAGTTGTTATATTTCGTTTTGTGATTTTTTTCACTTTTTCTATCAAAATTTTTTACCATGCTTAGATCAAAATTTAAAATTTAATTGCATAACCTGCTAATATATTAAATTAAACATACTTAAAACATCTAAAAATATTTTTTAGCGAAGTTCTGTCAAAAGTTTTATATTGAAGCTCATATAAAATAAATTTCTTTAGTTATACAGAAATGGGCTACCATTGTTCCTTTGATAATGTTTTTATTTACTTTTGTTTTGTTTTGTTTGTTTATTGAATGTTTTTTAGAATTCAGTTCCATCCTTTTTATGTTTTTTTATTCTCTTCCTTTTCTCCATATTTTTATCCCGCATCTAGATTTAATTCCGTTTCGTTCTGAAAAGAAACATTCTGCATGCGGTACAAATACTCAATAGCATTTTTAACATGCACTATAATGGGAAAACTGCTGGGTGAAGCCTAAAAATACTCCCAGATATTTCTGATTATTTCGCGATGGAAACGAAAGAAATTGCTTTAATAACGCTTGCTTACGGGTTCTCCGACGCTCTTTTCATAAATATTCATCAGCCCAGTAAAAGTTTCCAATAACGAAAATCAGCTATTGATTTTATAATGGTCCACTCCCAGTGATTAGAATATGAGATTAGGAATTCAAATTAAAGTGCCCATTAATTTAATTATCACGCGTGAATGAGCAATAATTGCTTGCCTTATGAACAACGGTCTTGGAAACTAATTAGATGAAAAGCTTGATGCGTTAAAAGTTGCCGTTGCCGAACAGATTTGTTTTATGGTCTACAGATGCGGCCTAGGGTTTCGGAACATCTTTTACCGCCTGTGGGAAATTTATATCCGCCACTTTTGGATTATTTTTAAGATTCGTTGAGTGTACCGTAACCTTTGGCTGTAATATTTTCAAATTTCAGTAAGATATATTTAGAAATTTTAGTTCAAATTTCTCTACAATATGATTGTGTTTTGAAGCATTTAATGAACGATTAATGCAACTCGAAACAGCCATGATTAGTTTCCATTTTATTTCTTATCTTGTCAGGTTACAGTATTAATTACTGCCTCTTTCTCGAGTTACTTTTGATTTATGTAAAAGTGAAATTTAATCAAGCGTATTTTGAAAGAGTTTGTTTCAGGCAAGATTTGTATGATGATTGTTGTAGTTGTAGTTTTTTTCCCCCCCTAATTAGTCATTTATTTTAGTAGCCTGTGGGAAATTTACATCGATAAATATTGGATCAATTTGAAACTTCATTAGAAATGCGATAGCCCTGAGCTGTAATATTTGGAGTTTTCACATAATTGTTTAAAAATTTGGCCTGGTAATTTTTCATCGAATCATATTTATAATGTTTTTGAGTTTCTAACCTATATATTTTTGATATGTCATCTTTTAAAAAAATGTTCTGACTAAACAATTTTGTAAGTCTTTCTCAGATTCTGTTTTGTAAGAAAAAAATTTCACTTCATGTAGGGCACTAGATTTTACTCTTTTTCATCGCTTTGTAAATTTGTCATTTTTATTTAATAGATTAGGACCGATAAATTTGAGGCTAAATGGGCTGCACTTCCAGGGCCACCAAAGAATGGCAAAACGGATAAAAATTTAAAAATCTTAAGGAAAGGGAAAAAAATAATAAGAAGAAGAATTAACTATTTTCTTCTTATTTTTACTTCTTTAGTTTGAATATCGATTTTTCATACACATAATTTTTTATGATTAAAGTTTTTAAAAGATTTCTAGTGGGAAAAACAATAAATGACAATTTTAGCACAATAAAAATGGAATATATATTTACAGGGTGACAAGAAATAACTTGGACACACATGATACATTATAACTTTAATGCTAATGAAAATATTACAACCAAACTTCAAAATAAATATGAATACATTATTTTGTCTAACATATTTACAAATTTTCAAAGTGGCTACCTTTAGCCTTAATACAGAGCTTTAAACGTGTCACAAAATTTTCGGCTATGGGCCGCAACTCACTTACTGATATTTTATCCCATTCTTTGCATAAGGATTTCTTTAGGGATGCCAAAGTTTTATGAGGTTTAGCACACACCCTTGTCTCCAAGATGGACCAAACAGAATAATCCATTGGGTTCAAATCTGGGGAATACGGTGGCAATTCTTGAGCTCCAATGAAGTCAGAAAAATTTGTCTTGCACCAATCTTGAGTGCCTTTAGCTCTGTGTGCAGGTGCGGAATCCTTTTGGAAGGTCCATCTTTTGTTTCCAAAGAACTTTTGCGACCAAGGTAAGACGACATCTTCCAAAATTAGTTTGCGATATGTTTGTTGATTAATCTTTATCCCTTGATCAACAAAAACAAGTGGTGTTTTCCCACTAGCACATATCCCACCCCAAACCATTACAGATTGGGGTCGTTGACATCATTCAACAATGCAAGAAGGTCCAGGTGCTTCTGCTGACCAAACTCTATCATTATGGCTATTGTGAGCTTGTTCAATCGAGAACAGTTTCTCATCTGTGAAGACAAATGTTTGCCATCGATTACCTGTGGCCCGCTTTAACAAATCCTTACACCTTTGAAGTCTTGTGCGTTTGTTCTCTGCTGTTAGCTTTTGAGCCTCTTTCATTTTGTAAGGGCGAAGACTAAGCTCTACTCTTGCCATCAAACGTGTGGTTTCTCTGTTGATCTTCATCTCTCTAGCAACCTTTCTCATTGAAATCCTAAGATTTCGTTGAACTCGGTTTTTGATAACTTTTCGGTTTCTTGATGTGTTAACTGTGCGTTTTCTTCCTCTTCCTGGCCTGGCACCATCATGTCCGAGTTCTTTAAACCTTTTGATTGTGTATGAAACCGTCTGCTTAGGCACTTTCAATAGTTGAACAATTTCACATTGTTTCTTTCCTTGCTTATGTAATTCAAGTATGGCAGATCGTTTGTTAACCACAATGGTTATCTCACAACTAACTTACTTACACCTGTTTATTCGCTTTCTAGGATCAATACTAATAATAAATGACAATGAAATAAATTTATAACTTTAGTGGTAGTTACAGATATTTCGTTTGAAACTTCGTCCAAGTTATTTCTTGTCACCCTGTATATTTTAACAAACAGTATAACTGATAATTAGAGTATGTAATAAAGTTTTATATGGAAAAAAAAAAAAAAAAAAACTTTAATGTGTCTAATAATCTTTTACTAATATTATTACTCTCACAATTATTTTGTTATTTTAATCGGTAAGATTTTTGGAATGCGTTGATATTGGTAATGCAAAACGTGTACTCTTGCACACTTCCCTACGTGTGTGCACTTTATGTGTTGTTCAAATTTTTTGTTTCTTATGAGATTATTTTATTTACAAATCGTAAATTTCAGATTATAACAAAAGAAGAAAAAAAGAATAAGAATCGAATGCAAATGTGTTTTTTATATGTTACAAAATGAAAATTTATGAAAGTGGCTTCTTTTATTAAGTGGAATTTATTTAAGAGGTCCCTCAAAAAATCCAGTTTTGGCTGTATCAACCCCTAACAACAATATCCCTAGCCCATAGACCATAGAAATAAATTGGATCGTATGGTCGTCTCACGTCGCAAAGCACATCAAAAAACTGTGTTGCGCATAGACATCAGATTGTTCGCTGAAAAGAATGGAAAACAGAGATGAACAGTAAAATTTATTTTTCCTCGTCTCTGGTCACCAAGTTCCATGTAATTATCTCTTATCTGGGAAAATTTGTTTAGAGAATTACTCGTTACCTAGTTATAAATTTCGTTTTCGCATTATGAAAATTCACAACCATTAAATTGGTACTCGTTTTCTAAAACTTGATTAAAAATAAATAAATAAATAAATAAATAATTGTAATATTTTAAGTTTAAAAATGCGAAAATTAATAGAGTACATTTTTCTCATTTTTTAACTATAAAAGGAAATATAAAAAATGTAACCAATATTTTTTTGGTAAGCGAGTACTAATTTAATGGTTGTGAATTTTTTTTAATGTGAAAATGGATTTTTTTTTTTTTTTTTTTTTTTTTAGTGTAGTAATTAAAAAAGTAGTAATTTCTTTTGAAAATAATATATATATATTTATTTATTTTATATATTTTATATTTATCTATATATATATATATATATTATTTTATTAAATAAACTTAGGACTCTAATTTTGAATCAATAAATATATATATATATATTTTTTTTTTTTTTTTAACGTAGTAAAAGCCGAGCAACTGAAGATAGACACCTGAAACCACATAGACCAAGAAGAATAAAATTTCGTCAAATTAAAATTGCATATGGAGACTTTTTGTTAATTATTGAAACAATTTAACTTTTTTGATTTTTGAAACAATAAATTTTACTTATTGATTTTTTATTTTAATTTAATTTAACTTCAAACTTACCTTAATATTATTCCTTTATAGTTAGTGGCTATTTAAAGAATGTTACCTTTACGTTGAAGCGACATGAAAGCAAAACAAGAGAATCAAACAAGCAATTATTCATTTATTTTTATTTCAATCTCTAAATATATATATATTCATTTATTTTTATTTTATTTATTTACTTATTTATTACTCACAAAGTAAAAGGCGGCATGTTCAAAGAGTAATATTAAACAGAATTTTAAAAAAAAACTTCATTTTGGAATGAGATGTACTTATAATACAAAGCAACAAAAATCCCATAGGATAAACATGGAAAGGAAGAAAAGGTGAATTTGACATCGTTAATAGAATTTTAGCTTAGCGTTATTATATAAGTAAACAACATCACATTTGAAAAAATAACTCATTTCAGTTATGTCACATACCATTCAGGGTTAAAACTAACATTACCCCCCCCCCCCCCCCCAAAAAAAAAAAAAAAAAAAAAAAGTCTATGAAATATTTGTATTTTACTTTATCATTTAGTTACCTTCTAAAATAAAAAATATCACTTTTCAAATTGAAGCAGTTGGTTGAATAACTTTTGTGTGGTGCTGTGTGTATATATATCCCCCCCCCCCCCCTCTTCTTCTTGTTTGTTTCTATAGGATTTTAAGTTTTCGATTTCCTCTTCATTCTATATCTTTTTCCTCCTTTATTTTTAAATTTATTTTTTATTAGAATTATCGTTTTATTTATTTTACTGGCAGTATTTTTTATAAATTTTGTACATCTATGTTTTAAACATGTAAAAATTTGTGTTTTAATATTCTGAAACGGTTTTATTATGCTCATAACAAAAATAACACAATACAACAAATATAATCATAATAAAAGAAATATAACAAAAGCCTGAGTTAAATGATGTTTTAATTTTTCTTTCTCTTTTTATGACCCAAAAACAAGGCGATCCCAACCCGTTAGAATGTACCTCAGCTTATATAATAATCGTGAAGTCATTTCGTAGAAACTACACGATATTTCTTTCCATTTCGTTATATGATCTTTATTCGAATTCGTGATTCGATTTCACTTTTATTTTGTTTTTGTTCTACGTGTTGTTGTTATCGATTTCGTACCCGAGAGAGTTGCTTGCTCCGTATCAAAATTCTCTTCTCTCAATAATACATTTGTTGTATTTCAAAAGCTGTTTTCTCCGAATACATTTTGCATTCTATTTGCATAGATTTGTTGCTTAGCAAACCATAAAACTTCCATAGCTTTGGCCGTGTTACTAGCTTGTTAAAAATAAATATTCGCTATTAAGGTATTGTTTGTTTTGAACCACTGCATTATTTTGTGTTAAAAATCGTTTTACCCGAGTCTCGATTATATGTGCGCTCGAAAATTTTCTTTCTTTTTTGTTTTGTTGCAAATAGTTACCTATTTCTGTAACAGGGTTGCTATAGTATCTCAAATTCAGGGAAAGCTTAGAAAAATCAGGAATTTGAAAAATTATTGAAAAACATGGAAAAACTCAGAAAATTAACCAAAAAGAAAAGAAAAATGCTGAAACAGGAAAAATTATTATTTTATATATATACTCTTTTTTTTTTTTTTTTTTTTTACAAAAGAATTTTTATAACGAAACTATATATCCTTTTGGCAGAATAGACAATAAATAAAAGAAAATTTACGTAATATATTAAAAGTCTAAGTACATAAAATAAACTATGTTGTGGTCATCGGTAAATTTCTTTTATATTTTCCTATACAAATTCATGCAGTACATATTTTTTATTAAAATTATTTTCATGATGAATGCAGACGTTTTTCATCTCACAGAAGTAGTAACACTAAAGGTCGAAAAAAGTCAATTTTGTACTCTGCAAACATCTCAGGATTTTTATTATTATAATAATTGTTTGATTATTAAAGTGGAAAAAGATTGATAACTTTGGTTCAAATTATCACAGATCGATTGTTCAAAAATTCGTTTTAAGGTATTGATGTGTTCTTTTGATAAATTCTTATATATAAATTTTCCACTGTGGTGTATGTGTGGACACTTTACATTATTTTATATGTCTGAATCTGGTTATTATTTAATAACAATCTGAAATTTTTATTATTTTGTATGCAATAATTTGGAGCACCACTCTCAATTATTTGTATATGTCGGCAGTGATGCTCTGACTTATACAAAAAAATTTATACTTGTTTGACTGTTATTGCAATTATATCTTTTTATTTATTTAATTTCACAATGATTTTTTTTTTTTTTTTTTTTTTTTTTTTTTAATAATTTTCATTAAGCACGTATATACGAAATTTTGTCTTATACTGTCATATCATAGCTTCCTAAACTAGATGCCTTCCGCGTGGCTCAGAAACTTGGCAACAGTTCAAGGGGTAGACAGCGCCACCTGGTACAGTTTGCGCGACATTTTTATTCAACAGCCACCAAAAATTTTTTAAAGTGGGATTTGATATACATAAAAGGCGAACAGAATCGAAGAAACGTCGATTATATTATATCATATGTCACTTCTTAAAATTATTGGTGACAGTTGAATGAAAAAGTCACGCAATATGTACCAGATGGTGCTGTCTACCGCTTGAGCTATTGCCAAGTTTCCGAGCCACTCGGAAGGCATCTAGTTTAGGAGGCTATGGTCATACTAAAAAATACGGAAGAATATGAAACCAGCGTAACCTGTTGAGCGATACCCGTTTATAGGATAAAATTTATGTGCATGTGCATTTACATATACATTTCTATGAAGTTTTGTGCATTAGTTCTCGAGATAGAGTTGCAAATTTTTGTGATACACTGATAGACATTTTCGAAAAATAGTCAAATCGTGTTGGTCGAAAATCAAAACTTGAAATTTTTTGCTAATCCAATACTTTCTTTTATAATATAAAAGAAAGTAAAAATACCTTCCCTGGTCTTCGCCTCACATTTAACATTTCAAATATCTTGAAATGTCTTGGTTTACCTTATGACAGAAACCCCTTCCAGTGCTGCAAAAGTTTGCGATATATTTGTGTGGAGAAAATATCTATATTTTTGTCGCAATGAGCCATTGCTTTCTCTTCATAAAATTGAAAGAATAACTGTGGTCCTTTATCTTTTTCTTGTATTTGCATATCTGACTCAATTTCGTTTTTTGCTTTTATTCTTTTTCTCGCTTATTTATTCACTCGAGTTTCCCCAGTGGCATTGCATCTTGAAAAATATCCAGAATGTATTCCTAATTTTATTCATGATATTTGCATTTTCCGAGAAAAGGTGGTGAACTGTATTTTGTTGAAAAAATATGTAATGAACTTTTTTTTTTTTCCCTCTTTCCTACATTCGTTTGATGTCATTTCTAGTTGCGGTACTGCTTTTGTTTTTTCAGGTTTTGGAAGTATATTTTTTTTTCCCTTTGTTTTTACTGTATCGTTGAATATTTATGTATTCCACCTTGAAATGAATAACAATAAATCCGGTGATATAATTATGTGTCCATTGCCAGAACATTTTTTTTTTTTTTTAAGATTTAGAGAAACCAATTCACAATTGTGACAATTTGATTGAATTGTATCGTAGTTTAGTCTCTTATGCAGCCTTTTTTTCTGTTATTTTACTTTTGTAATTGTAATTATGTATAAGTGTAGGGGAGAGGGAGGCACCTTTCAACAAATTTTAGTTATTTTTTTAAACTAAAAATAAAACATTTTCATTTCAATCTTCAGTGCCATTAGTTACTTTAGTATGTCGTCCAACTTGTTAATTTTTACCACAGATCTTAGTCATTATTAAAAAGTCAAATATTACATTTTAAAAGAAGCTATTTTTTATCGAAATGTGCCCCTACCATGTGCCCCTACCATGGGGCACATTTCAACAGGTTGTGCGGCACCTTTCAACATTGATTAACAACAATTTATTTTATTTTTAAATAAAATGAAATTAAGTTTTATTAAAATTTAACATGTGTACAGTACAAATAAAAAAAAAAACAGAAGTTAGAAAATCCAAAATAAATCTAGTTGTAAAGATAAAATGCTAACTAACACAAGCAGTGTTCTTGCTTAAATTTTACATTATTTTATCTTTAATCTAATGAAAAATTTACAGGGAATGACATCGAAGAATAAGTTCCTCCAATTACATTTGGTTGAGGAAGCTTCATTTTAATGTCATCCCTCTCAACTGAACTAATATCTTCCTTTTCGGGAAATAAAAATTTCCAAAAAATTTCCTTCTTCGCATAAATTTCATTTTATAATTGTTATCCTCTTTACCTTCAATTTGCCCTACAAATAAAATTTTATTTTTCTTTACTGCAAATTCTACGAGTTCAACAAAATCATTTATTTGTATTATTGAATCATCATTTTCAAAGTACATATAATGTTCTTCTAAATCTTCACGTTTAGAATTGTTTTGAGTGGCACTATCGGAAGATTCATCAACTTTTTTTTTTTTTTTTTTTTTTTTTTTTAAGGCAGGCTATGCTCCACCTTTTTAATTTATTTACTTATATTTCATTATTTTTAGATCTAATTTTGACTTTTCTGCTGACAACATGGTAAAAATAAAAAAAAATTTAAAACATTGTAAAAATTATGTAAATCGATATTAAACGATTTACGAATGACGATCTTACGAGAGAAATAATAATAATAATAATAAATTTGGAGTATTTAAGTAATCCGCGTTTGTAATGATCGATAGATGGCGCTTTTTCAGCTTTTGTTGTTAGTAAATATAATAGCCACGTGTATTTATTATTGTTCTTTTTGTTATTCTACTTAATATTCGTACTATAATTTCTCGGCCATTACATCATGGAAAATGGATTGTTTTTGGAAAAAAATATTTCAGTTTATTCAAAGTTCGATCGGAAGTAGATTTTTAACTGAAGTTGAACAAATATTAGTTTAAAATCATCTGATTAATTCTTTACTTCCATTAGCCGAAGCAACTGAAATTTTAAATTTGTCATTTGGAAATAAATGGAAGCTTAATTCTGGATTTATTGATCCTTTGGAGTTACACTGTAGCACACAACAGTAAGTGTTATCTTTTTTACCGGATTTATTCATTTTTATTCAATAAATATATGTGAAACTAAACATCGGCAAGAAATGGCGGCTTGATGAAAGCCGAATTAAAGCATGTTAATTGTAATTTCACCTTAGCCCAACAGAGGGCGAGCATTTCATTACAATCGCGAATTACCCTTCTACAAATAAACTAGCGACAATTGTGATTAATTTGATTAATTTTGCTGAAGTTTATTCAATTTCATTATTATTATTGGCAACATTTGACCACTGTTTCTGATTTCGGGAATAAAATCTATCCTGTTTTCGCGGAGTAGCTTTGAAGTGAAAACATACAACATAGTTTTTAATAAATACGATTTGGAACAGAGTCAGTCATGAAATCATTTCCAAAACAATAAAAAAAAAAAAAAAAAAAAAAAATCCAGAATTGTTTTCTAAAAATTAATAATAGTGCAATTTATCAAAGGTCTTTAAAAATAAACTTTTTGCAAAAATAAATTTATCGAGCCGTATATAATGAAGAATTAAAAAAAAAAAAAAAAAAAAAAAAACTAGGTAAGACCAACTCAAAAAATTACTTAAAATTCGGAAATTCCACAGAATCTTGTCAGTTTCTCAAGCATATAAAATTTCTTTGTTCTGCTTCGTGAAGGAAGAGTAGAGCGAACAAAGGTAACAAAATCTGGAAGCATTAAATATCTGGTAGAAGTTCAATCCGATTGTTTAAAAATGGAAAGTGTTTTGGGAAGTGAAAAAATTACTCTTGCGCTGCGATTATATTTTTACTGGTTGATAACGTTGATTTGAAGAAGGAACAAGAGGGGCAGAAAATTGAGGAACATATTGTGAAGAAAACGATAATAAAAAAAAAAAAAAAAATCCTTTAAATTGGTAACTAAACATTTAAGACAATCGTAATTTTAATGCAGAATGGAAAATGTGAAACTTTAACCTGGGAGGACGATCAATATTTTCATTCGAACGAACGGGAGGACGAACACTCTCTTCAAGAATGATTTTTTTCTTTTTATAAATTGTTTCGTAATTTGGTGAACTTTCGAAATAGTTCTGCTCCAGAAAGCTAAGAATCATTCTGAAAAATTCCGAAATTCAGTTCCTATTGAAAATAGAGCTTCCAAATTTTGGCAGTCCTAACCTACAATTTATCGCATAAAATGCTATAATAGACTGGAACTTGCCTGTTTATTTATGAAAATGTCAGTGTTCGTAATAATATGTACAAATAAATGGGTATCAGGGAAATCATGTGAATGGTATCCACATTTTATTTATTTTTTTCCGAGGGTAAGTGTGCGAATTTTAAGAAATTATTTGAGTTTGAAAGATATAAGAATTCGCATTTTGATTTCTATTAATACTGTCGAAAGATAACAAAGATTGAAACCTCCAATAAAGGCTAATTCTAATATGTAATGCGAAATTTAATTTTTAGAAAAATAAGAAAAAATGCAAAACCATTTATATATTATAACCTTGCATTTGTAAGAACGAGAAGGTTGTGGTGCTGGCTGCAAAAGAACATTTTCCTGTATTATAATTCTTTTTCTTTTTTATCACGTCATCATAAAGTAGTGGTTGTTTACCCACCGTTTTAAAAATTTCAAGTAAACTGTCGATTGTTATCGTTACCTAATATTCGCTGCAACAGCATTTGAATAAAATACGCTATTGTTAAATGGTTTTGTATTCGAAATGATGTCTAACCCCTCATCTGCATTTTCCAACATGGATTTTATATTTGCTTTTGTTTATTCTCCATTATCCAGCTTAGAATTTTATACTTACTTTTGTTTATTATGGGAATGTTTTATTTACCCCACTACTCTTCAAATCTGGCATAGACTTAAAAAAAAAAAAAAAAAATTATAAAGCTTATGAGCTTTTTTTCTCTCTCTGTATAAAAAAGAGAAAATATATCTTTAAATAATTTCTAAAAGCTTCTGTTGATAGTGATGTCCCTAAATATTTATGTCATAACTCCCAATTCGCCGGTAACTGTTATTAAATGATATGACTTACTCTAAAGAAGAAATAGAAAGAGGATCAAGAAAAGGGGAATAGAAATATCGATTTATTCAAAAGAAAAATAATTGATTTGAATAAATAAAATTCAGCAGATGAATGAACTAGAAACAAAAAGCTGTAAGCTCTAATTTTTTTTTTTTTTTTCTTATGTGTTTGTTTTGCATATGTTCTTTTTCTATAGCTGTTGAAGATTAAAAAACCTATTTATTACTCTAATAGATTTTGTCATCAAAATTCTAACGTCTTGCCTTTGCACACAGTTTCAGCTTTTGTGTCTTTTTGCTAATCTCATCCCTGCTTTTACCTCGATAAACAGAAAACTTATGAATGTAATGCGTAGTATGCACTTTTATTATATTATCGATTAGGGGTGCAACGAATAGCCATTTCTACCAAATACCAAATTTTCGGTTTAACTCAAAGTCGAATGTTATTTTTATTTGAAGACCAAATATAATAGGCATAATTAAAAATCTTCATTTAGAGCTAACTATAACAGTATATTTCAAAAGTTTTTCTAGAGCAGATTAAACTCAAATCTTATTAGGTTGCTCTAATTCAAAATTTATTATAAATTTATATCCTCACCAAATAAGCCTCGTTCATAAATTGCAACATTCGCTTATCTATCTTTCTTAAATATATAGGTCATATAGTCATGAAAGAGTTCCACTTAAAGGTGAATTTCCACCTTTTTGAAAACATTTTAATTCATCTTTAAATTCATTCAAAAATCGAAAGGTAATTTTATAAGCATATTGGGGAAAGGGGTGGTGTCTATCCATATTAGCAAGTTACTTTTGCCCTAATAAAGTAGTAGGGGTAATTGCGTTCAGATAACTTATCTGATTTCAGGTATTTATTTTGTTTGCAATGACAGAATTCTAGTTTTTCTGATAGTTAATTCATAAAATAAAGCTAAAATATCAATTTTGTATGACAGCTAAACCTACCATTAAAATTAATTTCTTTCGTACTAAAAAGATTGCATCTCACTGCGATAAATTAGATATTTTCTTCCTATACAAAAACTTTTTCTTGCTAAAATTTCAGGTAATTTTTCACGTATTCACATTTACCCGTGAAGTAGTCATTCAAAATTTGCCACAAACCCAAAAAAAACCCGGGCAGTTTTTTTGGATGGGGGGGGGGGTTACCCACTTAAATAAAAAAAAAACCAATAAAACCCACACTCAAGTGGGTTTTATTGTTTTTTTTTTTTTTTTTTTAATCTGATAAAATTTTTCACTTTTAAAAAATAATTTATTATTTTTTTACTTATATTTTCTTACTTGACATTATTATATATAATAAATATTATGTAGGATAATAATTATATGTATAATTATTATATATATAATTATATATCTACGTAACATAGCATAGTATATTAGTGATGTAGTATATGCCAGTTTGAAATTATGTAATTATTTTTCAACTTTGTTAGAAAAATTCCTTTCATTTCAACCATCTATCTACATCTTTTTGAACAGAACAGTTTAAAAAAATGAAAGATGAGAAAAAATGAGCAATATTGCAAGCCATTTTTGTATTTGTAAGTCATGATGGAAAAATAAAAGTAATACTTTGCCTAAAATTCTAAGGATTTAACAACAAATATTAAACATAACTAGCAAAGTAACAAATATAATATATTGACCCTGTAAGGTTCGATACAGGCAAAAAATAGGGTTCTTTTTTTTTTTTTTTTTTTTTTTTTTTGCCCCTTGAAAACTTTATTCATTAAAACTGCCTTTTTAAAAGATTTAGTTTTATAAAAATGACCTTTCTATAAAAATTTTTCGTGTTCCAGAATTATTTTTAATGTTTACCTATATAACTTGGTTCAATGAAACGCTATTAACTTGATAATAAACATTTATATAGAACGACTAATAAAATGGAAGGTGTTACAAAAATTTTTTCTTGCAGAAAAAAATTTCATTTTTCACAAAAATGAGCTTCAAAAATTAAAAGCGGGAGGCACTCCTGACATGTAAGTGTAAAAAGTAGTCAGTGATAAAGTTTTTTAAGTTTTCAAATATGAATCAAATGTCAGTTATCGATATTAACAAAAATAAAAAAAATATTTGCACATTTTTTTACTTTAACCATATAAAAATACATAATTATTTGTAATATGAAAATCGTACATGGTAGGTTTAAAATATTTCGTTTTTGTTACTAGTTTTATTTTTACACAAAATAACTTAATAAAAAATTAAATTGAAAATTGTGATTAAATACTGAATAAAATAAAATAAGAATTCATTTTGCAGTTTAGGCCAAACCAATATTAAGAATATGAAGGTCGTTTAATTTTTAATTAATTATAATTAATTACTATTTTGTAATACGTTTTCTTTTAGTCTAAAACTGTTCTCTTTTGAAATAAACTTAAAATTCAAACCCAACAGTGTTGTTCTACGTTTAATAAAAGAAAAAAAAAAAAAAAAAAAAAAAAAGGAAAAGACCAAAAAAGCCCATTAAATCCCAATTACCCCCCCCCCCCCCCCCCAAAAAAAAAAAAAAAAAAAAAAAAAAAAAAAGGTTTTTTTTAAAACCCTGGCATAAACATTACTCGATGCACTAATAGATCTTTTTGAAAAAATTAATATCCAGTGGGATAATATTTTATTTTAATAATTAACGTTATACAAATAAAGAGGGGGGGATGCATTCAGTAAATAAAATTTCAAATTCTGAATGTCATTTAAGACTGTACTTTATTTTTAAATAAATTTTATTGTGAAATACATAAATCTCAATTAAAAAAAAAAAAAAAGTATATTTTGAATATTCATGTTAACTTAAATAGTTGACGTTAGATTTTGTACATAAACCATAAACATGCATTTTTAGATATAAACAATTACATTAAAATTTCCATAGAACCCGATGAATATTAATTTTTAAACAAAACCTCTTAACATGAATTAATTTTGTAAATTGCTAGCATTGTTTGAACATTAAATTTAGTAGTTGGAAAAACCTTTTTTGGTATTTATTTTTATTTTAAGACACTTTTAAAGATTTCTCGATGGAAAAGTTTTTCAAATGAAAATTATCAAATGTTAATTATTTATTAAAATTTAAATATTAAAATGTCTAAAATTCTTCTTTAAGTTATAAGAATTTAAAAAAAAAAAAAAAAAAATTACTAATTTGTTTTAAATATTCTAAAATTCTGTTTATTTGTTCTTTACAACAAAAAACTGTATTTAAATAATTATTTTAGTGTTGCTTCATTAAATTTTTCGTATTCAATAGATTTTCATCAAATGTTTTGAATTTTTGCTCTTCTATTAATTATTAGTACATATTTCACTGTTAAAGTTTTCCGATATTTTTTAAAATTGGAATTTTATTTATTTATATTGTACATTCCTTGAGTCTCATAGTTTTCTTTATTTTGACAAATATCTGATATTTCTTGCTTTTATTTATTTATTTTTTTTTTTAATTCATTGTGTTTTAATGAGATAATTATAAATTATTTTTCATGGTGATCTTTTCAAGATTTTGTTCTATAGAGCAATTTGAGCACCTGCAATATTTGTTAAAATAATGTGCACTGTATTTGTTTTACATTTATATATTTGTTATAAGTTAGATAAATGTGCAGTTTTAAATAAAGATTTTGAAAAAAACAACTTTCTTTTTTCTCTGGTCGGGCAAAATCTAGCCAACCCTGATGATAATATTGTAATAACGAATTAATTCTTTTCCACGGCATCAATTGTTCTGTTGCAGTGACAGTAGTTTTACAGATAAAGTGAAAAAGCGATAGTTCATTCACTTTCAGTAAGGTCAGCCTTGGCGATAAATTTAGCAGCTTGGCGACCAAATTTGGTGAAAAATAGTAGTTTAGATTTCCCGAAGTTTCGAAGCTCTCCGACGCCTACCAGCTGAGATCTAGAATTTTTCATGGGTTTCTGGATAAATTCCGCCGTCCCATTGCCAAACGGTTTAAATAGGAGTGAGCTGATTTCTGTGGGGGAATGTGTAGGCACTGCGATTCAGAATTGGTCAGAATGATTGCACTTCGGAGATTTTGTGCTCTAAACGATTGAATTTTGTTCGTGAGCTAGCGAAAATTTCTGCTCTGGGGTATTTGTTGTTATTTTGCTTTATTCCCGTGGAACAAGTGACTGTTTTCTTGGACTGTTCCAGAATATTCATTGAATAGGGACTTTTGCGGTACGAGTGACAGCTTCATTGGACTGTTTGCAGAATATTCGAAGAATTAACAGCGCTATTGGACTGTTTTCGAGAGTATTCGTTGTAATAACAGTTTTGTTGTAAAGATTCGAGAAGTTACGCAGTATAAAGTGCATTAATCGACTGGAACCAGCTTTTTTTACAAACTACTTTCTCACACACACACACACACACACAAAAAAAAAAAAAAAATGAATAGTAGTTTTTAAATGTGGAAATAATTTCGCTAAATTTAATTATTCTAAATCCAATAATGTAGAATCATTCACAGAGAAGTTTTACAAATTTGAATGCAGTGTTTTTAACATTTTGAAACTTAACACATTCTGCTTAGTTCCATCAGAAACATAACCATTATGCGGCTAAGAGCATTACAACGCACTTGATAAAAATTTCTTGGCGAAATTTATAAATTAAATACTTTTAGAAAGCTTGATCTTAGCGAACAAGAAGAAAAGGGAAGGGGGGGGGGGAGAGAGAAAAAAAATTAATTTCTTTTCAAGAGAGGAGTGTTGACAATTATTAATCCAAGCTCAATTTGAAGCATAATTGAATATCGTAAATCAAATCACCAGCTAAAGAAACAAACAAATATCTTAAGCGTCAAAAATCAATGAAATGAAATAAAGATTAATTAGAAATACCGAGGTGGCTGAAAGAAGTTACTATCAGAAAAAGGGGCCGCGAAGCGATTAATGAATGTCAAAAACTTATTTTATTAGAACAGAAAAATGAGTAAATAGGATTTCTAAAATAATCAATCAGAATTAATTAAAGGTCATTCATACCGTAACTCTTCGTCGAAACTCTTTATTTTCTTAGCTAATATAGCTTAGAGAAGCCGTACTTAAGTCAATTAATTGTCGGGAAAAAATCCTTACTAGTGCCAAAAAACATTCGCATAAATTAAATCAAATAAATTCTTATGTTGGAAAAAGTTGATGTGTGTTAATAATTTATTTTGTAGAAAACTGAAAGCCGAAAAGTTTTGCAATAGCGTTACATATTTTAAACACGTATACTATCAGGATAAAGTTAAAAAAGAAAAAAAGAAAAAAACAGAAAATCTGCTTATTGAAATGAAAAATTAACAGCCTTATGTTTTCGTTTTTGATTTACATTTTTATCTATTGTAGAATCGTGAATTTATTTAGTACTTCATACATATTTTGTTTTCATAGTGCCTTATATACCGATAGAACGTATTTTCTCAAATTACAGAGAATTTCCGGCAGCAAATAGGACATATTCTTCACAGTGTACCCTTCACATTTTATTTTAATAGTGTGCCTTATATGCTGATTCTTCATCAAAATGGAGGACTTTATCACTTTTTCAAATTCAACGCTAGGAAATGGCTTTACAAACTCAATTTCTTAAAAAATATTAAATTGGCGATGAAAAAGCTGCAACGAATGATTAGAAATGATTTCATAAATAAAAGTAAATATGAAATTCTTAAGGAAATCTTCGACGACTAGTTGCATCTGAATTCAAGGCCAATATCTTAAGTATTAATCTTTTACCGGTCTACCTTGCGACAAGATAAAAATAGATTGAAGTTATTGCGCAATGTCGAATATTTTAGAGAGAGGCTTATGTAAACGATAGCATATTTTTAACTCTCGATTAACTTGAATCAGTTGATCGCTGATCCGCATATGACTCCCTCCCGCGTGTACTGCGCACTTAAAAGTACAACTTAATAAAAAAAATATTTATATAACTAACAACCAAAGCAGATAGATTTGCAGTTTATTTACACGTCAAAATGATTAACATTAATAATTTTTTTTTTTTTTTTAATATATATTTCGGCCATTGTGCTGAAGCAGCAGATGAGAAAAATTACCTTGTGTTTTTAACGAAAATGCTTTTCGTATAACTATTTATTATCGATATATTAACTCGCGAAAAAAGAAATTTTTAGCTTATTTTTAATAAGATTGAATTCTTAAAAGTATCATTAATGTGGGTTGCAAGGGGCGGGGGGGGGGGGGGGTGGATCTCATATAAGACCAAGAAGGCAGACAAAAATACCTTTATTAGGACAGCAGGCTATTCAAACAAAATAAGCCAATTTAAAAAACAAAAAAAAAAAAAAAAATCCCTTTGGCAACAAGTTATATATATATTAATTTAAAATCGAGATAAAACGTACTATCGTCCGATTGGAGTTAATCGCTTCTCCATGTAAATCAGCTTTGTTCCATTCTTACTGTAAATCTACTTTTTTTGCAACAACATCTTTGATGTAGGAAAGAGGTTTGATCGTTTAACATACTTTACAAATTGCGCTTGCTCAATAAATGTATCTCGATTAAATAATTGTCTACTAGAGTAGTAATCGCCATAGGGTTGTCTATGGACCATTAAGTGGTCCACGACAAAATTTGGTGGTCTACAGAATAATCTTGAAATTATTTGCATTTTTAAACGTTTTATTAGAAATTATATTAATTTTTAACTTCGAGATTTTCTGAGCCACTCGTACTCACAACATTAGACTTCAGAATTTTCTGGATAAGAGAAAGGATAAATGGAATAATCTTTTATCACGATATTTTGATTTGTAGATTATCAGGCATAGTTATGTTATCGCTTTGAATTTCTGATCTGATCTGCATTTCATGCTTAGCTGAGGATTGTTTTAAATTTATTAGAACATTCAAATTCTTCAAAGATTTAAAATGTTCGTGAGAAATGTAATTTCCTAATCGATTTAATAATCTAACAATATAATATAAGTATTACTAAATTTAGTAAATACAGTTTTATATAAGGAAATAGCATTTTATCACTGTTGTTGAATATTTCGTCTGATTTTCTTGTAATGTGGAAGCAATAAAATGTTGGCGTTCTTCCCCAATCATTGTTTTATTACATACAAACAATCTATAAACATCTTTCTTATACTCAAATGTTTACTTTTTTTTTCTTATTATGATAAAAAAAGTATTTGTAATGTTTTATATTAAATAGATTTATTTCATATTTATAAAATGGGCATTCTCTGATTATTTATCGAGAAATATATTTACGTTTTTTAGTCAGTAACTAGCGAGCTTCACCCGCTAGCAGGTTACTATTTTAAATCACATAAGTTAAAAAAAAAAAAAAAAAAAAAAAACTCATTGGAGAAAAACTTGCTTTTGTTCCCCACTGCTTTCAGCAGCGCAGACTGTTGCGCCCTGCACGCGCTCGTTCTGCTCTCTTAACGAATCACTATATTTGTATATATCAAGACATAAAAAATAGTTTATAAGTCAAAAGACACAAAATAAAAAATATTTTCCATCGGTCTTGGTCACCACTGCCTGCGGCAGTGCATACACATGCCAATAATATTGGTGGCCTGCGAAGTTTTGAATTATGAATTTAGTGGTCCGTGAGATTTTAAATTATGATTTTAGTGGTCTGGGAAATCGAAAAAGTTGCCCGATGTCGCTGCTTTAGAATATTGAACAGTAAGAATTATATAGAATTGTGATGCACTTTTGATTACTAACTTTAAATTATGTATATTTATATATCATACACTCAATACTATACCTGTATCATACATATAAAAAAAGGGAGTGTGTGTGGGGGGGGGGATGCAGGGAGACTGTTCTCATACCTTTTGTGCGATTGAAGAAATAAGTCATGAATATTTTAAAATATATTTCTATTTAATTTTAAATTAATCTAGGTAAACCATTTTAATGAAGAATAAGTGCATTTTTTGCCTTTTAGCTACACTTTTTTCTCTCCAACCGAATTCGAATAAATCCCTTTTCCAAATATATCTTTTTTATAATATCGCTTATAAATCATCTCACCTGTCCTATTCTCTGACCTCGCAATCTCCTTTTAGAAATACCCTTAATCGCAGACAACTTTTTCATTCGCAAATAAAACATTAAGTTCAAATGTTATTTATAGATCTGGCCGTGGCTAATTTGTGAAACTAGCTCTGGATATGTAATTGCGTTGTGGGATCGATATCTACATCATATTATTCCCTTTTTTTTTTTTTTTTTTTTTTTTTTTGACTTCTTGATATTTCTTCTTTGTTTATTGCAGCTTCATTAAGATGATGATTGCTCAGGCATAAACTAGAATGAATAGTTTATTAGAGAGTTATTTCCATAAATCTTTTTCTCTCGGATTTAGTGTTGCTTTGATTTATATCGGATTTCAAAGTCGCTATTGCTTCTTCTTTCGACTCGGATTGCATTTCGCATCCTCTGTCAAAATTGACATGCTTCATTGTATAACTTTGTAAAATTGAGATTTTTTTTTTTTTTTTTTTTTTTCTTTTCCCCTCATTAAGTAATGACGTGTTTTCACTTTTGCCGTACTTAATATGCTGTTCAGATTTGTGATTTTAAATAGACTAGTTTTTTTTTTTTTTTTTTTTACATTTTTTCCCCTTTCTCGTTTTAAAGTCATCTGTCAGGGTGGCTACTGGTCAGGGAAAATGAGGGAATTTCAGTGAGATTGGAAAAGTCATGAACAGTCGGGGAATTTTGAAAAATTTCGTAAAATTAAACCGTATTTTGTTAACTTGTTTTTGTAAATTTCTAAATTATTCGGTAATGTTGTGGAATTTTTGTGGGAGATAAACAAACAGTGTAAGTCAGGGAATATGGTAAAATATTGTCATGGAAAAGTCAAGGAATTTGTAAAAGTTTTAATGTTAGCCAACTCTGTCTGATATTTAATAATCTACTGTCCATTTTGTATCACCCGAATAAAAAGTTATTCCTTTCAGCTTTATTTATTTATTTATTTTTACGTTTTGCACCAATAAAAATTTAACTGTTCTTTAATTTTAAAGTTTTTTTTTTTTTTTTTTTAATGTTTTACGTATTAATCTGTTTTATTGCATTGATATTAATTTTATTGAGATTTTTCAATAATTATTAGTGTTGTTATTTTAATTATCTTAGGAGAAGTTCTGTTTTCATGAAAAATTTATTTTCTGATTTTTTATGGGTGAAAAAATACATTGAACTATGAATAAAATATTAAATAAAATTAAAAAACATAGTTGAACTATAAAAATGAGAAGAGTGATAATTGACTGAAGGAGATTAATTGGATAACTGGACTGTGAAAGGTGGGAAACACCACGTTGTTTAAAACTGCAAACCAAATTTATATTATGTGAAGGTGAAAGTATTTTCACTAACAGATAAGAATACGAAATAACTGTATTTTATTTATTTATTAGGAAGAAAAAATATTTTTCAAAATTCTGGTTGCAATTTTTTCCAATACCTAGTTCAGTTGGTAAAGCACCAGTATTTCATTAATCAGGTTACATGGCAGAGATATTTGAAATTTTCTTTCTTTCTTTTCTTTTTTTAGGACTAAGGACTATTAGTCTCAATCTGGGATTTTGCCGGTGTCATTTTTCGATAGTTGGACATTTATCGAAAATATAATTGAATAATTTGAAAGCAGTGTTATAATTTCTTTTTTTTTTTTTTTTTTCTTTTTTTTTTTTTGGGGGGGGGGGACTAATAGTTCTCCGTCCTAAACTAAATTCTGCTTTTGCCAGAATTTCATCAAAATCTTTTTTTTTTTTTTTTGAAAGAAAAAGAAAAAAAAAATGATTAATAATCAGTATCGAAACAAACACTATCGAAAAAATTTATTATTATTCGCGTGAAAATATATTTTATTATATGTCGAAAAATAAATTAACTCATAAATTTTTTTGGCAACAATTATAAATTAAAATAAATAATGTAATAAAAGTTTAGAAGTTAGAATTTCTACACTTATTTTTAGTATAGAGGCTATAGAGGAATATTAGTCTCAATCTATGGATAAAACGTCGTCATTAGTATTTTATGGGGGGGAAAGTTGGACATCAAATTTCAGTCATTTTAAAAAGTCATTTGTAGAAGTATATAACAAATATTGATCGTGCGTTCGTGTTTTAGATGTATGTTCATGTAATATGTCAGACAATATGCGACAAGTACTGTCTATCTTTATTATTATTATTTTACCTGACATCGGCCATTTGCCCTGTTGTAACATACCTTATACCATAACTTTTCGCTTACAATTCATGTACTTCATTTTGAGAAGGTTAACTTTAAAAAGTGTGTTTAAAAATAATTTTTTACTCCACAAAATAGATGTCTGATCAGCGGTGATTTGTGTATAGCTGCTAGCTCATCTACTTGATTTCTGATATTTATTTCATTTTCATTACTGGAATTCTAATTTTTCTGATAGTTAAATTCATAAAATAAAACTACTAAAATATCATTTTTATGTGGCTGTTAAATATAATTAATATTAATTTCTTAATGTGAGGATTTGGAACTCTCTACATTAAATTATGTACTCTTTCCTCTTATGAAATCTTTTTCTCGCTAAAATTTCAGACACTTTTTTATGAATTCACAATCACCTCTGGTCTGATATCAAAACTTAAAATTTCCAATAGTTGAAAATATACCTAATACTACAAACATACTGTTATAGTTAGAAATAAATAAATAAATAAAAGTATGTCTGTGGAGGGGATGAATGTGCATAAAGTTTTCTACACATAAAATAGTAAATTGTTACTGAATGACATGAATGAGTATACATAAATGAGTAAATACAGGGTTCCGTCCATGTGTTCATTCAGAGGGATTTGGACAACGTTGACCAACCGTACGTGTTAATACTTGCCAACATTTCTAATTTTTAAATCAGGTTTTACACCAGTATTTTTTGATAGAAATATTTCATATTAATTTTCCACGATTAAATAAAGTAAAATTTATTATTGAAAATTTTTGGTATGAGGTCTCTCGTCTATATTGGAGACTTGGCAACTATTTAGTACGATAATTATCACACAATTGGAAAACCGTAGTTTTCTTTTTATGATAATTAATATATATATATATATATATATATATATATATATATATTATTTTATTTTGTGTGTGTGGGGGGGGGGGGGAAACACTGCTAAAACAAATGTACAGTAGTTTAACACTTTGGACAGATTCATTAGTATCGAAATTTTAAAAAAACATTTATTAATTAATATTTCCTATGACTATGTCAAGTTGTTTTTGCTATTATTATAATTCATTTTTGACCTTTCTTTTAATTTTATTGTTGTTATGTATTTATATATTATTCCAAACATTTATAGATTTTTTTTTTTTTTCCTTTTATAGGTAAATTATTTTTCTTTATGCTCATCGAATTAAATGTAAGTTCTTTTATATTTTATCTCATAGCAATGTAATTTAATATTTTGAAGTTCAATTCATTTAATTTTCTTTTTATTTTGATGGTGTTTCAACTTGTGTCATAAAACTTGTAGCAATTCAATTTTAGAGTGATCCAAAGTATTATTATTATTACTAAAACTTGCATTACTTTATTTATTAAAAAATAAGAAAAAAGCCTTGATGCTTCAGGATCCTTGGAAGTCAGATACCCTATCCTCCTTTCTCCTTCCACACGTAATCCAGTAGGATTTTTGTTGTTTTGATCTCGTTTTTTTTTTTTTTTTTTAATCCAAATCTTCTTCCTTTTTTTTTTTTTTTTTTTTTTTTTTTTATTCCATAAGTTAAATATTTCTTTTCGAGATAGAAAATTAGACCCATATGTTTGCTTAAGAAGATATATTTATTTTTTTTTTTTTTTTTTAATTGTTCCCCAAGAAAACAGGTAACATGTTCGAAATATGAAATTCGAAAAGCTTTATTTTTGAGCGAGATATCCTGATTAAACCGACTACCAAGGACCTTTATGGTAATGTTTTAATTTACCAGAAAACTATTGTTTATTTTCATGTTGTTGTTATGTCGAATTTATTTTTTACAGAAACCTAATTGGGTTAAAATGGCCTCAACTTCTGGTATCCTTCATTTTTTCTTAATGTTATCTTAAGTAATGTTACACATCAATCTTTGGTGTCAAAACCGGCTAAATGTTTTGGAAAAATAATAAAATTTTTATTTTCCTTTTCTAAAATAGGAAAAGGAAATGAGTTGGATGATTACATATTCAAAAATAATTTAAATTCATATCGATATGTATATCTAAAAATAATTTTGCGAGTATGCATCAAAAAGTAAATTATCGCATTGTCTATTACATAAAAATAATGAGAATGTATTTCATTAGAAATACGCATAGCCGATACGTCCCCCCCACTCATGCCCATACCTGCAAGAGAAAATTATATATTATATTTCATATACTTTTCTTTTATATTTTTTCTTTTTCTCTTTTACGACTATTGTGGAAAATTAATTACTTTTCATAAAAACTGCATTGATATTTACAACTACTTTCGGTCACTTAACCCCTTTACCTGGCAAGGACAATTTACGAGATTCGCTTCAAAGTGCCACCGTTCTTTTTTAACTCTGAAATGAATAACTCTTTCAAAAACACTGTCAAGATCACTTTCAAATTTATTTTATTGCACTGTTAAATCGCATCAGTAGTTTCATTACTTTATATATACGTCCATGGCAGTTAAAAGGTTAACCCTTTCAACCCCATTGGGACTTACATTTTTGATTCGCCTAGTGGGATAAATAAGCGTAAGATTTATTGGAGTGCATATCCCACTTATTTTCTGCGATTACATTCATATGTTAGTGTAATTTTATATATTTTCAAAAGTATTGTAAAACTAATTTAGAAATAGGGAACTGATCTTTACACTGTATTTTATATCGTCACCTCAACTCAACTGCGACACATGTGTGCCATCTAGAAAGGCCAGTGAAACATACATGTCTCACTTCCACAATTGTTCCTTTACAGTTAATTTTTTTTTTTTTTTTTTTTTGACAGACTACTGCTATGACTTTTTTTTTTTTTTTTTTGTAAAGGAAAAAAACTGGTAGGGAAAGGGTTAAAATATTAGTTTAAGTATACGTATTTTAAATTTCTTCCCCAGTTGAACGCATTTAATGAGAAAACAGGTTTATTTATTGTAAAATGTCTGAAGAAATGCCATATTTGAATTTTTATTTTTAAAAAATTCGACGAAAAGGGGAGAAGAGGGGGTTGTGATCAAAAACTACCCCCGGAGATGTAAGGGATTGCAGTAAAAATTAGAGTTGCACCGAATAGTAATTTTTGCCGAATACTTGCATTTTAATGTGAATATTCGGCCGAATCGAATATTCGGTGTCACCTGCCGAATACCGAATAGTAACCGAATATTTGGTGCAACTCTAGTAAAAATTCTATTTTGTTATTTTGAATGAGAAATTTTACTCGAGGTTTCTGTGGTATGCCTCGAAGATATCTTGCACACGCTCGAGTACACTTAACGTAAAAAGACAAAAATGTATTATTATTAGTATTGTTATTTTAAGCGAAAATGGCAAAATTGATGTTGATTGCATGTTTAAGAAATAATAGTTAACTTAATTAAAAAAAAAAAAAAAAAAAAAAAAAAAGAATTGTTAGCGGACGTAACACTAAATGTCTAGACGTTCACTGACATTGGCGTAATTTTTTATGTTGATTAAAAAAAAAAAAAAAAAAAAAAAAAAAAAATCTTCGTTGCCAGGCATTTTGTTCTTAATTTATCGCAAATTGTATCGTGATGCTCATGTAAAGCTGTAATTTATTAATATTAATCTGACAAAGAACTTGTTTTACCGGTACCTTTCCTTTTAAGTACCAAAATTCATTTGCATTTTTCGCCTCAAAAAAGTTGATCGTTTATTCTTCATTACATTGTGGCCGTCGAATTAACAATAAATTAGGATGAATTGTTGGCTCTATGGGCCAAGATGGCGGCTGAAGATGAGAATATTGTTACTAAATTTGATTTGTGGAAAGTGTGTGGTATCGAGGTTTTATATCTTATTAATATAAATAAGTTGATGTTGCCTGCGTTATCCATCCTTGTTCAACACCACTTTAAATAAAAGAGGAATACTAATTCTAATATTTCACCCTGTTTGGCAGCTCGCCATTACTTGACTAGGGCATTCACATTTTTTACTGTTTCATGCTTTAAAGCTTCTGTTGTGTGTAGTTTTAAAATATTACATATTTTATTATTTTGTTACATATAATTTCACCAAAATTGAAAATTTCGCTGAATATTTAAAAAAAAAAAAAAAAAGAAAAAACATTTTGGGCTGTGGTTTTCTCCCAGGGATGAAACTTTTCAAGGGATACCCTTGAGTTTAAGGGTTTTTGAAAGACTCTTTAAATTTTATGTTAAATTATTTCGTGTTTATAGAAATTTCTCATTTTGAATGTTTTGCTTTATAATGCATTAAGAACTTTCGAATTATCGCTTTTTTGTAAGTATAGAATAAATTACAGTCATCTTAGAGTAATGAGAATTTACATACATTTGAAATGTATCAATATTGAGTATGTTAAAAATTCTCGAAAACTATTTAAATTTGATAAAATGTAATTAAAAAATTTATTTATTTATATTTTATTTCATGCAGTTTTATAGCATTCGAACATAAAAACTATTGTTAAAAAATTTACGTATCAAGGAATCTACAAACTAATACCCAAATATGTTGAGAAGATGTTGTTAAATTATAATAACGTAAGATCGAGGTGAAAATAAATTAACAAGGAAGCACTTTAAAATAAAAATATTGATTTGTATGTAGGGTAAGTGTACCAGTGATTGGATCTTTTAGAGCAATCTCTGATTTTATTAATGTTCTAGTCATCAGAAAATATTTTTAGAAATCTTAAGTTAGTACATATTGTATGAATCACATATATGTTAAAATATATACATTTGATTGCAATTATTTTTTTATGGATTTTTATTTGACACCCACTCAATAGTACATATTGTATGAAAGACATTGAGAATCACATATATGTTAAAATATATACATTTGATTGCAATTATTTTTTTATGGATTTTTATTTGACACCCACTTAATGTTCCAGTAATTGACACTGCCAGTTTTTCATTTTATCAGTAATTGGCCCCCCTATGTTCCAGTGTTTGACACTGCTAGTTATTTATTTTACCAGTTATTAGCACCCTATGCTCCAGTGTTTGGCATGAAATGTTAAAATTCTTATATGTAAAATATATGATTTTATTATTTTTCTTATTTATTATTTCGGGATAGATGTCAATTACTGGAGCATGCCAATCACTGGAGCACCTACCCTATATAGTTTTATATACATATATGTAGTAATAATATACTTACCTAATATTGTTGTATTTCAATGAATATTCATGGAAAATTTTGTAATTCTAAGACAGTAATTAAAAAATTATATATGTATATAAAGTTTACTATCTTTTTGTAATGCTAGAGATCATTTTATGTCATGGCTTTTTCGACAAAATGATACATCTTAAGACGCGGAAAAACAATAAACTAATAAAACTTTCTAAGTACTTTAAATCTGATATTCATTCATAATGAAATAATTTATCATGGCCTATCTATTCATTGTATGCAAATTACCGCTTGTGGTCTGCACCTGGTAATTAAGTTGTCCTTCCATCGACCTTATCTATGACGAAGTGAACTCACTTTCATTTGAATCCCCTCGTCTTGTGGCAAGAAACTTTGATTTTGGCCTGAAGCAAAGAAACGCAAGCCCAAGACGAATTTCAAGCTACTCCATCATTGTTATTTTATTTTTATTAACGAAATGTTATCGTAATGTTTTGAAAATTAAATCTAAATAATTAATGGGAAAAAAAAAAAAAAGTTTACTTTAAGAATGAAAATCTTAATTTAAAAAATAACACAGACAGGCAATTCCCCCCCCCCCCCGTAGTTAATTTCTTTCTTTCTTTCTTTCTTTCAATTCCTACTATTAGTTCACACTCTTCCTATATCTTGTAGAAATCTTGAAATCGATTTTTAACTAACTTCCCGACTAGCTAGAAATTTGAAACTTTCAGGATTGCTCAGAACACGGTGACAGCACAATATTTCGGAGTCCGATTTTCAAATTTTTTATTACTTTTCTTATAATTAATTAAAATATGAAAATAATAAGATCCTAATCGCGTTACAATAGCCATTAAAATATTAGCTTAAAAAAATGATTATTGAATATTTTTTTTATCATCAACAATAAACTACCATGTTTCACATTTTCACGCAAAATAGACTAAAAACGTGAGTTATCCCCCCCCCCCCCCCCGCGTTTATTAAGTAAAAACCTATTTAAAAAAAAAAAAAAAAAAAAAAAAAAAAAAACAGTAAAAAAGAAGAACTATGCAGTTTTTGGGTTACAGACCAATGTTAATTAAGTAATAAATTTAACTATATCTAACTTACAAAAGAGTAAGTCATAAATTATTACTTTTATGAACTGCTCGTATAAAGAGCAAATCCCAAAGGGGGGGGGGGATTATTAATGTTTCATTTTCTAAAAATTTTCGTGTCTTATGTCCAGGGTTGTAGTGATTTAAATCAATTGATTTAAATCGCTGATTTAAATCATGATTTAAATCAATTGATTTTTTTGAAAAAAAATCACTGATTTAAATCACTTTTTTTAAATACCAAAGTTATTGGCTTCAATGGAATGAAATTGTTTATCTAACTTTAAAAAATGAGATTTTTAACTATTTCTTATGTAAATTTTTAAAAAAAGTTCGTAAAATATAACAAAATATTTCATTAGACGAACTAATATTTCTCATTTCTTAACTTTAGTTTCATCTCTACTAAGCAACATTAATAAACACAAAAATAAATTATACCTTAACTTTTTTTAATTATTTTTATACATATTTATTATATATTTTAATTATTTATACAAGCACTGGTGTATGAATTGTAAATATTTAATTAGTATACAATGCATTAATTGATGTTATACATATATTCCAGTTCGCCTTTGCCCACCTTGTGGGTGATATTTCAAAAAGAAAATATTTCCTTGTTTATTTAGCTCTCATACCAGTTTATGTCATTTAACAATGTTTCATATGAATGATATTTTAAAAATAATAGCATATTTTACATTGTAGTGTTTAAAAAGCCCTGAAGGCTCCAAAAAGTTTTAAAAACATCATAACCTTATAATTTAACAACATACAACCAGTTAACTATAATTCGAGGCTGCTCTCACTGCTTGTTTAATGAATTATACCCTCTAAATACAGGGGTCTGTCCAGACTTTTCACACAGGGTCCTGTTTTTGTGAAATTGTGAAAATTTCTACACGTAATTTCGTAAATCTAAATTTAGTGTGAAAATAATGTTCTTCACAAACTTTTGGCTAGGGTTTTCTTTTTGTGAAATTGTGAAAAATGTAATTTTGCAAAATAAAATTACAATTAAGATTTAATTTTTGACAATGACAGTTCAGTTTTATAGAACTAAACTCACACATATGCACAGAAGTCCTTTATAAATTAGAAATTGAGTATCAGCTTTTCGGGAGAAATACAACAAAAACATCCCCATTATTCAGGCAGTCTATGTTCGTTCCACTGACGATTAATTTTGAAAATGAGAGATTTATCAAAGGTCTAAGGAGAAAAATTTTGTGAAGGGATCTTTTTTAGGCTAAACATTTTTGTGAGTGGTGTGATTTTGTGATAAAAATTTTGTGAAGGGTCCTTTTTTTAAGATATAAAATTTTATGAAAGGTTCTTTAATGGACCCAGGTTTGCCTCTGAACAGACCCCTGAAATATAAAAAAAGATAAAAGAGTACAAGTGAAAGTATTAAGACGGTAATGAAAATATGAATTCTGTTAATGGGTAAAGTGTGAAAAAATTTTCTTGATTCAAATGATATTTGTTAAACTTAAGTAAGAATTTTTTAGGATATAATTTTTTTTCTCCCTTTAATTCCCTATTCTTTTTATTTTGAGTAGAAACTATGAATAAAAATTTCTTTTTCTTAATCCATTGCTTCAGTTTTATGTCATTTTTCCTATTGAATTATCCTTTTCCAAAGTTATTTTACGTGTTCAATACTGTGGGTAAGATTTTACTTTATTTCAATACATTATTGTAGCTACAAGTCAAAGTTACAAGTTGAGTGGCTCATACTACCGCATTTATGATTGCCATAAAATTACACTTATTACGAAGATACCATGTTGAATAAAAATATTGGTAATAAATGCCTACATGGATTTTTTCTATGGGAATAGAATACTATTTTTATTTTTATAATTTAAGCAAAATAATTGATAGTGTGTATATTGTGCATATATATATATATACACACACATATACACATAATAAAATACAAATGTTGTACAATAATGTATGATTACATAATAAAAATCATTAAAATCAAAAAAATCTTGATTTAAATCAAAAAAATCGATTTTTTTGAAAAAAAATCAAAAAAATCAACAACCCTGCTTTTGTCCAATAAAATAAATTGTTAAAATTTTATTCTCAATTTCAGTAATCCTAGAAGAAAGTATTAATGCTATCACTAATATATATATAGTATATATATATTTTTTTAAATAATACGTTCATCAAAATTAAGGAGGACAAATTTGTTGCATGTGACTTCGTTATTCGTCAGACTATTTATTAAAAAAATATTCCTCTTTCGATGAAAGCGAAATGTAATTTTCTTGAAAGATATATCAGAATTTTTCCATTTTAAAAAAATTGGTAGGTTGTGACTATCACAAACTTTTTTTTCTCCGTATTTTTCTGCACAAATGCATACTGTGCGAGTTATTTATTAACATTATTATTTAACCAAATTATTTTCCATGGTGAGTGAAGACGGTTTTTATGTCAGTCAGAAAAGTATAACTCTAAATATCCGGGTGGGGGGAGTGTGTCAGTTTTCTGCTCAATAAACATCTTGAAAAGTACAGTTTTCAGGGGGGGGGGTTATAAATAGAAGAAGGGGTGTATTTTATTATTATTATTATCACAGGTTCAACCATTCGTTTTAATTGAAAAATATTTATGTTTAAAACTTACACACCCACACCCACTGGGAGGCTTAAAATAATCCTGATTGCGTATATTTATACGAAGTTTTGTCCTATGTCACCATATTAAAAATTATGTGAAAAACGAGTCTACAGTTTTACCTGTTGAGCGATTTGTACTAAAAGTTGATAGGCGCCATACCAATTTATATCAGGGTGCAATGAAATATAATTTTTTATTAAATTTTATTTCTTAGTTCTCGAATTAGAGTTGATAGAAAAATTCTGTTACACACACAGACAGATGGATATTTTCTAAGGCCATCTCCAAATGTGTAAATCAAAATGCATCGGAAAAACGGCTACCGAAAATCGTATAATTAGCCCTTTTCGTATTTAACCATATCATATCATTATAGAATATTAGAAAGACCTCTCACGAAGGGTATTCCTCGTAGGCCTAGATCCCAACACACAATTTTCGTATGGAAAGCGCAGAGGCGACTGCGTAAAATTTGTATCCGGACAATTAAAATCTGTATATAAGGCAATTAAATGAAGATTCACTTATAATTAAGTTCACTTAAATGAAAACGAAAGTTGTATGATTTCATTTTTTTAAGGTCTTCTCCAGAGTCAATCCATTTAACAAAACAAAAGTGATACATTAATTATAAAAAAAAAAAAAAAAAAAAAAAAAAAAAAAACCACAGAACTGGCGTATAAAAGTAATAAGTACAAAACTTTGAATTAAGGTTGGCATATTTTTGACACATGACAGTTTTTGGCGGTTTAAATCCCAGTTTAAACTGTCATGTCAAAAACCTCAAATTTTACACTTCTTGGTATTCTTTAAACAACGAAAAAGTCATATTTAGACAAATAAAAAATTGTAGTCTTATAGTTTATATGTTGCCTATAGTTACAAATATTTTTTAGAAGAGTATTACGTGTTTCTTATGAATGCTAGTGATTTCTGTAATACAAAAATTCGAATATGGAAATTTGTAATTTGTATATTCTAAGGTGAACTACTTACTTATTGCACTTAAAGTTATACAAACTTTTACGAAGTCTTATTTTCAAAAAGGAAGCTCTGTTAAATATATTGATATCTTTTTATTTTAGGTTGTAATTAGTATGTTTTAAAGTTGAGTGATTAAAATTTTTAGGGTATTGCATGACTAACTGAACTAAAATTTTAATGCGAATTACATAATGCAATTTTAAATTATTTTTAATCGTGTGAATGATGGGTCAGTATATGTAATTTTTTGTAAATTAATGTCCTAAAGGTATGAAAACTTACAATTATAGGCATTGAAATGTAATAATATGAAAAACATTAAAATTTCTCAAACTATTAAATAAAGTAATATATTATTTAAAATTGTAATATATTATTTAAAAGTGTATTTCACTTTTTAAAAATGCTCCCTTCAAACTGATTTTTAATTTTATACCAAGATTTTACATTATTATAGTTTAATAATACATTCTGAAATATCTGGATATCACTTTGTGGATTTGTTGATAAGTTAAAGAAAAATTTTCATTAAAATTTCAGCATTCAACATAATTTTAAAAATTAACCTATCGTTGAAGTCACAAAGTAATGATGTTTAGTATCTATTTTTAATGTATACTAATATGTTTAGTATATGTTCTTAAACCATAATAATGTTAAAGTGAGGAGGGAAAATTAATAATAATTAACAGAAAACATTTAAAATTTTTCAAAAAATTTAAAAAAAAATTATTTATTTATTTTTTCATTATTATTTTCTTAGTTTTAAAGAATTTTTAATATACTTAATTGTATTACTATAATTTGCCAGATATGTATGCAGATTTTCATAACTCTAAGACAATTTACAAAAAAAGATTTATAACGTTCACTCTCTCCTTAAGATGATGCATTGATAAATTTCCTAACTTTTTTTTTTTTTTTTTTTTTTTTTTTTTTTTGAGAGGGAAAAAAAAATGTAAATGTTTAATACAATCAATGTTAATTTATGTACATTGCAACTTAAAAATATGCATAAAATTATTTTAAATTATAGTTTTCATTTTTCACATATGGTTTTCGAGAGTTTTTTGACGGTTTAAACCAGTTTTTGACAGTTTAATACAGTTTTTGACACCTGTCACGTCAAAAACCAACCCTGCTTTGACTAAAACACCATAAAATATGGTGTTTATTCAAAGCTTTGTACATATTAAAAGTAATATATACTTTTTTAATTTGTTCGTAAAATAAATAGACATTAATTGCATCATTTTGCAATTTTGTTTGTTCCTGTACAATTTTTAGTGTGTACTCCATTGTTCGTTGCCGTGAAATGCACCGAAATAAACATTAGTGTTGTAAGATGAAAAATAAAAAATTTCTCTTCTATTAATAATAATAATAATAATAATAATAATAAATTAATAATGATATATATATAAAAAAAAAAGAAAAATCGTGAAGACATGCAACAATTGTTTTTGGTCGGTCAAGTTGAGCACGATTTTTCATCAGGCGAATAAAAATTGAGTGTGTACATTAAAAATTGCACACTGTATAAATTCTATAATGTATATGTGTTAATTTGGTAGTCTTAAATAAATAAATTAATAATGGTCCGACTGCTCGATTTGCGATTTATTACTTACTTATCTACGCTCTAAATCTTGTATATTTTTCAAGTGACTTTCAAAATTTTTCCAGATTTCAAGTAAAATTTATTATTATCTGTGCCTTTATTCTTATTTATTTCTAGGCAGCCTTTTCGAAAATATGGATCAATTCCAATTGCATTTTAAATTTTTAAAAAGGTGTTTTTCACGTAAAAAATGTTGTTCAGAGTGATAAGAAGGGAGACACTTTTTTCGCATTAATCTCGTGGGCTCTCCACATATATTTCTACATTGTTATTGTACTTACATTAGTTTTCTTTTTCTTTGTTTTCCGTGAAAAATAAAAGGTCATTGTTTTTTCTTTTATGCATTAAAAAAATGTCGGACATGGTGTAGCTTCAAATAATTAAGCTGTCCTTTCAATGACCTTTAGCATCATCAGAATGGACCAGGTAGGTGAATAAATATTGGTCTAAAAAGAAGTCATGCTCCAGTCACTTTCAGATAGCCAGCGGTAAAAAAAAAAAAAGGGATGATAGTTAGGGATGATTGAACAGCATCAATATAAAAAGCAAATAAAATATGTTTAACGACTTTTTCGCTGTATAGGAAAGTGGTAAACATGCTGTTGGTGATGTATTTTGTATCTCGTGATCTATTGATTTCTGTTGGTTTTGATCATTTATTCTCTGTTAAGGCTGTACATCAGTAAAATTTCCACTTTCTCTCTTCCCATATTATCCAATGGGATTTTCATTGCTGCTTTTTATAAGAATATCTCGAGTCCTAAATTTACTTAATGAAATGTAAGTTTTTTTTTTTTTTTTTTTTTTTTTTTTTTCCGTTATTGTTTACTAAGCTAAAAGGCGACATATACAAAGAGTAATATTCAAAAAACAAATTCGAAAAAGACTTCATTTTTGAATGAGATATCCTTATATAACGAAGCGACAAAAATCCCTTAGGATAACATGGGAAGGGAAAAAGGGAAATCTGACTGATGTACAGCCTTAATACTAAAATGTAGCGATGCAATTTTGTGTGATTTTCTTTTTCCTATATATATTTTTAAAAGTGTCGGATAAAAAAGTGCCAGTAGTTCTGAACATAACTTTCTTTTTTTAGACTTCTTCTCCTTACGCTTTAACACTTTGACTGCCATGGCTATCATATGTGATAGCCAGTGATGTTTCCGTTGGGACACTGGCTATCAGATAGGATAGCCATGGTGTTTCAACACTTCATTCCTTGGCTATAAAAACGATATCAGTTACATGAGAATGTCCTCACGTGTTCCAAAATGAATCAGATTGAAAAATATTTTATATATATATAATTTTATGTTGAAAAAAAAAATACAAATTCCACAAAAGAATTTTTGGCACCGTGGTAAACATTTGCAATTTTGGTTTGGCAGTCAAAGCGTTAAAAAATAATTGAGCTATTAAATATTATGGAAAAAATCAACTTTCTTGCACTTAGAAAGTAGCAGTTCGTTTTGTTTTTTAAATTGGTTCTAGTTAACAAATGCAATTTATTCTGCGAATATTCTCGAAGCAGTCCAAAACTCCCACTCTTATATCAAAAGATTATTTTATGCAAGTAACCTTTCAAGCTATCGTCCAATTGGAATATCATCGCCACGAAGTACTCTTACATTAATTACTCCGTGGTCATCGCTTCTTCTTGTAATCAGCTTTCTTCCATTCTAACTGTAAATCAACCTTTTTTCTTTTTTTTTTTTTTTTGGTAACACCACCATTGATGCAGGAGACAGGTGTTTAGTCCCTTTGCAACAATGTACTTTACAGATTGCTCTTGCTCAACTAAAGCATCTCCATTAAATAATTATCAACTAGCTAGAGTATTCCTTTTTTTTTACTTTCCGAACACTATAGTGAGGAAAGTATTGTAATCATGTCAAAAATCCGAATTCGAGATTTTGATGTTTCTATACGTTTCGAGGTCCAACGAGTCCGTTTTCACTATTTTTACGATGATGTATGTATGTGTGTGTGTGTGTGTATGTATGTGTGTATGTCTGTGAGTGAACACGCTAGCGTCTAAACGCTTTGTTCGAATAAGCTGAAAGTTGGTACGTATATTGTAAGTCGTCACCATAGTACGAACCCTATAGATTTTGGTGAATCTAGCACTTATAGTTTTTTTACAGGGACACAAAGAAAAATTCTTTATCATTATGGCCAAGGGACCAAAATCTTAAAAGTGCGATAGCATTTAAACGCCTTATTCAATTGAGCAAAAACTTTATACACATATTATAGGTCACAGATACTCAATCTGTATAGATTTTGGAGAATCTAGCACTTATAGTTTTTTTACAGGGATACAAAGAAAAATTCTTTGCCAAATTTTTAAAAGTGTGATAGCGTCTAAACGCCTTATTAATCTCAGCAAAGAATTTGTACACATGTTATAGGTCACATTTGAACCAACTGTATAGATTTTGGTGAATCTAGCACTTACAATATTTTTACAGGGACACAAAGAAAAATTCTTTATCTTTATGGCCTATGAGACCAGCGATAGCATCTAAACACCTTATTCAATTGAGCTGAAAATTTGTATGAATATTATAAATCACTGTTGCACTAACTATAAGCATTTTGGTGAATCTAGCATTTATAGATTTTTACAGGGACACAACGAAAAATTCTTTATCATTATGATATGAGGGCTCAAAGTTCAGTAGCGTTAAATAAAACCTCGTGTGATATATGGAGAAAAATACTCAAACACTCTGTTATGGTTTTCTCTTTTTTGTTTGTTTAGCAACTCCTCTTTCTTTATTTTATCTACAAAACTGTTAGTTACTCAATGTTCTTAAAGTCGAGTGGAGTCACTCCAGATTTTTTTTTTTTTCTTTTAATCTATTAAAATTTTCCGTTGTGTTTTCTGTCGTGAAAAGAACCTTATTTTTTCCCTCCCATTTATTCATTATTATTCTTTTATTTTACTTATTTTTCTTCTATACTAAATATATATATATATATTTTACTTATACAAAGTATAAGGATGTATATTAATCCCGATTTGTGAAATGAATTTTATATCTTGCATAGCTCAAAAATAAATAATTGTAGAATGTTGCAAATTTATATTCGTGTCTGTCATGATGTCTAGTTGTAATCCAGCGACTTTGGTCTTAATACGAGCTCCCGTTTCAGAGATATCTACGATTTTACACGATTTTTCGTGACGTCTGTATGTGTGTGCCTGTGTGTGTATTTCGCATAACTCAAAAACGATTGAACGTAGAACGTTGTAAATTGGTATATAGGTTTGTTATAACATCTAGTTCTGCCCCTCCCTTTTTTGATATTAATGCGACTTTCCATTTTGGAGATATTTACGAAAGTGAAAGTCATATTTATAGTGACCAAAATACAAAGGTTTTGGCCATATATATGTCATATTTATAGTGACCAAAATACAAAGGTTTTGGCCATATATATGACACTGACACACCATTATAGAGATTTTCAAAACAAGCTAATGATAGAACCCATAATTGCCAACCATCTCATTAATAACCGTACAGTTTTTAACGTCCCCTGAAAAAATGCCCCTTTTGTCACATCACTATATTTTTAGAGTTATTCTCTTCAAATGTTGTTACGATTAAATTAGACTAAAATTACTCTAAAAAATTATTGGTGTGAAAAAAAAGGCGGGTACTAAAAATTGTACCGTTCATAATGAGATGGTTGGCAAGTATGTAGAACCTGTAATGATATCGTTATGAAAGTTGACATTTTTGAGTATGAAAAGTAATTTTTCAAGACATAAGCAGGTTCTAGTCGACGAATGCACTTTATTTAATGAATATTCAGCCTATAATGATATTGTTATAAAAGTTGTCTACATTTTTGCGTGTAAAAAGTACATAAGCAGGTTCTAGTTGATGAATGTATTATATTTTATGACTATTCAGCTCGTAGACCGTAATGATATTGTTATGAGCGTTCTCTGCTTTTTTGTATGTAAAAAGTAATTTTTAAGGATATATGCAGGTTCTAGACGACCAATGCAATTCTTTTAATGAATATTCAGCCCGTTGATATCGCCCGTAATGAACTTGTCTTTTCGACATATTTACGTGTAGAAATTAATTCTTAAGAACATCAGGAGGTTCTTGTCGACGATTGCACTGGATTTAATGAATATTCAGTGCATATATAGAGCCCGTAATGGTATTGATATGAAAGTTTTAAACATTTTTGCATGTAGATAGTAATTCTTAAAGACATAAGTAGGTTCTAGTCGAAGAATGGATTATACTTATTGAATATTCAGCATTGTAGATCGAGCCCATAATGATATTGTTAAGATTTGTCGGCATTTTTGAGTGTAGAAAGTAATTCTTAAAGACATAAGCAAGTTCTAGTCGATGAACGGACTTTATTTAATGAAAATTTAGCCTGTAGATAGAGTCCGCAATGATATTGTTATGAAAGTTATCTACATTTTTTGCGTGTAGAAAGTAATTCTTAAAAACTTAAGCATGTTTTAGTCGATGAATACAATTTATTTAATGAATATTCAGGAAACAGTTGAATAAAACACTTTTTGTGCTATAAAAATCAATAATCAATGAATATTCTCGAAACAATCCAATGAAACAGTCATTCTTAATACAGAGTAGAAGTTTTGCTAATTTAGAAACAACCGAAAATTTCCAAGTCTGAATAAAATTTGAAATCACAGAGAATATTGTGACAGTGGTTTGTAGAATTTTCGAGGTAATGATTCATTAGTTTCTGCATTCAAGGTAATGATTTATTAGTTTCTGAGCTAGAAACTAATGAATCATTACAAAAAGTTCTAGAACTCGACTGCTATTGAAGTTAGTTTCCAAACTTTAGTAGTCCTTAACTGCCGTTTTTCGCCCCATTTGAATGTCTAATTTGACGCTGAGTTAACGCCTACCCTCGTGGAAATTAAAAAAAAAAAAAAAAAAAAAAAAAACTACCATCCGTTTCCCCTTTTACCTCAATACCGTATAGAAAGTAGCACATAAAAATATAGGCAAGTTTTAATCTACAGTCATCAATAATCACTCTTCTTTCTTTTTATAGTCTTGTTAGTCACTTATAGAATTTTCAAACAATCTCGTTCTGCGCTATAAATCAATGAAAGTTTCCGGAAAATTCCATTCTTGCTGAAATTAGAGCTTCAAAACGTTGGCAACCCTGAACTGCAATTTTTCGCTAAATTCGGTCGCTAAAACGCCAAAATTGATGCCAAACTGCCAAAATCGTTGCCATGACCAAAATCTGCGTTGGCTACGAACTTGGCGGCTTGGCGAGATTGGCGATCAAATTTGGCGGCAAATATTGTGCCGGAATTAGTAAGTATTTTCTCAATTTTAACAGAATTAACTATTTTGGTAAAATATATCGTTTCTCGTCACTAATTTTCGCCAAAGAGAACAAAAGTAGGCCATCTCTACTCGAATGATTGTTATTGAACTCAAGCTGTTCATTTGGCAATGAAAGGTTCTGTAATAAGCCGTGGAGCACTATTCCGGAAAAAACTACTATATTTGTTTCCGCGATATATATAGTCCAATTTTTGTGACTTTTGATGCTAAAATGGCGTTTTTTAGAACTGAAGACCTATTAGTCTCAATCTGGGATTTTTGAGTTGTCCATTTCGATAGTTGGGCAATTGTCGAAATCTAAAATTTATCGAAAATATAATTGAATAATTTGAAAGCGATGTTATAATTTGAAAAAAGAAAAAAAAAAAAAAATAGTCCTCCGTCCTAAACTAAATTCTGCTTTTGCCAGAATTTCATCAAAATCTTTTTATTATTATTATTATTATTATTGAAAGAAAAAGAAAAGAAAATTAATAATAATCAGTATCGTTACAAGCGATATCGAAAAAGTTTTTTTAAATAATTTTGAATTAGGAAATAAAAAGTGCGCGTGAAATAATATGAAACTAGCGAGCTTCGCCCGCTAGCGGGTCAGTATTTTCAAATGAATCACTATAATTAATGAATCACTAGCAGTAACTTTTAGTCCTAAGAAAAGAAATTAAAAAAAAATCATTTCTGATCGGGTAAAATGTCGTCCCGGGTCCCCACTGCCTTCGGCAGCGCAGTCTCGTGCGCGCTGCGCGTGCACAAGTTAAGGGATACACGCGCTGCGCGCGCGTATTCCTTCCCTGACCCTTCGTTCCCCCCCCCCCAAAAAAAAATCATTTCTGATCGGGTAAAAACTCACACCGGGTCCCCACCGCCTTCGGCAGCGCAGACCCATGCGCGCTGCGCGCACGTGTGAAGTTATACGTGCGCTGCGCGCAAATATTCCTTCTCAAATCAAATTTTTATTCTTAAGAAAAGAAAAGAAAAAAAATCATTTCTCATGGGGTACAAAGTCGTCCCGGGTCCCCACTGCCTTCGGCAGCGCGGTCCCGTGCGCGCTGCGCGCGCACAATTTAAAGAATACACGCGCTGCATGCCCGCATTCCTTCCCTGACACTTCGTGCCCCCTAAAAAAAATCATTTCTGATCGGGTAAAAAATCACACCGGGTCCCCACTGCCTTCGGCAGCGCAGACCCATGCGCGCTGCGCGCGCACGTGTGAAGGTATACGCACGCTGTGCGCACGTATTCCTTCTCAAATCAAATTTTTATTCTTAAGAAAAGAAAATTAAAAAAATTATTTCTCATCGGTTAAAAAGTCGGACCGGGTCCCCACTGCCTTCGGCAGCGCAGTCCCGTGCGCGCTTTTCTTCCCCACCCTTTCAGCCCCTTCTACTTAACCTACGTACACCAATTTTGAACGGTCTTACTCAATTAGCTGAGATGCAAAAGAACACCTAATCAGGACGCCTCAAAACGTGTAAATCTGCTGAAAACTTTCGATAATATAAAAGAACTTTAAAATATCTTTCGAATGATGTATTAAAAATAATTTAATCATGATTAGAAATTGAAATATTGAAATTTGAAAATATTACAGCGCCATCTGGCGGTAGAAATTTCTGTATTCCACTGTTCGATCCCAAATCAACAAAGCTTTTTAATGATATATTACTTATGAAATTATTTTAATTAGTAGTTGAGATACAAAAGAAAACTTATTCAGGAGACCTCAAAACGTGTAAATCTGGTGAAATCTTGAATTCCATTTTCGATAATGTAAAAGTACTTTAAAATGTGTATCGAATGGCGCATTAAAAAAAATTTAATCATGATTAGAAATAGAAATATTGTAATTTAAAAATATTACAGCGCCATCTGGCGGTAGAAATTTCTGTAATCTACTGTTGGATTCCAACTCAACAAAGCTTTCAAATGATGTATTACTTATGAAATTATTTTAATTAGTAGCTGATATACAAAAGAAAACCCATTCAGGAGACCTCAAAACGTGTAAATCAGGTGAAATCTCTAATTCCACTTTCGACACTTTAATTAGTAGCTGATATACAAAAGAAAACCCATTCAGGAGACCTCAAAACGTGTAAATAAGCTGAAATCTCAAATTCCACTATTGCGATGCAAAAGAAAACCTAATCAGGAGACCTCAAAACGTGTAAATCGGGTGAACTCTCGAATTCCCCTTTCGATAATGTAACCGTACTTTAAAATGTGTATCGTATGACATATTAAAAAAAAAAAAAAAAAAAAAAAAAATTAAACATAATTAGAATTTTAAATATTGAAATTTTAAATTATTACAGCTCCATGAGACCTCAAAACGTGTAAGTCAGGTGAAATTTCGAATTCCATTATCTACGGTAGTCGGTTAATGGAAGTAAATAGAAAAAGAAATATTTTTACCTTGAGTGTATTTGTGTCGTTTTGAAACTGGCATCCTCTTTCGACAGATAAAATGTCAGGCGTGTAAAGATAAAATTTTATTTGCAATTAAAATGTAAATCTTTTGTTTATTGACCAAAATCGATGAAATTTGAACTGCAAGTTTGTTTTGTGGTGTTAAGATTGTATACTAATTGAAATATTCGAATTTTGAAAAATTGAAGAAAATAGAAAATTGCAATTTTTAATCGCAGTACAAAAACACGTGACCTCATTAAACACCAGATGTTTTTTCTTTCCGTTCAAGATCGTCTGCCAAGTTAAAATGCTTATGATTTGTTGCCACCATTTTTTTTAGTTTAGTTAATTTAAAAAAATCTAATTGTCCGATCGATAAGCCGTTTAAACCATCGGATTGAGAAAAAAAAAAAACCTTTCCAATGGTATCTTGTTTGTAACAATACGACTGATATTTCTAATTTATTTTCCACTTTTTCCGTAAAAATGTCGCCTTTTAAGCATTTAATCATGAATTCTGGGTCATTTTTCGGTAGACATGGGTGGACATTTTAATTAATATCTCCGCTAATTAGTGTCGCATCGCTTAGCCAATTATCGCGATGTCGAGATGAAGAAATTCTGCGTCTGTCGACACCGGTTTCGAGGCGATGCGACCATTAGCGCCGGAGCTTTTGCGGTCACAAGGCATTTCTCACACACAGACAGAAAGACAGATGCGCACAGATTTTAATAATATAAGGAGATACCAACTACGATTAACTAACTCAATTTCTATTATAACAACAAAAATTAATTGTCTCATGCGATAGACGTAGCCGATTATAGCACATTGTAATAATATACTAGCGAGCTTCGCCCGCTAGCGGGTCAGTATTTTCAAATGAATCACTAAAATTAATGAATCACTAACAGTAACTTTACGTGTCAAGAAAAGAAATAAAAAAAAATAATAATAATAATTTCTGATTGGGTAAAAAGTCGGCCCGGGTCCCCACTGCCATCGGCAGAGCTGCCCCGTGCGCGCTGCGCGCGCGTATTCCTTCCCTGACCCTTCGTGCCCCCCCCCCCCTCAAAAAAAAAATTCTGATCGGGTAAAAACTCACACCGGGTCCCCACTGCCACAGACCCATGCGCGCGCACGTGTGAGAGTATACGTGCGATGCGCGCACATATTCCTTCTCAAATCAAATTTTTATTCTTAAGAAAAGAAAATTAAAAAAAATCATTTCTCATCGGGTAAAAAGTCGGACCGGGTCCTCACTGCCTACGGCAGCGCAGTCCCGTACGCGCTGCGCGCGCTCGAGTTAAGGAATACACGCACTGCGCGCGTATTCCTTCCCTGATCCTTCGTGCCTCCTAAAAAAAATCATTTCTGATCGGGTAAAAACTCACACCGTGTCCCCACTGCGTTCGGCAGTGCAGACCCATGCGCGCTGCCCGCGCACCTGTGAAGGTATACGCGCGCTACGCGCACATATTCCTTCTCAAATCAAATTTTTATTCTTAAGAAAAGAAATGAAAAAAAAAAAATCATTAAGAAGGAAGCGAAATAAGTATTGAGTTATATTACGATAAATACGATATATAATATACGTTTTTTTTTTTTTGTTTTTTTTTTTTTTTTTACTGATTGAATATGTATTACTTTTAAAAAAAAAAAACCTTAGAAAAAAAATCGTTTTTTTTTTTTTTTTTTTTAACTATTGTTACTGATTGAATATGTATAGGAAAATATAGAAGAAAGTCTTGTGGTGGCCACAACATACTAGTTTTTAGGACTGAGGGCCTATTAGTCTCAATCTGGGATTTTTGCGTTGTCGATTTCGATAGTTGGACATTTGTCGAAATCTGAAATTTATCGAAAATATAATTGAATAATTTGAAAGCGATGTTATAATTTGAAAGAAGAAAAAAAAAAAAAAAACTAATAGTCCTCCGTCCTAAACTAAATTCTGCTTTTCATCAAAATCTTTTTTATTATTATTATTATTGAAAGAAAAAGAAAAGAAAATTAATAATAATCAGTATCGTTACAAGTGATATCGAAAAAGTTTTTTTTTATAATTTTGAATTAGGAAATAAAAAGTGCGCGTGAAATAATATGAAATAAAAATAAGTAAAAGAATGAATTTAATGATTTAATGTTTTTTTTTTTTTTTTTAGGACTGAGGACTATTAGTCTCAATCTAGGATTTTCGCCGCGTTATTATTATTATTATTATTATTATTTTAATTTAATTTTTTCCAGTAGATTTTGAAAAAGGTTTGCGAAGTATTAATTTTTAAAACCATAAGGTAAAAAAAATCTAACATTAATAATTTAATAATAAACATACTGAAGAATTTATTCTAACGAGTCTATTCTATCATTTCTGTAAGATATCTGCATCTATTCAAATTAAATCTTTGTATGAGAATTGCACATGCATCTTAAAAATAGAGGACAAAAAATCAATCCAGAACAAATTTAGTGCCACTGTGAGGCACTTTCACAAATTCAACTTTCAGCAAACCGGCATCTTCGCTGTGAAGATGCTGGTTTGCTGAAAGTTGATTTTCTTGATTCACAAAGTGAAGTCAGTTCTTGACAATGCCAATAAAGCTGCATTACGTAAATTTACATGAATTTTCTTGCAGCAAACACATGGGTAAAACATACCCCATAACTTGGATATTTATTGGGTACAATAGTAAATATCCAGGAAAATAATTACTCTTTTTTTTATCTTACACGTTTAAATTTACTAGCCATACATCAATAGTTATTGTTTCAACTATTCTCTTTTTATTATGTTTTTAATGTGTTTCAAAATTGAATAAAATGCTTTGTGCATTTCGGTTAATTGTTTAAGGATAATTTTTTAATTTTCAAATTCTCTTGATTTTTTTCACAAATAATCGTTTAAATTCACAAGTGGAGTGTCATCTTTAAAAAAAAAAAAAAAAAAAAAAAAAAAAAACCTGGACTGAATTCAGAAAATTCTTCGTAATATTTATAACGAACTTTCTATTTACAAAATTTGCGAAATTTTTACAAGTTTGAAATCAAGGAAATTTGTGTCTTCTATAAACAGTATTTGTATTCATTACATACGTTCAGGCTAGTTAGCACTCATACATTTCTAGAAACATAACATCTATTTGTTAATCAAGCTAATCAAACTGCGTGCATTTTTGATTCTCGACAACAGCCAAAACCTATGTTATTCTATAGGGAAATTTGTTTTTATAGAATTTCTCACTACCTAATGTATTTTTTTAGATTACCTTTTCACATTCAGAACGTTCACACACAACTGTTAAATTCGTACTCGTTTTATAGTTGATTGTTTTTAATTTTTAATATTTTATTTTTAAAACGATTTTTAGGTTTAAAGGAGATTTTTTGGATTTGGACTTTGGCTTAATATGAAACTCCTGGTTTATAACGGTAGCATACCTTTGTTGAATGTTGGATATTTCATTCGTACTGGGTGTCCGTGAGGTTCTTCTCTCAAAGCTAGAAGACAGAAGGTTTCGGGTTCGATCCCAGGTCATGCTCGTTAGTTTTGAACATTATTCAAAACTGCTCTTTTATAGTTCGTTTTGGTTAGAAAAAAAATGTGTGTCGAAATAAGTTTATTTATAAACATAGGTGCCAACTTGTGCGGTTTTTTAACACCATTATTATTATTTTATTTTATTTTATTCCAAAATGTTTCATCATGTTTAATCACAGAAAATTTTTAAAAAACTTATTAAAAAAATTTCCGATAGCAAAAAACGTAAAAGTTGGCAACTATGTATAAAGAATCGCTAGTTATAAACAGTTAATATTAAATAATAACGTAAAAATAATTTAATTAATTCAATGGTTTATGGATGCATTTAGTTATCATTTAATGCGATATAATTATCTGTATTTTTTTTTTTTTTAAGAGGGAAAAATTGTCAGTATTTCATTCCTTATAATTAAATAAAACTCTGTTTATTTAAAATATATATATATATAATAATGATTCTACATATTTTATTTATATTAATCAAGTAATCGTTTTAAATATTACTAGGCCATAATGAAATTAGAAATTTCATCCGCTTCTTTTTAGAATTCGTTAATACTTGATTGTACATGCATTAACCTAAGTGTGAAAAAATAAATTAATATATCTACTTGCATAATAGATACTGATTAGCTACATACAAAATGCTTGTCTCAACCCCTGTTAATGATTTAAAAATCTTCCTAATAAGCCTTTAGAACGTCTCTTACGTCAAATAAAGTTCAAAATTGCCGACGTTTTATAATTTCTTTTCCGAATGAAGAGGGGAAAAATACGTCTTTTACCAATTAATTATTTATTCATAGAGAGAGGAGGGGGATAAATAAATATTTAATAGTTTTTAGGTTTTATTTTTTAGTTTGTTAAAATATTCTCGACTGGAAAATACAAAAACTTATATACTACCTAACTGAAACTTATAATTATACTTAGACAAAACTTAATATAAAACTTATACATATAAAACTTAACTATACACCAGAGATAAAGATATTTATTCCAGATTTCAAGTGCAGATCTTCTATAATTACTCGATTTGTGAAATTAATCGACTTGCGTTTTTTATAATTTTAAGTTTCTGAACGCGCTTTGATCATTTCATAAATTATGTGATACTGTCCGTCTGTCTGTATGTGTGACAAATTTTTTATGGCAACTGTAAATCAAAAACTAATGCATAGGCTTTCATAAAATTCATATTTAGTTTCACCTTGACATAAATTGTGTATCAACTTTTGGTGCATATCACCCTACAAGTGGCGCTGCTGAGCGGAAATTTCCTCGACTTACGGAAAGACTATCTCTCGGTTTCTGTAGAATAAATGCATAAACGACAAGAAGCACTAAAGAATTATCAGATTTATTCCCAAATATGTATCAATTCATTTTCATCCAAATTGTGCATTTATTTTATTAAAATAAGGACTGCGCAGTATGGGTTACTCAGCATTTAAATTAGAAACAATACAAAAAACCTTTCGCGTGGCCATATCATTGAATTTTTGTAATATTATAAGGGAAAAAAAATGTGGGAAATTGTTACAGGGAACATGGTGTAATGCTTCCATTATGGATTTGAATTAAAGCGCCCAAGGTCTGCCATTGAAACACACAGGATCACCTCCGCCACAGAAAAACAAGGCCTTTCGAAAGAGTAGGGACAAAATCATGTTTTAAAAAAAGATTCTACCAACATGGACCACTACTTGTCTAATTGCTACCGAAAGGCGCAGCAATTAACGCAGCCTGGTATCAAGCGATTCTGACCAATTTGCATGAAGCAATCAAATCAAAAAGGCCTGGAAAACTGTCTTGTGGCATTATTCTTCTACACGATAATGCCCATCCCCATACAACAAATGCCGCCAAAGATTAGCTAGTGAAATTTCAGTGGGAGGTCCTAAACCTTTCGCTACAGTCCTGATCTGTCTCCCTGCTATTTTCATATGTTTTGAGGGCTCAAAAAACATTCACTTAGAAGAAAATTTCAGTCAGATGATGAGTTACAAAATGAGATTTTTAATCGGTGCTTGCAGTGATTGAAGACTTTCTATGAGAGAGGAATTTCCTTCCTAGTTTCACAGAGGGATAAAAGTTTGAACCATCAGGGTTAATATCTTTGAATAAAAAGTACGTTTGTTGTCACAAATGCCCATGGCTCATTATTTATTGAATGTATCTTATTGAATAAAGTACATGAAATAAATTAAAATTTCCATGTTACGGATATAGTTATAGTTACAACTCAAGAAAGGGAAAATCGAGCATCCCTTATGAATCGTGAAATACTTCCCTATACTTACTTGTAAAGGTAGAAATAACGATTGTGAACGAAACTTCTGAAATCTGCAGGGGATATGTTTCTTATTAGAATAATAATCATGAATTTATTTAATGGTAAGTCATTTTTAAAGTTACTAATGTAAACAATTTTTTTTTTTTTTTTTTTTTTTTTTTTAATGTGGTGAATCATTTTATCAATTGATGTTTCGGTTTGTAATTTAATATTTATTTGATATTACAGTCGGCGTACAAATATTAATTCCTAGATTTGAATAACTAAGCACGTTTAAAACTGCGAGCTCTGCTATAGTGATATGTATGATTACTCATGCAATAATAAGTTTGCTGACTCAATTGAAAATTTAAGTAAAGTAAGTGATACAAACTTACCTCGTCATGAGTTAATCTTATGAAATTGAATGAGCTTTTTAATGCAGCATTTATTTTACTGCGAAATAAATAAAATGTAACATATACATCTAATTCTATACATTACAAAGCAAGTACAGAACGTGAAGTAATATAAAATTCAGAAGAAAACTTGAAGATAAATTTAGTCATAATTATGGAAGACTGTGATTTCTCAATTTTTGAGTGTTTCTTTTATGAATTTTAAGCAGGGTTGGTAAGTTTTTTCCAAGTGGAAGAAATGGAAAAAACTGTATGTCTTTAAAAATTTGTTATGAATATAAGTTCTGACTTTGTACGACACAATGGACATAGTTTTCTAGTTAACAACCTTGATTAAATTTAATTTTATCAAAAAAAAAAATTTAATTATTAATTATGCTAAATTAATAATTACATGAGATTTTTAGCCACGGTCAGATCACGCACGAAAATACTGAAAAATTGTTAAAGAAATAAATTTCAATTTAACCAGTATAAATTTTTATTGTTTAAATAAAGCCATTTCTTTAACTGGTAGGAAAGAGCTTTTGACTAATATGCAGGTAATTAAGGAGAAAAGTACACAATAATTATTGTATCAAAAAATGTCATCAAAGTCCTTATTTCCTTTGTTGCAGTGCAACATAATCTAACAAAAAAAATTTTTCAAAAGATAATGTATAGCGGAGTTTAGTATTTTAGAGGTGCCAATTATTACGATTTGTCTGTAATTATTACGGATTTACAGCAATAATTACGGCATTACGGACAACATATAAAAATTACGGATTATATGCGATTCTAGAACCTATAAAGAAGTAAAATTGTTTCACTTCTCATTCATCTAATTATACATCTCATTCATCTATTACATACTGTATCACCAAACAAAAACTATGCAAGATGCATAAAGAAAAGAACAATTTTTAGTATTTAATGCCATAAAAACAGTTGTCTGAAAGGAAAAAAAAAAATGACCATTAAAAAAATAATAATAGTAAACAAAATAAATTTTTGCAACACCCCCCCCCCCCCCCCCCAAAAAAAAAAAAAAAAAAAAAAAAAAAAAAAAAAAAGTTTTTTCTAAAAAATATTTTTGCTAAAAAAAAATAAATAAATAAAAAAATCTTACATTTTGTAAGAAGGTAAAGAAATACATATTTATTTACTTTTGTTCAGAAAATTTTATAATATTTTAATTAATATATTATATATTTGATTACAAAACTGTGCAATTCGTTATTATATGTGAGTTTGTGCGTAAAAAATATTCCGTGAGGCAGTTCACGTTTCATAAATGTGTAACTCTGATTACTGATAGGTGTTATTGAAACTTGGCACCTCTAGTATTTTGACGTATTCATATGGTTCATTGTTTTACCAGCTTAAAGTTTTGTACAAAAGATTGTATTCTAAAAATAAATAAATAAAAATAGTGAACAAATATATTGGTTAAAGATTACATTAACTATTATCACTTTACTATTTGAACATATGATTCTGTTTACTTGTTTACATTCTTTGTAAACATAATTCAGTTTAGTACGACAGTACTTATTTTAATGTATTTTTCAATTTGAAGGCTTGCAGTAACAGTGTTTTATTCCTCAGCATCAGTTAATGTAATCATTTCTTAAAATGTCTTTGGTATAGTTGAGTCATTCCATGTCAAATCAACACAAAAAAACAGCATTTTGAACCTGACCCCTTCAAATTTTTATGATATTGGGCTCATTTATTTGTCCTATTAAGAAACGAATGAATACCAATTAATTAGTCCCTATCTCTTTTAGTTTTTGATATACAGGGCTGCGGAAATGTGTAAAAAATGCAAATTTCCGAAATTATTCTACTGCAAATGTACCCATATTTTCTTTCCCAATAAACTTGGAGATAAAAGATTGGTATCATTAGAAAGCTTATAATACAGGCTTTCAAATGATATATCACATGTATATATTTTTAAACATTTTTATGTTAAAGTCGAACATTTTGACCTTTGACCTTCAATATCTGAAAAAGTACTTATTTAATTTTCTTTTAAAAATTATATGTTATGTTTATTTTTATTATCTATAATTATTGTAAATTTCAACATGGGACGGCCGTGGGATGCTGAGTTATAAATTAAAATGCAACCTTCCATCAGTATTTTCATAATATCATAACGTAAGGTTTACGCACATTTTCTTCCCTAATTAACTTAGAGATATAAAATTGGTATCATAAGAAATCTTATAATACAGGCTTTCAAATGATATATCACACGTATACATTTTTTAAATTTTTCATTTTAAGGTCAATCATTTTGTACTTTGACCTTCAATATCTCAAAAAGTATATATTTAATTTTCTTTTAAAAAAATTATGTTATTCTTACGTTTATTATCTGTAGTTTTCAACATGATACGGCCATGGGATACTGAGACGTTTTACAAAAAAAAGGGCCATCCCATGTTGAAACTAGAGTAATTATAGACAATAAACGTAATAATAACATGTAATTTTTAAATGAAAATTAAATGTATACTTTTTGAGATTGAAGTTTAAAGGTCAAAATGTTTCACCTTAAAATGAAAAATTTAAAAATATATACATGTGATATATCATTTAAAAGTCTGTATTATAAGCTTTCTAATGATAACTTATTATAAGCTTATTAATTATTATAAGCTTTCTAATGATCTAAGTGCAACTAAAGGTTTTTGCAGTTGACACCACCATGTGATACCTTATTTGAAAGGTCTTAGAAATTCAAGGCGATTGGTGATGTTGGTATACAACATACTGCGGTTCCTGGTGGAGGAAAGTGGATTTTGTAACGCGTGCGTAGCATGCCTGCTATATGGTGCTGTAGCCACAGGCAGCGGAAACACGAGTCAGAGGTTCGTTCGGTTCAAGGTTAATTTTTGAGAATTTTTTCTTGTTATTGCGGCCCGCATATACGCTGCCACAGGCACCGGGGTCACAAGCCCGAGTTCCGTTCGATTTAAGGTAATATTTTTGCTACAGATGATTTTTTTTTTTTTCCCGCGATGCTTTCATTTTAAAATAGAAATTTAAACAAAATAGAGTTAAATATACAAAATCATACAAATTTAAGGTTATCATCATGGGCCTGGGCAACGCCTGTCGGGTTCGTTCGGTTCCAAGTTAATTTTTGGGAATTTTTTCATGTTTTTAGCCGTCCGTGTATGCGCTGCCGCAGGCACCGGGGTCACAAGGCCGAGTTTCGTTCGGTTCGAGGTATTTTTTTATTATAGCTGATTATCTTTTTCGCGATGCTTTTATTTAAAAATAGAAATTCAAACAAAATCGAGTTAAAGATTTAAAATCATACAAATTTAAGGTTCATTCAAGGTTATTATCATGGGCCGGATCAGCTAACATGTAGTCATAGTATTAAACGAAATAGAAAATAAAATATAGCGACTGTTTATTTGGAGTCAGTTTGACGTCACATTGACAGTACTTTGTAGAAAGTGATGTCATGTATAGTATTTCTACTTATAAACTTTTCCGAATTAGTTTTTTTTTTTTTTTTTTTTAAGTGAAATGTCGTAAATTATATTAGATTTTTTAACTTGAAATACATTTAAATAATGATGCGACGATTTTTGAAACATTACGGTCAATAAAGTGACCGTCGAATTCAACGGGTTCCACCTAGTATTTTATTTAAAAATAAAAAAAAAAAAGTTTGCGCGTTATTTTTTTTTTTAATAATTTTTAAAGTTAAAATGTTGTTTTTACTTGATATTTTTTTAATCAATTATCTGATTGAAGTAAAAACAATGCAGCGTTAGCTAGATTTTGTCCTTATTAAAAAGTATTTTTTTTTTTTTTTTTTTCCTTTATAAAATCTAATAATCCGGACAGATACAATGACAAACTTTCAGCTTTATATATTTTAAATGAAAACAAAAATGTTTGCATGTTTATTCAAAGTTTAATGCAGTAAATGGCGGCAACACAAAATCGCTGTATGAAAGAAATAGTAAAAAAATAATTTTTTTTTTTTTTTTTTTTTTTCCTCTTAATATATCGCCACATTGAGCTTAGCATTCTACCTCTGTAAAAGATTCGGCTCCCTGTGGTGCAAATGTGTTTGACTTATTGCCAGTTATATAAAGTGAAATTCATATGGGGGGGGGGGGCTGGGGAAATCTCGTCTGACGTTTACAATCGATGCATCCATCATTCTTACTGCGAATGCGATAATGAGTTGAAATGGAAATGAAGCTTCGGATATTTCCATAATGGGCTTTACTCCACCCTAATCTCCTTTTGTCAGCTCGTTTTTAGGTTTCATTCTTTTCCTTTACTGTTAGTAGCAGTTGAAATCAAACTGCGTGCGGTTTAAATATATATATTATACAGGTGTTATTTGCATAGGCATCATTTAGCTTTGATATTGTTTCAACGTGTTTGCTCTTACATTATGTATTTTTGTTTGCAAATGGTGTTTTGCTAATTGTTGGTCATTTATATCTTAATATTCGTTAGACTGCTATTTTCTGGGCGTAATGAGACTTTAATTTGCTGGTGTAGATGTTATTGGAAAATTCAAATAATATTTTTAAAATTATGATGAGCACATTTTACAAAATTTCGTAAACAATTCCCTTTTTTTTTTTTTTTTTTTTTTTTTTTTTCCCTCCTCAGGGCGGGTGGTGGCGTTTTTGAATAAGTTTAGAGAAAACTATTTTTTTATACGAAAAACCTAAAAATCATTTTCACTATTAGACTCTGTAATGTAAAGAATTTTTAAATTTCCCATTGAACAGAAGGGGAACTTTAACATTTTTAGAGACATTTTGAAAACTAGTTCTCCATACAAATTTACCAGAACAAATTATTTGTTAAAACTGTTATTTATCGTTGCAGATATTTTCATGATTGCAGATAATTTGAATCTCAAGAACAGTATAACTCTAAATATCCAATAAAAGTCACTTGCCGTCTAGAAAGTAGACCATCTCTTAATAAATGACCCCCTCCCCTCTTTTTTTTATGAATAAAAATCAGCTTTCTTTCAAATTATAAGATACTTGGTTCAATCATTCGTTTTAAAAGTACTGATGAGTTCTTTTTACAAAAATTTTATTCTGATTGACTTTTATCATTTCTGTATATATTTAACTCTACGGTGATTTGTTGAAAATAATCCTTATTGTAATGGTTAGATATTTTCCATGATTCATGAGTAGACTTATTCAAATTAGCGAAACTAGAAACCGACCCCCTATGAAATTGGGCTCATTTATTTCTTCTACAGAGAAATGAATGTATATCAATTAATAAGTCCCTATCTCTCTTATTTTTTTATATACAGGGCTGCAAAAATGGGTAAAAAGTGCAAATTTTCAATTCTTGCATTACAAATGTACCCATATTTTGTTACCTAATTGACTTAGAGGCATAAATTTGGTATCATTAGAAAATTTTTAATACAAGCTTTCAAAGGTTATATCACATACACATATTTAATTTTTCATTTTAAGGCCAAACATTTTGACCTTTGACCTTCAATATTTCAAAAAGTGTTTTTTTTTTCCCCTTTTAAAAATTATATGTTGTTCGTACATTTATTTCTATAATTACTGGAACTTTTAGCTTGGGATTGCCATGGGATGTTGAGTTATAAATTAAAATGTAACCCCATATCAGTATTTTCACACTAAAATTGTAGAACATTTTAGAATTCCATTTGAATATGCTAAATAAGCATGTATAGAAATTCTATAAAAAGAAAAAAATAGTTAATTACAATGATTTTTTAATTAATAATTATGATATTTAGATAAAAAAGAAAAATTAAGAATGTTAATCTGCTGGTTGAGCTAGAGGTCTGCACGGGCCAAAATTTTGAGGCCCGGTCCCGACCCGGGCATAAAACGATAAAGTCAGGCCCGAATTGGCTCGGCCCGATTAAAAAAATAGTAAAATAACATTTAAAAAAAAAAAATTTTTTAAATGCCTTTCTATGAAAAAGATTTTTAGTATGTGTTTTGCAGAGGTTTTATATAGTCAAGCAATAGAATGTTCTTTAACAAAACAGCTGAACTTTTACAAGATAATTATATATAAACAGAAATTCATTATTGCAGAAAAGGCACAAAGACAGACAGAAAGTCAAATCGAAAATATTAGCATTCATCAAACAATGTAGGAAGGTATTTAAAATAGTTAATACTATTGAAAATGCTCCTTTTGACCATTTCCTCTTATATACCGTAATGCATCCGCATCTTTCATGTGATCCGGTAAACAAAACTTTAATGATAATCCAACCATATTCAATCAATAGAAAAGTTGCTTTTGTCCATGCTGAAAATGATGCTACTTATATCCAGTGCATGGAGAAAAGAAAAAGGATCCTTAGAGAAAATGTTACAGCGGAAGGATTCTTCATGCCACCTAAACGCTACAGACCATAGGAAACAAAGCCTTATATATAAAAACGTATCTAATTTCTTTTGTTTGTACATGTGCGAAAACTGGTAGTAACACGCATACTATTTTGAATAGGAAACCATCTAATAATACTTTAAACAAAATATATTAATTTCGAGACATGCTAAAAATATTAGCGGAAAATCATATCACGAACAGACAGACTGATAGACAATTAAAGTTACAGACAATTTTTAACAAAATAAAATTTTATGTGACATACCAGTTTGTAAAATTGGGTAAAATAAATGACTGAAGAAATATTTTATCATTTTCCTTTTAAGTTACGGCCCGAAAAAAAATTTCATTCAGGCTCGGGGCCCGACAGCAAATGAAAAATTTCGGCCCGTACAGACCTCTAGGTTGAGCATTCCTTTTAAGTATGCTAAGTGCAATAACTCAAGGCTTAAACAGTATAGATCAGTTACTACTGGTGTGTGTATGCGGAGGGGGGATTTTGTAAATTTTTAGCAAATTTTGTTTTGCTGCAGACAGATACAGAAAATTCTGCTACTGGATGTCTTTCATGCATCACATAATTTGTGTTTCAGTCTGCGATATGCTGCAATATAGTTAAATAAAACTTTCTTTAAGAAATAAAATTAACTTTTTTTTCTCTGTCCGATACAAAATTGGGCTCGACTCTGCAGTAATAAGTACAATGTCTGACAGACTTCCTGTAGCATTTCTTGATAATACTGAGTTTTGATTATAGAAGTATTGTGTTGAAAAATATATAGGTTGTGTCATCTTTTATTTTGACTTATTTTGTTTAAAAAAAGAAAAGAAAGAAAGAAAAAGAAACTTGCATTCATTTAGAAACTGATTAATTATACTATGATTTACTTCTGTTTCAGTTTTCAAAGAATATATAAAGTACACATGGTACAAATAGGGCCATTAAAGCCACAAAATTTCAGAACGGCTAATTTACGCTATATTTCTTTAAAATGTGGTAGTTCTAATCAATAAATATTTCCTACAGAGAGAAAAAAAAAAAAATTACTTTTGACCCTTTTTTAGTCATCTTTTATCATCAAAGCTGTGAGTTTTCTATTTTCATTAAAATCAAATGGATGGTCGTTTTTCTTTAGGATAAAAGAGGATTATTATTATTTTATCTTTTTTTTTTTTTTTTTTTCCTCACTGATATGCTATGCTTATCTTGGCACCTTGCCGAAGCATGGTTTAAGACTTTTAGGCGACTATTCGAATTGATCGAATGTAACACTTTATAACTTGTTATTGAACTTTTATCACTTAAAATGGCTATGTTGTTTAAAAAAAAAAAAAAAAAAAAAAAATGTACCTATAGCATTAAAATTGTAAAAAAAAAAAAAAAGCTTATATTAACTTAAAAAGTGTTTGTGGACTTTTCTGGTCAATTTTATATAAATAAAACTATTTCCTAGTGACTAATAACGACTGAAAATAATTTTCAAACTGTGTGCAGCAGTTTTATCTGTATTTATTTATTTATTATTATTCCTTTTCTCTTGTAATATTTTTTGGGGAAAGTTTTTCCTTTGAAATGTAAACCAATTCGGCTGATTTTTTTTTTTTTTTTTTTTTTTTTTTTTTAGGACGGAAGACTGATAGTTTCAATCAGGAATTTTTCTATACCAGTTTTGTGTAACGCCAAAATAAATTAGAAATATCATTCTTATCGTTACAAATTCGGTACCAAATGAAAGGGACAATTTTTCTGAATCCAGAGGTGCAAACAATTTTTCGACACGACAGTTAGATTTTCTGGAATTAACTAAAGTATGAAATTTAGATGGAAACACTTCATTTTAATTCTTTTCAGTCATTTTAAAAAGTACGTGGCTCAGTTTTACGGTCAAAAAATAAAATAAAAAATAATCTGGTGTGTCACTCACACGACTTTCTCTTACCCTGAAATTTAATACTATAAATACAGGTTGGAGATTAAGAGGTAAGATAGCGAGTACTGTGATGTAAACCTATGTTAAACAATTCAAATTAGGCTTCGGAAGAGTTTTATATGATAATTAGTTCTGTGTGAGGGAGGTTACTGCCCCCCTCAACACCCCGTTTCATTAATGCACCCACATTTATATAGAATTTATTTCGGTTATTAAAAAATAATTTATTAAAATTATTATTTAAACAAATTCTCTTTTATGATAATGCACACGATTTCCATATTAAAGAAGTAGTATAACACTAAATATATATATATATATATATAAAAGTTGAATTTATTCTCAATATTATTTTTTTTTTTTTTTTCTTTTAATGAAAAAAAAATCGATAACTTTATTTTAAATTATCTCAGATCGATGGTTCAACAATTCGTTTTAAAGGTATTGGCGAGCTCTTTTGAAAGATACCCATCATGAAAATTTACTCCCATCGACGGGGACTTCCCCTCCAGGGGGGGATGCGAGTCTCCTACATACACAAAAAAATTTTCCCAGCTGACTATCTCTATTACAAAAAATATATATTCGTTTCATTTGGTTTAGTGCAGTCTATAGATGTTAAACTCTACTTACCTGCAATTTCCCCCATAGACGTAATGTATTTGAATACTTTTGAGTGCCCCTGTACACGAACCATTTGCTTCATCTCAACAAAAAGCTTACTGTAGCATTCCTATATGATACACATTTAGAATAGCGAGTTCGGAATTTCTGCTACTATTTGTTCTTGAGATATGCTGATAACAGACACACAAATGTTAAAAACATGATTTTCGTATTCAGGGGACCTCAGAACATGTAAATATAACAAAAACTCACGTTCGAAAATTTGACCCTAAAACAATACTTTCTCGACCCTATGGGTAAAAGAAAGTAATGAATTAAAAATTTTTTTTTTTTTTTTAGAAAACATTGACACAAATTGAAATGTTGATAATATCGTAGGATTTATACTAGGGGAAAAAAATATACATATTCTAAAGCAACTGACTGATAATAAAGAAATCCTAACAAATCAATAAAACTGGTTAAGTTGTTTACAAAAGTTGCCCCTAAGTTGCATCCTCAACATAACATAACTCTTTAGGCTAGTTTGCCCTCATATTTGGCAATTCGAGATTAGAACAAAAACAATAAGCTGATATTGTTGTTAAGTAACTTTTATTGAACAAATCTCCTTTCACCCCCCAAATAATAAGTAATTGTCAAGTGGTTGGTAGAAACGAGGTATCAAAGTTGAGCCATAAGGAGCCTTGATCATAAAGATCGTCAAAGCTCTATGCTCTCTTTGGCATCATTGAAGGTTTCATATAAAAACTTATATGTCTATTTAATATTTATAAATTGAACTGTTTTAGTTTTTTTTTTTTTTTTTTTTTTACTTTCCGAACACTACAGTGAGGAAAGTATTGTAATCATGTCAAAAATCTGAATTTGAGATTTTGATGTTTCTATACGTTTCGAAGTCCCCTGAGTTCGTTTTCACGATTTTTACGATGATGTATGTGTGTGTGTGTGTATGTCTGAGTGAACACGTTCGAATAAGCTGAAAGTTAGTACGTATATTATAAGTCACCATAGTACGAACCCTATAGATTTTGGTGAATCTAGCACTTATAGTTTTTTTTTACAGGGACACCAGGAAAAATTCTTCATCATTATGGCCTATCGGGCCAAATTTTTAAAAGTGTGATAGCGTCTAAACACCTTATTAATCTGAGCAAAAAACTTTTACACATGTATAGGTCACAATTGCACCAACTGTATAGATTTTGGTGAATTTAGCACTTACAGTTTTTTTACAGGGACACAAAGAAAAATCCTTTATCATTATGGCCTACGGGACCAAATTTTAAAAATTACGATGGCATCTAAACGCCTTTTTCAATTGAATGAAAATTTATATGAATATTATAAATCACTGTTGCACTAAATGTAAGTATTTTTGGTGAATCTAGCATTTATAGGTTTTTACAGGGACACAAAGAAAAATTCTTTATCTTTATGATCTATGGGCTCAAAGTTCAGTAGCGTTAAATATAAAACATCGTGTAATATATGGAGAAAAATACTCAAACACTCTATTGTGGCTTTCTCTCTTTTGTTTGTTTAACAACTCCTCTTTCTTTACTTTGTCTACAAAACTGTTAATTACTCAATGTTCGGAAAGTCGAGTGGAGTCACTCCAGATTTTTTTTTTTCATTAAAATGTATAATCAAGAATTCTTTATGGTTTTTGATAGATTTTTTTACAGATTTGAAATCTTTAAATTGTGTTCTCTCAGTTTGCTTTTTTTTTTTTTTTTTTTTTTTTCTCATTTATTTATTTTTTTTTATTTATTTATTTTTTGTTTGTTTAATAGAGTTTATTTAAAAGAATTGCGGATGGATTTTTCAATATCTTTAAAACCAAAAATACTAAAAATAAAAAATAAGAAAAATCAGATTTGTTTGGGAATTTTAAGATAAATCATGCACTTTTTATTTCTTCTCAAAAACTAATAGATAAATTTTAAATTCCACCCCTAATTCTTTTAAGTAGGTTCTGTTAAACACCTATATATATATATAGTTAAATATCTGTAGAAGTTTTAGCATTTTGAAGATCATAAATTCATGAAGAAATCCAAACTAAGAAAACTCAGATTCCAAATGTATATTAAAAAAAAAAAATGTATCTATCAAAAACCATAAGAATTTTTGCCTGATTATTTATTTTATTGAGCAAACCTTAATATAGTTCAATTTATAAATATTAAATGGAAATATAAGCTTTTGTATGTGAAACCTTCAGCTGTTCCAAGTCAAAGGTGCCAAGTCCCCTTAACCCGTGGTTTCGAGGTTTTTTTTTTTTTTTTTTTTTTTTTTTTAACGAATATAAGATAATAATATTCACCATTCCATTGAACAGTTTTCTAAGTCCATAAAGGGTTGTAGGTCAAATTTATGTTAAGGAATTTAGTTCACGGTTGTCAGTAGCAGATTTAGCAAGAATGTCAGTGAAAGGAATGATCACCGGTGATCTGTGGCTACTTATTGCAGTTCTGTTGATTGATGGTGCTATAGGTATTAGAATGGTATTTCATATTTAAAGATTATAAATAAAAGATGTTGCTTGTGTCGACATGTGCTGAATTTAACATTTTTCTCTATTCTTTTTCCTTATCTTTTTATTTTCCATTATAATACACAAAATCATCAACAGTAAAATTCTTTCAGAAAAACGTTTTTTTAGATCTTGAACCATATTTTAAGATTTTATTTCTCAGTGATGGAAATAAATGGATATTTTTCGTTGTTGCAGTTATTTAATTGTACAATATAACTTAGCTCCATCATTTATTATGACTAAGATTGGCAGATTTTTGACACGTGACAGTTTTTGACTAACCATGGTTTAATTCTTTGTATCCCACTGGGACTTTTAAATCCCATAAAAAAAATTCCTCAATATAGCCTAAATTTACTACAGGATTTCATTTACATTTACTACAGGATTTCATTGAGATGTTTCTCATTCATAAAGAAATACAATAAAAAAGTTTCAAACTATTTTTCTAAAAATAAGGAAATTTGGGATAGAAAGAGTTAAGTGAAGTAATTGTTTCCAATATTTTTTATTTTATTTTTTAATGTTTGTAATTCGTATTTTAATTAATTTTAACATGGATTTCTTTCAAAATTTTGATAATTCTATTTATTGAAAAGTTACGATTTTAAATGGCATTATTGGTTATATTAAATACAAATAAACACCTCTTAGTAGTTTTGTTAACTGTTCATTCGTACTAAGCCACCACTCATATTTTCAAAAATTATTTATGCTTTTTTTTACTTTTATAATATATTTATGACTAAATATAAGATTTATTGTTTTACGGATTAAAAAATTTGGGATTGAAAGGGTTAAACTGTCATACCAAAACACTATTTCAAAAACCTTCTGTCAAAAACTTCTATTATTAAACTTGTTATATTATAAACATTGTTGATGTTTTACACATTAGGCTACATGTGTTGTTTAATATATCAATAAGTGCGAATTATTAATTTTCTTATTTTTAAGAAATATGGTAATTTATCTGCTATATACAGGGTGTTTCAGAACTCCTGTAAAAAATTTAAGGGGATATGTACCCTACTTACTATCAATATTGTTGCAACGGATTAAGACTTTTCTCTGCATCAAATGATCTGTTGCGGTGAAAGTAGTTTTACAGGCAAAGTGGAAATCGGCAGTTCATTCACTTTGTCTGAGGTCGGCCTTGACAACAAACGTAGCGGCTAGGCGATGAATCTGGCGACTTGGCGACCAAAATTGGCAAAAAATAATTGTTTAGGGCTCCCGAAGTCTCGAAGCTCTCCGACGCAGGAGAGTTTAGATCTCGGATTTCCTATAGGATTCTCGATGGAATTATCGCCAGAGGGTGTAAATAGGAATGAGTTGAGTTCTGCGACAAAGTGTGTAGTCACTGCGATTCAGAGTTGTTCAGAGACCTATTCTGAGCTATTGCACTTTGGAGATTGTGTTCCAAGCGACTGAACTTTGTTCATGAACTAGCGAAGACTTCTGCTTTGGAGTATTTGTTGTTATTTACTTTACAGCTGTGGAACAGATGATTGTTTTCTTGGAATATTCCAGAATTCGGGCCAAGTGACAGCTTCATTGGACTACTGCTGGAATATTCGATGAAATAACGATACTACTGTACTGTTTCGAAAATATTCGTTGTAATCACAGTTGTTTTGTACTGATTCGAGAAGTTACGTTGAATAAAGAGCATTCATCAACTAGAACCTGCCTGCTTCTTTACGAACTACTTTCTCACTCAAGAAAGTCGACAGCTTTTTCGTTACGATATGGAACATATTATCTGAACGAGCGATTTTTGTTATGTTAAGCATGATCGCAACGCAAGTAGTATATTGCTAGATGGGCACTTCAGATTGAATGCAGTGGTGACTGCCTGAAAACAAAACTAGCGAAAGTTACTGTTAATTTGCGGTGTTGGAATCCCCCTCCCCCCCGCACTTTAAAATGTAGAAACGGTAAAATGTAAAATCAAGAAGAGCGTAGAAAAGGTCCAATCACAAGTGTGTGTGTGGGGGGGGGGGGGGGGCAGGCACAGTGGATCGAACAATGTTAAAATACGAACATAGGTCCAAAAATCAATCTCTAAATAACTGATATTTTGCAGTGAAATAATTTAAAAGAGTGTCTAAAAAATACAAATATATGGTTATTTCTTCAATTAAACGAAGTTTTATTACATATAAATAAGTTCAAAACGAAAACTTTCAGAAATAAGATTTTTCGATGAATTTCAGTGACTTTATTTGAATAGCTATCAAGTGGTACTTAAGATAACTATGAAAAAATACGAAATAAAAATACTTTTAATAATGTTCTAATAAAAGTTTAAGGTACTTCTGCCAACATTTTCTTGATTTTTTTATGTTGGGCTTCACGCATGAAATGTGAATATAAAATTATCAAAAAAATTAAATTTATAAGTTGTGCAACTTTTTTTGTCCAAAATTGTCCAAAATTTCAAACACAGTTTACTACTCCCAAAAATATACATTTTAATCTGTGAAAAGGATTTTCGCCACAAATCGCCACTTTTAGAGAAAAATAAATTTTTATTCTGTTTACCCCAAAATTATCAATCGAGAAATTTATCTGAATAACTGTATTCATTAATGACAGAAAATATATTAAACGTTTTACAGTGAAAATATTATAGAAATTAGATGATTAAAATAGATTTAATAAATCAAAAATTATTTTTTATTTTTTTTTAAATATTTAATAAAATAATTAATTTTACTTGTTATTGAAAAGTACCGTTTGACCCAAAAAAGGGGGGAAATGTAAATGGTTGCAGTGATATGTCATAAAATGTTAAAATTAAATAAATGTTTAATGTTAAATTCCTAAATGTTAAAATTAAATATTATAATCCATATTACGATTTAAAGTAAAAGTTTCTGTGCAATAAAAATAAAGACAAATGTGGATTTTTCATAGAGTTAGTGAGTAAATGCTTGCATGAGTTTTCTATTGAAATGCTGTATAAAAAAAAGAAAGAAAAGAAAAACAGTAATGGGATGATATATTTAACATTGTGTGCTAAATTAATTGTGTTATAAATATAGATTTTCTTCACGAAATTTTTATTTATTTCCTCTTATTCTCTTCTTTTTTTGCAACATCTCTTTCTTTATCAGGTATGTTTCTAAATACCTGTTTGCAGCAGAAAAATATGATACCGTTTAACCCCTTTATAATGCCAATTTTTCCTCAAATGGCACATTAAACTCATTTCACGAATAAAAATTGATGTAAAGAAAAAAATGCATTTAGCTTATTAGAAATAATTAATTTTAATTTTGACACATTATTCTCTTAGTTAATCGCAAACTTCTCACGACCCATTATATTAGCATAAGCAGAATTGCCACAAATGACTATTTTTTATTTTTTTCGAACCAATATTATAAAAATAATATTTATACTGATATTTTTCTAGAGAAATGATACACAGGAATCATTACTTAAAAAAAAAAAAAAAAAAAAAAAAAAGGTGCCAGTTGAATAAAATGATACTGAATTTGGTGGGGAAAATATTCCTGTGGCCTTATAAAGGGTTAAAAAAACATAGAATCGCTTTTAGTATCATACATATATACATATTTAAATCGAAATGTGACAAAAACATCATACATAGATAATAATAATACCATAACCTGCCTATGTTCGCCACTACCTATACCTCGATCCACTGTGTGTGTGTGGGGGGGGGGGGGGTCAAGAAGAGCGTAGAAAAAGGCCCAATCGCAAGTGGGGGGGGGGGGAGAAATAACAATAATAATAGCACCATTGAGAAAGTGCAGTAAAAATAAACGAGAAAAGAATCTGTATTTTTTATAATTCATCTTTTGTACTTTTGTATGTAATTATTTTGTTTTAATTAACTTTTCATTTTTCCTGGGCATCTTTCCTAATTATTATCTTGTTAGAATATTTAGGTATGTTAATGTCTGACGTGATGTTGAAATTCATAAGCTCGTCGATATGTAGCTTTTGATCAGCAGTATTTTTGAAGTGTGAAAATGGGGTTGTTTTTTATACTGTTTGAATAGCCCCCTGAAGAAATCCGTTATTTTTTACCCCCCCCCCCCCCAATTGTCTCTCCTAGGGAATATCGCAACTTATAAGTGTGAGTTTATCACGGGTTGTCCGTAACCTTTATGCCACAATTTTTAATAGCGTTATCTTATAACGTTTATATACAATTACATAAGATGAAAATTAATATTTGTAAGGTAGTGGTAAGAAAGTTATTTGCAATTCTTAATTAACTGGCAGCCATACCGAAACTGCTCATTCTAAAATTTGAAACTCTGTGCTTATCTTTACTTAAAATTAATCATTGTTTAAAATTTAAATCTGTGAATATCACCTAGAATAAGAAAAATGCTTAAAAAAAAAAAAAAAAAAAAAAAAAAAAAAAAAAAGCAATCCTCGTTAATTCAGTAGAAGGCGGAAATATTAAACTTTTTTTAACAATGTTAAAAAAGTACTTCAGTAATTTTATTCCGTTTTGTTTTCTTGCTGGATCACATATATATCTACATTCATCTATAATCTTATCTGTTCGTTTTCTAAAGATCAACCCCCAGTTTTTAAAACTTTTAAATAAATAATTTTAACTTCGTGGTCTGGGAGTCTTAGAGTAGTTATGTGTAACAACTTTGGTCACAGTAATTTAAAGGTTAAATCTCATTGTGGTTTTCAGTGATTTTGTCTGCTTTATTGATTCTTAATGAAACATGAAATATAATTCATAGAGCATATTTCAGTAAATAAACGTTACTGTAAATAATTTAATAATAATAAGGTACACTAAACTAATGTTCAACAGAACTGCTTTTTTTTTTTTTTTTTTTTTTTTTTATTTAAAGGTTTACCTCACAAATAAAAACTAGTTGGCGTAGGCGGACTCTGCTCAGTTCCCCATCATATGTATGTTCTCAAAAATTCTAGTGTAAGACATATATTATATTCATGTTAAGAGAAATGAATTTAATCAAACGCTTGATACAGTGATAGAATGAAATCTCCACCTAATAGGCTACCCAGCATTCAGTCCGATATATTTATCTTATTCTAATCTTTTTTTTTTTTTTTTTTTTTTTTTTTTTTTTTTTTTGGGGGGGGGGGGGGGGGGGGTCAGTTTCGTAGTTTAGTTTTCATGCTACTATTCCCAATGCAACAATCCCCAAAATGCATATTTGTATGGAATATCGCCCAATTTTGCTATGATGATAAAATATCAAATTTCGAATAACTTACGAAATTTTCCTTTTAGAATATTTATAGTCAATCATGTTCAAACAAGTATCATAAATGTTATTTTGAAGTTGTCTGACATATTTATGATCTTCAAAATGGACCTTTTGCTCGATTTTGCCATGTTAAGTAAAACGTAAATTACAAATGATTTAGGAAATTTTTAAATTAAAAAATTCATAATCAGAAATGCCCATGCCAGTATTCTAAATGATATTTGAAAAGTGTTCTGACATCTTTACGATGAAAATATCCCACAAAACCGACGTTTATGCGAAATTTTGCCATATTCTGTCATGTTAAGAAATTCATAAATTTCGAATAATTTGCAAAATTTTCAAAGTAGCATGTTTATAGTTAATAATGTTCATCCCGGCATCAAAACTGATATTTAAAAGCTGTTGTTATCTTTGCGATAAAAATATTTCTTTTCATGCACGTTTACGTAAATTTTGCGCTATTCTCCCATGTTAAGAAAATCGAAAATTTCGAATTTTTTTAATCAGAATGTTGCAAATGAATAAGGTTCTTGCCAGTGTCATAAGTAATATTTTAAAACTGGTCCGACCTCTCTGCGATCATTTGTTCGTGAGATATCGTGTACACAGACCAACAAACTAACAGATACCTACAGACGGGCACCATACTCATTTTGATATTTTCAAATTCCTCACACCTCAAAACGTGTAAAATCGTAAAAAAAAAAAAAAAAAAAAAAAAAAAGGTTGAAAATTTTACAATTACCTATGTTCCCCATACCTATGGTATGATGGGGAACTAATATTCAAAGATGTGTTTATTTTGTGCTTCTTGGTATCAATCTTTTAAGCTTAATTTTCAGAGTAACTCATTTATTTTGCGTTTCAGCCAAAGAAAATTGACTTCGAAATGTATGTTTAGAATTAAAGAATTCTTAATTCATTAAATTTCGGATTATTTTTAATAACCATAATGAAAATGTTTTATATTATTTAAAAAAAAAAAAAAAAAAAAAAAAAACTTTCTGTCCCACCTTCGACGATGCTTAACGACAAATATGTTTAAAAAAAAAGGTGCCCTTTTTTTTCCCAAGGTGTTTCCCCCTCCAGGATAAGATACCCATATTTACCCATATATCTAAGAAATATAAAATGTTGTATAACTCTTAATTAAAATTCAGGAGAAAATAAAAGCAAAGAATTCTGAAATTTTAATTTTTAAAAAATGCTAAGAAAATGTATTGCGCGATGTAAAATTTCTGGCTTTTAATTAAAATTTAGATTTTACAGTGTTTCTTTTGTATGTATCTCTCTCTTAACGGATTTACTTCAGAAACTTATAATTTTTCCATAAATCTGCTGTTTTCTTTTTAAATTATCAAATGCAATTAGTGCTTCAACAGTCGGTGTACGTAGTAGCTTCACAAAATCTTTGAAAATAAAGCAAATATTTGTTTTTACTCTCTTAGATTTTTCAATTATAAAAGGGATCGAAAAATTTATAAATTTATTGAGTAAACATTGTCTTATTGACTTAAGTAATCAAATTTATAAATTCAAGTTTATACCCCAGCTGTGACTGCCTAATACTTTGAATTTGTTAGTTCTTTATTAATAAATATTAATTATCATGTAAACAACTTTATGTTAAATATTTTGAAGAAGTTTTCAGCTATTCTTTATTCTAACATTTCATTAATTTCTTAAAGTAATCTTTTTAAAATTTATAATATAAGTATGCTTTTGACTAATTTTTTTTAAAGAATAATTTTGTTAGCCTAATTCATCTGTGAAGCTAAGTCGTTAAAATTTAATTTTAAATTGAATAAAGCAGGAAATGATGAAACACTTACTTTTTAAGAATCTTTTGCAGCGTTTGCTGCCTGCTGTTGAACAATAGAAAAACTATATTGATGCCAATACAAAACTTTCCTATATAAATTCACGCAGTGCAATTATTTTCTACAGAGAAGTGCAGACGATTTTCAGCTTAGAAAACTATAAATGACTGAGCTCTAAATATCGATAAAGGAGGTTTTGGGGTATGTTGCCGTATAGCACAGACCTGTCCAAGCAAAAACACTTGGTGGGCCGCATATACAGACGGGCTGCACCATAGACCTTATTAGATAGGCTACGCCACCAATAGGACTTCCCATTATAGTGAATGTCTTCAACATGAGGGTGTAATCTGAAACCTTCATCCTTTGCGGTCAGCGATGTATGTCACGTGACAGAGTTGAGGGCGATTCTTCCATAAGAAAGCACTTATTTTTGTAAGAATTCTAACAAAAAAATCTCCCCTTCAGAATGGTTTCTCACAAAAGAATTTTTTTTTATAATTAATCTATGACATTTTAGCTTTCCAACGATGCGTAAATATAAAGGCTTAAATAAAAAGTATGTATACAATACAGAAATTAGACAACCCAAAACTTTCTTTCCTATGGGAAAAATCACATAATATTCATTCTCGTCTCTCTCTCCTGGTCTGCATCACGTGATAATTTCGCTGGGGAAGCTACTTGATGTCGCAGACAGATAATGAGAGGGGATGCGTGGTTTATCATATAAGATCTGTGGACTGCACAGTATCTATAAATGTGTATGTGTACATATGTTTGTGAGTGTATGAATCATGTATGTATATACTTTTTTGGAGGGAGGGCAGGGGCAAGATTCGGAACAGAAAACATTCATTTTTAAATTATTTTCATTCATAAATTAGCAATAGTATAATAAAAAAAAAAATAAGACATACCTACATTATTAACTATAATAAAAAGAATAATTATTGGATTTAATAATATTTCATTACAACAATGTGATTTTTTATCTACCATAATCGTTGGAAGGTATTTTCACTTCCAAAAGTCAAAACAGATTTATTAATTACTTTCCGAACACTACAGTGAGGAAAGTATTGTAATCATGTCAAAAATTCGAATTTGAGATTTTGATGTTTCTATACGTTTCAAGGTCGAATGAGTCCGTTTTCACTATTTTTGCGATGATGTATGTATGTGTGTGTGTATGTATGTGTGTATGTATATGTGTATGTCTGTGAGTGAACACGCTAGCGTCTAAACGCTTTGTTCGAATAAGCTGAAAGTTGGTACGTATATTCTAAGTCACCATAGTACGAACCCTATAGATTTTGGTGAATCTAACACTTATAGTTTTTTTACAGGGACACAAAGAAAAATTCTTTATCATTATGGCCTATGGGATCAAAATCTTAAAAGTCCGATAGCATCTAAACGCCTTATTCAATTAAACAAACAATTTATACACATATTATAGGTCACAGATACTAAATCTGTATAGATTTTGGAGAATCTATCCCTTATAGTTTTTTTACAGGGACACAAAGAAAATTTTTTTATCATTATGGCCTATGGGGCCAAATTTTTAAAAGTGTGATAGCGTCTAAACGCCTTATTAATCTGAGCAAAAAAAAATTTACGCATGTTATAGATCACAGTTGCACCAACTGTATAGATTTTGGTGAATCTAGTACTTATAGTTTTTTACAGGGACACAAAGAAATATTCTTCATCATTATGGCCTATGGGATCAAACTTTTAAAAGTACGATAGCATCTAAACGCTTTATTAAATTGAGCTGAAAATTTATATGAATATTATAAATCACTGTTGCACTAACTATAAGCATTTTGGTGAATCTAGTATTTATAGGTTTTTACAGGGACACAGCGAAAAATTCTTTATCATTATGATCTATGGGCTCAAAGTTCTGTAGCGTTAAATAAAACATCGTGTACTATATGGAGAAAAATACTCAAACACTCTATTATGTTTTTCTCTCTTTTGTTTCTTTAACAACTCCTCTTTCTTTATTTTATCTACAAAACTGTTAATTACTCAATGTTCGGAAAGTCGAGTGGAGTCACTCCAGATTTTTTTTAATGTGTTAGCCAAAGTTGTCAAACTTTAAATATCGTTAGTCTCCTCGCGGACCGTAAAAAAATACACGACGGGCCGCATGCGACCAGGCGGCCGCGGGTTGGCCACCCCTGGTATAGAAGATGGCATCTCAAAAAATGCATTTTTTCATTTTTACTTTCTCTTACCCGTAGGATCGAGAAAGTATTGTTTCAGGTCAAATTTTCGAACGTGAGTTTTTGTTATATTTACATGTTCTGAGGTCCTCTGAATACGAAACTCATGTTTTTAGCGAATGGTCTGTGTGTGTGTGTGTCTGTCTGTCTGTGTGTCTGTTATCAGCATATCTCAAGAACAAATAGTAGCAGAAATTCCAAACTCGATATTCTAAATGTGTATCATATAGGGATGCTACAGTAAGCTTTTCGTTGAGATGTAGCAAATGGTTCGTGTACAGGAACACTCAAAAGTATTCAAATACATTACGTCTGTGGGGGAAATTGCAGGTAAGTGAGGTTTGACATCTATAGACTGCATTAAATCAAATGAAACGAATATATATTTTTTGTAATAGAGATAGTTAAATGAGAAAAAAAAATTGTGTATGTAGAAAGGAGCCTCGCCTCCCCTCCCCCCCGGGGTGAAAGTCCCCCCTTGAGGGGAGTAAATTTTCATGATGGCTTTCTTTCAAAAGAGCTCGCCAATACCTTTAAAACGAATGGTTAAACCATCGATCTGCGATAATTTAAAATAAAGTTATCGATTTTTTCATTTCTAACAAAAAAAGAAAAAAAAATTGATGTAATATTGAGAATAAATTCAACTTTTTATATATATATATATTTAGTGTTATACTACTTCTCTAATATGGAAACCGTGTGCATTATCATGGAAGATAATTTTTTTTTATTATTTTAATAAATTATTTTTACTGAGTGAATTTCTATAGAAAAATACAGAAGAAAGTCGTGTGGTGGCCACAACACACTAGTTATTTGTTGTTAGTGGATGTGCTTTACTAATAATATTTTACCATTTCCAGGAAAGCTGTTCGGGAATTGAAATAAATTCCTCATAGAGATATGGTAAATAATGCATGTTCTAAGCTAAATATTCATCGCTTGATTTTTGTATATTAATGAAACGGGGGGTTGAGGGGGGCAGTAGCCCCCCTCATACAGAACTAGTTATCATATAAAACTCTTCCTAAGCCTAATTTGAATTATTTAACATAGGTTTACATAACAGTACTCGTTATCTTACCTCTTAATCTCCAACCTGTATTTATAGTATTAAATTTCAGGGTAAGAGCAAGTAGTGTGAGTGACACACCAGATTATTATTATTATTATTATTATTATTATTATTTAATGAAGTCCATGACTTTTATACAGGATGGTTCAACCATTCTTTTAAAGGTATTGACGAATTATTTTTATTGAAAATTAATTCACACATGTCGGGGATTGAATTCTTTTCCACAGCAAAGCGATATATACAGTCCAACGTCGTTATCATGAATCTCAAGGGGAATAAAAAATTTGTTCATGTTATCAGTAACTCAGAAACTGGTCTTCATTTTTAAGGGGATTTTGGAAAAAGATCGTGTTGGTTCGGCTGTATATACAATATCACAATCATTAGTTTTAAATAACCATCGTTATTTACAATTCAATCATACAAGATTTTGTACTGTGCTGCCATATTAAAAATTGATAAAACAGGATAACAACGCCACCTGTTAAGCGATATGCACTAAGAGTTGTTAGGCATTAATTTATATCATACGAAATATAATTTTTAATATAACAAAATATATTTTTTTATTAAATTCTGTGCTATTTCTCTAGTAAGAGTTGGCATAAAATTTTTACCCCCCCCCTTTTTTTTTTTCCACACATACAGGCGGATGTTTTATAAAAATGATCAGATTGGGTTCGGAACTATCGAAAGCCGGATAAAATCTTTAAAAAAAGGGGAAGTCGAAAATTTTTGCAAATCAAATATTTTCTTCTTTTGAATTAAAGAAACATGAAAAATTTAAACAAAATAAGCGAAAGCTATAACATAATAATTATAAAGTGCAAAAATTTTGTCGGTTTTTTATATCTTATATATTGTAAGCAATTATTAATTTAAAAAAAGAGGTTTATTAAGGTTTATAAGTTTGATAAAAAATTTCGATGCTTTTCTTTCTCTTCCCCAATCCTCTCTGAGTTTTTATTTTCGGCATGTTTTACGATTTTAAACCTACAAAATATTTTTTGTAGGTTTTTTTCCGATGGCTAAAAAATTTTCCGATTGACTTACAAACTGCAAATTTCACATTAATTGATCAAAATTGAGCTATTTCATTGAAGAAAAAAGAGTAATAATAAGTCTTATTCAGTGACGAACATAAGAAATAAAAATATAACAAAATCTTTTCTTCGACAGAAATGATAGAAATCTCGTAATTAGCTCAAGAATTACATTGCCGATTTTTTTTTTTTTTTTAACCATTAACAACATTTACTTTTTATGAAAAAAATCTCAGTAACGAAACCAATTGATAACGTAAAAGTGCGTTCTCAAAAAGCAAATTAATTTGCAATTATTATCATATGTACGATTGTATGTGCTAAGTATTCTTTTACTATTGAAGGAACTTGCTTTTAATCTTTCTCAAAAAAAAAAAAGAAAAAAAAAAGAGTATTTTTAACGATGAATTAATTATAAAACTGCGATAAACGTAGAAATTTAAATTATATGTAGAAGAGGAGGTAGGGGAATCCTATGCTAACGCAAAAGTTAAAAAAAAAAAAAACCTTTCTCAAAAAATTTTCTGAATTTCACCAAAATTTAGTTAGCAGGTATGCATTTATACCATACCAGAAATATGACTCTCACTTCTACTTTTTTCTTTTTAGTTTCTTACTTTCCGAACACTATAGTGAGGAAAGTATCAAAAATCCGAGTTCGAGATTTTTATGTTTCTCCACCTTTTTGGAGTCCCCTGAATTCATATGTACTGTTTTTACGATGATGTCTGTGTGTATGTATGTGAGTGAACACGATAACTTCTAAACGCTTTGTTCGAATGAGCTGAAAGTTAATACGCAGGAGTTGGTCCAGGTTTTAATTTTGGGGGCCCATTTTTGTGAAAAACAAATTGTTTTTGTGAAAAAAAGAATTGTCGCTAGAAACCTTTCATTTTAGCAGTTACTCTATCTAATGTTTAATATCAAGTTAATAGCATTTTATTAAACAAATATACACACTCATTAAAAGATAATACTGTAAACATGGAAAAATTTTAAAGGGGTCCATTTTAGAGATTTAAATTTTGTGAAGGGTCCCATTTTAGAGATTTGAATTTTGTGAAGGGGCAGCAAAAGGGTCCCGATTTTTGCCTGGATCGACCCCTGGTACGTATGTTATAGGCTACCATAGCAGAAACCCTATTGGTTTGGTGAATACTTATAGCCTTATCGTTTTTTACAAGGACGCAAAGAAAAATTCTTTATCATTATGGTCTATGGGCAATTTTTAAAGTGCAATAGCGTCTAAATGCCTTTGTGAGCTGAAAATTTATGCACATGTTAAAAGTCATCATCGCACGAACTTTGGTGAAAATTTTGAATAAATTTTGGTGAATCTCTAGCCTTTACAGTTTTTTCACAGGGACACAAAGAATTTTTTTTTTATCATTATGGTCAATATTGGCCCAAATTTTTTAAATTGCGACAGCATCTAAACACCTTATTCAATTGAGCTGAAAATTTATACACATGCTATACGTTGCACAAAATTCATAAATTTTGATGAACTTTACTCCCATAGTTCTTTGACAAGAGCAAGGACACAACGAAATATTCTTTATCATTATGCCCTATGGGCTCAAATTCTTTAAAGCGCGATATCGTCTAAACGCCATATCGGACTGAGCTGAAAATTTATATACATGTTATAGATCACCGTCACACTAACTTTATGAATTTTGGACTATATAGCTCTAATAGTTTTTTAAAGGAACACAAAGAAAAATTCTTTATCATTGTGGCTTATGCTGGGCTCAAATGATTTAAAATGTGAAAGCGTATAAAGTATAAGCGGCTCATCCGATTGAGCTGAAAATTTATTTACATGTTACAGGTCACCGTCACACGAACTGTATAGATTTCGGCGAGTCTAGCACTTGCAGATTTTTACTGGAACACAACGAAAATTTGTTTTTCATTATGGACTATCGGCCCGAATTTTTTTTAAGCGCGATAGTGTCTAAACACCTTATTCGGTTGAGCTGAAAATTTATATTCATATTATAGGTCACCATTGCACGAACTACATAGATTTGGGTAAATCTAAGACGTATAGGTTTTTTTTTTTTTTTTTACTGAGCGCAACGAAAAATTCTGTATCATTGTAGCTTATGAGATCAAATTATTTAAAATGCTATAGCGTCTAAACGTCTCATCCGATTGAGCTGAAAATTTACGAGTGTGCAATTGTTATAAATCGCCGTCGCACGAGCTGTATAGATTTTTATTGGGACACAACGAAAATTTCTTTATCATTATGGTCTATGGGCTAAAATTATTTGAAGTGCAATAGCGTTAATTTAAACAACATACTATTTAGAGAAAAATACTCACATACCCGATTATAATGTTCTCTTTTGTTTATTTAATGACTTCTCTTACTTATACAACCGTTAATTACTTAATGTTCGGAAAGTCGAGTGGAATCACTCCAGATTTATTTATTTATTTTTTTTTTTTTTTTACGATAGTTTGAACTCAATAGTCTATCTAGCTAAACAGTGGAATTGGAATATCTGTTCTGGATTTAGCTAGATCAAATATTCATTGAAAGGAAAATTTTGCCATTTGATTATGATGAATTGTTTAAGCAAAAATATAGTGTTCTTATTTAAAAATTAACGTATTACAAGCTAATACCAACATTTGAATGCATTATTGTGTATATTATATAGTAACTATATCATCTTAAAATCTTCAAACAGTAAATAATTTGAATAAATTAAGGAACCAATTATCCTGAATGGTTGGTTAAGATACTGGATAACTGTTTGCTAGTCAAAGTACAGCCCCCATTAATGAAACTTGTAAAATGTGTATAGTTCTGATGTAAAATACAATTAATCAATCAATGTTTTAAAATCAAAAATTAATATTTTAAATGAATTGATCAAATTTATCATTATTATGAAAAACTTAAAAAATGTATATAAAATTTTTAAAATCATTTTTAATCAGGATAAATTATTAATCAGAATTTGAAATACATGAGAATTTTTTGGTAATGTAATACTCCTACGTAAAAATATGAATCTGCCCTAATTCGAATTCTTCAAACCTTGATTAGCGAAGTATATTTTAAAACGTTAAATATCATTTACTAAGAATTAAAAATTGGCTTACAAGCTGATTTCCCCCCCCCCTTCCCTGATGAATGTTCATGTTTCTATATATCCATAAAAGTACAAAATATTCGTAATTTTTTAAAGATTGTATGATTTTTATTTATCCCCCCGTCCCCCCCCCCCCCCCCCCAAAAAAAAAAATAAATAAATAAATGATTAATTAAATAAAAATAATAAATAAATAAATAAAATATAGAATACGAGACATATATTTGCTAACTAGATTTGTATTCTTTAAACATAGCATTGGTTTTCTTTTACCTGAATTTTGTTTCTCTTATGATACTTTTTTTTTTTTTTTCGAAATTAAACTATCAAAAGATTTGATTCCAGATAACTGGTTTTCAGGTAAAAGGTTCCATACTGTACAATATTTCCTTTCTGAAAATCATTATCATACTATTCATTAGTTTTGACGGAGTTTCATATAAATAATTTATTTGGCAAGGTTGCTCAGAAACAACATCTGTGTTACTGCATCATCTGTCATTTATCTACAACTCCAAATGACTGCTATTTGGCATTGTTGCTGTTGTTCGACATCAATTTATAAAACAGCTAACAGATGTCATTTTGATACCAGATGGCAGTACATGTTATGCAGGCGATTTTTCATAATTTGCTAATTAAAGGTTAATGTGTATCATGATCATTTTAGTTTTAGAAGAGTAGTATTTCTATTTAAACCCCTTACTACATCAGATGATTGAAGCTTGTTCATCCTTTGTCCAATGTTCAGGGACTGACTTGCAGGGGCCAGGGCAAAACCATTAATTGGGGGCCTCTTCTACAATACAGGTATGCAAGGTTAATTTTAGATACATATACAATGTTTTTTATTTCAAAAGGCAGTTGATTTGGGACACTCTCTTGGAGGCCTGTGTGCATGCCCCATTTGCCCCATGAAAATCGGGCCCAAACCTCAAATTATAACCCAGTTTTACATGAATTTTAAATGTTAAATATTTAAAATTCATGTAAAACTGGGTTACTTTCGAGTTACATTTGCATTTATATAGAATTATCTGGTTATAATTTCTTTCAACATTTATAATCTTGGTGACTTAGGAAAATATAAACTGATTATTTATGAGGGTAATAAAAAAAATATACATTGAAAATTTCAGCCTTACTTTAATTGCCTTTTTTTAATTTAGTTTGTGCATATATTAAAATGATGATCTGAGAATGCAGTTATCAGTTTTATATTAATTATTTTTAAATAAATGTATATCACGTTTCTCTGTTTTTCTATTTTAAACCTATTTATATTTTTTTTATAGATGATGAAACATGCATGGGACAACTATGTGCAATATGCATGGGGCCAAAATGAACTTAGACCGCTCTCTAAAAGAGGCCATTCTGCTGGAATTTTTGGCAAGACTGCTATGGGTGCCACTATTGTTGATGGTTTAAATACCCTCTACATCATGGAATTGTTAGACGATTACAAAAAAGGAAGAGATTGGATAGCTGAGAATCTCAATTTAGATCAAGGAGTAAGAATGGCTGTTTGTTGTTGAGTTAAAGGGTTACATGAGTTTCGAAAGCTAATAAAAGCATATTTTATCTTTCTTTCTTTTATTTTATTGTATGATTAATTAAAATTCAGAATTTTAAGCATATAAAAGAAAAACATTTAAACAATATTTATAAAATTTTCATTAAAAAAAAAAAAATAATAATTAAGAAAATTCAGCTGGTGAGTCCTGGTTTCCGGAAATTCTTCAGAAAAAACACTGGATACAATTTCTCAAATGTAATGTAATGTACCGATCTCATTGAAATTTTGAACAGTTCTTCAAAATAGAGTTGACTGGGGCTTGAATAAAGGATTTTTCTTTTCTTTCTTTTTTTTTTTTTTTAGGTCTGAGGACTGTTAGTCTCAATCTCGGATTTTTGCGGTGTCATTTTTCAATGGACATTTATCGAAATCATTTTTCGATAGTTGGACATCTATCGAAATCTAAAATTTTATCGAAAATATAATTGAACAATTTGAAAGCGATGTTATAATTTGAAAAAAAAGAACTAATAGTCCCGTCCTAAACTAAACTCTGCTTTTGCCAGAATTTCATTTTTTTTTTTTTTTTTTTTTTTTTTTTTTGTAAAGAAAAAGAAAAGAAAATTAATAATAATGAGTATCGAAACAAACACTCTCGAAATTTTTTTTTAAATAATTTTGAATTAGGAAATAAAAAGTTTGTGTGCAAAATGAAATATAAGTAAAAAAATGAATTTAATAATTTAATTTTTATATAAAACATGATCGCGTGCTATCCTAAAAAGTAGATGTAAAATTTAAAGTTTATGTGGTGTGTGTGTGTTACATCTATAAAAATTGTTTTAAGAAATAGAATAGAATAAAGAAAGCAACAATGTTGGTTGCATTTTGTTATATAGTTTGAATTTTGTTTTTTAATTTCAGCTAATTTTACTAGGCTATACATGGGATAAAAGGTGCCGAGAATTGTACTGTTTTTGTATACTGCCCTGCCAAAAATTCAAATTTCACTTTTTTTTTTTTCCTTTCAAATCCTTCTTGCAAACACTAGTCAATTTGGAGAAAGGGCAAAGTTTGATAAGATTGGTGCATTGGTTTTGAGAAATTGTGGCTACCGCTTTTTTGAAATGTCTGCAGAAACCAGGACCCACTGGCTGAATTTTTCAAATTTTTTAATAAAAATTTTATTAAATATGTTTAAATGCTGCTCTTTTATATGCTCAAGATTTTGAATAGAAAGTTTTATTTATTATATTAAAAAAAAAGAGAGAGATAATGTGATTTTTGTTAGTCTTTGAAACTTTAATAATGTCACAAGTATCATTTCCCTGCATTTTTTAATTTCTCTTTTCAATATTTCATCTTGTAATTTTTCCAAATGTCATAAATTTGAATAATGTATAGTTTTTCACTTATAACTCTCTTGTTAAACATAGATGTTATGTAACTTGAAAAATGGTAAGATAATTCATTACTTTTCTTAATTATAAATGGAAAAAGTTTGTTGCATTCTGAAAATTAACAAATCTTCAATAATATTTCTTATATGCAATTTATACTCCACACCACTCTATTTACATGGAGTATTCGTTTCATGTGGATTTGTCTTACACGAATGAAAATTGCATAAACAGTCTTATCAGTAGGAAGATTTCAGTAGTAATAGAAAATTAACTGTTATCAGGTGGACTGTACTGAATTCCTCATCATATATTTGTTCTCCTAAATTTTTACTACAGAGCATACTATATTCATGTTAAAAAAAAAAAAAAAAAATTAACTGATTGGTTTGACACAGTGACAGACTGAAATGCTCCACGTAATTGGCTAACCACTATTTTATTTGATATTCATCCTAGTTTGTCTAGTAATTTTACTGGGGTTAGTTTCATATTTTAGATTAAAGGGTGTCCAGGAATTATACTGTCTGAAAATTAAAACTGACACATATCAAAAGTAAGGAAAGAAAAATTAAAGTAATTATTTGCATATGAAAATAAATTTATTTAATCACAAATTAATATATTCATTTGACACCACTGGTGCCGTAATCACCAACTAATTGCAAGTTCTGCTTGAAGTGTCGAAACAGGTTTTTTCCATGCTTTTCTGCTACTAACTTCGAAATCTATAGTCATTCCTTTCTGAAAGCTGCTAAATTCGAGAGGTTTCTTCCTTCTTTTGTATTCTAACTTGCATAAACCCAGAATTTTTCTATAGGGCGACATTGCAAAACATTTGGCGGATTGTCTTCATTGGGCACATATTCATTATTTTTCTCTTTCAGATATGACTACACAATTTTGCAATAATGACTTGATGCTAAATCTGGCCAAAACAAGAGCTTTCCTTTGTCTCTCTGAGAGTTTTCAAAAACGGACCTTGCAGGATGTCCTTTAGATATCTCTCTCCATTTAAAATCTGCTTGGAAATGAATGGTTCGCTGATGCATTCGTCTTGTGATATCGCTTGCCAGACGAGGCATTTTCCCGGAAACTTTTCCTTTCTTTTAACTTTGGAATCATCTGGGATTTCCACACCAGGAATGTCATTCCAAAATTCTTTGCATGGAATCTGTTTATAATCATAGGACACATAAGTTTCATTATCCATAATTATAAATTTTCCACCACCTGATTTCACCAGTTGTTTGTAGAGTTTCTTGCAGCCCCTTTTTGCCATTTCAGCCTGATCATTTTTATATAGAGGTGCAGAAGATTTTAGTCCTAGTTACAATACCCATCTTTTTCTTCCGTTAATGAACAGATGATTTTGATATTCCAAGTTTCATGGAAGCTTCTCTGTTTGAAAGTGATGGATCTTTAATGAGAAGACGCTTCAACTTTGCAGCATTGTGAGATGTGCAGACTTTTGGGATTTAACCTGATGATTGTGAATAGTGAACACTGCATGTCCTAGTATACTGGTCCAATGCTCGATCGATGAATCGTTCTCCAAATCCTTGAGTTTTGAAGGGATTTCTTGTGACTGTTAAAGTTGTGAGCAAGGAAAAGTCAATAATTTGATTTCTTTTAATTTGGTTACTTTTTGTTTTCATCTCAATCTAAAAAGAAAAAAATATTTTATCAGCTTAATTTTGAAATTTTCACTTATCTTTTAAGAGAATAGAAATAAAATCTTAGCTATGAAAACATATATATGTATGTCTTTTAATTTTCAGACAGTAATTCCTGGACACCCTTTATTTCAAATGCAATAACCCCTGTAATGCACATTTATATAAAATACTGTTCTGTTCTGCTATGTTAAAAAAAAAATCTTAAATTTAGAATAACTTACAAAATTTTCAAATTAGAATATTCGTAGTCAATCATGTTCAAGCCAGTATCATAAATGATATTTTAAAAGTGGTTTGAAATTTTATCGTAACCTTATAAAATCTAAATTTTAATAAGTTTACGATATAACAATTTTTTATTTCCACATCTGCCAGATTCACCCTTTCTCCCTTCCCAGGAATGAAATATCCTTTTGTTGCTTACATGGGGAGGGAGAAAGAAAGAGTTTGAATGAGTACCTTCCAGAAACAACTTTTTCATTTACCTTCACAGGACTTGCAGTATTTCTTTGGGGTTTTAATGCAAAATCAAAATTTTGGTATATCTTCAAATATATATGTTTGTTGCTTTTCCTTTTGCCGATGACAAAGAGTGTATTTATTTATACTAATATTTTGAAGTTTTTTTATTTAAAAAAAAAAAAAAATTATTTTTTAATTTTCTGTTATATTTTGTTTCTTAGCTATAATCTAACCTGCTATATTAATAACTTATTGCTTTGCTTGGAAAAATAACTGTAAAATTTATCATATTTTAAAAAGATTGGTCAGTTTATCATTAACAAATCTTGGAATTTTATAAATACTTGCTGATATGTTTTTAATAAAATATTTGTTCACTTTTGGTATTTCATTTTGTTTGTTACTCTTTTTTTTAATTTTAAATTTTCAACTGTGTTTCTTTCTTTTTATTCTTTTCCGAACATATCTGATCTCTCTTTTGCTTCTTTCTTTCTCTATTTTCTGCTACAGTACAGTAACTAATAACTGGTTTTCCCTGGTGTTTATTGGTTTTTGTTGGGTCATTTAAGCATGCATTGTGTCACATGAACAGATTATTGAGATATTTTCATAATTTTAACGTAGCGAAAAAAAATCAACTCTGAAAGTTAAAAAAAAGTAATGTTACAATAACTGATACTGTGAAAAATGTTTATTTTTAGGTTAACAATTGGCTGCTGGATATTATTCTGCCAGATGCATTATGGATGGTATTTATGACTTTTAACTTTCATTTATTATGCTACTTTTATGAAAATACTTGAATTATCTGTTCATGTGATACCTCTTTCTATTCATCCGTATTAAAATATTTTTTTTTTTCATACTTTGTTCACATATTTTAATATATTAGTAGTTATTCTATTAATTTTAATATTAGATTGTATTCCATTTGATTTCTAAATAATATATATATATTTCTTAATTTTCAAAATGATTTAAGATTTTTCTTTGTTTCATGATTAATATCTCGAATACACCTTTTTACACAAAAGTACTGTAAAATTTTTGTCATAAAAATATCGACATTTTTTAACATTTACCAACAATTAATTGCTTTTTATAATTTCATATGATAAACTATTCCTAGTAAATTGTCAGGAAGCTGTTAGAAATGCTATAATATTTTGTAAGTGATCTGCCAAATATCTTTAAAAATCTTTTAATTATAAAAGGACCAATTATTTTAATTGATCCAGAAGCTGAGAAATGTAATCTAAAATTTGTGTTTCTTAAACGTATACAAAAAATAAAATAAAACTGTCAAAATTTACCATTTTTATGCAAAAACAAACAAAAAGAAAAATAACTTTTAGGAGGCAATGAGTTTTTCCCGTTTTAAATGTGACAAAATTATAAAATTAAAATGCTACAAAATTTTATCATTTTCAATTAATTATTTTCTAAATATGCAAATTAAATACTGTGTATCATTCCATTTTTGCACATAATAATGAAAAAAATATTTTCTCCTCTTTTTTTTTTTTTTAATTAAAATACCCATGTGTAATTTGCACATCTGTTTATATCAGGATTAAAAAGAAAAAAAAAATTAAATAAAAAAAAAAAAAAAAAAAAAAACGCTCAATTTTCTGAAATTTTGCTAAAGAAATATCATAAATTCCAACTTCTATCACTCATGTATGTATACTACATATTACTATATTAAATATGACTTTTTCTGTTCTGTCTCCTAGCGTATGGTTAAATAAATAAGGTTGGCAGTAAAGGTGGAGGATAATTTAACTGTCAGATTTTTTTCCCACATTTGTAAAACCAGGAGACTAATGTTTATTCTAATAAGAAATTCTTTTAAATAATCTTGTGGAATTAAAGTATGCATTTCTTTTCTATGATCATTGTTTCTTTCTTTTCACTATTTCTACAACTTTTTATCTTCTCTTGAAATTGGTGACTATGTTCATAATTTTTGGCTCATCTAATGCTTACTGTACCTAGCAATATGCCCAAAGGAAACAACATGAAATATTTATATTATGTTTATAATAAATAAGAACCTATCTTAATTAAAAGTATGTTTGTTATTTATTGTATCAGTACTGTTCTTTATCATTAAATTACTAAATTTAAAAAATAATTTTAATTATAGCTTTTTCTTTTCTATAGAATTCAGAAATATCAGTTTTTGAAACAAATATTCGCTTCATTGGAGGTTTGTTATCCTGTTATGCATTGACTGGAGATGTGGTGAGTATTTTAGATACTTCAGTATTATTTAATAAGCTTAATGTAATTTAACTAGTCCTTTTTTTTCTTACTAATTTACATTTAATATTACGAAAAAATTTATTTTCCATTTCCAGGTGTTTAAAGAAAAAGCGGATCATGTTGCACAGAAACTATTACCAGCTTTTAATACACCTACTGGCATTCCATATGCCATTGTTAATTTAAAAAGGTTTGTTAATTTTTTATTACTTTCAGCTGTACTTCAAATTTTTAATTATTTTATAAAAATGTAAATGTACTATATAACTAGAGATGTGAATGACCTGAAAAGAACTAGGTTTTTTTTTTTTTTTTTTTTTGGGGGGGGGGGGTTGTATTTTCACTCGGAAAATGTTGAAATTTATAGTATAAAATAAAAATGATGTATTCAGACATTTACAGTATTTACATTTCAATGCTTTTTCTTTTAAGTGTGTTTTTATGTTCAGTATCCCACATAACTGAGATATAGTTAGATACTTGCTTTGATTATGCAAGAACACTTGCTTTTATTATGCAAGTTGTAAGACAATTGAATTTCCCTGCACATCAAAATATTATTTGCTACTTTTCTCACTAAAAATGAAAACTTATACACAGAATTTTATGTTAGTGGAACTGTTAAAGTAGAAATTTTAATATGTTCATATTTCAAAAATAAAATTTTAATCATATTCATATATCCCTTTATTACTTCCGGTGTGAGCCGTTTTTTTTTTTTTTTTTAACACACTTGACATTGGAAGTTTTTTTTTTGGTTTTCTTCCCATGCTGTTTCTATGGGTTTTTAGCTTTTCCCCCCTCTTTTTCTACATTTAAAATGCTGTGGGAACTGTTTAAGTATTATACTGATTTTTCCTTTTTTACTTTCTTCTATATGTAATACTAGCTGACCCGTCCGGCTTCTCACTGATGAACAAATTTTAGTTAAAGATGGATTGATATGTAAAAAATCAAGAAATATATCAGTTTATATGTTATAGTCAGGCAATATTATTAACTGGAAAGTCAAAATATAATTTTACAATTATTTTTTTTAATTAGTTGTTAAATGTTGGCAATTTTTACTTAATGCTATTTATTTATTTATTTATTTATTTCATAAAAAGAAACATTTCTTTACTCATGAATAAAAAATATTGAAAAATAAACCTATGACATGAAAATGTTTTTGATAAAATTGACGTCATAATAGCTTTAATTATTATTTATTTGTTCATTTCGCAAATATATTTAATTTTTTCAATAATTGATTATTATTTTAATATTAAAAGAGAAATCAATAATATGAAACAATATTCGTACAATATATACTATTACAGAATCTGGTGTGAAACAACCACACGACTTCCATTACCCACTATTACACGTAATATATACAATTTTTTGGAGATATTACTTGCATTTTTTGAGATTTTCGAGTAAGAGAAACTTGATACACGTATAAAGACACATACAACAGAGTTTGCATAGCGAGTTAAAAAATAAGGGGAAAAAAAATAGATAGTTATTTTTTTAAACACGAATTTCCGAGATCTAAAACTGAACAACCTAATCAGGATGACCGTTAATATTCCTGTAATAAGCACGTAATACTTGAGAAAGGTTATCTAAATTGGATTAAAGAAAAAATTTTCAAGAATACGTTAGAGCCGTTTTTGAGATACCAACTTTTACCAAAACTTAGCATACTCAATTATTGACCTAAAATCAATAATTACATACAAAAGGATATTTAATAGGAAGTTAACATGGCGAGTTTGAAAAAAATCCGCACAGGCGTTTTTAAAGGAACGCACTTGCGAAGTCTGAAATTGAGCTGTTTATAGAGGACGCCTATCAATTTTCCTGAACTAAGCAACTTTTCAATCGAAAGGGCATCTAATATATTATTTATACAGCAACTTTGAAGAAAATCATTAGAGGTGTTTTTGAATATGGGCTTACGGTCCCATTTCTGGTTTTCGATGACCCAATTCCGGTTTTTCAATTTTCACGAAAATTTGGAAAATTTATCTGTACACCAGACCTGAATCACTTGTGAAGTTTAGTAGTTCTATTTTTATTAGTTTTGGAGATATGACAGCCAGAAGATTACACACACACGTGCACATATACACACACACTGGCCAATTGCCAAAACCTATACAATACTTCCACTACCTACGGTAGTAGGGTAATTGAAGTAAACACATACACCTCGTATTTACTACGATAATATACAGATTTTCGTATTACGTTTTCGATCGCCAAATACAAAAATCGCCAATGACGATAGATATCAAATCTATGCTTTGTTTTCAATTAAAATATTGAAACTTTTAATTAAAAATTTATTTTACCAAAATTTATTATAGCTTCTAGCACTTAGAGAGAGACAGTGTAACTTTTGATTATTGAAAGAAAAAAAAAAAAAAAGGAATCGGCTTTTTAGTTCTAGCGATCGTTCTCTACATATGCATATAAACCTTTCTTCTTTTTATATTAGTATAGCTATAGAGCATAGGTATATTAAATAGGTTTCCAATCAACATAATGTAACTCAAATAATTAAATGCTATTTACATTTCAGTAATGGCTGTATGCGCTATGTATATTGAGCTACTTGCCATAACTGTTAGTTGCTAAAAATAGTCGCCAAATAAATTTAAACATCTCAATACGCAAGCGAAGTGTGACATCATTGACCGCCCATGGATGCAAGAAAAAGATTTTCCATGTTAATCGCTCATTGGATTTTTTTTTTTTTTTTTTTTTAATTAAAATTCTAGAAGAATTATTTCCCGATTTTAATCCTCATATTTGGGTATAGATATGTATTAGTTATTGTATGCATGTGTTAGATTGAGTTATTTTGCTGTCAAATTGACAAAATTTTAATTTTAAATTTCAAAACTGTCACCCTTGGCGTTTTTTGTATTTGGCGATCAAAAAGTAATACGAAATATTGTTTCATATTATTCGTTACACTCTTAATGTAAGTTTTTAAAATAACCATGATTTTTGAAAGGAATTAAATTATATTCGCCAGATAAGTTGGCGATATTTTTTTTTTTTTCTGCCAAGGATGACGGATATCAAATCTATTCCGCTGCAACATATTAGTATATTATATCAGATACTTTATTTAGACATTTGAAAACAAATTTGACTTCAAATTATGATAGAATATTTATCCTTTCCCTTTTAATTAGTTTATTAGTTGGATGTTTATTGTGTAAATATCATCCTTTGAAATGAAATGTTTATGTTTTCAATCGAATATGGAAATTTGCCATTTTTTTTTCTAGAGTTTTGAAATTTAAAATTCCAATTTTATCAATTTTACAACAAAAACAATTTAATCTAACGGATGCACATGATAACTAATACATATCTATATCCAAATATGGGGATTAAAATGGGGAAATAATTTTCCTCGATCTTTATTATTTTTTTACAAAAAATCCAGTTCACTTTTTATATTATTGTTCGCGTGAAAATATATTTTATTATATGTCTAAAAATAAATTAATTCATAAATCTTTTTGGCAACAATTATAAATTAAAATAAATAATATTATAAAATAGAATTTCTTATTTTATTTTATTTTATTTATTTATTTATTTTTAAATTCCAATTTCGTTTACACACATCAGTTTAAACCACGGAGTAATAAAGACTCCGTGGTTTAAACATTGATGCTTAGATCATTATATTATATCATATCATATCAAATTAAATTATTAGAAAAATAAACACTTTTAATTCTATAATGACGTCAGATTTAACGTGTAAGTTTAACAATTAAAAAAGCTTTATATGAATTTCAATTTAATGCACGTGCAAATATATTTCTTTTCTTTTCACGTCAAGATATTTTAAAAACGAAATGAATATGTAAATGTTTCTTTTATGTTGGCAGCAGCTAATTTTTTTAATATTTCATTATTTCCATTTCTATTACGGCTTCTATGGGGATTTTAATTAAAATGCTCAGATTTTAAACTAAAATTTATTTTATCAAAATTAAATATAGCCTATAACAATATGGCATACTGTAGCTTTCGGTCAGTGAAAGAAGTTTTTAAATCGGTTCAGTAGTTTCAGAGATTACCCTCCACAAACAAACAATTTTTTGCGCTTTATATAATGATATAGATAGAGAAAGTATTGGATTCGCGAAAATTTTCGACCTCCGTTTTTTGACGGATCTACACGTTTTGGGATGTCCTGAACACGAATTGATAGTTTTTAGAAAATGTCTGTCTGTATCATTTTTTTTGTGGACGCTGTATCTCACGAACCAATGAATGAAATTTAACCAAACTTGGTATTTAGTTGCACCCTGACATGAACTGGTGCTGATTAGATTTGGGGATCAATAGCTCAACAGGTGGCGTTGTGATCGCATTTTATGCAAATTTTTTACATGGCAGCATAGGACACAATTCCGTATAAATGGGCATAATGAGAGTTATTTTAAACTTGTGATCGTAAAATTAATATGAATTATTGATAATAGTAGTAGTTAACTAGGAAAAAAAATTTGTGCATGGGGGGGGGGGGTAAATTTTCAAGATGGGTATCTTTCGAAAGATCTCGTCAATACCTTTAAAACGAATGGTTGAACTATGAATCTGTGACAATTTGAAACAAAGTTATTGATTTTTTTACTTTTAACGAAAATAATTTAAAAAAAAAAATCGTAATTTTTTTTTTTTTTTTAACGAAATTTAACCAAACTTGGTATTTAGTTGGTCCCCGGCATAAAGTGCTGCTGATTACATTTGGGGATCAATGGCTCAACAGGTGGCGTTGTGATCGCATTTTATGCAAATTTTTAACATGGCAGCATAGGACAAAATTCCGTATAAATGGGCATAATGAGAGTTATTTTAAACTTGTGATTGTAAAATTAATATGAGTTATTGATAATAGTAATAGTTAACTAGGAAAAAATTTCTGTGCATGTGGGGGCATTGCTTCCCCCCCCTGGGGGGGAAGTACCTCCCCGGGGGGTAAATTTTCAAGATGGGTATCTTTCGAAAGATCTCGTCAATACCTTTAAAACGAATGGTTGAACTATAAATCTGTGATAATTTAAAACAATGTTATCGATTTTTTTTTTTACTTTTAACAAAAAAAAAAAAAAAAAAAAAAAAAAATCGTTTTTTTTTTTTTTTTTTTTTTTTTATATTGTTACTGGTTGAATATGTATTACTTTTAACAAAAAAAAACTTAGAAAAAAATCGTATTTTTTTTTTTTTTTTTTAAATATTGTTACTGATTGAATATGTATATAGGAAAATATAGAAGAAAGTCTTGTGGTGGCCACAACATACTAGTTACTCTCTTCTATATGTAATATAGAGAAAGTATTGGATTCGCGAAAATTTTCGACCTCCGTTTTTTGATGGATTTACATGTTTTGGGATGTCTAGATTACGAATTAATAGTTTTTAGAAAATGTCTGTCTGTCTGTATCATTTTTTTGTGGACGCTGTATCTCACGAACCAATGAATGAAATTTCACCAAACTTGGTATTTAGTTGCACCCTGACATGAACTGGTGCTGATTATATTTGGGGATCAATAGCTCAACAGGTGGCGCTGTGATCGCATTTTATGTAAATTTTTAACATGGCAGCATAGGACAAAATTCCGTATAAATGGGCATGATGAGAGTTGTTTTAAACTTGTGATTGTAAAATTAATATGAATTATTGATAATAGTAGTAGGTAAATAGGAAAAAAATTTTGTGCATGTGGGGGCATCGGTTCCCCCCCATGGGAGGGAAGTACCCCCCGGGGAAGTAAATTTTCAAGATGGGTATCTTTCGAAAGGTCTCGTTGATAATAGTAATAGTTAACTGGGAAAATATTTTTGTGCATCTGGGGGCATCGGTTCCCCCCCACTGGCGGGGAACTGTCCCTCAGGGGGAACAAAGTTTCAAGATGGGTATCTTTCGAAAGGTCTCGTCAATACCTTTAAAACGAATGGTTGAACCATAAATCTGTGATAATTTAAAACAAAGTTATCGATTTTTTTTACTTTTAACGAAAAAAAACTTAGAAAAAAAATCGTTTTTTTTTTTTTCTTTTTTTTAAACGAAATTTGACCAAACTTGGTATTTAGTTGGTCCCCGACATAAACTGGTGCTGATTACATTTGGGGATCAAAAGCTCAACAGGTGGCGCTGTGATCGCATTTTATCTAAATTTGTAACATGGAAGTATAGGAAAGAATTTCATATAAATGTGTATAATAAGAGTTATTTTAAACTTGTGATTGTAAAATTAATATGAATTATTGATAATAGTAGTATGTAACTAGGAAAAAAATTTTGTGCATGGGGAGCATCGCTTCCCCCCCCCCAGGGGGGGGGGCTAAATTTTCACAATGGGTATCTTTCGAAAGATCTCGTTGATAATAGTAGTAGTTAACTAGGAAAAAAATTTTGTGCATGTGGGGGCATCGGTTCCCCCCCCCCCCCTCCGGGGTGCAAAGTTTCGAGATGGGTATCTTTCGAAAGGTCTCGTCAATACCTTTAAAACGAATGGCTGCACTATAAATCTGTGATAATTTAAAACAAAGTTATCGATTTTTTTTTTTTTTTTACTATTAACAAAAAAAAAAAAAAAAAAAAAAAAAAAACGTAATTTTTTTTTTTTTTTTTTTTTTTTTTTTTAATATTGTTACTGATTGAATATGTATAGGAAAATATAGAAGAAAGTCTTGTGGTGGCCACAACATACTATTTTTTTTTTTTTTTTTTTAATTACTATAATTTAATGTTCATTTATTTAATTTCTATAACTGTTACCTTAGATAAAATAGAGAAGTCTAGATTGTATCTTCTTCATTAATAAGAAAAATAAGGAAGAGGTATATCAGAAAGACATACTTTTCTGTTGAAAGTTGCATCAATTTTACTAAGCAGTACATTTATTTATAAGTAATGTTTTTTATTTTCCTGATAATCTATACATCTGTTTTGGAGGGGGATTTTATGATAGAATTTATATGGTTTACAAAAATGCATGCAAATAAACATTCATAATTATACTTCACCATCCATATTTAATAGGCATTGTCCTTGCATCAGCACTGTATTAATGCTAAGAAAATATTTTTGCTTTATAATTTTTAAACATATTTTTCGTATAAAATCATTATTTTAATGTCCAGTTGCAAAAATTAAATTATTATTATTGATATTTCAATATCTGTTATCCAGCTGCCTTTGCTTTACTCTTTGTACTAATCTAATATCTTTCTTTTTAAGTGGTGCCAGTAAAAATTATGCATGGGCCTCAAGTTCTAGTTCCATCCTTGCTGAATTTGGTACTTTGCATCTAGAATTTACGTACCTTAGTGATATAACAGGTAATCCTGTGTATAAAGAAAAAGTCAATCACATACGAGATTTTCTTGCAAAAATGGACAAGCCTCAAGGTTTATTTCCAAATTATCTGAACCCCAAAACTGGTCGTTGGGGCCAACGTAAGTTTTTCATATTTATTTCTCAAATAGTTATAATTATTATGTATTAATTACCTAATAATTGATAATTATTTACATGTTTTTTAGAGGTCTTGTATATGATGCAATTATTTTTAGAAAGTGTCTGTTTCTGTATGTGTGCAAGTGTTTGCAATCTTTTTAATTAGTTATTTTTTTTTATTTATTTATTATTGTTATTTGTTAATTTTTCTGTTTGAGGTTGGTTGTCTTTTTAGTAGAGGTATTTTAAACAGATGAAAAAATAAATAACATAAATTTGTTCAAATATTTAAAATTGTTATATTGAAGTTTAATATTAGATTTTGATTCTATTAGAAGTTATGGCATCATTCACTTAATATATATTGTTGCGTACTTGGGGGTTCGTGAGTTGTCTGAGAATGAAAGGCCAAACGTACAAAAATTCAGTAATTTATTCACAGAAAATTCCAGAAAAATGCAGGTCTATAAACCAAGTATCAGCTTCAATTCAAACAGTAAACACAGCTTAAACAACAGCTGTCAATAGCAAATCCACAGTACAAACTGTATACCAATAACACTTGAAGCAAGTCTCTCTCAAAGAGGCTTAAGAGCAATGCAAGCACTAGCGAAGCTGGCTGAGATCTGAACTGAACTGACTGCCTTGGCGAGGAAGCGCTCCTTATATGCTGTTCCATGGAACCCAGATTTTTCGAGAAAACTCTAGAAAGTGGTCAACCAATCAACTTACAGCTTCCATATTTGGTATATCCCATATAAGGATTTTCTCGCCAAGGTCGCCAAAATAATTGCCAAGGTGGGAAAAAGTCGCCAAATTTGGCGCCAAATCCATTACCTGCATTACTGGGGCTTTTTAATGCGTTTTCAAGGGAAAATAAGGCTATTTCAACGCTAAAACGACTAGAAATGCACAAATTTAGCACTTTATCAACTTACTAAGCCTCTTTGAAAGAATTTATACAAAAATAAACACAATTATTTACAATTTCGTAACACTGCCCCCCTCCCAAGGACTGCACGTCCCGGGCAGTGCAACCCTTGGTCAAGAGGCGAAACTAAACAAATTTACACAATCTAAAACACAAAAACTAAGTTGCATATAACGATAAAATAGAAATACAAATCAAGTGAGAAATATTTACAAAATTCACAAATATGTTCAAATATTTATATACAAATATTTACAAAATTCACAAATATGTACAAATATTTATATACAAATATTTACATTACGCATGCGCAAATTTTACCAGTATTTACATTTTTAATTTTTAATATTACCGTTACTTGTGGTACTTGGCTAGCCTATTATAGTGCACCACCTTCGGTTTTGATGAAGGTGTTTTAGTGATCCGCACCACTACATCATTCAGCCTTTTTAAGACTGTGTATGGTCCGTCCCAGTTGCACTGTAACTTGGGAGAGAGTCCTTTGCGTCGAACAGGATTCCACAACCAGACTTTGTCTCCTTCCTGGAACTCATGTTGTGTAGCCTTTAGATCGTACCTTGTCTTCATTTTCTCCGTTGCCATGTTAATCCGCTCCCGAGCAAAGTTGTGTACGTCCTCAAATCGTGCCTGGAGATCTTGGATGTACTCCTCGGGCGATGAAGGCGCATCGGGTGGACAACCAAACAGGAGATCACAAGGGAGACGAAGTTCACGTCCAAACAGCATCTGGGCTGGAGTATAGCCGGTGGTTTCATGGACAGCACTTCGATAAGCCAGCAGGAACAATGGCAACTTCAAGTCCCAATCTTGCTGGTTCTTTGATACTAGAAGAGAGAGGTTATTCAGGACGGTACGGTTGAACCTCTCGACCATGCTGTCCGACTGGGGATGTAAGGGTGTTGTCCGGGTTTTGTCTATGCCGAGTAGTTCACACAGTCCTTTGAAAACATCAGAGGTAAAGTTCCTACCTTGGTCGGTATGAAGTTGTAGGGGCGTGCCGTACCTTGACACCCATTGCTGCACTAGGACTTCTGCGACTGTGCATGCCTCTTGATTGGGAATGGGATATGCCTCAGGCCACTTGGTGAAATAGTCCATCACGACGAGAATGTATTTATTTCCACTGGAGGTCCGTGGCAAAGGACCCAAGATGTCGATTGCAATCCGTTCAAATGGTGCTCCCACGTTATACCGTTGCAGTCTTCCTCGACTTCGTTTCTGCGGGCCTTTACGTGCCGCACAAGCATCACAGGATTTACACCATTTCTCCACATCCTCCTTTGCCTTGCACCAGTAGAAGCGTTCCCGAACTTTCTGCAGAGTCTTCATTACCCCAAAATGGCCTCCGGTAGAGCTACTATGCAGTTGTTCTAAAACAGCTGGAATTTTTTATCTTGGTAATAAAATCTGCCATCTGAAGCTTTTCCCATCATCAGATTCCCACTTTCTGTATAATACGCCGTTTCTGATATGAAGATAGTCCCAAAGTGCCCAATAACTTTTCGTAATGGGACTAAATCTGGAAATGTCCTGCCAGAAAGGTCTGTTGCTGGTCGTCTCCTTCAGCTGTAATATTGGCTTTATGTCAGGATCTTCCAACTGGGATTTCCTAAGTTCTTCGTCACTCCATGGATCGGGATCTTGATCTGATGGTGTTGAGACAGTAACTTGGCAGGCAACCAGATTTATCGGCAGGTATTTCTGTTCGGCTCTAGAGCAATACTTGCAGCTTTCCGAGCAGGGCTTCCGTGACAAGGCATCTCCATTACCATGTAGAGTCCCTTTACGATGACGTATCTCGAAGTCATATTCCTGCAGGCGTTGTATCCACCTGGCAATCTGTCCTTCCGGGTTCTTGAACTGGAGCAACCACGTTAAAGATGCATGGTCAGTCCGGAGCAGGAATCTTCTGCCATAGAGGTAATGATGGAAATATTCTATGGCTTTTACGATGGTGAGTAGCTCTTTCCTGGTGGTACAGTAATTTCGCTCCGGTTTAGACAGGCATTTACTCCAATAGGCAATGACATGTTCTTGACCATCAATTTCCTGCGACAGAACAGCACCGACACTCTCATGGCTGGCATCTGTATCAAGTATGAACTGTCTGTCGGGCTGTGGATATGTCAAGATAGGCGATGATGTTAAGGCCTCTTTAAGTCGCTTGAACGCTTTTTCACATTCATCTGTCCACAGGAACTTCTGTTTGGCTTCCGTCAGCTTGTGCAGTGGTCTGGCAATATTTGAGAAACCTTTGACAAACTTCCTGTAGTAAGTGCATAACCCCAGGAAACTTCGTAGTTGGTGTACATTTTCAGGGCGACTCCAGTTCTCGACTGCAGAGATCTTCTCAGGATCAGTTCTCACACCTTCGGCAGAGATGATATGGACGAGGTAGCTCACTTCACGACGGAACAAGTTACACTTGCCTGGATTCAATTTGAGGTTAGCCATTCTGAGTTTCTCCAGCACCTTTCGGATGTTTCGTAGATGGTCTTCAAAGGTGCGCCCCACAATGATAATATCATCCAAATACACCAGACAGGCTTCATAGGAAAGTCCTTTTAGCACTGTCTCCATCAGGCGTTCAAAGGTGGCAGGAGCATTGCATAATCCAAACGGCATAACTTGAAATTGCCACAGTCCTTGTCCCGTGGTGAATGCAGTCTTATCACGATCATCAGGATGTAATTCTACTTGCCAGTAACCGCTCTTCAGATCCAACGTCGAGAACCATTTATTGCCAGCAAGTGTGTCTAATGTGTCGTCAATTCTGGGAAGAGGGTAACTGTCTTTCTTCGTGATGTCATTCAAACGACGATAATCCACACAAAATCTTGTTGAACTATCCTTTTTCCGCACCAGTACTATGGGAGAGGCCCAAGGACTCGTTGATGGCTCGATGACATCATTGTGCTGCATTTCACTTAGAAGTTCAGTGACCTCTTCCTGTTTAGCAAAGGGAAGTCTTCTTGGATGTTGTTTGATTGGAGGATGATTTCCTGTATCAATTCTGTGCTGGGTGATGTTCGTTCTCCCGACGTCTTCAGGTGTTCGAGAAAAAAGGTCTTTAAATACTTGGAGTAGCTTCTCCGCAGCACATCTCTGTTCTTTTCCTAACTCTGCATTCTTGAGTAATTCCGTTATTAATTGTTCAGAAGACTTGGATTCAGTTGATTGCGTGGGGCGGTTGATGCATGTTACAGGAGTGCAGGCTGCTAACACCTCATCCTTCTTCACTGTTCGGACCTTATCGCTGATGTTTGCGACTCTCACAGAAATAGTACTCGTTGAGAGATCAACTAGAGATGAAGCTACCAGAACTCCTCTTGGGCTATTGTCTGTATTCGGGTATCCAATCAGTCCATAGCGGAAGTATTGCTTTGTAGGTGGTGTTCCTGAAACTATTGTCTCTGTGTGTGGAGGGATGGAAATTTCAGACTTGGCTGTTATCTGGCAAATTGTCTGAATGTCTTGATTTTCAGTGTTGAACACAGCGATGTCTTCCGAACTCGAATGCAGTTCATTATTCTTGAAGTCCAATTGAAAGTTAAATTTTCTTAGGAAATCAATTCCAATGATTAGAGGATCTCTTATATCAGCCACATATGCCATATGATGGTAACTGGTATTTCCAAAAGTGATGGTCAAGTTCATTTTTCCATATATTTTGATTTCGTCTCTGGTCACAGTCTGGAGTTTAACGTAGGGCGGCGTCCAGATGATCTTCTCTTTTAGTTCTTGAGCCAAATCCGTTCTAATGATGGTCACGTTGGCTCCTGTGTCCAGAATCATCCGGCAGGTGGCGTTGTTGACTTGGCCATAGACGTGAAGTCCATTATCGCCGCCACTCATCGATGAAACATGAAATACTGTAAATTGGGGCTCTTTAATTTTAGGCAACCTCCGCCTCGCGAGATGGCCTCCTCTTAGTTTCCCTGTAGTGATGGTGAAGACGGGTGATTTCCTATAGTTGGTCGTACAGGGCAGTTCCTCTTCACGTGACCATCCCCTCCACAGCCCCAGCACTTTATCTTCCGGTCCTTTATTTCCTTTTTATTCTCCAGGCTGCGCAATCTCTTTAAGATCTCTTCGATACTTCTCTTCATTTCATTCTCATCAGCAGGCGTATCGTTTAATGAGACTGCTCTTATGGTATGGCGGTCTTTACGGGAGGCTTGTTGGGCTGCCTCTATCCTAAGTGCATAGCCTAAAGCTGATTCTACGTCTCTGATGTTGGAAAGTCTCAGCGCTTTTTGAATTTCTGGATCCCGAACAGCATCGATAAAGTACTGAAGAGCTAAGTCGTTTCGAGTATCAGCTTGACAGTCTGAGAATGCTAGGTGTGACAATCTCTGAATGTCCGCTGCCAGCTCTTGCAAACTTTCGCCCGTTTTCTGGTAACGGGACTTTAGCTGGAGGCGACTATAGTCCTTAGAACACTTCTCTCCGAACCGTAGTTCCAGTGCTCTAGTCAGGGTCTCGAAGTCGTTCCTTTCTTCTTTAGAAACATTTCTCAGGATCTCGGCTGCATCTCCCCGTAATGCTGCTGCTAAGTGGACTGACTTGGCGGCAGAGTCCCAGCCGTTAGCTTCAGCAACGATGGAAAACTGCATCTTATATACATGCCAGGAGGAACTGCCATCGTAGGTAGATAGCTTAATAAATTCCTGATTCTGGATTCTTCTCTCTTTCTTTTCAGTTTCCTGGGGCATGGATTCTAACTTTTCTTCCATTTTTTTCTCCAAATCTTCTTCTATTCTCTTAAACTTGCTTTCTATCTCTGAAACCCTTCCTTTCAGCTCTTGATCAAAGTTTTCTTTAAATTTCTCCTCAAAATTCTCTTCTATCTTCATAAATCTCTCTTCAAAATTCTTTTCTACTTTCATAACATTTTCCTCGATCTTCATTGCTTTCTCTTCAAAACTCTCTTCTATTTTCAAAACTTTCTCTTCTATTCCATCTATTCTGCTTCCCATATCCGATAATTTACTTTCAATCACTTCCTTTACTGTCGAAAGTTCTCTCTTCATCTCGTCTTGATTAGATTTAATTTCTTCGGTCAAACTGTCTTTCAACTCTCTTTGCGATGTTTCCATTTTCTCTTGTGCTACCTTCATTTCTTCAGTCAAACCGTCTTTCAACTCTCTTTGCGATGTTTCCATTTTCTCTTGTGCTACCTTCATTTCTTTCATCTCTTGACTCAGGCTATCTTTCATCTCTCTTTGCGATGATTCCATCTTTTCCTGTCCTGTTTCCATTTTCTCTATCAATCCAGATCTTAACTCATTCATCTGAGCAGTGAGTCCTTCTAGAAATTTCTTCATTTCTTGTTCCATAGCTCTCGTTATCACCATTCACAGACAACCCCACTCCTGACACCAGAAATGTTGCGTACTTGGGGGTTCGTGAGTTGTCTGAGAATGAAAGGCCAAACGTACAAAAATTCAGTAATTTATTTACAGAAAATTCCAGAAAAATTCAGGTCTATAAACCAAGTATCAGCTTCAATTCAAACAGTAAACACAGCTTAAACAACAGCTGTCAATAGCAAATCCACAGTACAAACTGTATACCAATAACACTTGAAGCAAGTCTCTCTCAAAGAGGCTTAAGAGCAATGCAAGTACTAGCGAAGCTGGCTGAGATCTGAACTGAACTGACTGACTGCCTTGGCGAGGAAGCGCTCCTTATATGCTGTTCCATGGAACCCAGATTTTTCGAGAAAACTCTAGAAAGTGGTCAACCAATCAACTTACAGCTTCCATATTTGGTATATCCCATATAAGGATTTTCTCGCCAAGGTCGCCAAAAAAATCGCCAAGGTGGGAAAAAGTCGCCAAATTTGGCGCCAAATCCATTACCTGCATTACTGGGGCTTTTTAATGCGTTTTCAAGGGAAAATAAGGCTATTTCAACGCTAAAACGACTAGAAATGCACAAATTTAGCACTTTATCAACTTACTAAGCCTCTTTGAAAGAATTTATACAAAAATAAACACAATTATTTACAATTTCGTAACAATATATACACTAGCAGGCTACGCCCGCTTCGCTGGTCACTATTTTTAAATGAATCACTATAATTAATGAATTCTCAAAATTGCATTAGTTTTTATCATGGGAAAAAAAAAAAAAAAAAAAAAAAGAGAGAGAGAGAGAGAAAGAAATTCTGATTGGAAAAATTGTCCCACCGGTCGGCCATTATGCACTGTGTGCATGCATTTATGTTCTACACTCTTAATAAATCACTATATTATTATAAAGGAAAAACATAAAAAATATAAAATACAAAAAAATTCTTCTCTCATCAATGGAATAATCGGTCCGAAATCCCACTGTCTGCGGTAGCGTATACACACACGCACATATTCCTTTGCCCTCTATTCCAGCCCCTCCTAATTATTTTATACTTTCAAAAATATATGCAATCATTTTCTCGGACTATTAAACTCAATAATACTAATTTCCAACGTTCTATCTGCATTTCTTGTTTTTTGCCCCTGTGCCCGTCCCCCTTCCCACCCCCCGTAACAAATCTACACATTCGAAAATATCCACAATCTATTTATCGGGCCTTAAAACCTAATAATACTAATTTTCAACGTTCTAACTCTTATTTCTATATTTTTGCCCCTTCACCCCCTCCCCTTCCCGTCTATCCTAATAATATTTCCTTTTTGAAAATATCTGCATTTGATTTGTAGGTCCCAAAAACCTATACGTGTAATTTTGAATGGTCTAAATCTATTTCTATTGTTTTGTCCCCCCCCCCCCCCTTCCCAGCTCTCCTAAAAATTTTACAAATTCGAAAATATCCGAAATTGATTTGTAGGTATTAAAAACCTCTATGTACCAATTTTGAATGATCTATTTTTATTTTCCTCCCACCTGGGATAAATTTCTAAAATTCCAGAAATTGGTGTTTAGATGTGTGAGCTATATTTTAGAGCAAAAATTTCATGTATATCTGTTTTGTTTTGTTTGAGATATATAGCATTAAGTGAAATCATGTTTTGTCCCCCCGCCTTGAGGACCAAATTTATAAAATTCCAGAAATTGTTTTTAAATGTTTGTGTTAGCTATATTTTAAAGCAAAAATTTTACAGATATCTGTTTTTTGTTTGAGATATGAAGGATTTTGTGAAATCATCTTATGCCTCCCCCTCCCCTTTTGGGGGCGAATATTTTAAAATCGCTTCTTAGTGGATATCTGTGTAGAAGGAACATTGTCAAAAAATTTCATGCTTCTAGGTCCAGGGGTTTGAGCTGGACTAGGATGAATCACTTGCTCACTCACTCGCTCAGAACAAACGATTTTATATGTATAGCTATATATATATTCAAACTCAAGCTGTTTTCATATTGTTATCTTTTCATTTGAATGTATAACAAGAAAAAAAAAAATGTTGCTTTAAAAAAACGCAGCTGCATTCCTTTCTTAACAATTGTTATTATATTATTAATTTATTATTATTATTAAATCTTTTACAATTTGTAATGTAAAATTCTCTCAGTTGTAAATTATCATGTCTCTTATATTGTCTGTTTCATTTACTTAAATTTTACTCAAATTGCTTGTTGCTTAGTAACAGTAACTATATCATTATAAATTTTTTGCATTTTAATTTTATTCAAACTGAGCTATTTGTTTATTTCAAAAGGGGCTGTTCAGTTAGACAGGTAAATCCCGATTAGTAAATAATTCTTTAATTTTTATAATGTATCTAAAGTTTTTTGTTTTTTTTTTTTGTGTGTGTGGGGGGGTTTGTTTGTTTGTTTATGCTGTTTCATGCTTTGGCCAGTGATCTTGTATCTGTTGCTTGGCTTCTACTATGCTTAATAGATCATCATCATTATTATATATATATATGTATATTATACTGGGTGATAAAAAAGTTACCAAAAAAATAAAACATGTATAATTCAAAAAGTATTGACTTATAGCACTTTGTAGTTTTCACTAAAATGCACAGAAAGATATAGGATTTTATATTGCCAAATTAGTTCAATTTATTCCTATAAGATGGTGTTTTAATCATAAGATTACTTTCTTACAGTGGTGCAGTACATTTAACAATACAACTAGGACTATACAAATGTTCTATTATAGATGGCTGTCATTCATAAGAATGGCCATAAGACGTTCCACATTGGGAACACTTATAATCAATGCTTTTTGTCCATTAACAATATCATGATTTTCTTATTGAAATGATTAAAAGCAGTAATAAGCAATAAATTTTTAATTTATATTTGTATATTCACTAACATCTGAAATCATATGCAACATGCCAAATTCAGATTAATCAATGTTCGCAATATGGCATTATTTGATAAGGTGGATCTAGTTAAAATGTAAGAAGATACTGTGAATTCAGTGTTATCTGTTGGAGAAAAATGCAACTAATATTTCTTTTCTTATATATATATATATATGTGTAAAAATCCCATACTTTTCTACATATTTCAGGGAAGTGACATAGTGCTGTGATCAATAATTTTTTTAATAATATATTTATTTTTTCTGTGACTTTTGAATCACCTTGTACATACTATTTTAATGATGACAAGACAATACAATGAACATAATAAAATGTAAAAGGAAAAAATAAAATTATTTAAATAATATTGCTATGAAAACTTAGAATTTATAGAACCAGGAGTAGTGTTAATAGTTCTAATTAAGAACAAAATTAGGGATACTGTTTATTAAACTTGTAAGATTTGATCCATTATTCATTTTAGAAAAATGGTAAAAAACAGTTCATTTACATCAATTTTTTTTTTTTTTTTTTTTTTTTTTGAATAATTATTCTATGAATTTAAACATACATCTTTTAAATTTGTAGATCATATGTCTATGGGTGCACTTGGCGATAGCTTTTATGAATACTTATTGAAATCATGGATACAGTCTAATGGTGAAGATGCACAAGCTCTTCAGATGTTCCAAGAATTAGCTGAAGTAAGAACTTTAGTGAAATTCTATTTATATATTCTTTCTCAGTCTTCTGTTAAATTTTAAAAGTTTATTGCATAAATGATAATTTTATCAGAGGTATTCAATGGAAAAAGTTTTCACAAAAACAATGTATTTTGTACAATGCCAGTGAAATATAATCAGTAAACTAGTAAATAACCTTAGGAAAAAAATCGCATTGAAAAAAGAAAGAGTGTGATTTGTCCAAGTTATATTTACTCTTACAGTAAAATAAAATAATGTGTAATGGCACTATTGCACACAACAACTTTTCTCGCAACTTCTGAGCTGATTGTCAATTTGAGTCAATAGTGTTAGCTCAATTCGCCTCAACACTTAATGTAATAGGAGTTGGGAATGTGAACAATTTTTTCTGGCTAGTCATAATAAAGTTCTTTCTGTGAGCAATTTCTACTATAATTAATCAATGAAAAGGAAGCTCTTTTCAGCCTTCATAAATTGAACGAAAAATTGGCTCAAATTAAAATCATACAAAAAGTTGTTGTGTGTATTAGTGCTATAATAGTAAATTATTAATTAAATAGTTAAAGGTTTAGCACTTTCCAACAATGTTTAAAAGTGATTATGAATTTAATTAGTCTCTGTCTGTCTGCCTTTCTGTTTTTCTCTCTGTCTGTTATGTGATAATGTAGGCAATGAACATTGAAGGTTTTACTGTACAATGAATTCATACAGTTGGAAAACGAATAAGAAATTAAATTAAAATTGCCCTAAATTATAAGGTTCTAAAATTAAAAACACAGTGCTTTTTTTTAAAAAGAGTATCCATACTGAATTGCTCAAGATTTATCTAATTTTGGTATAATTCCTAATAGTATTGAGGTTTAGAAAACAAAAAAATAAAATGAACAAATAAACAAAATGATACAGGGAATATGGATATAAATTGTAAAAGAACTGGAGCTATAATTCATTCAAACTACAAAATATTCAAATAGAAAGAATTCAATTTTGTAGAATTTTGCAATTGTAGCTATAAAACTTTAATTTTATACATAATTTTCTGCAGTTTATTCCATAACGTTAAGTTTAAGATTGGCTTTCAAATAAATTAGAAAAGAAAAAATTAAGGATTATCTACATCTTTAAATAACTTATTTTTGTGTTTGGATAATGAATGTTATTAATTTTAAATGCTACAAGTCATAAGATATGGTTTCACCTGGGAAAATTGGTATGAGCTGCCACTTATTGAATGTTTATAATTGATGAATTAGATAAAACGAATTATTGATTTTAAAATCTAAATTTTGTATTATTTTACCTATTCTAGTACTTAAATTATATTTGCTATTTATTTATTTATTTATTTATTATTATTATTTTAAATTAGAATAAACAAAAATAACTTCTGGGTTTGTAATTTTAAAATATCTTTACATCTTTTTGCATTGTAGGCTATAAATGATAAACTTGTACATACATCAAAGAGTGGGCTGAAGTACTTAGCAGATTTAAAATATGATAGAATTGAACATAAAATGGATCATCTTGCTTGCTTTGCTGGTCAGTACTTTTTTCTTGCTTAATTTGACATATTATTAAACGTAATGCAGTTATGTCTAAACTATTATTATTCTTGTGCTAAATTCTGTTGTGCCATTATTTGCAGGTGGTTTATTTGCAATTGGATCAGATTACATGCCTCCAAATAGAAAAGATTACTTTTTACAATTGGGTAAAGATCTTACTCATACTTGTCATGAAGCTTATGATAGAACAGGTAATACACAAATGTTTTTGAAATAATTGAGTACCACTTAACAAAAGTAAAATGAAATCTATATGTAGAAAAAAATATCTGTTTTAAAGGATAGTTTAATTGTAATAAAAAGTAAATCTCAAATGATTTTTCTCATCTCTTATAGTTAAGTGCAGTAAAACAAATTTATATTTAATTCAAAATTTCAATAACTTTAATGATAATAAAAATCTTATAAAAATTAATTTTTAGCAATTGTACCCAATGATCACTCCAAGGAAAAAACATTTCTTAATAGAAAAAAATAACATAAATGTATCTATTTCATAACTCTTAACATTTACATTTTTCGCATTTTTAATATTTTAATTGGCACCTTCAATCAATTAAAAGCAGCAATTCATTTTCTTCATTTGCCGAAAGTTATTAGTAGACTTACATTCTCAACAGAATTGCTCAGACTAATCCTTTTGAGAGGAGACCTATTGAAATTCCCTCTTTGTCCCCATGTGTGTACTTAAAAGCATCTGACTAGTAATCTGAGGTGCACAGTATATTATATACTTGTATATAATATAGTATATTTAGTATACATTTGTATATTGTATCTAATATACATTTTCTTCTGTATATTATATATTTTACAGCACTTAATATACAATATACTTTACCTCAAAATTTCCAACTTCTTAAAAAAAAAAAAAAAAATCTTTCACCTCAATTTTAAAACAGTATTTTTGTTATGGGAACTCTGTTTAAATGTTCCTTTCTTTGACCTACCACCGACCTCAATAATGTATTAACATACTATACAAATGGGTAATTTAAGATAACAGACGCTTTGAGTATTTAAAAGAAAATACAAAATATAATTTCCCCCCCCCTTCACTTCCTGGCTCTATAGGGGTCTAATTACTTGGGTTCAAAGAATGACTGTAAATGGTCAAATGAAAAGGAATTAATCATGTCTCCATAGATGTCTTGAATTTTACACACATGCATGTGTAAAATGGAAGTGATTTTTAAACTTTCTTTACATTGAACATTTTCATTTGACTGTAGAATTGGATATCCTAGAAAGAAAACTTTCAAATAAATCGGTTTATATAGGTCTTAGTCATGTAAGAATGTATTACATTTTATTTTACTTTAACTTGAAACATGAATGATAAATTGGATTTTAGATTGAAAATTTCTTACGATAACTTCAGAAGATGAAAAGTGATCGATAAAAGAAAAATGTAACAATGGTCAACAAAACAAAAGACAATGGTCCACAAAGCAAAATTATAAGTGGATCTATAAAAAGAATTTTAAATTTCAAACTGTGTTCACAGGTATATTTATAAAGGTTTTTTGATTTATATAAAATATAAATTTATAATATTTAAATCCAACATCATGATTCAACAATAAAAAATTCGAATGAAATACAATAGATTTATAATTTTTATTTAAAAAAAAAATTACTGCTTAAGACTTTGTTATTTATCAAATATTTTCAATTTTCATTTAATGATTTGTGTTATTTGTCATTTGGACATCAAAGCATGAATAAGGTGGGATAAATGGGCTCTGCTCATTTCCTTATACACATTTGTTCATATAAATTTCTAATGTAGAACATATTGTACTCATAGTGAGTAAAATGAACTCAGTTGATCAAGCAGTTCAACAAACTTTAAGTAAAAAATTAAGTCATTTTATTCTTAGAAATGAAATAAATTGTAGTATTCATAATAGCACAAAAATTTAACTATCACTGATTTTAAAAAAATAATAATAATAATTAAAGTATATCAAATATACTTTTTTGAAGTATATTGCCCACCTCTGCTAATAAAATTTTTCATGATCATTTCTCTATTTCTCCAGTTACTATACTAGAGTGCTAAACTAGAAAAAATGTTTCTGATTGAAGTATTGAAATAAGCAGAAAGAAATTTGTTCTAGAAACATCAAATTTAAATGTAGCCATTATACTGTAGCCATCAAAAACTTTCTTTTATATTTTCCTATAGAAATTCACTCAGTATAAATAATGTGTTTTACAGTTATTATTTATAAAAAAAAAAAAAAAAAATCTTTTATGATGAGTGCAGACAACTTTCATCCTAGAAAAGCTTATAACAGAAGAACAGTATCCAAAGAAAGTAAATTTTATTCTCCACAAATAATAACTTTAAAAAGGGTTTTTTCTAGTTCTTAAAAATGAAAAATAAAAATAAATAATAATAATAAAATAAAGATTATTTTTAATTATCACAAATCTATGGTTTAGCCATTCCTTTTAAAGGTGTTGATGAGTTCTTTTGAAAGATACCAAATTGAAAATTTGACTTGCCCCAGGGGAAAGCAATGGCCCTACATATACAAAAAAAAAAAAAAAAAAAAAAAAAAAAACAGATGACTATTACTATTATAAATAATTTTTATTATGCACATTTATACAAAATTTTGTACTATACTTGACACATTAAGAAAAGGGGGGATAGTAACACTGCCTATTGGTCGATTCTCGCCAAAAGTTGATTTTCAGTTTATGTCAAAGTGCAATTACATATCAATTTGTATGAAATTATGTGCAATAGCTCCTGAGATACATCTGCCATAAAATTTTTGTTACACTCACAGAGAGACAAATGATAGCCACACAAACAAACATTTTCTAAAAATGGTTAAACCATGTTTTAAACTTCTTAAAATGTATAAATGCATTGAAAGCCCAAAGTCAAAAATTTTTATGAAACCAATAATTTCATCTATTGAAAATAGAAGAAAGTAAAAATAGACATTTTAAAACAAATATCTAAATAAAATTTTAGGCATTTTCTACCAAATGCAAAAGATATGTAATCACTTTATCAGAAAATAATTTTTAAAGTTAGAGATATGGAAAATATAAAATTACTTTAAATATTTGTCATATCTATGTATTTTTAAGCTAAACAACTTTCAGAAATTAATAATTTATTGTACTATATAGTAGTATTGTTGATGCATTTCTTTCTAATTTTCCGAGCATTTTCAATTTAGATATTAAATTTGATTAAATTAAATAATTAAATGCTCTTACGTGGATTCAGGTGAGGTGTTCAGGCTAGCAAATTGATAAAGGACATGAAATTCCATAAATAATCCAAAAAGTTGATTTCATTATTTAATAACATTTACTCCCACAAAATGTATAAAATATTCTCTATGGCTTTTGTATCGTCCCTTTCTGTTTATTACTCCTCAAAAAATATCTAAATTCACATCTGCAAAAGAGAACCAAAAAAAGATTAAGCATCAAATTAAGAGCCAATTTAAAGAGGATATGACTTTTCCTAAATAAATGAGTTATATTATGTCACCATATCCTTATTTAAAAAAAAAAAAAAAGTTGACTATTTCTTTTCTCTGATGTCTGGATTTTTTTTTTTTTTTTTTAAATAATAACAGTATACACTCCTGCTCAAAAGTTTAGCAAGATTTGCAAACGATCAGTTTCTTTCGATTTAAAAACATATCTCTTGATGAAATGTTTTCAAGGTATTTGAAATGTTGGTATTTAAGGAATTGGGTCTTCCTCATGTTTTTCAGTGAAGTTTGATTTAAGACAATATTTAGAGGGCCGGTAACAAATTGAGCAAAATCTATAATGTTTGTGATCACCCTGTATATTTAATTAAACGAAATTATATGTAACTTTAGGATATGTTAATATGCATCAAGTACAATTTGTGGATGAATTTGTGTGATGATAGCATGTTAAATAACGGAGATATAAGCATTTATTTCAAAACTAAAAAAAATCTGTATGTTTTTTGTTTATAATATACAGAGTTTTAGACGAAAATTATTCCCACTTTCAGATTATTTGATAAAACACTTTTGAAACAATATACTGCAATCAGAATACAATTATCTTAAATATCTCAAGAAATATGAGTATTTTTATGTAAAGTGTTTTCACTGTGCGTGTGCGAAAGATAAATTTTTTTTATTACGTAGGTTAAAAGATAGATATATTGGGCAACTTTTGTCAAAAGTTCATTTGAATAAGGAGAAAATTGAACAAATTGTCAGCAAAAGAACAAGCTAGATTTTAGGTATTTTGTAAGAGTTGAAATTTCATAAGGGGTTTTTCACATGCCATATAAATTTGAAGATCCAGTTATTTTAACCTCTTTGCAAAAGTTCTTTTTTTGTGAAAAAACCCTTATAATCTCATAAATCTTAATAAATAAACAAAAATATGTTCGAGTTACAAGCTTATAAGGTTTTTTTCACAAAAAAATACTTTTGGAGCATGGTTGCAATAATTAGATCTTCAAATTAATTCTGTGGCATGTGAAAAAACCCTTATATACTCTTGGAAAATACCTAAAATCTAACTCGTTCTTTTGCTGACAATTTGTTCAATTTTCACCTTATTCAAATGAACTTTTGACAAAAGTTGCCCAATATATCTAGCTTTCGATCTATGTAATAAAATTTTTTCTATCTTTCGCACGCACACAATGAAAACATTTAAGTGCTCATATTTCATGAGATATTTAAGATATTTGTATTCTGATTGCTGTATATTATTTCAAAAGAGTTTTTTCAATTTATCTGAAAGTATGAATAATTTTTTTATATTTTATGTACTCTGTATATTTTGAATAAAAAACATGCTGATTTTTGTTTGGAGTTTTAAAATAAATGCTTATATCTCCATTATTTAACATGCTATCGTCACGCAAATTCATCCATAAATTGTATTGGGTCTATATTTAACATATCTTAAAGTTACAGATTACTTCGTTCACTTAACGATACAGGGTGATCACAAACATTATTGATTTTGCTCAATTTGTTACTGGTCCCCTAAATGCTGTCTTAAACCAATCTTCACTGAAAAACATGAGGAAGACCCAGTTCTTTAAATACCCAATGTTTGAAAACATTTCGTCGTGTGATAAGTTTTTAAATTGAAAAAAAATTATCATTTACAAATCTTGCTAAAGTTTTGAGCAGGAGTGTAGGTCACTGATTAATGTAACGTTATGCAAAACTTATTACAGGCAGAATGCTCTCATTGTGACCGTATAAAATTATTTGTGTGGAAATTTCTTGAAAATGTATGATATGGCATTCATTACAAGGGATTCATGATTTACCGACGATTTATTGTTTATAAAATCATATTTTTGATTTTAAATATTTTTCTATGTGTAGTTGTTTCTTAGTTAATAAAAATTGTCTTTGTTCTCTAGAAACAAAACTGGGTCCAGAATCATTCCGTTTTTCTGATGCTAGTGAAGCACGAGCCTTAAAACAAAATGAAAAATACTATATCCAAAGACCTGAAGTAATCGAGAGTTACTTCGTTCTTTGGAGAGTAACTAAAGATCCCAAATATCGACAGTGGGGCTGGGAAGCCGCTCAGGTAATCATTTCTTTTTAATTCCTTTATAAAATAAAATATGTTAAAATTCTTATTTCTTAAGGGAATTGGAAAAATCAGTGAACAAGTTTCTTCAAAATTACTAATGATGAATGATTATCAATTTCTCTTAAAATTAGTCTAAAATTATTCAAAGACTGCTTTTTGTCTCTCTAGTCCAAAAAAGAACAATAAAAAAAACAATTATTACTTCCGTTTAAAAACATCATATGATTATGACAGAATAAAATGTCTCCGGAAGAAAGATAAATTTAAATTGTCTTAAATTCATTTCTTAAAAAATAGATCTATTTGAATTGCAAAGATTCAGCCATGAAAATTAACATTTTAATGTCTTAAAAATTAATGAAAATGTCTTAAAAATTTATGAAAAGTATTCTATTTATTTTTCACTATCAACTTCCTCATACTTTTATTTTACCATCTGCCAATTTTTATGCTACTGTAACTCACAGTTGCTGAGCTTGTAGCTACTGAGATACATACATACACACAGAAGTCTTCTAGATTTTTTGCATTAATGAATATAAAATAAAATTTCAAATTGTACTGAATAGAGTGTTAAAATGTCAGTCAGTGTTATTATTAAACATATATTAAGAAATAAAGATAAAAATATTTTACACAAAATTCTATTTTTGGAAATGTGATAAATACAAAATTCATTTGATACTGGATTGAAAAAAAAATTTAAAAAAATATGTATAAATAGCAGTATAATTAATTATTGAGATGTAATATTTTTTAACTGTTATTTGTTTATTCTAGAAATATTTTTAAATTTGTTTACTCTAAAAAAATTTTATACTTGTGAATTTTTTTAAGACTATAGTATATTATTCTTTCAGGCCATTGACAAACACTGTCGAGTTGATGGTGGATTTTCTGGTTTAAAAAATGTCTACAGGGTAGACAGTTCCAAGGATGATGTACAGCAAAGTTTTTTCCTTGCAGAGACTCTTAAGTACCTTTATCTTTTATTTTCCGATGATGATCTAATACCTTTAGATGCATGGGTGCTAAATACAGAGGCTCATCCATTACCCATTAAAGGGAAAAACCCTGCGTACAAAGTGGCAAGCTGATAATCAACACCTAAGACACTATATTAGTTCGTGCCACAGTCAGTTATGTTCAAAACAAAAGTCAGAAAAATGGGTTGTGAGAATGTCACTTTAGAGAAAGTGATTCTTGTTGAGACCCATTTTATGTTGGATTATCAGACAAGCACTCAGAACTGAGTAGAGGATTGTTAAAACTAGGACTATTTAATTCAAATTAATAGCATTTCTGTATTTTTGTAGGACCAAATAATAAATTATTAAGTCCCCAACCGCCCTTTATTTTCTCTTTTTTAATGAGGAAAATGGTGCTAAAAAATGACATTTTCCCATTAAAATTGATAAGATTGTATGTGCTGTTTGTACTTAATTTTATAATTAATTTATATGATGAAAAAGTTTTGAATCCTCAGATCCTCCAAAGAAGAAATATGCTGAACTTAAAAAATTGTATTTTAAGATTTTGTTGCGCATATCTCTTCTACAGAACTATCTCCCTGTGAAAAAACAGAATGTTTTTTTCTTTTTATTATCTATTTATAAATTTTGTTTAGAAGTATTTTGTTTTTTAAAAGTAATAATAAAATAACATTTTTGTTCATTAACTTTTAAAAGATTAAAAAGATTAAATTTTACTGTGTTGAAAAAAAATGTAAATGTACTAACTCTATAGATTTTGTATACTTGAGAATATGGAGTTACAAAAAGTTAAGTTTCTTGTTATGTGGTATATAAGAATAAATAAACTTATATAATGATTTTTCACTTCCCATTCTGTAAATTATTTTTGAATAACATTAGTAGAAGAATATTTAAAGTGAAACAATTTTTTATAAAATGTTTATATGTATTACTATGTGTAAAAAATGAAATTTTTCTTTGATATATTTAGTCAAATTTTAATATACATAAATGTACTATTATTTTTATTTTATTTTTTAGGTAGAAATTATTTGTTGTTCTTTGTTAGCTGATATAAGAAATGTTTAAAGTTGTCAACTCTATATTGAAAAATTTTATAAAAATTAAAAACAATAAAAACAGAAACTTTATATTTTATACACATTGATTTATTTTTAATTCTGTTTCATAGACATGATATATTGTACTAAGAATCAAAACCAATTGTTAATGCTGCTTATTTGGAAAAGCTTTGTACAACTATTTATAATGGTTAGAATGACCTTGCATTTGTCTAAGCCGAGAATGCTCTTCATACACTTAAATAAAAATTCCAAATATTTTTTAATTTTTATTTTACCTTCATTTTTGCATTTTTAAATATTCATAATTTTTATTATTTTATTTTTATTTTTTGCAATTGTTAAGTTATTTGCTAAATCTAGAAAATCTTCAAATTACGAATTTCTTCCTTGATATATGATTAAAAAAAAATTGGAGGGGTGGGTAATGCTAAATCTATATTTAAAAATAATAATAATAAATAAAGCAAGATTTTAATGATTAAATTTACCATTAAATATATTTTCTTTCTATCTCTCTTTAAATTTGAATGTATGATAAATGTAACTTTTTATCATTTTTTAAATAAACGAATTCTAAAATTCCCACTTGTTTGTTTTACATCTACTAATACCATGTAGTTGATACAAAAGTACAAAATTATTTCATTGTTTTATTTGTGTTATTATTTAAAAGTTTGAAAGTTATGAGCAAAATGTGTATTAAAATAATGCTTGGCATTTCAAAATATAAATGCGATTAATTTCATAGAAATTTTTTCTTTCTTTCTTTTATTTTATACATTTCTTTCTTTTATTTATTTTTTGTAATAATAGTATAATGTATATTATTTCAATAATTTGAATTAGTATCTAAGTTAATTCATAGATTAAATGCATGATAGTTGTTTTATCATCAGTTGTACATAAGTAAAAGTTTACACGTGAGTTTAAATTCCACTGTTAATTGTATTGAAAATATTTCTTTTCAAATGTGCACTTGTATTGTTTTTATTGTAATTTAATGTAATTTTTCATTTGGGGTAGGGTAATGTAGTGTTTCCATACAGTTAAGAGATTAATGAGTTAGTTTTAGAAAATAAATATAGAAAAAAAATTTTTAAAGTTTTTCATCAATATTATAAAGCAACATCTAATGATTTATGTGGTGAATAAACATATAAAGGCAGACTATAAAAGTCTGTTATTGTACAACTTCAAACTATAACTTTTCCATACATGTTGAGACAAATGTGTAACATTCAAGTTAACAAGATTTCTTTCTATTGAATACTTTCATTCTTTGTAATAATAACTTAACATTATAATTGTTAAGATTCTGATTTGGTTGTATATTTTATTTTCTTATTTTGGGAGGTTGTAATAATAATTAATAAAAACTCCTATTTTCATTTGTACAAAATTAATAAGTTTTTACTGCACTCCTCCTCATAGAAAACAAAATTGTATTTAAAAAAAAAATAATAATAATAATAATAATTGTGTTTTATTTTGCTTTGAATTAAAACTTTGAAAATGTTGTGTTGAAAATTCTGATATTTTGCTCTGAAATTTTCAGTTTATGAAGAATATTCTTTAGAAGGAAAAGGCGTTTTTTGATTTTATTTTTTACCTGATTACTGAATGTTTAGATTGTGAATTAATTGTTCAATATGTAAACATTACTATGTAATGTTTTTTAAAATATTCAAATGTCATTTGTGTTATTGTTTTCATTATTTATATTGGTTGTGATTGTCTATTTTCTTTACCATACTTTTCTTAAATTTTCTTTGTTTTTCTAAGGAAATAAAAATATTTTTTTATAATTCTATGAACAAATAATTAAATTACTGTTTTACTAATTTACTTTTAGTAGACTAAGTACTGAAATAATTTTTCTGTGTTCACTTTTACATTTAATAAGCAGTTTATCAAAATGTGTACATACATAGGTTAAATATATCAAAGAAATGGGTTAATGCAGATGATTTAAAAAGAAAAAAATTATTATTTAATCACACTTGTAAAAAACAAAATCATAGAATAGATTATTTATTTGAAAGAATCTGTGAAATGTTTTTATGCTTAAAAATGTTGAACCTAAAAATGTCCATTATTCAGTCGCCACCTGTGAACTAAAGAAAAATAAAATTGTGACCTAAAAGAGTTAAACAATATGCAACTTTTTTTTTTTTTTCCCCTCCCATCAAACACATTTCATTTACCAAATCGTTGACAACTGCATTTTTTTTTTTATAATTAAAACATTTTTTCATGAAACAGCAGTGAAATGATTTTGCATTTCAAAAATCAGCCACAAAAATATTTCATATTTGGTCAATCCAACAAATAAAAAGGGTGGAATAGTCTATTTCAGTATTTGTCAGTGGAGGGGGGGGGGGATATTTTAGCAATAGTATATTTCTTGCAATTAAAATTTTTTAATTATTATTTCTGTAATTGTGGGAAAAACTTATGAAAAAGTGGTGATTAAGCTAAAATAAATAAACAGCCTTATGGTGAGTAATTTCTATTTTGAGCTCTATGTTAGGTACACTGGAAAAAGGAAACGGTAAATAAATATAAAACATTTTGTATTGTGAGAAATGTTCTTTTATAAAATTTCATCAATTTAGAGAAGCATAATATTTATACCAATACTTTTTTTTTTTTTTACAAATAATATGTATTACTTTCTAATAAAAGAATTGTCTATAATTTCTGCAAAACTTAATCCATTTATGATTATTATTCTGATAATACAGTAGTACTTCCATATATTAAAGTCGATTGTTCCATGAAAAAAAATCAATATAGAGAAACGATCTTTTGTGAGTATTACATCATTAATGTTTCATATAGATGCATAATTAATAATAAGAAAAAATGAATTGAACGTGTGTACTCACCTTAAAAAGAAAACATTTTTGTATTCATATGCACTTACATTTTTGTAACAAAGGTTATTTCCTACTGCACAACAGTGTTGTGTTTTCAGTATGGCAAAGGCGAATTTAGGCTTATTATCAGTAAGGGAGTAAAATAGTCATATATTTTCAATGTTAAATTTTCCTTAAATTTTTTCAGTGTTGAATTTTTGTGAAATAAAATTCCAGATTTTTTAGCAAAAAATTCGATAAGTAGAATTTTTTTTCAATAAACAATTTTTTACGTACTGACCATGAGGTTTCAACAAAACTTCGATATATGGAGGTTCCACTGTATATATACATATTACAGATACTCTGCTACATTATTACCTTTTTCTTTTTTTATTAACTAGTACAAATGCACTAAATATTTAATTTGCTTTTTTATGCACAGTAAACTACTTCTGATGCTTGTATTATTTTCAAAACAGTACTTATAAAAATGGTAAAAATTTCTACAGGGAAATATTTGGAATAGAAACTTTTTAACAGAATCTAAGCAATCATTTCCAATTCCTGTTTTTATCTTTAGCAGAATATTTTAAGTCACCTTGTACTCTATGATTTAAACTTCCTGATTTTTTAATTCATTGTTTGCAGATTATAGATGAGGAAATACAATGCATTAAAATAAGTCATTTCAAGTTTTGAGTATTATTGCAAATGTTTAGCTTCCTTAATATATCCATTCCACATATGTCTAGTGTATAAAGATCATTATCCTTTATTAGTATCATTATTATTATTGATTATTTTGAATGAGACTCTAAATTAACTTTGGGACCATTTTCTTATTTCTATAACATAAGTAGTTATCATTGTCCGTTGTTTTGATGAAATTATCATTCTTTGTGTTTATATATGTGATGTATGGGATTAATTTGGGGCTTAGAATTTATTAATGTTGTCTTCCGTTGTTTGTTGATCTTAAAAATGTTGATGTTCAGATTTATAATGTGCATATTTGTCCTTATTTATATCACTGCTATTGTATGTAAATTAAAATATTGATAAAGAATCGTTTTCATTAATTTTCCAAACATCAGATGCAAAATTTAATTAAGTAAATGTTGTTTAATTTTTCACTGTGACAAATCTGTAAATAAACTTTTTTTCAATGTTTTAATTCTGTAATTGGTAGCACCAAACATTTCTTTAAGGTTATTTGCAAAAGAAATTTATCTTCTTAAGATTAATGGTATATAATGAACTTTCAACATATTATTTTAAACTTATATATGTTATGTCATTATCATAAATATGAGAGGTAAAGAAAGGCATCTGAAACTTTAGAAATAAAACTTTTTAATCAGTACTCATAAAACACTCTTTGAAAAAAATATTATATACATTATAAAGCTTTTTTATGTCCCTTATGTAGCTATAGTCACTCTAATTAGATAACTAACATTTTTAAGTTCTAATTGCTGATTTTCTTGAGGAAAACAATACTAGCAAAACAATTAAGTATAGTATTTTTCAAACATATTAGCTGCTGACTAGCAGTAGAAAAGTTAGAAAAAGTTAGTAAGAATGAGTTCATGTCTGCAATATCTCTAAGTAAGGGGTTCAATAATTGTAATTTTTATCTATGATTACTAAACATTCATTCATTTCAGTGTTAATTTCAATTAATCAAACATTCTAATATGATTTCATTTTATTTATATTGTCTGCAAACTAATGTAAATGTTTATTCTGAGTAAATTTATCATAATGTAAATATAATGCAAAAAATAAGTCTCAAATTTAATTTTTAAATGAATATTTTAGCTATAATATCAGACATGGTGTGACATTTTGAGAATTAAAACTTCTAAATATATATAATTTAAGTAACATTAATGAATGAGGGTAATTTGGCTATGATTCTCTCTCTCTCTCTCTCTCTCTCTTTTATTTGGCATTCAAAATGTGAAATTTAACAATTTTTTGTGGCTTTTCTATTGCAACCATTGAGTAGTGATAGAAGTAGAGACGGATTCCCTATACTGGCTATGGAGAAAAATTCTGCGAACATCACTGCAGTTTTTACGCCGCCTTTTGGCAATAATTGCTTTCTAGGTACAGTCGGTAACAAAAGTCTCTGAACACTAGTGAAAATTCCTATATAAAAAAAAGTACACTTAATACAGTTTTGTTAAATAAATCCTTGTCGAATACTGTTTTTAGATTGACTAAGAACAGAATTCGACAAGGATTTATTAAACAAAACTGTATTAAGTGTACTTTTTTTACATAGGAATTTTTGCTAGTGTTCGGAGACTTTTGTTACCGACTGTAACTGGTTCTTGGGATTTTGCACGTTTTAAATTAAATGGTTTGTGCCTCTTACCATTAAAGAAAAGTCAAAACAGAACAACTTTCAATCAGTAACAAGGATTAGATTACTTGCTTTTCATTTCAGCTAGTGTAGTTGTGGTTTGTGTTTAATTTACACCCATTCAAAATATAAAACATCAATAACAGAGGTGGAAGAAACTTGCTTTGATGGAAGGGGAATGTCAGTTTGGCAGTAGAAAAATCGGTTTGGTGAATGAATTGGTTGAATGGTGGGGATGTGATATTAGGAAACAAAAAGGTTACTAGTCTGGGGTCTATTCTCATATCTAGTCAATGACTGCAACTCAGCAGCTAAAAATTTAGCAGTGAATTAAGTACGATGTAAACTAATATATGTAATTTTTTTAAGCCAATCAGAAATTAGCTCTTGAAAGTGTTTCCTTATTAGTGGCTGTGTATTCATGAAGAAGCTGCTAGTAAAGAAATGCTCATTTAAAATGTATTAAATTTCTTGTTGATGCAGTGTCAAACTCATGTATGCATATATATTATTATTATTTACAGTATAATGTACTTTAAAATGTAAAATAGCAATGTATCTGTTTTTAAACTATTGATATTTTAAGAATTTTCAAAACATTTCATTAAGACCTCTTTTAGCTAGGTCTTATATACTTTAAATATACTTAATTATACCCGAAGACTTAAAATTGTTGCATATACTATATGTTTTCTAACAAATAATACTTAAATAAAAACTAGATGTATATTTTGAAGGCCAGTATATCTAAGCACATATATGATGAAATTAAATCTCTTTTTCAAGAATATGTATATGCTCACACATAATCTTAATTAACACAGATATTTATACAATGTTAAATGTAAAATAATAATAAATTTATATGAATATGTCCCTTATACTTTCTTCTATAAACTTTATTTGTGTAATTAATTGGGATATTCTGCATATCATTCCCTTTAATGTGTTTTGTTACTATTTTTCCTTTCTGTATAATACAGTAAACACTCTACTGTCCATAATCTTTATTTAGTTTTTTTTTTTTTTTTTTTTTTTTTTTTTCTCAATAATTTATAGTGGGTATTTAAAAAAAAAAAAAAAAAAATGGTAGAATAATTTATACAGTTAGACCCATAATTAAATTCTGCAGTGAGGGGGGAAAAATGGAAGATGAAGAAAAAAAAAAAGAAAAGAAATACTAAAACAGAATTGTAGGTAGAGTGTTAATTATGGTTTTGTAGAAGATCAAAGAATAATAAGAAGATAAATATTATACAGTCAGTGTATCGTGATGCATTACTTTGTGATAAAATGGTTTTGAAAAATTTTTAATGGAGCAGGAAAAAGAGGTGCTTTGACACATTAAAAAAAAATAATAATAGGTTATCTTTTTTTGTGTGTGTGTTAAATTAAAGCAACAATCATGCACATAAAAAATCTGTCTCATAAGTCATAATTTTATGTGTAAACTTTTCCCTCTAAATGAAATTTGTTCAAAAGCACTTTTATATTTGTGTCCTTTTTTATCATATTATAAATTAACTGCAAAATTCATTTATTTCCATTTTTTAAGCTGCCTGATTCCATGGATAATCAGGTAGTAAATTGTAAACTGTAAATTTTAAACTTTAAATTATTTACATTATAAATACTATTATAAAACGCATTAACGAAATGCTAGTGAAAAGTTTTGAGACTTACTGGGAAAACAAGTTTTGCTTGAAGTTACTTAATGTTGGCTGACACAATGGACTCACAGTTGCGCTTAGGTTTTCTCAAGTAGTTGTTTTTTTTTTTTTTTTTTTTTTTTTTTTCTTTCTTTGAATTTCTGATGCTTTGCTTTGAATAATTTTTGCTCACGCTACGTTATTCAAAGACTAAATTATAAATTGAAACCCTTTTGGCTTTTTTTTTTTAATGAAAAATCTTTTTATGTTTTTCTCAGTTTCGTTGGAATAAGTTTTGGTCATGACCAACTGCAGGTACTCCGAAGCACCTCTTTGACTTGACTTGACATCTCTTTTAAAATAGTAATCTTTTGAACATATACACAGATTCCATGGCTTTTTCCAAATCTCAAAAAAAATCCTGAAATCATTATCTCAAAAACTGTTAAGGCCTGTCTGCAATTCTTATTAAATAACAGACATATTTGCAAAACTTTGTTCTTTTAGTTTCATTTTTTGGAATGATGTAAAAAACCACAGGATTCTAAATCAAGTGAAAAAGATGAGTTTTGATAACAAAATTGATATGAATTAAAAACATTGTTATATGTAAGAACATTTAAGCTGGTGCATGAAAAAGGTAGTTGTCATCAAGCTAAAGTTCAAATCATTTCTGTCAGATATATCTTCTCTCAAATGCCTAAGAATATCCTAGTATAAGTTGAAATTAAGTGTAAGTTTAAGATGATTTTTTTTTTTTTTTTCTCATTTTCATTCATTTTGCTGGTGTTTGCTTCACTCTGCTTATTATCTCCAAATAAATGACAATCTGCCATGAAATGTGAGTGTTATTCAAAAACTGTTGTCTGGTTATATATAATATATGTCTGGTTATTATAAGAAAATATGTGTAGCTTCACCACCAAAAGCTACACAAAGCATTTCATGAGTTTTGTTTGCATGTTTATTGCGTTTTACACAAAATTTCATGCACACACAGACTGCAATATTTTTCTTCTTTATTACTAAAATCTTTAACAGCAGTGGTAGTCAACTTTATCTCTACCATTTGGCTGAAGAACAACTGGAGGAAATGCTAGACCGGTTTTTGCATGCTGTTTTTTGAAGGTTCGTCTTCCTTCCTATAGTTTCGTTTTCTTCTGAGCGATCAACAGAAGAAAATATTTGATACCTTTATATTTCAATATAAAATTGTGTAAAGGTTACCGGTTCGTACAGCCATATGCAGAACATGATATTACAATTTTTAATTTTAATTCTTTAAAAAGTATAATAGTAATGGACAACCCGACAAATGTGGCCTGTCGTACAAGATTTGACTTTGTACAGCAAATGATAGCAGACGAATTCTTGAAAAACCACATGCACGAATACCGTGTAAAGGCATTGGAACCATTTGCTCCAGTTGTTCTTCAGCTCAATGGTCTCTACTACACACTAATGTGAATTCCAGCTTTTATGATGGGCAGTAGGAATTTTGTCCAATACTGAAGCACTTTCCTTTTCTTTTAATTTAATTTTTAAAAACATTGAATTGGAGAAATGCTTTATTATTGTAAGATTTAACCTACTATAACCTTGTTTCATAAATTTTATAAAGTAAAGTTACTCTCCTTCTTTATAAATCACCATTTTTATGGAACCAGTAGGTGGTTAGAAGATTTTACTCTAAGAGCGAGATAAAAATGACCATTAGGTATAAAAAGGTTTACTTTTATAGAGGAAAAAAAAAAGGTTTAACCTCTGGTCTACATTATGACATGAAAAAAAAATGTGTGCTCACACTTTGAGCACACAATTTTCCTCTACCCGTACTGCTTGAAATCGAACTGTATGAGTGGAGAAGAGTTCTGAAAATATCGTTTTGGTCTATTTTTGCCTTTGCTTTCATGGAGAGTTATAGATGTCTGGGAACTTTCTGATAGTACATCATACAATATATTTTAAATATTCACGAAAAATTTTAAGTCTTGATTTATAAATAACATATTTTTTAATGGGAAAAAAGCTATAAAATTTTATTTAAAATTTCTGATAAAATTTTTTGAATCTGTTAATTATTTATGTTCAAGTATCATTCCAACAGAACATTAAGGGATTATAAATTTAATTGGAATAAATTAAAGTATGATTTAAAATAAAAAAAATATTTGTATGAATATTCTTTATTTTGACTTTTTTCTATTTTCTGAATACAGTTTTATGTGCTTAAAAGTTATATTAAGTTATTATTAACAGCAGATATGAAAAACTTAAGTTTTTTGTCTTGTACATATTTTTGTGAATTATAAATAATAAGTTATGTGCTTTCTTAGATTTATTGTTATAATTATCTGAAATTTTTACTGATTACCAGTTGTGCCTGCATTTAGGGTTAGTTCATTAGAACTATCAAGCTTCTTTAGAAGAAGTGAAGCTAGAGATTCAGTGAACTGATCTGTTTTTATGCTTTAAATAATTATTTGTTTGTTCCATATTACTATTAATAAATTTTAGTGTATAAATATTGCTGCTCGCATTGTTAAAACTTTTAAATGGAGAATTATTATTTAAGCAAAGAAATTGTTTTGAAAAATAAATGCAATGTATATATGAGTATGTTTGTACATGAAGCTGTAAGTTTTTGCCATATTGTAAACATATATTCTGTCTTGTTATTCATGATGCTAGAATTTGTACCTGTTGAACACGTACTTATAAAAGAAAAAACATTTTGAAAGTGTTTCATCTTTAATCACTAGCTCATTATCATCACATTTTTAAAGTTAAATTTTCTTCATACCATGGATCTTCATACCATTATGAGTTATTCGTAAACTGATAATCAGATAATTCAGTTTGAAAAGTTCTGCATTCTGGAAAGATAAAATGAATCTAATATATTTAATTTATAAAAATTACCTTTAATTAAGCTCTGTTAAAAACTATAGACCTTTCAGGGCGAATCCGCCCCCTCTTCAGTAGCTATTACATGGTCTGCTTTGGTTGAAACTGGTCTTGTCTTCCTTCCTCTGTGTTGATCTTCTATAAGGTGGCGCCACGCACGATCTAAATCAGCACGCGACTCGTGCCCGTTACACAATAATTGGTCTTTTATTATCTCTATGGTTTCCCGGTAAAAAGCATAGTCAGGGTTATTATAATTGGCTATTTTTCTTGTTAATAACCCTGACTATGCTTTTTACCGGGAAACATAGAGATAATAAAAGACCAATTAGCGTGTAACGGACACGAGTTGTGTGCCGATTTAGATTGTGCGTGGCAAAGATCAACACAGAGGAAGGAAGGCAAGACCAGTTTCAACCAAGACCATGTAATAGCTACTGAAGAGGGGGCAGATTCGCCCTGAAAGGTCTATAGTTTTTAACAGAGCTTAATTAAAGATAATTTTCATAAATTAAATAAGTTAAATGCCCTGTTTAGAAGTTTTAAATTTTTAATGAATCTAATATATTGTATTTAACGAAGTTTTTGTTTGACACAATATTGTAAATTTTTTTTTTTTAAAGAATTTTTCATGACATGTTATTCTGCAGTGTATATTTGACAGAAAATATAATGATCCAGTTCACTTTGTATTTTTAATACTAACTAGTTGTACAATATATTTGTTTTCTTAAACGTAATCAACTTTTAATGCAAAATGTCAATACTGTAGTTCATTCACTTTTCCTTACTTTTAAATTTTTTTCATAAAATATATTATACTTTTTATAAAGTAGACAGATAAGATAAATATAACCATTACAATTAAACGAAATCTACACAAAACATTTAAATCACAAATATAAATTAATTTGTGTTTTATAATGAAAGTGAAAGTCTTGTTTACTTTATTAAGAAGGAAAACAAACAAAAAATAAATAAATTGATTAAATAAATAAAAATAAAATAAAGGAAACTTTTTTTTTAAGGAATTTACTTTAAAAATTGGAAGATTATTATTTTTGTTAGAATCTGCTGAACATTTTTTTTCACCACCCTTTGTTTAACCAATACTGCTGTTAAGTTATAACTTAAACAAAAAAAAATTAAAATAACATAAAATTATAAATACTGAAAGACATTTTTAACAATAATTAGTAAAAATAGAATTTGATATCAAAACATCATTTGTCATGTGGATGCATTTCAAATAAATTGAATTATGAAATAAATAAAAATAAAGATACTTTCCATTTGAGGACTGCTACTTTGCATTTTAACAAGCTATCCCCCCCCCCCTCTTCTTCCCCGCTCATAGTTCCCTACAATAAACCACAAATTTTGTTAAAAACATTTAGATAAATTAGAGAGGACTCTAAAAAAAGAATTGAGAAAAAGTTAATAAATAATTAAGAATATTAATAATTTAAATAATAAATTCAAACCAAATAAATTTGCAAATACATCATTTATACATTTTTTTTTTTAAATTATTATATATTTTATTGTTTATTATAAATATATTAAATTATATGAGAGAGAAAAATCTGGAATGGTTTAATCCTCATATTATTGTTCTCATGACAAAGGGGCGTAACTTAAAAAATCATGATTTTGAGTAAAACAAATCATGATTTTGAGTTAAGCTGTTTTTTGAAAGTTGCAAGAGGGTATCTATGATATGCCAAAGTGGGATAACTCAATTTCTATTGATTGCCTAAATATATGGGATTTATGGTTTGTATCTGAAAAGTTAGTAATTTTTAATTATGCCTGGTTGTCATGAGAGCACGATATAGCACTATTATTGGATCTCACCTTGTGCATGAATTGCCAAATATGTCAAATAGTGTCCTCAAATGGTAAAATCCCCCCAAAATTTGCTGCTCTTAGATAGCAATTATTAAAATAAAATAAATAATGCAATAGACATTCAAAAAGGAAATTAAAAAAAAAAAAAAAAAAAAACGGGATTGCTATGATTTGATATTTGTCTCTTAATATTTTCTATGGCATACTATTTAAATGTCGTAATTTTTATATTTAATGCTACTTTTTAAATTAAATTTCTATCAAAATATATAGCTCCGTATTATTTTATTAAAACGATTCTCGTTTAACCTTAATATTGTTCAGCTGTCATTTATTAATCAATTTTGTTAAGTACTTCAATTAATATTTCAATACTGTCCGATTGCTAATAGAAAATTTTGTAAAAAAGAAATTTTTATATCTTCATTTGATATTCTGATTTATAAAAATGATTTAATTTTATCTGAATTTTAGATAATAACTGCACTTTTTAAAACTATATTTGATTGTTTGTTTCATCAAGTTAGTCATTTTCGTCATCATTTTTTAAGTCATATAAATCAGCAAAACATGCTAAATTACATAATACCTTTCAAGTAAAAAATCTATTCTCAAGTTAGTTAAATACTGAAAAAATTTATTTCTCAATATGAGAGTTTGAGAAAATATTTTTTTATCCTGTTAGTTCCACTTTAAAGTGTATTTATATCGTCTATGTACAGTAAATGTTGCATCACATTATTCTGGGAGAAGACATTTTGCTGCTCTTAATAAATTATTTTGTAAATTGTATCCCATTACTTCCATATACATTATTCTTCTGAAAACTTCTTTATTTCTTTTGTATATTTTTGTGCATCTCTTAAATATCCTTCTGAAACCTGGTTTTTGTGTTTTGATTCTATTGCCAAAATGTGATTTTTGTTAAAATATTGATTGTATGTAAGACAGGTTCTTAAATCTGTCTATGACTATTTATTTCTTATATCTAATTGTATTATAAAATATGTAAATAGAGAGATGAACTATAAATAAATATATATATATATATATAATTCTTTGCTGAGGGAAATAAAAGTTTTGAATTAAATCTTGTTTTGCTTAATCACTTCATTCTGTAATAAAAGACTTGTCATCCCACAATCGGAAATAAAGTAGAATGAAACACTTTCATATATTACTGGATATAACTATACAGCTATACAGGATGTCTCAAAATATGTACCTACCAAGATCAAACATTATTTCCTCAGGTAATACTAACATGGGGTGATTTTTTTTATTTATTTATTTATTTATTATTATTATTATTATTTTTTTTTTTTTTTTTTTTGGGGGGGGGGGGGAAGAGAGAGATCCTTACATGACAAAGAGGTGTAGCTCAAAAAAATCGTGATTTTGAATAAAACAGTTTAAGCAAAATTTTAGTAACTCAAAAAAATTGCGATTTTCAGCTAAAACTTTTTGTTTTCTCCTTCCTTCCCTTAAGGCCCAACTGGGTATCTGACATGTCAAAGTGGCATAACTCAATTCTTATTGGTTACCTAATCATAAAGGATTGATCGTTTGTATCTGAAAAAGTTGATAATTTTGAGTTACACTTGTTTGGCATGAAAGCGACAATATGTACATGATATTATGGCTTTTTGTTGAACAGGTCTCTTTCAATTTTTGAAGAATTATCACATGAATATTAGGGTGGGCCAAAAAATGGATATTTTCGATAAGCTATTTCTAATAGAAAAAGAAAGTTGTACTTTGTCATCCTCAATTTGGGAAAAATAATAAAAATAAATAAATATTTATATCTTTAGTTCATGCATGACCTTCAAAGTTTGACAAAAATCATGGGAAAAGGTCAAATTTCAAAAATTTTTATTGCAATACAAATATTATTACTTTTTGTTCTAATACCATACAAATGCTTTCTTTTAACACTGTTTCCATATATTTTTAAAAATATTTACATTATTTTACAGTGTTTAAATCGCATGTATAACATAAATTTTCGTGAAATCAATCAAAATTTGATTTTTTTAGCTTTTTTTTTTTTACAAATTGCAGTATTTCGTCTTTTGTAGTCCAGTTTTACACATTTCAGAATAAAAACGCACTGTGCAGCTCTACGTTTATTATGCAATTATAATTTATTACATTAGCAACCCAGACCGACCACAGTGAGATGTGGTTGCACTTTGAGCTCTACCCTGTCCTTATCATCCAACCTACCAAATTTACATATTTCTAGTGCATTTATATTTACATTTATTAAATGATTTTAAACAAGTTTCTAAGGATGGAAGTTGGATATATTACTCAGTTTTGGCATTGATAATCACGAGTATAAAGTTATTATAAAACCATCTCTTGAGTCTTCCCCAAATACTTTTTCTGCAGATTAATTGACCAGCTTCACAATCCTTTCTACAGTCTGAATGTGATATGTGAATTTTATTATTTTAAACTTTGGCAATTGTTTAGTTTATAGAAATGGCAAAAAGTCCTTGTTTTTCACATTTTCCTTCATTGGAGGCATAGAGAGAAAGTGCACATGTTGACTAGCTGATCAGCACTTCCTAGTTCGAAATTTCAAAATTTAATATTAGTGGAAGAAATTCTCCTATAGATGCAGATGTGTCCTGACGGATGATCTCTTGTCTTGAGTATTCTTCTGTAGAATAAATCCCTTATATGTTGTCTGTCGTTCTCTGCTATGGTCAATACCAAGTTCTCAGGGTTAGTAAAAAAGAAATTTTGTCACTAATCAGTCCAACATCTTTTAAAGCGGCAGATGCAATAGAAGCTATTTTCCTGTCAAAAGTTCTAAACCTACCGCTCATTACAGCCATAACAGATAACTTAATTTTCATTTGAGTTTCAGATGTCGAAGCGACAGATGTGTCACCTTCTTTTATTGTTTCTTTAAATAACTTCTTAAGATGTACACTTACAACTGAATCATTGGAAGAACTAATTAAACTACTTTTTCAATTTTGATCTAATATTTTATTTGTTCCTTCTACCTCAGCCTTTATGTTTCTTTCCTGTCTAGAATACTAACGTTAGTGTTTCTAGTATTTCGTTGATCATACAAAAATAATAGCTCGATACAGGGTTTTTTTTTTCTCTTTTTCACATTTACAATCTGTTTACAGGACAGTCACAGGAACTCTGGTTTTCCTCACAAAATCAAAAAAGAGGTGATTGTGCATTTACATGTGGTAACATCCAACAACTATGATTTAGCATTAACGATGAAGCATTCACCTTTTTTTAAAGATCGTTTTAGCTTTGTCTCTGTTATAAGACTTTCTTAAATTGAAACATGGATTATGATAGTCTTTTATTAAATATACTATTCATTCTAGTATGAAACACAGTTGGTATTGAAGCTTTTCGGTGTAATTTCTGTATCTGTGAACTAACTCAATCAGCAATTGTAAAAAAAAGGCAGATATTTTCTTAGAATATAAAGACAATCGCTACCTTTTATTGAAACAACATAAAAGTACATCCTCGTATGTTGGAGAAGTTTTTATATCTAGTTCTTTTATTGGTAAGTTCCCCCACCAAATGCAAATAAATAAAAATGAATACACAAAGGATTATCTGGTAGATGCCATTACTAATGACGGTAAGGGTAACATAACACAAATACAACACCAAATAGTTTTTATAGCACTACTGTAAATTTACAATTTAACATAATATTTTAACTTAAACCTACTTAAATATGATAAAACTAAAACGTAATAATTTGCTAACCAAAATTACGTACTATCTGTTACTATCATGTGCTTTTATTCATTATATAAAGGAAGAAATGTCTACGTATGTAACGAAATATTTTATTCATTAGGTTTTCTAGCATGCTGGATGTGCTTTTTAAAAAACAATGAAAAAGTCGAATTTTGGTTAACTTTACAAAAGTTTACGGCTTATGCGCTATCTGAAAACTGTAAAATAATATAAAAATTTGTAAAGGTATGTAGAAATAGTGTTGAAAGAGGTATTTAAAAGGTATTAGAACAAAAAGTAACAATATTTGTATTTCAATAAAAATTCTGAAATTTGACCTTTTTTCATCATTTTTTCCGAACTTTGAAGGTCATGCATGAACTAAAGACATAAATATTTATTTTTTTATTTTTTTTTCCCAAATTGAGTATGCCAAAGTACAACTTTTTTTTGCTATTAGAAATCAATTATTGAAAATATCCATTTTTCGGCCCACCCTAATGAATATATACACCACTGATCATCCGTGTAAGTAAAGTAGTACTCGTTCATCATTGAATAATACAATAGAACAGTCAAACATCCATATTTAGTGAGGAGAGCATTCCAGATAAAGTTTAGTGTGAAGACACCAGAAAGCATGCAATATGAAATTCAGGAAAACATAGACTGTTTTGGATCATTAGCTGATTATATTCTTCATTGGTGAAAATCTGTTCATCAGTGGAGGGTAATATTTTGATTCTTCAGAAATAGAAAGAGTCATTAAAAAAAAAAAAAAAGCCATGTTGTCATATATGTAATCCTCATTATAATACCGTTCAAATGCTCCCTCAAGGAGAGCCGGGCCTGGGGTATATTTGGATAAAAACAAATAAATGGTAAAAATTGACAAAAACACTGGAATTGACATGTATTTTTATGTTAAAATTAAATGGCATAAAAATGACTTTAAAACAACATATAAATTTTTACTTTCTCTTACCCATATATATGGTAGAGAACATTTTTTTGGGGGGGGTGTCAAATTTTCAAAATGGACTTTTTGTTACGTTTACCTGTTTTGAGGCCTTTTGAATCCAAAAATCAGGTTTTTAGCAGTTGGTCTGTGTGAGTGTGTGTCTGTTATCAGCATATCCAGAGCCTGACTAAGGCAGGGGCATACGGGCAGTTGCCCCGGGCCCCCACATCGAATAGAAAATTTATTTTACGTTTCCTTCTTTAATGAACTTTTTTTTAACAAAATATCAGTACAGTGTAAAATCCAGCTTAATTGAGCCATCGTAATTGTGAAAATTTGGCTGAATTCCGCCCTAATGTCAGCAAGAATATGAATTTTTCGCAGCTAGATGATAAAGTTAACAATTAGAAATAAAATGGATAGAACGATATTTTGTCTGACCATTGGAAGGGGGGGGACTTTATAGCTATTTTAGGTTCTAGTCAATTTTCTTGTTATATATCTATAATGAGGTGAAAAATTTAAATACCTCCATAAAGTTTGGTTCTTCATTACTGAAGTAGTGAAGCAAAGGGGGGCCCCGAAAGAAGTTTTTGCCAAACCAATAAGAATGCCAGGGGCATTGGTCAAGCTTGGCATAAATGCGTTATTTTGGTTTTGGAGTTGTCACTTTATGGTCACATTTTGTATATTAAGGCTCATTCGACAGGAACCTACAGTTTAAAGGGGGGATTGCAGGGAATGTTTCAGATTAAAATAATGGCACGATAAATAATGAAACAATCAGATTAAAATTATGACAACTTCACCAGATAAATATACTTAAAGGTTATGTTTCTTTCGGAGGCCTGGGGCAGACCACCCCCTCCGCCCCACCCTTGGTACGCCAGTGTATTAATATAAGACTGTATTTAAGTAGATGTACATAATTTATAAAAGACATGTAATACTATTAATAATTAAGTAAACATTTTTATTGAATGTAATTGGTAGAAGTGCTTTGCTATATTTTATCATGTCCGAGAAACCTGCTCAAAAATCAAAATAAATTCTTCATACATTAAGTTTACAAACGATACATAAAGTTTATTTTAAGCTAAATTTTCAAAACTTTTTTATTAGTATGTGTTTTGAGGTTCCCTGAATACTAAAGTCAAGTTTTTATCCCATACAGCCAGTTATATCCATTAGAAATCTAAATTACATCCAGTGATCTGTAAAAGGTACAAAATATCTTAAGAATATCCATTAAAAGTCCTGGATATCCTGTAATACTAATTATAGATATCTATTAGATGTTTAAATGTAGATGGAATTTTGACTTGGCTTTTTCAATGTCTGATCGATGTAACATAATTAGATCAAAACAAGATTTAGATACTTTTAATATCTATTAGATGTAACAAGTCCAATTACTGGATATTTGAAGATTTATTGAATATTTAGCAGATATCTAATGGATGTTAAAAAGTGACATTTGTCGTGCTAATAGATATCTGTAGGATGTTTATAGAAGTTTAATGGATCATTTTTTTAACTTTTATTGAAGTCTTATGGATGTAAGTGGCTGTGTGGGAGTGGTTGATTTTTGTGCATGTCTGTTATCAGCGTAACTTTAAAACATAATTGCTGGCAATTCAAATGCTATATTTTGAAATTCATGTGAGATTGCTACTAGAAAAGTTTGATCAAGATTGATAAGTTTTTTAAGGAGTGACACGAGTAATGGTTGTCTGAATAATTTGGAATAAACTTTTAAATTTAATAACAGAAATGAATTTTAAATGAATATACTATACTAACAAAATGCTATATTTAAGTGGGGGAGAAGGGGGTTAAAGGGCAATAGCCCCTGTCACACAGAATTATTTGTCAAATAAATCTGTTTCTAAACCTAGTTTTTTTTTTTTTTTTTTTTTTTTTTTTTTTTAATGTAGATTTATATATAGTACTTGTTTTCGATATTATCAATGCAGGGTAAGAGAAAGCCATGTAAGTGTCACACCAGATTATTTTAAGTTACAATGATTTAAAAAAAAAAAAAAAAATCTGGTGTGAAACAACCACACGACTTCCATTACCCACAATTATACGCATTAAAAGCATTTTTTGGAGATGTGATCAGGAAAAATAATGTGATCAGAAGACAAAAAATCCGTACAGCTGTTTTTAAAGGAACGCCCTTGGGAATGGGAGACCTGAAATTGAGCTATTTATACAGGACGCTTATCAATTTTCCTGAACTAACCAACTATATCATTCGAAAGGACATCTAATAGAGTGTTTATACAGCAAATTTGAAGAAAATCGTTAGAGCCGTTTTTGAGATACGGACTTACGGTCCCACTTCCGGTTAAACTCAATTATTGACAGGAAAACAATAATTACATACAAAAGCATATTTAAAAGTGAGTTAAAATGGCGAGTTTGAAAAAAATCCGTACAACCGTTTTTAAAGGAACGCCTTTGCGAGGCCTGAAATTGAGCTATTTATACAGGACGCCTATCAATTTTCCTGAACTAACCAACTATATCATTCGAAAGGACATCTAATAGAGTGTTTATCTAGAAAGTTTGAAGAAAATCGTTAGAGCCGTTTTTGAGATACGGACTTACGGTCCCATTTCCGGTTTCCGATGACCCACTTCCAGTTTTTCAATTTTCACCAAAATTTGGAAATTTCATCTGTACACCAGACGTATTTCCTAAAGTTTCGTAGCTCTATCTTTATTAGTTTCTGAGCTATAATAGCCAGAAGATTCTCCACATACATACATACACACTGACCAATTGCCAAAAACCACTTTTTTGGACTCAGGGGACCTTAAAACGTGTAAATCAGGTGAAAACCCGATATCGAATTTTCAGACCGAATACAATACTTCCATTACCTACGGTAGTAGGGTAATGGAAGTAAAAAAGTTAAACACTGTAAATTTGTCATTAACCATTCAACTATAACTGAAAAAATTCGACATTTTTTTTTTTTTTTTTTCCCTCCACTTCCAATAATTGTTTTAAATATTTGTCGCTATTTTAGGAAGCTTATGGCTTCCATTTTCAAATAATTTCAGTATCCAATTTAATATAGAAGAAATCAATATATATATTCAACGGTGAATCTTTCAAAGAAATAAATAACATTAAAAATTGTCTTCTATTCACATTGAGTCCACTGCTGTGCATAACTAGACATTTATTCGGTATTGTTAGAACAAACTAAATCCATGTAAAACAAGTCCTTCCGGCTTATTCAGAAAGGTAGGTTGATTTCTTTTTTCTTATCAAGTAGCCGTCATTTTGTTTCAAAATGACGGCTACAAATTATTAATGAACTCGGAAGAAATATTGATGAGTTGACAAATATATCAAATGCATTTGTGAGATAAGTCTACTGTACACATATAGTTCAAATAAATTTAAAATCTCAAAAGTCATCGTGTAGAAAAATTAAGTGGCTGCCACTTGGATCAAAATGGCAGTGAGAAACTTGCTCATCTGATCTAAGATATCGTTGCAAATTTGAAATTTAAAAAAAAAAAAAAATTTGTAGAAATTCTTTCAAAGGGGCTTAGTAAGTTGATAAAATGTTAGTTTTCTGCATTTCTAGTTTGTTTTAGCATTAAAATAGCCTAATTTACCCTTAAAAATGCATTAAAAATATCCAATAAGGCAGGTAATGGATTTTGCGCCAAATTTGGCGACTTTTCCCACATGGCGACTTTTTTGGCGATTTTTGGCGAGAAAATACTTATTGATATACCAAAGGTAGACGCAATAACGTGATTGGTTCTCGAGTTACGTGAAATTTCTAGATTTATGTTGTTTGAATGATAAATCCATTTTTCAACTTTGATTTGAATTAAGTATTTCAAAAGTTACCGTGATAACAAATTTTCAAGTGGTCGCCACTTGGAAACAATACAGTGGAACAAGTTGCCCAGCAAACATATCCAAGATATTTGAAGCATAGGTTCACTGTCCAACTCTGATTCAAATCAGTGCCGTGTTTCAAAAGTTATTATTATGGCAAATTTTCAAGTGGCAGTCAAAGTGGCTGCGACTTGGAAACAAAATGGCGAAACAACTTGCCCAGCGAAATCATCCAATATATTTGTATGATAAGTTCATTGTCCAGTTCTAGTTTAAATTAAATCAATATTTCAAAAATTATCGTCATAAGAAATTTTCATGTGGCACCACTTCGTAAAAAAAAACGGAGTGAGATGCCCAGCGAATTTATCTGAGATATTTGAATGATAAATCCACTATCCAAATTTGATGCGAATTGATTCAGTATTACTAAAGTTACCATAATGACAAAATTTCAAGTGGCCGCCACTTGGAAATAAAATTGCGGACCAAGTCACCAAGTGAACTTATCTTAGATATTTGAACCATAAGTTCACTATCCAACTTTTATTTGAATTAGTTTAGTATTTTAAAAGTTATCGTGACGCCATACTTTCAAGTGGAAGTGTGATTTCAAGAGACTGCAACTTAGAAACAAGATGTCGGGGCAAGTTGCCCAGTGAACACGTTCAAGACAATTATATGATAATATCACTGTCCAAATTTGGTTCGATTTGGAGTATTATTTCAGAAGTTATCGTGATTTTAAATTTTCAAGTGGGAGCCTGATTTCAAGTGGCCTGCTTAGTATAAGATATCCGGTACTTTCCAAAAAATAGCGGTTAAAGTCCGTTAATCAACTTGGTTGAGATCCTTATATGGTCTAAGTATACATCAAAATTCAAACAAATTCGGAATACGCTTTTTACAATGTCAATTTGAAATTTTCAAGTGGTCTCCACTTGAAATCAAAATGGCGAAGCAACTTGGTTAAAAAACTCATCTGAGATATTTATGAGATAAGATACTGTCCAACTATTTGGAGTATTATTTCAGAATTTATTATGATTTTAAATTTTCAAGTGGTAGCCTAATTTCAAGTGGTCCCGCTTAACTTAAGATATCTGCCACTTTATTAAAAATGGCGGATATAGTTCATTAATAAACTTCATTGAGATTCTTATGTGGTCTGTATTTACATCAAAATTCAAACAAATTCGGAATACGCTTTTTACAATTTAAATTTTCAAGTGGTCTCCACTTGAAATCAAAATGGCGAAGCAACTTGGTTAAAAAAACTCATCTAAGATATTTATAAGATAAGTTAAGACACTGTAAAATTTGGTTCCATTTGGAGTATTATTTTGGAATTTATCATGGTTTTAATTTTTCAAGTGGTAGCCTGTTTTCAAGTGTTCCCGCTTAACTTAAGATATCCGCCACTTTATTAAAATTGTCGGATAAAGTTTATTAATAATATTCTTTGAGACACTTGTATATATGTATATGTTACCGTTAAAGTACGAAATCCGTTAATTCATAGAATAATTAGGTATTTCATGAAATAACTAGACAAGTCAGTTAAAGTATATAATATTTGTTGGTATAATATAAGTAGTGATAATGCTCAAAGTGTTTTATAATACGCCAATAGATGGCGCTGTGTGTTCATTCTCTTTTCTCTGTAACTGTACATATGTAAATAAACGTTAGTTTAAGTTACTGGTTTAAGTCTAGCTCCCGTCTCGGTAACTTCATGTGGTAGCACGAGCGCTGGTTGCGTTCGATCATCGGCGAAAATGAAACGACGCCACGTTTTCCGGTAATTAAAAATAAAACTAAAAAAAAAAAAAAATGGATTAGCGAAAGTAGATCTTCAATTAAAAAGAAAAGTAAAAATGGATAAATTAATCCCTTCTGTACCACTTTTAAACAGCACGAATTATCACACGTGGTCATTAAAATTAAAAGCTGTTCTAACTATTAAAAAATTGTACGACGTTGTGATTAAAGAAGCAGGCGACTTAAAAGAAGAAGAACGGGCTGAATGGGATACTAAGAATGCCGAAGCTGTGTCATATATCCTACTTTCATTATCTGATGAACAAAGCCTCCAATTCGCTGATGAAGGAAACGCTAAGAATTTATGGGAAAAAATAAAATCAACATTCACAGGAAAATTGGAAGATCGAAAAATCGATGCAAGTAATGAAATAAAAAATATTGAAATAAATCCAGAAGAAAATGTGACAGACTATATTGCAAGAGCAAGAGGTTTAAGAACAAAATGTGCTTCACTTGGTTTGGAAATTACAGAGCGAGAAATCGTGCATTATGCTGTAAGAGGACTTAGAGGAAAATTCTCGAAAATTAAAGAAATATTGAAAACTCAAAGAGAAAAAGATTTAGATGAAATACTCGAGATCTTACGCGAATAAGAGAGAACAATCCTGAGATCACCTGACTACCAAAATGCTACTAGAAGAGAAGAAGCATTCCACGTTAAAAGTGAGAACAAAAACAGAGTGAGAAGTTGTTTCATCTGTAAGAAAACAAATCACCTTGCTAAAAACTGCTATTTTCGAAATAAAGATAACTTACCTACGAACGCTCATGATAAAAGAACAAATACTTATAATAACAACAAGAACAAAAACAAAGAACAGTTTAGAAACAGAAACTCGAATTATGCAAGTAAAAATGATAGTGATTTTGCACTTTCCGCGAATAGAGAACAATTTGATATTTCTGAAAATAACATTTGGTTATTAGATTCAGGCTCCAGTTGTCATTTAACAAATAATTTGAATTATTTTAGTGATATTACTAATGATAATGGATATATCAGTTTAGCAGGTAAGAATTCTGCTTTAAATTTTACTGGTATAGGAACTGTTCGCGCTAAAACTTTGGTAAATAATTCTCAAAATATTTTAACTATGAATGAGTGTATATATATCCCTGATTTGAGAAATAATTTAATTTCTGTAAGTAAATTAATGGATAGGGGTTATAAGATTAAATCAAGTAGAGATCATATCTTAGTTCTAAGTAAAAATGATGAAATTGTGTTAAAAGCTGTTAAAATAAATAATAGATTTGAAGTCATATTAGAACCTTACAATGATATGTCACCTGATTCTCTAGAATGTAACTTAATAAATAAATCAGAATCTTATGATATTTGGCACAAAAGACTTTGCCATTTAAATCCACAATATATGATAAAAATGCAAAATATTATTGGCATAAAATTTAGAGATTCTGAAACTTTTAATTGTGAATCATGTGACATTAGTAAGTTAACTCGGAAAAATCATCCAAAAGTAAATTGTGATCAAAGTAGTTCTATATTAGAATTGATTCATGCTGATTTAGCAGGACCTATAAATGTTAATTCTTTAGGAAATTCTAAATATTTTTTAGTATTGGTTGATGATTTTTCTGGAATGTATTTCACTTATTTCTTGAAACACAAGTATGAAGCATTTGATGCTTTTACTATTTTCAAAGAAAGGTATGAAAATCAGATGAATAAGAAAATTAAACGTTTAAGAACCGATAACGGTTTAGAATTTGTAAATAATGAAATTGAAAATTTTCTAGAAAAATCTGGAATTATACATGAGAAAACAGTACCATATAATCCTGAAAGCAACGGTATTGCAGAAAAATGTGTAAGAGTACTGGTAGAACGTGCAAGAACATTGTTATATGATAGTAAATTGCCACTTAGATTTTGGGCGGAAGCCATAAATTTTAGTACCCACATTTCTAATAACACGCCGCGAAAAGGTAAACAAAAAATCCCGATCGAAATATGGACAGGTAGAAAAACAAAACTAACTTATTTAAAAACTTTTGGATGTGTAGCTTACTATCACATTCCTAAACAATTCAGAAATAAATTCGATGTTCCCGCTAAGAAAGGTATATTTGTTGGATATTCTAGAGATAGGCGCGCATACAGAATTTATGATATCGAAAAAAGAAAAATTATTGAAGAAAGATCAGTTAAATTTGATGAAACATCTAAAGGTAGTAAATTCTTAAAAGGTGAAACCGAAACTTATTTGTGGGATATCAAAAAATTAACCCAGTTTAATGAAAACGAAACTTCTTCCCTACCTGGAAACAATGATAGTAATTTATCAGATTTTTCGTCTGAACAACAAATGCTAGAAGAAAATGAAATACAGAATGAGTCAGAAGCTATTTTTAGATCGTCACCCCAGTTGCGACGATCAGAAAGAATAAAAAATAAAATGACAGCTAATTTGGCTTTAAATGACCTTGATGGGGAATCAGTACCGAGAAATTTTGAGGAAATAAAAAATAAAAGAAATTGTAAAAAATGGGAGATCGCTATGGAAAAGGAAATCGATTCCATGAATAAACACAATGTTTTTGAGATAGTTGAAAGGCCAAAAAATGAAAAAATAATTAAAAGTAAATGGATTTATTCAATTAAAAGGGTAAATAATGAGGAAATTTATAAAGCTAGGTTAGTAGCAGCGGCCTTCAATCAAATAAAAACAGTTGATTATTCAGAGTCATATTCACCGGTAGTAAATATTGAATCATTTAGGTTATTAATGGCAATCGCTTCTCAGCTGAATTTATCTATAAGATTTTTTGATGTAAAAACAGCGTATTTATATGGTAACATTGAAGAAACTGTGTATATGGAAATACCCCCTGGTTATGAAAATAAATTTGGTAAAAATAATGTATGTAAATTGAAACGTAGTATATATGTCTTGCCTCAAAGCGGGCGAAACTGGCATAATAAACTTAAACATGAACTGAGAGTGATTGGCTTCTCTCCACTTGCATCTGATAATTGTGTATTTACTTATAAAGATGATACGAATTTTCTAGCAATTTGTGTGTACGTTGATGATTTAGCAATTTTTTCAAATAATTCTAAGTTATGCGATGAAAAAATAAGTAAACTTAAAGAAATTTTTGTTCTAAATGAAACAACTAAAAATTCAAAATTTTTAGGCATGGAAGTAGTACAAAATCAAGACGGTATCAGTTTATCGCAAACTAACTACATTGAATCTTTATTAGAAAAATATGGTATGCAAAATTCTAAAAAGTCTAATCTACCAATAGTTAAAGGCGAGGATAGATGTTTTACACCTACAGATAATTTAGTTAATGAAACTGAGTATCAAGAAATTATAGGCGAGTTGCTATATTTAGCTAACCGAACTCGACCTGACCTTGCATTTGTTACTAGTTATTTATCACAATTTAATAAACGTCCTGAGAAAAGACATTATACATTAGCTAAAAAGGTTCTGAAATACTTAAATGGAACAAAAAATAAAGTATTGTTTTACGAGAGAAAATTCGGTTTAATAAATTGTAGTGCAGATGCAAGCTGGGGAAATGGAGAGGGAGGCAAATCATTTTCAGGTTAATTATGTTAGGAAATTCTCTTATTGTATGGAAAAGTAAAAAGCAAAGATGTGTAGGACTATCGACATGTGAATCAGAGCTGTTAGCCACTGCAGATACTGCAAGAGAATTAACATGGACTTTAAATATGTTACAAGAACTTAAATGTGAACAATTTGTTGAAAGACCTGTGACGATTTATTCTGATAGTCAAGCAGCAATAGACTGGCTAAATACTGCAAAATCATCAAATAAAACAAGACATGTTAATCTCAAATTTCATTTCGTTAGAGACTTAATTGAAGAAAAGACTGTGAAAGTTATGTATAATTGTACTAATGAAATGATTTCAGATTTTTTAACAAAGGCTGTTACAAAGGAAAAATTATCATTTACATTAGAAAAAATATGTTTGATTTAAAGGTATATATTTGAATATTAATTATTGTTTATTATTGTTTTTGATTATATATAAAACGCTTTTCGCAGGGGGAGAATGTTGGTATAATATAAGTAGTGATAATGCTCAAAGTGTTTTATAATACGCCAATAGATGGCGCTGTGTGTTCATTCTCTTTTCTCTGTAACTGTACATATGTAAATAAACGTTAGTTTAAGTCTAGCTCCCGTCTCGGTAACTTCAATATTATTGAATTCTACGATTTAACTAGGTATTCTATAGAATAACGATTACTTGATCGTTAAAGTATGAAATGATTATGCATAATCGGGGAATGTGATTAATTATTCAATATTTACCACATTTACCGGTTATTTTAGAATTGCTTCAGCACAAAATTTTGCATATTTTTCAGACACATGCACTTTGAGATAGGAGTACCCACCCCACACTGATTTTCTTTTCATGTACGCAAAGCGTACACACGTTCGAAATACTGGCTGCTGCAGTACAAAATTGTACATACTTTTCAGATTCATGCACTTTAACGAATAAAATGCATGAAATAATGTATCATACAATTAACTTGCTAATGTGAAGTGTTAATAATTATATACTGCATATTGTTTTAAAATCTGGAGCGGCTCTACACGACTTCTCTCATCTCCGGGCACTGTCTCTATTGCAGTTAGACCTCACAAAACCGTAAGAAAGCCCAAAGCTACCATTTTTCTCAATTTTTTACAATCTGGTGCGGCTCTACACGACTTCTCTCATCTCCAGACACTGTCTCTATTGCAGTTAGACCTCACAAAACAGTGAGAAAGGCCAAAGACGCCATTTTTCTCACGTTTTAACAATCTGGTGCGGCTCTACACGACTTCTCTCATCTCCGGACACTGTCTCTTAAAGATTGCAGCCGGAAACGTTGCAATTAGACATCACAAAACAGTGAGAAAGGCCAAAGCCGCCATTTTTCTCTCGTTTTTACAATCTGGTGTGGCTCTACATGACTTCTCTCATCTCCAGACACTGTCTCTTAAAGATTGCAGCAGGAAACGTTGCAGTTAGACCTCACAAAACAGTAAGAAAGGCCAAAGCCGCCATTTTCCTCAAGTTTTAACAATCTGGTGCGGCTCTACACGACTTCTCTCATCTCCGGACACTGTCTCTTAAAGATTGAGCCGGAAACGTTGGAGTTAGACCTCACAAAACAGTGAGAAAGGCCAAAGCAGACATTTTTCTCACGTTTTTTACAATCTGGTGCGGCTTTACACGACTTCTTTCATCTCCGGACACTGTCTCTTAAAGATTGCAGCGGGAAACGTTGCAGTTAGACCTCACAAAACAGTAAGAAAGGCCAAAGCCGCCATTTTCCTCACGTTTTTACAATATGGTGCGGCTCTGCACGACTCCTCTCATCTCCGGAAACTGTCTCTTAAAGATTGCAGCCAGAAACGTTGCAGTTAGACCTCACAAAACAGTAAGAAAGGCCAAAGCCGTCATTTTCCTCACGTTTTTACAATCTGGTGCGGCTCTACACGACTTCTCTCATCTCCAGACACTGTCTCTTAAAGATTGCAGCAGGAAACGTTGCAGGTTGACCTCACAAAACAGTGAGAAAGGCCAAAGCAGACATTTTTCTCACGTTTTTACAATCTGGTGCGGCTCTACACGTTTTTTCTCATCTCCGGACACTGTCTCTATTCCAGTTAGACCTCAGAAAACCGTGAGAAAGGGCAAAGCCGACATTTCTCTCACGTTTTTACAATCTGGTGCGGCTCTACACGATTTCTCACATCTCCGGACACTGTCTCTATTGCAGTTAGCGCATTAAATGAAATTGTAATATAATTTTTGTAGTAGTAGTTTATATTAATGAATAAAAAAACACTTCATTTAAAAGTATTTCCTGCACAATAAAATATTTCCTGACGATTCAAGAAATACACACGTAATTGTTCACGTTTTCACTTCTGCCGGCACTCCCGGAGTGCAAATGTTTTTTTTTTTGTTTGTTTCCATGTACGCAAAGCGTACACTCGTGCGAAATACTGGCTGCTGCAGTACAAAATTGTACATATTTTTCAGATCCATGCATTTTGAGATAGGGATCCCCAGTGATGCTTTGTTTTTTGTTTCCATGTACGCAAAGCGTACGGACACACTTTATCCGCGGCACTTTAGAATATAGAAAACGAGGATGAAAGAACTAAAAACCCATAGAAATAGCATGGGACGAAAACCAAAAAAACTTACAATGTCATGTGTGTTAAAAAAAAAAAAAAAAAAAAAAAAAGGCTCACACCAGAAGTAATAATAGGACAAAATTGACTAGAAAAAGACATCGAGTAGCGGTTGGGGGTAGGGATGGGCCATTAGGCCTATCGTACAGGATTAAAACACGTCTCGATAATAATCACCAGTAATTAAGCACAATACCCGGATTTCAATTCTTTAGACTGGTTCTAGCTGCTTTTAGCCAGTTTTGAACCGGTTCTAGCTGCTTTTAGGCAGTTTTCAACCGCTTATAGCTGCTTTGCAATGACGTGTGTGTGTATGCTTCATTCCGTTGCTTGTGTAGAATTTAGACGGTGTTTTTATGTTAGCGTTTTACATTTTGGATTTTTAACAAATATTTGTAACCTGTTTTCAAGTAATGACTTCTGCAGGAATGGGGGACCAACCTGTAAATAAGAAAGATTTAATGCAAGAGAAATTTGAATCTTTATTAAACAAGCGTGGGACAAAGGAAAACTGTGCTGCATTTACTCGTGAAAAATTATTAACTTTAATAGCAGAAGTAAAAAGTGCAAAAACAGCACAGAAAAAAGTACCACGTGACTATTGGATACTGCAGCATTATGATGTCCTTGATGTTCAAGGAGTAGAAAAGTTAATTGTGCCAGTAACAGAGGCAAAACCGGATGTGATATTTTATTGCTCAAATGACATGCTCTTTGGTATTTTATACGAAACACATGTTTCTATTGGACATGGTGGTAGAGACCGCATGATAAAAGAACTGAATCGTCGATAAAAAAACATTACTCAGAATGATATAAAGCTGTTTTTGAGTGTTTGTGTACTTTGTCAGCAAAAACGAAATATGAGAAAGAAAAGCATTATGGTTAAGCCCATGGTGTTTCCAAAGATGTCAAGTAGATCTCATAGATTTTCAGTTTCAACCTGAGTGAAACTATAAATTTATTTTAGTCCACCAGGACCATTTGACGAAGTTTGTGATTTTAAGACCTCTCCAAACAAAAAAAGCAGAAGAGGTCGCAGTGCATTTGCTCGATATATTTTTATTATTTGGTGCCCCATGCGTACTGCAATCCGACAATGGAAGGGAGTTCTGCAACAAACTTATAGATGACTTAAAAATAACTTGGCCGGAACTTAAGATCGTACATGGCAAACCCAGACATAGTCATAGTCAAGGTAGCGTCGAGAGAGCCAATCAAGACGTCGAAAATATGTTAACAACTTGGATGCAAGACAACCAATCTACTTCATGGAGTCATGGCCTTAAATTTATTCAGTTCATGAAAAACAGGGCACTTCATTCTGGTATAAAGAGAACGCCTTACGAGGCTACGTTTGGCTGTGCTCCTAGAGTTGGACTATCCACAACTCCTATTCCAAGAGAAGTGTTTGATGCAGCAGAGGATGAACAACCGTTTGAAAATGCATTAACAGCTCTAACTGCATGTTCAGAACGTCAAGATGAAGCTGTTTTTGCCACAGAAGCACCTTAACAAACTGTAGAAGTGCCTTTTGAGCGTTACGAACATACACCCCCAAATAACATTGTAAATTTTTGTGTCGTGTGTTCAAAAAATTGCGAAGACAGCTTATTTTGCTGTAAATCTGAGCAGCCGCCCCATGTTTCATGTTCAGAAGTCTGTTACACAGAAGATAAAATTGAACAGAAAGTCTGTAGCTTGTGTCTAAATAAAATAAATATAGAAAAAGAAAGACATGGAGCTAAAGAATGTTTGGAAATTCAAGCTACGAAAATGAAATTGTCTAGAAAATCTTATTATGAGGCATCTGTAGGCACTACAGTTCGTATTCCAGTTCCTGGAGTTGATAAAGGAAGAGGAGACGCTAGATCCGTTTTAGCTGTCGTTATGGAAAATACTCGGGAAGGATTTTTCCGATTAGGAACAAGAGATGGCCGAATAAAACAATTGTACTCTAGATCTCAGTTCAGTATATGTGAACAAGAATTAATTTCCATTGAAGAAGTTCCGAGTATTGACACAACAATTCGATCTGTTGCAACAGCTCAAAATTGTGGCACTGGATAAGGATTTAAAAAGTGCTCGTGTACAAAATTGTGTAATAGTAAAAAATGTGCTTGTTTAAAAAATAATATGCAATGCAATTCAAAGTATCATCACAGCAACCCTTGCTCTAATAAATGATGAAAAGTAAAATAAAGGTATTTCATAAAATTTAAATTAATATTCTCTTACATTTTTGTTTGGAAAAGTTTACACAATGTTTTAATGAAGAAACAGTTTTTCTTCCCAGCCTATATTTTATTGATAATATTTAAATATGACTATTTCTACAACATATTCTACTTCTTATTTATTTATTTATTTATTCGTTTCTGTTTAACTAATGTTAGCAATATGATCAATAATAAATTATATCATCTGCTTTTCCCTATTATTTATCAATTAATCATCCGCAATAGGGATAAAACGCATTTTTCGAGCGACTTTAGCTATTTATGATCAATTAATTTATAAAATAATTACAAGATAAAAAGAACTTTTCATATACCATGTTTTTAAATTTTCTTTTGAATCATATAAACGCTACCGAAGACAGCGGGAGAACGGAACAAATGGCTAAAAGTATTAAAAAAATGCATTGTCACAGTGTTCTGGGCTATCCGGAAAGTTTCAAATGCCTAGCTAGTCGGGAAGTTAGTTAAAAATCGATTGCAAGCTTCGTACTGGTAACGCTGCCGAGGGCAGCGGGAACCCGAAACCGTTTGCTAAAGTTATTAAAAAAATGCATTGTCACAGTGTTCTGGGCTATCCGGAAAGTTTCAAATGCCTAGCTAGTCGGGAAGTTAGTTAAAAATCGATTGCAAGCTTCGTATGGGTAACGCTGCCGAGGGCAGCGGGAACCTGAAACCGTTTGCTAAAAGTATTTAAAAAATACATTGTCACAGTGTTCTGAGCTATCAGGAAAGTTTCAAATGCTTAGCTAGTCGGGAAGTTAGTTAAAAATCGATTGCAAGCTTCGTACTGGAAACGCTGTCGAGGGCAGCGGGAACCCGAAACCGTTTGCTAAAAGTATTTAAAAAATGCATTGTCACAGTATTCTGGGCTATCCGGAAAGTTTCAAAAGCCTAGCTAGTCGGGAAGTTAGTTAAAAATCGATCGCAAGATTTGTACTGGACAAAGAAACAAGAATCGAAGTTAATAAAAACAGGGTAATAACTTTGAAATTGTTTATTTTATACTTTAACGGTCTGTCATTAGTAATTTCGTAGAATAACTAGTTATTTAATAGAATAACTAGGTAAAGTATAATTTTTTTTATCTATTATATACTTTAACTGACTTGTCTAGTTATTTCATGAAGTACCTAGTTATTCTATGAAATAACTGAATTATATACTTTAACGGTAACATATACATCAAAATTCAAAAATATTCGGAATGCGCTTTTAGGTTGATTTCTTTAGAAATCGACCTATTGCAATCACTTCGTTTATCTATCTATCTATCTATCTATCTATAATGAAAATTTTGTCATCACGATAACTCTCGAAATAATACTCGAAATCGAACCGAATTTGGACAGTGAACTAATCTTATAAATATCTTGGATGAGTTCGTTAACCAAGTTGCTCCGACTTTTTGTTTTCAAGTGGCAGCCACTTGAAAATTTCAAACCGACATTGTAAAAAGCATATTTAAAGCAATTTTTGCTTGAATTTTGATGTAAATACAGGCTACATAAGGGTCTCAATGAAGTTTATTAATGAAGTTTATCCGCCATTTTTAATAAAGTGGCAAATATTTTAAGTTAAGCGGGACCACTTGAAATCAGGCTACCACTTGAAAATTTAAAATCACTATAACTTCCGAAATAATACTCCAAATCGAACCAAATTTGGAAAGTGTCTTAACTTATCTTATAAATATCTTAGATGAGTTTATTAACCAAGTTGCTCCGCCATTTTGTTTTCAAGTGGAGACCACTTGAAATTTTCAAATTCAAATTGTAAAAAGCGTATTCCGAATTTATTTGAAATTTGATGTAAATCTACACTGCATAAGGGTCTAAGTGAACTTCATTAATGAAATTTATCTGCCATTTTTAATAAAGTGGCGGATATCTTAAGTTAAGTGGGGCCACTTGAAATCAGGCTACCACTTGAAAATTTAAAATCACGATAACTTCCGAAATAATACTCCAAATCGAACCAAATTTGGACAGCGTCTTAACTTGTGTTATGAATATCTTGGATAAGTTTCTTAACCAAGTTGCTCCATCATTTTGTTTTCAAGTGGAGACCACTTGAAATTTTCAAATTCAAATTGTAAAAAGCGTATTCCGAATTTGTTTGAATTTTGATGTATACATAGACTATATAAGTGTCTCAATTAAGTTTATTAATGAACGTATCCGCCATTTTTAATAAAGTGGTGGATATCTTAAGTTAAGCAGGGCCACTTGAAATCAGGCTACCACTTGAAAATTTTAAATCCCGATAACTTCCGAAACAATACTTCAAATCGAACCAAATTTGGACAGTGTCTGTTATGAATATCTTGGATGAGTTCGTTAACCAAGTTACTCCAAATTTTTTTTTTCAAGTGGCAGCCACTTGAATATTTCTAACCCACATTGTAAAAAGCGTATTTAAAGCAAGATTTGCTTGAATTTTTATGTAAATCTAGACTACATAAGGGTCTCAATGAACTTTATTAATGAAATTTATCAGCCATTTTTAATAAAGTGGCGGATATCTTAAGTGAGGCCACTTGAAATCAGGCTACCACTTGAAAATTTAAAATCACAATAACTTCCGAAATAATACTCCAAATCGAACCAAATTTGGACAGCGTCTTAACTTGTGTTATGGATATCTTGGATGAGTTTCTTAACCAAGTTGCTCCACCATTTTGTTTTCAAGTGGAGACCACTTGATATTTTTAAATTCAAATTGTAAAAAGCGTATTCCGAATTTGTTTGAATTTGGATGTATACATAGACTATATAAGGGTCTCAATGAAGTTTATTAAGGAACTATGGATTTTCTCGCCAAAAGTCACCAAGTGAAAAAGTCGCCAAATTTGGCGCCAAATCCATTACCTGCCATATTGGAGCTTTTTAATGCGTTTTTAAGGGAAAATTAGGCTATTTTAACGTTAAAACAAACTAGAAATGCAGAAAATTAACATTTAATCAACTTACTAAGCCTCTTTGAAAAAATTAAAAAAATAAAAATAAAAATAATAAAAAAAATAATAAATTTGCAACAATATCTTAGATTAATTAGTTCACTGAGCAACTTCCTCTGCCATTTTGATTCAAGTGGTAGCCACTTAATTTTTCAACATGACTTTTTAGATTCTGAATTAATTCCAACTATATGTGTACAGTAGTCTTATCTCACAAATGCATTTGATATATTTGTCAACTTGGCCCACCATCTTGTTTCCAAGCGCCGGCCACTTGAAAATTTTAAATTTACATAAAAAGGTATTTATGAACCGATTTGCTTAAAACTCCATATGTAGATAGCCTACATCAATATTTCTACTAATTCGTTAATAATTTGTAGCCGCCATTTTGAAACAAAATGACGGCTACTTGATAAGGAAAAAGAAATCAACCTACCCTTCCGAATAAGCCGGAAGGACTTGTTTACAATTTGAATTTGAAATTTTCAAGTGGTCTCTACTTGAAAACAAAATGGCGGAGCAACTTGGTTAACAAACTCATCTAAGATTTTTATAAAATAAGTTAAGACACTGTCCAAATTTGGTTCAATTTGGAGTATTATTTCGGAAGTTATAGGGATTTTAAATTTTCAAGTGGTAGCCTGATTTCAAGAGGCCCCGCTTAACTTAAAATATCTGCCACTTCATTAAAAATGGTGGATAAACTTCATTAATAAACTTCATTGAGACTTTTATGTGGCCTGTATTTACATCGAAATTCAAGCAAATCTTGCTTTAAATCTGCTTTTTACATTGTGGGTTTGAAAATTTCAAGTGGCTGCCACTTGAAAACAAAAAGTCGGAGCAACTTGGTTAACGAACTCATCCAAGATATTTATAAGATCAGTTCACTGTCCAAATTTGGTTCGATTTGGAGTATTATTTCGGGAGTTATCGTGATGACAAAATTTTCATTATAGATAGATAGATATAGAGATAAGCGAAGTGATTGCAATAGGTCGATTTCTAAAGAAATCAACCTAAAACTAGTTGGCATAGGTGGACTCTGCTCAGTTCCCCATCATATGTATGTTCTCATAAATTTCCAGTACAGAACATATTATATTCATGCTAAGCGAAATGAATTTGACCAAACGCTTGACACAGTGACAGAATGAAATGCCCACCTAATAGGCTACCCACCGTTCAGTTCCATATATTTATCTTATTCCAATCTATAAATTTATTTTATTGGGGTCAATTTCGTAGTTTAGTTTTCATGCTACTATTTCCAATGCAACAATCCCCAAAATGCATATTTATATAGAATATCGCCCCATTTTGCTATGTTGATAAAATTTTAAATTTCGAATAACTTACGAAATTTTCCTATTAGAATATTTGTAGTCAATCATGTTTAAACAAGTATCATAAATGTTATTTTGAAGTTGTCTGATATATTTATGATCCTCAAAATGGACGTTTATGCTCAATTTTGCTCTATTCTGCCATGTTAAGTAAATCGTAAATTCCAAATAATTTACGAAATTTTTAAATTAAAAAATTATAGTCAGTGATGTTTATCCCAATATCTAAAATGACATTTTAAAAGTGTTCTGGCATCTTTATGATGAAAATATTTCTCAAAGCAGACATTTATGCGAAATTTTGCCCTATTCCGCCATTTTAAGTAAATCGTAAATTTCCAGTGACTTACGAAATTTTTAAATTGGAGAATTCATAGTCAAGGATGTTTATACCAGCATCTTATATAATATTTTAAAAGTAGTCTGACAACTTTACGATGAAAATATCCCTCAAAAGGGACATTTTTGCGAAATTTTGCTGCATTCCGCCATATTAAATGTCCCCAGTAGTCAGATACCTTCCTTTCTCCTTCCCCGAGTAATCCAATTAGATTTTTGTTTACTTTGTCATCAAGATATGCATTAAAAAAAAAAAAAAAAAAAAAAAAAAAAAAAAAAAAATCCAATTTTTTTTTTTTTTAATTATTATTATTATTTCACTCTTTGAACATGTCATTTTTTTTTCATCGTAGTAAGCTTTTTTTTTTTTTTAAGTGAATTAAATAGTATTTCTTTTCGAGATTGAAAATTAGATCATTAAGTTTGCTTAAAAAAATAAAATATTCAGATTTATTTTTTGAAAATTTTCTCCCTAAGAAAAAAAAAAAAAAAAAAAAAAAAAGAAGGAAATGCATGTTTAAAGAGTGGAATTCAAGGAACAGAATTCGAAAGACTTAATTTTTGAACAAAATATCCGGATAATACAAAGCAACAAAAATCCCATTGGATTACATCGGGAAGGAGAAAGGAAGGTATGGCGTTTCGAAGTTTTTGAGCCTTATAAGCGTACTTATTACAAAATTTTGAATATTCACCATAAAAAGCAATGAACTCGTGACATTTGTTTCGGGTCGAAAGAACACACGACTCTTCGCCAGGCGAACAAAGTAGGCACAAGTGCTGCAGCCAAAGCGGCAACTGCAGCACTCGTGGCCACTTTGTCGCCTGACGAAGGGTCGTGTGTTCTTTCGACCCGAAACAAATGTTGCGAGTTTATTGCATTTTATGGTGTTTATTCAAAGTTTTGTAATTATTACTTTAAAATACCAGTTCTGAGGTGCTTTCTTATTACCTTATAAGCGTAGTTTCCAGTAAAAGATTGAAACTTAAAAAAATGTCTCCTCTTATGTGTTTTTCTACAAATATTTATTTTTCGGTAAATTTGGACCGAGTTTGGACCTTTTTCACAATTCAGAATAAACAATTTCTTGCCAACGGTCAAATTAATTGGCTTTGCTTACATTTTTTTTTTTTTTTTTTTAATTTCTTTCTGCAAGTGAAGAATGAGCAAAGCTGCTAGTAAAATATAAGAATAAGAGTGCTTTAAAAACACTGGTGTGAATTAAATAATGTGCTTTTTAAAATGTTGATTAATGAAGAAATACTAAGAGTATAGAATAAGTATTAATAAAACAAAATTAAATGTAAAATTAAATTAAAAATAAATAAATAAATAAATAAGTAACAATTAAAGAAAAAATAAGGTTATGCGTATCGTTTCTAGACAGAAAAGGCGTAGATTCTTAATAAAAAATTTTATAATAAAAGCCTTCATTGAATTCCAAATGAGAAGAAGACGTGAGAGAAGAAATATTAGCCTTTAAAAAGTCAAAATAAGGACCAGCATCAAGATGCAATAATTTTTGATTTGCTTGGTTTAATTTTATTATTTCATTCATTTGTTTTAATGGAAGTTTAACTGGTAAATGTAATCTTGCGCTAAAAACCTTTTAAATATCCTCACACCTATTTTTAACTTAATCTTCACTCCTGATTCGTTGTTTTTTAGGCAAGGTTAATCTCATGCTCTAAAAGCACCCAGTAACTCTATTTAAATATATGTTTTCTCACCAAGTTCTCCACAATCACCATCCCACTCCTTTGTTTATATCGTAAGGTCATTGATACCGAAAATGCCAATGCCAGTTCCTTTCTTTTATGACGAGAAATAAAACTATTATTGCATTATTATGGGATTAAAGAGCTGAATCTGAGCTTTTCTTTCATTCAGACTATTAGCAAATCGGCAACTGCGGCGAGAAAAAAAAGTGACCCCTTGATTTCTTCAAGGTTTGTGTGATTGACATGTATCCTGTATCGCGTGATTGAATCTTTATCTGGGTTGCCATCTTCGCCAGATTATTCTACATAAAGTAAAGAAAAGCTAAAATAAACTCGGTCCCTATTTTCGATCATGCATTTTTTTTTTTCTTTACTTTCTTCTGTATTTAATAAAAGAAAGTATTGGATTCGTAAAAGTTTTCGACTTCCGATTTTCTATGGATTTGCAAAATTTGAGGTGTCCAGAAAACGATTTGACCATTTTCAGAAAATGTCTGTCTGTGAGTGACGAAATTTTTGAGGCAGCTCTTGATCAAGAACTGATATACAAAATTTTATGAAATGTTACATTTAACTGCACCTTGAAATAAATTGGTGTCTATCAATTTTTGGTACAAATCGCTCAATAAAAGGTATTGTCGTTTTTCAGAATTCTAATATGGCAGTATTTTAAATAAACTTTCTTAGAAATGTATGCAATGAAATTATTTTTAACAATCATTGTAAAATAATTATATATATATATATATATATATATATATATATATATATATATATAATGTTAGCAGTTAACCGGGGAGGAAAAACCGCACACACTGTTAAGAAAATAATAATAATAATAATAAAAATAAATAAATAAATAAATTTACGGGTGCTTATGGTACAGAGTGTCCGTCAGCGAAAATCCCGGCCAAATGCCTGTTAATTAATGTTTTGCTTGTAATTATAACAAAAAATATCTGTTCGAATCAGAAAATACGGATTTATCCGTTTTATCTGTAAAAAACAGCTTTGACCGTAAAAACTGAATGATTAAAAATGTTCCTCCACACAGACATAACATTTCAATATGAGCATTTTTCTAGGAGCCTGAACATCTCACTCGTATTGTCCCTTATTAGGGTAGTTAATTTAAGATTTAGCTCATTTAATAATGATATATCTTTCTATATAAAGGGGGTTTTCAATCCCCCACTAAATATTTGCTTCCTTTACTCAATATGACTATGACATTATTTAATAAAACATAGTTTTCCGAGTTGCACCGGTGGTTGAGGGAAAGCACCCTAGTTGCGCCGGTACTGTTCCTGACCGAAATCACCCCACAACCTAAGCTGCGCCGGGACAGTTTTTCCCCCCAAATCGTGCTACAACATAGTTGCGCCGCTGAATTCAAAGGACCTTTGATTTCGTCTATATGGACAGGATCACCTAATATCCAAGCCCCTTGGGAGGAAAACTGACATTTTTAACTCATTATTCATTTAAATTTTTATATTTAAATTTTTAATTTATTTCAAATTTAAATAAGTATTAAATTTTTAAATTCAAATAATTTTAATCTTATCAATTAACATTTTCAATTTAAATATGTGTTTTATTCTTAAAATTTAATTAAAAAAAATTACGCCTGATTTCTCAAATTTTGAATTTGGGAAATCACATTTATAAAACTGTCGTTCAGAATGTTTTACATAATAGCGCAAGTAAAGTGTTAAAAATGTTTAAAATTCACATGTTTAAATGGGTAATGCAGAAACTAAACTATTTTTCATAAGTAAACGAATTCTTTTAAACATCTCTCTCTCTCTCTCTCTTTTTTTTTTTTTTTTTTTTTTTTTTAACAAATTCTTTAACTTTAACATTTACATAAATTAATTTTAATATCTCTGGTCCCTTTGCCATAATGCTTAAATTATTTATTTTCCTCTATAGAAAGCCAGACTCGTCTGTTATATAAGCAATTTTATCATGAGAATGCAAAGAAACCAATTCTGAAATTCATTGATTATAAAATTTGAACCAATTGTGTAATATGTCTGGCTCTCCAGATCCAAAATATCTAAATTATTTAATTTATACTGCTTTAATGAAGATTGACGTATGACACTGCTTTTCAGCATATTTTTCAAAATCATAGAGTTGGAAAATTTATACATATGTCAAATATATATGTATGAAATGTTACTATTCCTAACAATAAAAGCATTGGTTTCCCGGGTGTAACGCCATAGCTACAATAATGTATTGAAATGAAGAAAGTAAAATTTTATCCATTGTTCTCATGCGTGGTTTTCAAACGAATAAAATAATTTAAAAAAAAAAATCATATTTTAACAGGAAAGAATGAAACACAATTGCAACAATGTCTTGAGAAAAAGAACATAAAATTTTATTCATGGACTGCGTGGTGTTTGTGAGGTTCGGTCATTGACTGAAATAATAAATTAAAAATTAAACATATAAAATTCAATAGATCATTTACAGAGAACAGTCTCTTTTCAGAATTTTTTCTAGAATAGTATATATCATATATGTAGTATATGAGCTGGGCGTCTAGGGGTGGGGCAATGAAGAGGTGCGATTAAGATAACTAAAAACATTTATTACGTTCACAACACAGTTTACACAAAGATAAAATGATAATAATAGCAGGGTTTCCATCAATAACATTTGCTGGTTTCGAGGCCTAATACACATAACAAGCTCTCTTCATTACTAGGACTAACAGAAAGTATCATATATGAGCACTGACTCGCTCTACAATTCACATTAGTACCTACGCGTACTATTTCTAATAAGTGAGATTATGGTATAGAGCTCTCCATGGCTCTACACACTTATACAGAGCACAACAAGCTCTAATTAGCAGAAAAATGAGCCTGTCAGCCTACGCGCTGAAGGTCTCAACCGATCTCCACTGCAGCCAGATCTCAACTCCTCCGTTTGTCATCTCGTTCAATGATAAGCATCAGAGACAGCGCCATCTGTTGGCTCTGCAAGGAACTTCCCACAACGCTCTGCCATTCTGATGTTGCGGTGACCTCACCGTAAACCAACCTGGGATACTAAAGGATATCTGCAAAATACAATTAAAAGAAAAAAAAAAACAAAAAAGAGAAACAGACATTAAAAAAATTATGTACATAAAAATTCACAGTTAACTTTTTCTGTAATGTTTATCAGTCCATTTAGTTCAGTCTATTTAGTTTGTGGACCATAATTTCATATGGTCTGCAGAAGTACTAGTATGTATAGGTCCTTCGTGATCGCCTATCTTCTCGACTTCATATCTGTCTTTGTTCTTTACTCGCACAACTTTATAAGGACCTAAGAATTTTGGTCTTAGTTTCATGCCGGTTCCAAACTGAGTTCGCTGGATGGCAACTAGATCATTAATTTTATATACATGGGCTTTCTTTCTCTTCTTGTTGTAACATCGGCGATTTTCTTCTTGAATCTTAAGAATATTTTTTCTTGCTTCTTCACGAATGGTGTGAAGATTATCAAGCATGGAATTTATCCTTTCCTCTTCGAGAAGTTCTAGTATTCTCTTATCTTCTTTCTTTCTCATTGTTACTCCAGTGAGTAGTTCAAAAGGAGTTCTTTTGGTACTTCTCGATGTGGTGGAATTAATAGTTCTCTGAACAGCCTCAACAAACTTGTACCACTTGTTAGGGTCATTTATACATAACTTGGATAATACAGGAATGATTGTTCGATGAAGTCTCTCAATTTGACCATTCCCTCTTGGGATTCCGGTTGTGATGGTGTCATGTTCGATTCCCTCTGATTTACAGTAATCTGCAAACTCCTTAGATATGAACGCAGGTCCACGATCGGATATTATTCTTGCGGGGTTACCAAAAATAGCAGCTTGCTGTTTTAATTTTTGCAAGGCGTCTGCTGAAGAAGTTGATTTGACTGGATATAGCCACGAAAATTTACTAAATCCGTCGATGACGGTAAAAATGTGATTGTAGTTTTTGTTAGTGGTTGGTAATGGACCCACAAAATCGATGTGATACGTGGATAATGGTATATCCCCTTTAGGGATAGGGTTCAAAAAACCTTCTCCTTTTCCCTGTTTCTTATTTACGAGAATACATTCTACGCAACTTTTTACAACGTTATCTACGCATTTTTTCATATTAGAAAAATAGTAATCTCTTTTTACTAACTCTTCAGTTTTATTAGCCGAAAAATGTCCTAAGGCATGACATTTCTTTACGACCTCAAGTTGCATGATCTCTGGGACAATTAGTACATCCCTATCATTTAACACTTTATATAAAACATTATTTTTTAACACATATTCGTCATTTTGGTTTTGTTGTAAAAGAGATTTCACAGTATTGATAAACTCATCATTTTCTTGAGCAGTAGCAATACGATGAGTAAGGGTATCAGTATTTACAGCCATTACAGGGTGTCTGCTAAGAGCGTCAACATGCTGCATTTGTTTACCAGGACGGTGTTCTACTTCGTAGTCGAATTCCTGTAGCAGGAAAGACCACCTGGCTACCTTAGGTGTCAATTCACGTTTATCTAAAGTTTTAGTGAACGCTTGACAGTCAGTATAAATTTTGAATTTACTACCTAACAAATAGTTCCAAAATTTTTTAAGGGCTTCTACTATCGCTAACACTTCTAACTCATAACTACAGTATTTTTCTTCTTGTACAGAGGTCTTTTTACTCATATAATGGATTGGATAGTACTGTCCATCGTCATCTTCTTGTAGTAAGATTGCACCGAATCCTAATTTAGATGCATCTGTATGAACTTCTAACTTATAGCCTTGCTTAAAAAGGTGTAAGACAGGTGCATTAGATAAAATGTCTTTAAGCTTTTGAAAAGCTAATTTCTGCTCTTGCTCGAATTTAAATGGAGTGGAAGCACGTAATAAGTCACTGAGTGGTCTTGCTATGTTGGCATATGAACGAATAAATTTTCTAAAGTAACCCGTTAAACCTAAGAAACTCTGCACTTCCCTAGCATTACGGGGTTCTGGGAAATTTTGTACTGCGAGAGTTTTTTCTACTGAGGGTTTAATCGTGCCATTCTCAATTATGTGACCTAAGAAATCGATCTTACGTTTCAAAAACTGACATTTCTTTAAATTTAACTCTAGACCAAATTTTGATGCCGTTTCTAACACACGTTTTAATTTATCTAACCCTTCATTCTCATCTTTAGATGGAATAATTATATCATCTAAATAAATAATTACAGTACCATCTTTTAATAAGTCTTTAAACACATAATTTACATATCTTTGAAATACTAAGGGACTATTACATAATCCATAGGGAACTTTTAGAAACTCATACTGGGCATTATCGGTCACAAAAGCTGTATATTTCCTACTTTTTTCCTCTACATCAACTTGTAAAAACGCATTCTTTAAATCTAGTGTCGAAAAAACTTTACCCTCCCCTAATCTATCAAATAAATCTTCAATATTTGGCAACGGGTATTTATCTTTAATTATTTTCTTATTTAAAGCACGATAATCACAGCATAACCTTATTCCTCCATCTTTTTTCCTACACACCACTATTGGCGAAGCATAATTTGATGTACTTTCTCTAATTATACCATCCTTTAACCACTGGTCAATTTGTCTATCCACCCCTGATTTCTCTACAAATGATAATCTGCGAGAGCGTGAGCACACTGGTATATCATCAGATAAAATAATGGACATTTTTAAATCAGTACTTTTTGTTTTAACTGGCTTATAACTTTTTATTAATTCGCTTAATTTCTCTTTTAACGACTTATCTAAAATATAACTGACATCGAATTTTTCTTCTTCTGAAAAATTGCACATACTTGAAAAAAAAGTATCTATTTCATTTTCCTTTCGATCGAATACAGGAAAAGAACACTCATTTGCTTCATCGAAATTGCTTTCCCCCGAATTTAGAAGACTATCTTTCCCCCCTACGCTGGAACTCGAAACATCTGCTTCCTCTTTATTTTGTTGTTTCAAAATATGAAAGATATTATTAGGCAGAATTACGTCGCATGTCAAATTGTTGCATAAAGCACCGATTATGTTTATTGAATCATGATTAGGTAAAGATATTTTAAATTCAGTCAGATTTGCATCTTTCTTTTCATTAAAGCAGCTAACTAGAGTGGTTGAAGAAATAACATTTTTAGTCTGTGGAATGCTATTTTTATTTACAATTAGAATCGAAGAACCAGAATCTTTTAACCCTTTAAGTGGAATATCATCCACTAAAATATCAACATATTCGAGCTCATTAACAATTAGGTTAATCGGACTTGTTTCGGATTGAACTACTGAATTCGTAGGAAGATTTTCACGGAATTCTCTTTTCTCTGAAATACGTTTAGGACACACTCTGGCAAAATGAAATGTTTTCCCTTTTGCACCACAAATATAACACATTCTTTCATGCTTTTCGTGAGTTTGATTAGATACCGAATTACGTACTATGGGATCTTTATTATTATAATGTGTCTTTCTAAAAGGAGTTTTGTTTACAAACCGCTTATTCTCTGAACTTTCGTTTCGCGTACTATTATTAGTTTCAATTAACGATTTACCTCTAGAAGAGTAGAATAAATCACACTCCCGACCTAACTCGTTGGGTTTAAACCAATTTTGACCTTCTCGAACACTAATATGTTCCTTAGTTCTAGAATCCAACGTTTCATATAATTTATCAGAAACTATAAGATCACACAATTGCTTAACGTCGTTAACCCCTCTCAATCTACAATAGTAATCAAAAGAAGCGCTTAGACGCGAAGCGAATTGGACATGAGATTCTGACGGATTACGCAACGCATTTTTAAAATTACTTAAACATTCACGCGGCGTTGGTTGGAACTGTCTTAAAATTAATTCCTTAACTTTTTCATAATCGTTAATTTCTTCGGTGGTTACGTACGCAAGAACCTGATTACATTTATCTCCCAATAAATTAATCAATATTTCCGATTTAAATTTAGGGGGTACATTTTTAGAAACGAATGCTTTTTCAAGGGATTGAAAAAATAAGTGCAAAGCTTCCGGTTTCTCAGGTACTGAAATGGTTAAAGTTCGAATACTTCTAATTAAATTTTCTAATGATTGTGAAGTAGTTTCTGAATTTGATTGCTCAACATTATTACTAGAATTATTTGCTGCAGCCTGTAACTTTAAATTCTGTAACTCTATTTCTTTTTCTAACTGGGATAATTTAATTCTTTCTATCTCAATTTTGGTTTGTTCTTCTACAGATTTCAACTTTTGTTCTTCTAGTAACATTTTAATAACACCTCTAACAAATTCTAAATCATTTTTATAAATATCAGAACTCTCAATTAAAGTTTTGATTTCAAGTACCTTCGCTTCCGCCGGAACAGTTAGGCCTAATTCTTCAGCAATTGTTCTTAAATCTGCTTTTCTAATGCCTTGTAACACGTTTTGGGCCATTATAACTCTAAATAATTACTTATACCAAAAAATATTTCAATATTTCTACCAAATTAATATCATACTTAAATAGGAACAAAATAATATGAGAACATATTTCTTAAAAATGATTCTATGCTTTTTGTTCTCAAATCAAAATTATCATGATTTTTAAATAACCACCTGCAGAACAATTTGTAATATACAACAGAATACTTAGATCATCTTATATATTTCTTAATTATTACACATATTTCATATAATATCACCATTATTGTTATTGTTCTCTATTTAATAATTGTTATCACTTTCGTTTTAAAATAATATTGTTAAAATATTATTGCAAACAGTAATAAGCAAAATTATAAAAGATTACTCAGAATATTTTTTTCAATCATAATTCTTATTTTTATTCATTCTTCTCAAGTTATATTATTTATTTTATTTCATCACACATTGAAACCAAAAGTGTTCTCAAAAGTATTTCACCATTAATTTCTAATTCAAAATAGTAACTCAAACTCTTTTTGCTCAATATATGCATTAATCATTATTATCCACTATCAAACACAATGATAAATATATAATAATAACAGTTACCTTTTTTAACTTGTTGGTGGTAATATCGCGGCAGAGTCCCCACTTGTAGTATATGAGCTGGGCGTCTAGGGGTGGGGCAATGAAGAGGTGCGATTAAGATAACTAAAAACATTTATTACGTTCACAACACAGTTTACACAAAGATAAAATGATAATAATAGCAGGGTTTCCATCAATAACATTTGCTGGTTTCGAGGCCTAATACACATAACAAGCTCTCTTCATTACTAGGACTAACAGAAAGTATCATATATGAGCACTGACTCGCTCTACAATTCACATTAGTACCTACGCGTACTATTTCTAATAAGTGAGATTATGGTATAGAGCTCTCCATGGCTCTACACACTTATACAGAGCACAACAAGCTCTAATTAGCAGAAAAATGAGCCTGTCAGCCTACGCGCTGAAGGTCTCAACCGATCTCCACTGCAGCCAGATCTCAACTCCTCCGTTTGTCATCTCGTTCAATGATAAGCATCAGAGACAGCGCCATCTGTTGGCTCTGCAAGGAACTTCCCACATATATGTATATAATATTGTTGACGCATGCGCGCCACCCCGTCGCGGATCACCGGCAGAAGGCTATGAGAAGCCAAGTACAATGGACGTGGGCAAAGAACTTTAAATTTATTGACGCCCACAATTATTATTTTATGTTCTACCTATTATAAATCTTATTCTTACACAGGCGTAGCCAGCTTTCCGAGCGGGGGGGTGCCCAAATTTTAAACTAAAAGTTACAATATGAATACATTATGAACATAGTGCGCGTATGTATGCATGTGTGCGTTTTAACAAATGTATAAAAGTTACACAAGTTAACACATGTACGTTTTAACATATAAATTAAGTAACTTTCTCTTAGAATAAATAACTAGACTTGACGCAGAACAGAAATATCAATATTTACACAACGTTAAAAATGCCAATGTAAAAAAATGTTAAATGCAGACTACAGTTTTGGTAGCGTAAATCGGTGCATTTGGCTTCTTTTGAAATATCATTTGATAAAGTTTGGATATTCAGAGTAGTGCCGCTATCCGTCTAACAGAAAAGGAACAGAAGTTTGAAAATTGATTAAAACAAGGAAAGAATGTTGCATAAAAAATATTGAATGGTGTCCAATATTTGGTTTTAGTACGCAACCAATGAACGTTAAAAGGTTAATTAAAAATCTGAAGCCTTGAGTTATAAACGAAAACCTAAAAACTAAACTACGGAAAAACTTATACTATGTAACTTAAATTGCGCACACAAAGTGATAAAGTAGAATTATAATTATATGTTTATTTATAATCCCATTTCATTTCTTTTATTTTACCAGTTTCAAATTATGAACCTATATATATTAATTAAATATATTTATATATATATTAAATTAATACAATCTTGTAGATACTTTTTAAAAATTATTATTTTATTCGTTCCCATATTCATGAATAGCATTTATTTTCTATATTTTAAAACATTGTTGTATTGCTGTAGTTGTGATGTTAGTTTCAAACAGAATAGTACAAACGGGTATTGTGATCGCTGTAAAATTAAAGTGATACTTATTAATAAGGTTGTAATAAACTGCTGTGTGTACCATAATATAAAAATGTGATATGTGTAAAAGCCGCAAAAATAAATGTATCGAATTGTGGAAAGTGTAGAAACACGCCACAGACCGGACCAAGAGCTGACCATTAGCGAAATAAATTTACGAATTTCCACTGTACATAAGAATTCCATGAAAAATTGCATAAAGTAAAATGAAAACATTAAAAGGGACACATACCAATAAAATTGCACTGAAAATCCCTGCAAAGTAAATGTATCAAAATGGAGGACAGATAAAAAGCTAATGTGGTGTCTCACTATCCGACCGTGCACTGGCCATCAGCCGAAAATATTGTCTAGCAACCACCACAATTCAAAATTGCATACATAATTGAATCCAGAAACATTCATTAATAAAATAGCACGAAAAATCATCATGACATAGTGTCGGAAATTTTCTACCCACACAAATAAACGACTTTGCTATTTAAAAAATTAATAGACTAAATAATGGAGCATATTTTGCGCATACCTTTCTTTGATGTTTGTATTTTTTGTGTTGTCTTGAGCTTCCTCTTCGAACTCTCTTTTTTTCTTTGGTTGGAATAATTATAAAGTCCTTCACATTTTTGCACATGATTCCAGAACAGTTTTTCGTTTCTTTTGTCATTCAATACAGCTTTAATAGAATTATACACCGCCTTCTCCAGATCCAGGATTTTCAGGAAAGAGGAAATTGTTTTATAAAATTGCACGAGAATAAGGAATCCGAATAAGTATTTACACTGTAGCCTAATTTTTAATAATTTTCTTTTTTTATTAATTACAAATACAAAATCGTCTGTTCATAAATACATAATTTATTTTCAGCTACAAATCGTTTGTCAAAGTTCAAGAGTAATGCAAACGATTATAAAATGTTTTATTATTATTAAGTTTGAGTGACAGCTTTTAAATAAGGTAAAAAAATTAAATAAATAAAATGTGGCATTTAGTCACAAAAATAAGATATTGTATACTTGACCGACCATTTCTGAGGTGCTTTAAAAAAGTTGAAAATTGTTTTAGAAACAATTTTGTTTGGCATGTATTTTTGTGAAGGGGATTCATGTCTATTGCATCCTTCCAAACCCTCTGTTTGATTACAATTCCTGCATTCTTAAAACATTTACTTTAGGCTTAAATTAAAAATATTTTTAAACTGATTCAAAGAACTTTCACCCACAGTAATTTTTTTAAAGAAAAGTCTGCTTATGATATGATTAACAATACTAATTTGAACTTTCCAGTGTTGTCTTTTCTTTCTTTTTTTTTTTTTTTTAAATAGCAAATAAGACAGGCCGACGAAGAAATTTTTTTCTTCAGGTTGATATGTTTTTCTGATATATTTTTGGATGCTGTTTAAGGAAAACATATTTAAAAATTTCCCTCGTAAAAAAAAAAAAAAAAAAAAAAAAAAAAAAAGAATTGTTTGAGCTTAAAGCTTCATTTTTTTCGACTCCCATCTAAATTATTTCCCTGAAAATTTGGGTGATGTGAGTGAAGAACAAGGAGAGCTGTCTCATCAAGACATCAGAGAAATAGAAAGCAGGTATCAGAGACGATACATTTTCAACATGTTAGCAGAATATTGTTGCATGTTGTGTAGAGAATTCCACACACGCACACACACACGACCCTCAAGCCTTGCACAAGGTAAAATGCTCTAAAGGGAGATTCGATGTGAAGAAATACATTTAAAAGATAATGTGTAAATAAAAGCCTATTTCAATGCATTTTTTGTATAAATTGTTTCGAATTTGTTATAACTTCTAGGCGAATTCTTCCGATTTTCATCATTACTTTGTGAAAATTTCTTACGTGATAGGAAAAAAAAAATAATCATTTCTAATTCGGATTATCAAAACACATTAGAGACACCCAACGCAGTACATAAAAAATTTGAAAAGTACGATTTCGCAGACCAGTGTAATCGTAAAAAAATTACCCGCTGAGTTATTATGATACCAGACAGCATTCAAATCAACAATTACTAAACAAATTATTTTTGCATTCAAAGAACTTCAAAACCTGAAATTATCGCAAATATTTAGTTTCGAAAATTCGACTCCGTAAATAATACTTTCTGTAACTCATGCTAAGGGAAAGTAATTATCATTTTAAAACGTTTTTACTGGACGCAATGTAATTTGGTATGAATGCTTTTAATCGAACCTAACTTTTTTTACAATCTTTTATACGAAAATTATTTTGTATCAATAGAATATGTTAGTTTCATTATGTTTAGTTCACTTTAAAAATGTTGTTGATATGTACAACAAGAAATTTTGTACTTAAACAATAATGTATTTGAACTTTTTGCTTGTCATAGTATACTATACGATCATTATGATATAAATTGAATACGATTTTAGACTTCCTGCCAATACCTGCTTTTGAGTTATGCCCATGCAGACTAGACTAACCACAAGAACCTGGTTATACAAATCAGCGGACCTCAAGACATACTATTGTAAAAACTATTTCATATTTAAAAACTGGACCTCAAACCATTACATTCTCCAACATGTATGGGTAAGAGAAAGTTAAAAAAATGTTTATTAAAAAGAAATGACAAAAAAAAAAAAAAAAAAAACTTGACTCTCTGTTAAGGCCACGAGTTTAAATAAACTAAGTCATTTTATCGCCTCTTTTTCTGCTTTTTCTTGAAGGAAAAACAAACTACTAATTTCCTTTTATTTTTTTGTTTACCAAGAAAAGTTACTTTGCAAATTTTCGTCAGAAATGTGCAAGTAAATTTGGATTTATGAACAGTTTAGATTATTCTTTTAAATATATTTTACCACCATGTTTAAGAAAGTGTCTTTCTATTGCATAGAATCATTGGTATTAGTAATAACAATTTTTCTTTTAACCTTCAAATCTTTTTTTTTTTTCTGTTTTCAATATGTTTTTGTTAAATATACTAAATGTATGTGCGTGAGCGGGTGGGTGCCCGGGCACCCAGGGCACCCCCCCTGGCTACGCGCATGTTTCGTTGTAAATAGTGTAAATACTTGATGTATGTGATCGTACAAATTAAAAATATTAAAACAACGAAGATGGTCCGTCGAAAATTAGTTATTTGTAGTTAAGTTTCTACAAAAAGTGGCTCCGTCGAGAAAGGAGCTTGTAATAAGCGACTTATGGATAAAAATAATAAATTGAAATCTTCCTTGAAAGGGAAGATAACTAGAATTGAAAACTATGTAGAAGGCACGAATGCCGAAAATTACGATATAGATATAGTGGAATTAAAAGTGAAATTAAAGAACATAGAACTGCTACAAACAAAAATCGATGAATTACGACAAAAATACTACGAAATTCAAGACTTGAAAGATGCTGAACAAGCAACCATAGATGACGACCTTGACTCATGTGAAGAACGTCTGGAAAAATTAGAGGTAAGAATTAATACTCTTATTAATTCTTATAAGAAATTTGATTCTCATAAAAAAATAAATGCGACTGAAAATGCATCTCAAGATGGCTTTGAAATTAAAACTCAAATTCCTCCTTTAGTATTACCTGAATTTTCAGGAAAATATGAGGAATTCAGTTCTTTTAAAGAACAATTTGATGATTTAATAACCAATAATGTTCATATTAATCAGTCGCAGAAATTATATTATCTTAGATCTTGTCTCAAATATGACGCTAAAAATCTAGTTAGTAATTTTGATACATTTGAATCATTATATAATGCATTAGAAAATCGCTATGATAACGAGCGATTAATTGTTGATATTCATGTACAAAATATTCTGAATTTTGAGAAAATTCAAACAGAAAATCCCAAAGAGATAAGAAATATGATTGATTGTATACAGAAAAATCTGCGTGCCTTGAAAGTTCTGAAATATGAGCAAAATAAATTATCAGATGTTTTCATTGTAAATATTCTCGTAGCAAAGTTAGACAGAGAATCTAGAAAGAATTTTGAGTTATCCCATAAATTAAAAAATGTTCCCACCTTTGAAGAATTTATCAAATTTTTGGAACAACGAGAATCAGTTTTATTATCTATTAATAGAACGAATATGACTAGCGGAAATAAAAATACTAACAAAAACTTTCCGGCTATTAACAAATCTAAAACTCTTTTAATGCATGAAAATAAAAACAAAAATTGTGTTGTTTGTAAAAATACTTATCACCCTATTTATAAATGTGATGCATTTTTGAAATTAAACATTAACGAAAGATTAAGTATAATACGCCTTCACAAGCTTTGTGAGGTTTGTTTTAGGCAAAACCATAAGAAAAATGATTGCTTATCAAAATTCAAATGCACCTGCGGAATGAAGCACAACAGATTAATATGTTTTTCTTCTGGCGCCAAAACCCCGGTTCCAGACGCAGATGGAATAAATTCATCCAACTTACCAGATATAGACAAACGGGTTGCGCAATTAAATGCTTCCGTTTTGAGTAATAATAGCAGATATTTAAAAGAAAATAGAAAAAGTATTCTGTTTTCGACAGCTTATATTTATGTTCAATGCGAAAACAAAAAAAGAATAAAAATAAGATGCGTTTTGGATTCCGCTTCAAATGTGTGCGTTTTAACTGAAAAGATGAGTGAATGTTTAGGAATTAAAAGAGAAAAAATAAAAACTCCAGTTTCAGGTTTGAATGGATTGACCCAAAATATTAAGTGGAAATTAGATACCTTTATTTCAAATGAAGATTGTTCTTTTAGTGAACCAGTAGAATTTTTGATTGTAGATAAAATAACTGGGCTTACACCATGCAATAAATTAAACATTTCAGACATAAAAATTCCAGAATTTTTGAAATTGAGTGATGAGACATTTTTTGAACCGAATGAAATAGAAGCGTTAATCAGTGCAGATATATTATTCAAAGTTTTAAAGGATAATACTTATAAAATAAATGACGATTTGTTTTTTAAGGAAACCGAATTTGGATGGCTAGCGTGTGGAAAGGTTGAAGAAACAGAACTGAATAATTCGAAACAGTGTTTCGTTTTGTCAGACGATTCCCTTAGTAGCACTCTTAAACTCTTTTTCGATCTAGAAAGCATTGGAATAAGAGACGATCCAATTCAAAAAGAAAGTGATAAAGCTATAGAAATTTTTAATGAAACGATTCAGTTTAAAAACAAACGCTACGTTGTACACTTGCCTTTTAGAAGACCCTATAATGAACTTTCCGATAATTACACGTTAGCGAAACAACGATTTTTAAGTTTATGGAGACGTTTTAAATATGATAGAGAATTATATGAACAGTATAGAGAGATTATTCGTGATTACGTAAATCAAAAAATAATAGAAATAGTTGAACCCAGTACAGCAGAAAATAATTTAAACAAACCTATTTATTATTTGCCACATCAGGCAGTAAGAAAGGAAGGTCGCTTAACATCCAAAACAAGAATCGTATTTGATGCAGGGAGTCATCAAAATAATCAGCTGTCACTGAATGATTGCCTATGGCAGGGGATAAATTTAAATCCGAATCTTTTGGATGTTTTAATTAATTTTAGATTAAACAAAATAGCATTTTGTTCTGATATTAAACAAGCCTTTCTACAAATCTGTCTCGCTGATGAACATAAAGACGCTGTTCGTTTTTTCTGGAGTGATGAAGAACCGCATGCGCATAAAAAACCCAAATTACAGATTTATCGTTTCAATCGAGTTAATTTTGGGGTGTGTTCAAGTCCATTCTTACTCGCTGCTACTATTAGACATCACATTGAGAAGTATAGAGAAGAATTTCCCGCTACTGTTCGACTTTTAGATAAATGTTTTTACGTAGACGACTTAATTTCTGGAGGTAATGATTTTAACGAAGCACTTGAATTATCACGAAGTGCAAAATATATTATGGAAGCCGCAGGAATGTCCCTTAGAAAATGGATAAGTAACGATACCGAATTAACAGAGCAGTGGAAAAGCGAAAAATTTGATACATACCCTGTAGAATCTACCATCAGCTTAGGTATAAATCAGACAAAGATCTTGGGACTATCTTGGGATACTAATAAAGATAATTTGATTGTAGATATCAAGAGTTTGTTGAACTTTATATCCATAAATAAAATTACAAAACGTACCATTCTTCAAGCCGTAGGGAGAATTTTCGACCCCTTAGGGTTAATTTCTCCATTCACTGTCAGGGCAAAAATTATCATTCAAGATATCTGGACAACTAAAAACAAATGGGATGAATCATTATCACCAAATATCGAAAAAGAGTGGATGAAATGGTGTTCGGAATTACCCTTGTTAAAAGAGCTAAAGTCCCTAGATTCGTCCTTGATGCCACTTCCCCAGAAGATGTAGTTGAATTACATAGTTTTTGCGATGCTAGCAAAAAAGCATATGGCGCTGCCATTTATGTACGAACAAAATCAAAAAATGGTATTTCAGTAAAACTTTTGACTTCCAAGAGCCGTGTAGCTCCCCTCAGCGGTGTTACACTACCTCGCCTTGAATTATTGGGTGCCCTGGTCGCAGCTCGTCTGATCACCAAAGTGAAAAATACTGTAAACCTTAAAAGACCTTCTGTTGAATATCACTGGACTGATTCGCAGATAGTGCTTTTCTGGATAAAGGGTACTAAAACCCGATGGAAGCAGTTTGTCGCCAACCGTGTTCAAGAAATTGCCAGCCTGACAAACCCTAACTCTTGGTTCCATTGTGCAAGTAAAGAAAATCCTGCTGACCTGTTGTCCCGAGGGATGACTGCTGAAAGCCTAACAACCAGCGCCACATGGTGGACAGGTGCTGAATTTCTGAAAGATCCTGAATTTCCGAAAAACAAACAATCTTTTATTGACTTTTCAGAACTAAATGAGGAAGACTACACTCCTGAATTAAAATCTGAAAATGCAGTGACTCTAAATTTGAAAAAGGACTTTACTATTTTGAACTATCTGATTAATCGTAGTAATAAATTTTTAAAAATATTACGTATATGTAGTTTTCTTTTCAGGTTTCTTCACAATCTAAGAAATCCTTTAGAAAAGAAGAAAGGACCGCTGATGCCTGAAGAGCTGACAAAGGCAGAAGACTTCCTACTGAAACAGCTGCAGGAGGAGGAATTTCATACTGAAATATCTGCCTTGAAAAGTGGCGGTAATGTATCGCATAAGAGTAAAATTTTTAATTTATCCCCATTTTTGGATGACAATGGTTTAATAAGGGTAGGGGGGAGACTGCAAAATTCGCAGTTATCTTATTCAATTAAGCATCCTTATGTACTTCCTTCAAAAAATAAATTAACGGAATTAATTGTAAAATATTATCATGAGAAATATTTTCATATTGGTCCCCAACATCTTCTGTTTCAGGTTAGGCAAAAATATTGGCCCATTCATGGGAGAAATCTTTGTAAAAAAATTGTGCACAGATGTTTAGTCTGTTTTAAAGCAAATCCGAAAGTATGTGTACAAAAAATGGGAAACTTGCCAAAGCAAAGAATAACGCCAGATAAAACATTTAATTCAACGGGAGTAGATTTGTCTGGACCCTTTTTAATCAAAAATAAATATGGAAGGAAAGGTCCAGAAATCAAAATTTATGTTTGTATTTTCATTTGTCTAGTAACAAAGGCTATACATCTTGAACTTATTAGTGATTTAACTTCACAAGCTCTGATAGCTGCGTTAAAAAGATTTATTTCGAGAAGGGGCAAGTGTCATAAAATATTTTCGGATAATGGGACCAATATGGTAGGCGCCAACAGGGAACTAAATGCCTTGTATAAACTGGTAAGAGATAAGGAAGAATCCTTATTCAATTTTTTTGCAGAGGAAAAAATAGAATGGGTTTTTATTCCTCCAAGGAGTCCAAATTGGGGTGGTCTATGGGAAGCAAATATCAAAGCGTTTAAATACCATTTTAAACGCATAGCGGGTAATTCAAAATTTACATTTGAAGAAATGCTTACACTTGTTACTCAAGTGGAAGCGATCTTGAACTCGAGACCACTGACTCCGCTAACTTCAAGTATTGAAGATTTAGAGGTTTAACTCCAGCCCATTTTCTTATTGGAAGGCCAATAACGGCTGTTGTTGAACCCTCTTTAATCAATATTGAGAAAAATCGCCTAAGTGCTTGGCAAAATATTACGAAGTCAGTTCAGGCAATCTGGAAAAGATGGAGTCTTTCTTACTTAAATAACTTACAACAGCGCAGAAAATGGATAATTGATAAAGAAAATTTAAAAATCGGAGACATGGTTTTAGTCAGGGAAGAAAATCTTCCACCATGCAAGTGGTTTTTAGGGCGTGTAATAAAGCTATATCCTGGTCAGGATAATAAAGTTAGATTGGTAGATATAAAAACTACCAAAGGGATTTACAAAAGATCCATCTCCAGATTGTGTGTGCTGCCTATCGAGGAGTAAAAATGAATATGAACATTTATTATATTAATTTACTGTATTATATATATTACTCTAAATTTGTTAGTTAATTATGAAAATTTCTGTTTATTATAATCAGTTAATCTTTTTTCTAATTCTATGTGTTGTGCGAAATATTGATATTATGTTACATTCATTTATTTGTTATTATTTTATCTATTCATGTTATGTGAAATTGTAAATTTGAAGTTTTGCAAAAAAAAAAATATTGTAAGTTCTTGCATGACAACATAGCAAGGCCGGGCGGGATGTTGACGCATGCGCGCCACCCCGTCGCGGATCACCGGCAGAAGGCTATGAGAAGCCAAGTACAATGGACGTGGGCAAAGAACTTTAAATTTATTGACGCCCACAATTATTATTTTATGTTCTACCTATTATAAATCTTATTCTTCGTTGTAAATAGTGTAAATACTTGATGTATGTGATCGTACAAATTAAAAATATTAAAACAACGAAGATGGTCCGTCGAAAATTAGTTATTTGTAGTTAAGTTCCTACAAATATATTCCTCATAATATTTTCACAAAACTGATTAATACAATTAAAAAGAATTCCGAGCTAAATAAACTTTTTACATTAGTGTTCTTCAAATTTATTAATCGTAACGTTTAAGCCAGTTGATTCTAAAATAATTATATTATTATTATTTTTTTTTTTTCTGTGTGAAGACCGTAATTTTTTTTTTTTTTTTGTAATTTTTAAATGTGTATATCCTAAAAATTTTGAGCGATTTCCTAAAATTACCGTTATAGTTCGAAATCCGTTAATGTGCAGATTACCTAGCTAATCTGCAGATTAACTAAAATGACCCGTCAAAGTGTGGAATCAAGAGTTTTCCACATTTTAACTAGGTAATCTGCAGATTAGCGGCTTCTGTGTCGTTAAAGTTCAAATGTTTGTTTCGAGCCTTAGTTTTTTTTACATTCACTATGACGTCAAACAGTCATGCGATACAGATACGCGAATGACCTTCAAACACAAACCAAAACTTTCATCCTTTCCGCTCTGCTTCCGCTATGATAATTGGTAAACACAAAACTTGGAGCATCGAAGACATGGTTATTATAGGTTTCTTACCATGACCAGGGGCGTAGCTTGAGGGGGGGGGGTCTCCCCTCCAATGTTTTAAAAAATATGGCGGCATATTGAAGTTTCTGGGGGCGTTGTATTACGACTTAAAGTTTATTTGAAAATGGATCATAATTTTGTTAATTATCGTTAGTTACCAAAATCACTTAAGAATTTTATGTATCACAAGCTCACTAACTGGTTCACCGACCAGCAAAAAAAGTTTGCATTAAAATGTCTGACTGTAGCAAACTCCCGTTAGGTGGCGCCCTCTTAAATGATTAGACGCCTAAAACAGCCTTTTTAAACGTGTATAACAGCCTATTTTCCTACAGTGCAAACAATCCTTCAAAATTCTCTTCGTATTCACGACCCTTAAAAAAAATCTGATCATAACAAATTCCTGTTTGGGGGCGCCTATGGCATGATTTCCCATTTCAAACACTTACAATAGTCTGTTCGTTTACCGTGCAAAAGACTGTTGAAAATTTTGATCGTATTCAGGACCCTTTAAGAATAAGTTAGCAGCAAACTCCAGCTGAGCGGCACCCTTCCCTGTTCAGGCACCTACTACAGCATGTTCGCTTACCATGCGACGACCCTTGAAAATTCTCACCTTAGCAAATTCGCGCTCTGTAGCCACCGCGGCACCCTTCTCCCATTTCAGATACTTACAACTGACTCGTAAGTATGCGCAATCGCTTTCTTACCTCCAAAAACTTAAAATTACGATTTTTCAAGACCTCAGCTTGAAAAAAAAAAAAATTAAAGGCAGTTTATTGTACGTTATGGCTATTGTATAAAAACGAAATTAGATGAGGTTTGATTTGGTTATAACGATTTCTCACTAACAATTTTTGATTCTAAGTGATCTTTTAAGCAAATTTTTTTATTTTAGTTTCATCGCTTCGGGTTTTGAAATATTTATAAATCTATAGAATTCAACTAGTGTTTCTTGACATGAAATAGCGCGAGGAAGCTGATTCAACGTCGCATTAATAGGCACATATTGGGCAATTGGCGACGGTTTGGGATTAACGCCCCAATGGCGGTCCGAAGACAAGCCATCACAATTTTTATCTTCTGCGGAAGGAATGGCTCCCCCGCTTCAGTATACCCCAGATGTATTATTTGCACGGAGCATGGAGGACATTGCAGCCACGACAGAGTTTACGTGCACCAGAGACTGACTTTCATGATGGTCTTCAATTGGATCAATTATTGAATCCGCAATCTTTCTGTCAAGCTGGCAGACGTGAGGCGCCGGGTACGATCCCAGGTCGCGCTTGTCGGCCTATCCGTTCGGAATTTTTCCTGGTTTTCTCCGAAACTTGCGCAAATATGGGCTAGGACTCCTTAGAAAGACCTCCACAGAAGGCACTCCCTCTCAGGCTTAGGACCTTAGAGCATTCAATCGGCCATTTTCCCAAACACCGACACCAACACCTAAGTAAGATATAAATTTCGGTACAAAAAAAAATTAATTTTGGACAACAGGACTTTTTTTTTTTTTTTTTTGTAGTTTGTTCTTCCACATAAAGGCATGTTTTTCTTACTCATTTTCCAAAAATTGATAAATTTTTAATATTTCATTTTGCGGTAAAAAAAAAAAAAAAAAAAAAAAGAAAGAAAGAAAGAAAGAAAGAGAAAAATTCACATATTGAAAATTCAGATTTTTGAACTTAGAATTACATTAAAAATAAAAAGAAATGAATAAATAAACGATTGTAAATTTTCTGAGCGTGAAAACAGAATTTAAATATACACTATGTAATGAGTAATCATGAAATTAAACTTTCCCATAGAGTAACATGGGCCACGGCTGTCGGCGAGATTAGGTATTGTCCACTCTAAAAATATAAAGTTGCTTTCCTTAGCAACAGCTACTACTTTCATTTCTTAAAATTTATTTTGAAAGTTTTATGTTTTACCTGAATTATAATGTAATATCCTTTAAACTTGTTGGAAAAGGCAAAAAAAATCTTTTTCAATTGTTCTACTTTATCTCAAACCAATACTTTGGTTGTCCTAAGAAAGATACTTTTGCTTAGTTTCATACGAGAATATATATATATGTATATATTTCTGCAAAGCACATTAACCATATCTTTCGAACGATACTACTTGTAAGCCCTTCCTTTTATTGAAAGTAGGCTAAAAATGTAAGAGAAATTTCATGTCTGTGTATTAATATATAGATTCGCTGAAAAAATTTAGAATGCTCCAAAGATGTATTTAAAAAAAAAAAAAAAAAAACTGCTAAATGGAGGGGGGGAAAAAAGGGTTTTTTTCCTTGGCATATTTTAGGAATATGCCCCAAATGAGAGGGGGGGGGGGCAAATATTAACCGACAAGAGGGCCTGTGTCCTCGAGGTGTCGTGCCCTTAGCAACCGTGCCCTTCTTAGCGGAACGTGCCCTTAGCGAAATGGTTGAAAGGGAAGAAGGAGGAATAGAAGAAGCCGTGCCCTTAGCGGAAATAAGAAGGTGTGCATGTGGAAGATAGAAATATGTTATTCAATTGCACAAAAGAATGCTTTCTATAGAATGTAGTATGATTAGCATTATATTTACAGAGTCACGCAAAAATATTCAATTACACTGAGGGTTATTATTGGAAATTTTCTGAATTGCATTTTCTTTTACATTAAGCGTTTATTCGACGATTTTTTTAAATGTGAATATGATTTGAATTAGTGTATTTATCTATTCTATTGTCCGTTTGTCCGCCTCCAGCGCCCATAAATATTTTAAGAATTTTTTATTTTTACTCTCTTCTATATTAAACAGAAGAAAGTATTGGATTCGTAAAAATTTTAGACTTCCGGTTTTCGACGGATTTACACGTTTCGAGAGGTCTAGAACACGATTTGACTATTTTTAGAAAATGTCTGTCTGTCTGGGTGTGTGTGACAAAAATTTTGTGGCAACTCTATCTCCGGGACTACTGCTCAGAATTGCATATAAATTTACATGTGAATGCACCTTGAACTAAGTTAGCGCTATCAACTTTTGATGCCAACCACTCAACAGGTGACACTGCTATACAGCGATTTCTACAATTTAAGTGAAAGTTATATATCAGGTTCTATTGCGTATAATCAATCAAAGTTTGGTATGAGAGAAGGCCCCCATGAGACATTATGCTGATTCTATGTGGACCGACAAGTGGTGCTGCTATACGGCGATTTCTAAAATTTAAGGGAAAGCTATATCTCAGGAATTACTTCACAGAGTTCCATATAAATTTATATGTTGATGCACCTTAACCTAAACGTGTATCTGTCAACTTTTGGTGTCAACCGCTCCACAGGTGGCGCTGCTATACAGCGGTTTCCACAATTGAAGGGGAGGCTATATCTCAGGCACTATTGCGTATAATCAAACAAAACATGATATATGTGAAGGCCATTGTGAGATATTATGCTGCTTCAATTTGGGTGCTTATCGGCCAATAGGTGGCGTTGCCATGCTGCTAATTTCCTCGACAATGTGAAAGCTATATCTCAACTTCCATAGCACATAACTTTACGAAACTTGATATGTGACATAACTATAATAAAAATGCATTTTTTAAGATGTCATTTATAGAGAATAAACAACTGTCTTTCTTTGGATATTTAGTGTTAGTTTTCTCTAAGATAAAAATTATTTATTTGCACTTAGTGAATTTGTATAGGAAAATATAAAAGAAAGTCTTGTGGTGGCCACAACTTACTAATTTTTACTTTTATTTACTTTTATTATTTTTTTTAATAATATGTGTTATTCAAATTCATTATTGAATATTCCCTACTTAAAATGGCTCTAACATAACCTATGCCACTGGTTTGTGTACATGAACAGAACATCCAAAAAATACCAATGCATTGCGCTTTATGGGGGACATTTTTGTAAATCACATTTAAATAATTTCATCAAAAAATCATAAATAAATTCACATTTATTGTTATTATACTAAGAAAATGTTTTCTATAAACTATAATATGCTTAATCTCCAGATTTACAGAGTTACCCAAAAATGTTACGATACATTAAGGGGTGCAAATAGGAAATTAAGAGCAACATTTCTGTTTGTGTTAAGCATTTTTAACACTTTCCAACAATGTTCCAGAGTGATTATGAATTCAGTTAGTCTATATGTCTGTCTTTCTGTCTGTCCATTGTGTGATAATATAGACAGAGAACATAGAATGTTATACGATACAATGAGTAAGTACAGTTGGAAAATACTGATAATCAATGTGTACCTCCTGATTTTTTGTTTTTGTTTTAAAAGGTCTAATGCTTAATTATATTTTCAAAAACATAATAAAATCATAAAATGGCAGTAATGTACGTTTTCGTATGGAATACTGGGATTCATTAAACTTTATATGGTTACAGATCATCGTTCCCTCAAATAACGGATATTCTACAGTACACTGTAAAAAAATAACTATTACCAGCACCAGCTGCAAGAAACTCTAGAGAGTTTCTTGCAGCTGGTAATAGTTATTTTTTTACAGTGTACGCATAACTGTTTTTGCGACAGGTTACTTCTGAAGCAAAATACAGCCAGTGCTAAATGCGAATTGAAGAGTTCTTTTATTTATTTATTAATTTATTTTGAAATTTATTATACATTTCCGCTAAAGGCACGTATGCTAAAAGCACACCACCGAGGTGGATAATATTTCCGCTAAGGGCACGGGTTTATGGATTTCCGCTAAGGGCACCGTCGCTAAGGGCACGGCCCCGTCCTCGATCCCAAAGATTTCAACACTCTTGAAAGTATGTGGGTGGCATTTTCAGATGAGGAATACTAAAGGGCGCCAAACGTCGGGTCTCCCCCCCTCAATCTAATTTTCACGCTACGCCCCTAATCATGACCAACACAAAACTTAAAGTAACAAGTAAGTTATAATTGTTTTAATTTTGATTTTATTTCTTCTCTTTTTTAATTCTGTCAATATAAGTTTGATAAGGGTCTGCAATCCATTTTATTATTGAAATCTAATCTTAATCTAAACGCTCTATCTCCTGAAACTTCATTTTGAATTATGAATATTAAAATTTACAACACAGTAATTGTTTCCTTCCGAAGTAAAACTATTAAAACACAACTTTTTAAAACTAATTTATTTAAAAATTGATTTAAATTACTATTACTTACTGAAAAAAAAGTTTTAATTTTTAACTCTGAAAAATATGGCATTCAATATTATGGCTTTCTTTAATAAATACTTAATACGAAATTTTTAAGCATTTTTTAGCATTTCATTACATTTTGTTGTTATTTCTTTCAATTTCAAGTTTCCTTTATATATTTTATATATCACGATTACATTTTTATTTTTATTTTGTTCGCTTTTTCAGATAATTTCGTTGTAGTTTATCACATAAAATGTGTTAATAAAGTTTTTTTTTTTTTTTTTGGTAAAATTAATATATTTGCTAAACTTGTACTTGTTGTTGTAATATGTATGCAGCAAAATATAGTTTAATAAAGCATTGGAAAACAGTCATTTTAATTTTCCTGCGGTCTAAAAATTATTAAAGCAGTTTTAATTATTGGAAGTACTTCTTAAATAATACTTCTGAATTGTCTAATTTAATATTTCTTTATCGAATTAAAAATTGGTGCATAACTTTTTAGAAAAAAATAGTAATAGCAATGTAAGTTGTTAATAAAACTTTTTTTTTTAATTTAAATGGTTAAATATTTTTATTTTGAAAAGAAATCATTGTAGTATTACAATTCTAACATTCATTTATAAAATAGAATTTATTGAAAGCTATTAAAGTTATTATATTTCATATTAAAAATGCATAACATCTTCAAACTTATATTGACAGAATAAAAAAGATGAATTAAGTAAAAAAATTAAAACAAATATAACTTTAAAAGACATAAAAATTAAAACACATACAGGTTAAAATAAGTAAAGAAAGAAAGAAAAAGAAAGAAAACTAATTATTTTTTTCCCCCGAATGAAAAAAACGAATACAACACAGCGTGCTGTAAAATTACAACACCAGAGATCTTATTTTCACATTAACGAGTGCCTAGTAGGTAATGTGCAGATTATCTAGGTAATTCGAGAAATGAAACAATTTTCCTCACTTTAACGGATCGCCCTAGTTAATGTGCAGATTACCTAGCTAATCTGCAGATTAACTGATTTCTGCACTTTAGCGGTAACATATATACAAAATTTATCAGAAGATGCTATTAATATAAAAAGAAATGCATAAGAATCGCGATGCTACATAGGCCCCGTGCAGTAATTTGTTTCAAGCGAATTTTTCGAATGTATAATATGATTTTTTGCAATACACCGATATTATATATTAAAAGAATGTTTTTATTATTACTATGTTGTCCATTTTAGTTATAAAGCGGAAGATTGCACACAACATGAATATCCAAAAGTATCTAACTCATGAATACTCCTCTAAACATGAGTACTCAAAAAAAAATCTAAGGAAAAAGAAAAGGAAAACAAAGTTTTTATTGCCTAAAATATTGAATTAAACATTTTCTTTTCAGTAATAAGTTTTCTTATACAGACGAATTATTTCTGGTGCACGGTGAGATACTCTATTAAGATAAGAAGTAAGGGATCGCAAGACTTTTGATAAATTTAAAACTTACCTGCTATGAACTTAATAAATAAATAAAAAAGAATTGCCTGCAATTATTTTTAGTTCCCCATCATGCTATAGGTATGGGGAACTTAAGTAATCGTGAAAATTTTCGACCTCGTTTTTTTTCTTTTTTACACGTTTTCAGGTGTGAGGAATCCGAAAATGACAAAATTTGTATGGTGTCTGTCTGTAGGGTGTCTGTTAGTGTGTTAGTCCGTTAGTTTGTTAGTCTGTTTACACGACATCTCACGAACAAATGATCGCAGAGAGGTCAGACCAGTTTTAAAATATTACTTTCGATACTGGCAAGAACCCTATTTATTAACAACATTCGAATTAATAAACTTCGTAAGTTATTAGAAATTTACGATTTTCTTAACATGGGAGAATAGGACAAAATTTCACTTATAACAGACGTGCACAAAGATTAACCTTTAAAAACTTGACATTAATATTCAGGGCACCTCAAAACGCGTAATTATACAAAAGAACTAGCAATGGAAATTTAGATGTTAATCAGGCCATAATTACATTCAACAGAAAAGAATGTTTTCACTTTACTAATGGTAGCCCTGTATATCTATATTAATAAAATCAGAGTTTTGTCTGTAAATTTGTCGGAATCGAAAAATTTTGCGATATCTTCACGTTTTACACCCCATGAAAGCCGAAAATGACTTCAGAAAATTTTGCCTGTGTGTGTGTGTGTGTGTGTGTGTGTCTGTGTGTATGTCATCGTGTCCGAATGTCGCTTTTTTTGTCCGGGCATCACTTGAGAACGGCTGGACGGAATTCAACGATGCTTGGCAGGAATTTAGTTCTTCACCCAACTTAAAATTATATCTATCAACTTTTCAGAAATTCCCCCCCGTTCTCCCCCTAGGGGGTAAAAGACTAAAACACGTTTGTCCGAGCATCACTCGAGAACGGCTGGACGGAATTCAACGGCGCTTGGCAGGGATTTAGGTATTCACCCAACTTAAAATTATATCCATCAACTTTTCAGAAATTCTACCCCGTTCCCCCCTGGGGGGTAAAAGACTAAAACACGTTTGTCCGGGCATCACTCGAGAACGGCTGGACGGAATTCAACGGCGCTTGGCAGAAACTTAGGTCTTCACCCAACTTAAAATTATACCTATATAGAAATTTTCAAAATTCTGATTAGTGTTTAAATTGTGGGTAAAAAACGCCTGCGCATGCGCCATAAATATTTTTTCACTAAAACGCTTTGAATGGAAAAATAAAATGCAAAAATAAATTTTTAAGATAAAGACTTTTTTCATTCGCGTGAATCGCACTACAAATTATGAAAAGATTTAAATGAAGTTTTGCCATCTGAGTTTCATACTTTAGTTAATTTTAAAACATCTAATTGTCGTATCGAAAAACTGTTTACACCCCAGGATTCAGAAAAATCATCTCTTTAATTTGGTACTGAATTTGTAACGATAGGTCTGATACTTCTAATTTATTTTCCCCTTTTTCCGTTTTTCCGTTGGCACTTAAATTTCATACTTTAGTTATTTTTTTAATATCTAATTGTCGCATCGAAAAACTGTTTGCACCGCTGGATTCAGAAAAATCGCCTCTTTCATTTGGTACCAAATTTATAAATATAGGTCTGATATTTCTAATTTATTTTACCCTTTTTCCGTTTTCAACCTAGATTCGATATGGAACAGCTTTAGTATTGGATCCCTTTGGCAAAATTTGAAATTCGGAACCGAAGTAGCTCGGACGTTTCTCGCCAAGATCTTTGATTGCACAATTGAGATAGCCAATTCAGTTCATCGCAAAAATGGCTTAAAATATTTAAAGTCACCAAAGGGTTCCCATACTACAGCTGTGCATTTTGTACTTATTTATTTATATTTTCTATTAAAGACTTCTGTGGTCACGAAATTTGGTGCGTAAATTGTTTGTTTGCATCCGGCACTTATTGTAACTGGATTTCACGAAATTCGAAATCCCCCCCCCCTTCTCGGAGTCGGAGGGCAATAAACGGTATAACTTCTGTATAACCCCACAGCTGAATTTGGCGATTTTTCTTTGGCGTTGTTTTGAAGGATAACGATGTCGTTCTGGACTGTTTGCGATATAATATGGCAGCCTAATATTTTGTTTATTTTGGATTTATGATTTAGATTATGATTTTATCATTTATCATATATGATTTATGATTTTTAGATTTATGATTTAGCCATAATCGCCAACAAAAAAAATCGCCAAATATCGTTGTGGGTTTATACTGAAGTCGTTCCCAATAAACATGTGTAAAAACATGTTTTTCCGTTTGAACTCGCTTTGAATTATCTTAGAATGGCGAATTTTGGTGTGCGGATATTGATTAAGTGTACGCATTATGTACGTTAGTGGGATTTTGCAAAACTTCGAACTCACCCACTGAGGAAGGGGAAGTAACAAGTGGGTAAGTTGTGCCTAAGGCAGTGGGGACCCAGACTGTATATTGATTAAGTGTACGCATTATGTACATTAGTGTGATTTTGCAAAACTTCGAACTCACCCGCTGAGGAAGGGGAAGTAAGAAGTGGGTAAGTTGTGCCGAAGACAGTGGAGACCTAGACTCCTCACTTTGCGAGCGAGAAAACCTCTACCAATCACAGCGAGAACTTGGGTTATTAATAAAGATATGGGATTTTGACAACTCATTTAAGTTTAATGTCCAGCGAAGCGGGCAAAGCCTGCTAGTCATCTATAAAGTATGTAGACACCATTATTATGTATTAAGTACAGTCCTATATTAATAACGCACAATACAATCTGAAATGCGCTCCCAGCAATTAATGCCGCCCATATACGTAATGTACGAATGAATTCTCTCGGATTGCTGTGTACGTACACGAACCATTTGCTTGATCTCGACGAAAAGTTTGGTGTAGCATCTGAATATGTAGGATATTATAATTTACAATAAAAGGCAATATATTACAGTGTTGAATTTCATTCACTTAAAATGTGGCCTGGCATTTTCTTGCCCCGATTCCTTCAATTGTATTGAAAAAATTGGTAATGCTTGACGCTTCCTAAATTCAACTTTTTTTTTTTTTTTTCTTTTAATTTTAAGTAACTTATAATAAAATTATACTTTAATAAAATAGTTTATCTAGCAATACAATAAAAATTTTTTTTTTTTTCTTTCCTCCTTTCTATTGATTTTTAAAGCAATTAAATGATTTTTAAGTACTCAAAGGAATTCTTCCCCTATTGTCGCCGTCAGCCAAATCCCACGTTACTCAATGATAAATTTGTTATGAAAATTTCTCTTCCTCTAATATGTAATATATATATATATATATATATATATTTAATCCCGTTTTCACATTCGGAAAATTTACAATCGTTAAACTTATTATTGTTTACTAAAACTTGATTTTTAAAATTTCTAAAATCTCATATTGAAGCTATACAATGTGTAAAAAAATGAACTCAGTTTACTTTTCGCAAATTATAGCTTTAAACGAAATAGTCAAAAATTAAAATATCAATTTTTAAAAAATAATGATGATTTTAATAGTTCTGAATTTTCTGAATGTGAAAACAGTTTTTTTTTTTTTTTTTTAAAGAAAAAAAAAAAAAAATAGTAATACATTAAGTAAGGAGTAAGTTGCATAATAAATGAGTAAATGGGTAATGAACAATTTAAAAAAATGGTGACGCAATTTGACTGTTGACGACGATAAGTGTGATGATCAAGCGCTGAATATTATATTTACTATTAAAGAGATATTCATGTATTCACATCTCTGCTTTCCCCGATTCTTTTCATGCTCAACTGACCAAAATATAGTGTAGCATAAAGACCCCGTGAGATTTTTTTTCTTGTTTCGCCTGTTAATCCTTCTGCTCATCACCTCGTTTCTGCAAGACACTATTTATGGAGCAAGTGATGGTGAAAGCCATTGTTCTGAAAAAACGGTGTGAAGATACCACATCAGATTCCTTTTCATATGGGAATTTCACTCGAGAAGGTAAGTAGGCTTTGAAAAGATTTTCAGTTGATTAAGGCTAGTTTAAGTAATTTTTTTAAAAATGTAATGCAGTACAGAATTTTCAATATATACGTATGCATACTTTATAATAATAATAATAATAATAATAATATGCAATTAAAAAAATATATTTATATATCTGGAGAGTACTTAATTAAATTGTTTTGTACGGAAACCATTTTGTATATTTGTATAAGATGACTTTCCTTATGAAATATTTCTTATAATTATAAGTGTCTCTGATGACGTTATGTTTTTGTTTTTTGTGGGGGGGGGGGGATTTTTTACAATCATTATTTCATATTACCTCATTCTTCATCATGTATCATATCAGTTGTATTAGCCTCTTTTCACTAGGCAATCAATCTTCAGTTGTGTATGTTATTTTTTAATTCTTAATTATTATCATTGTTTGCTTCCTGATTTCTGAACCATTTTAGTAATGAAATCTTATAAATGTACATGAAAAACCTTTTCAAATATAATTCTAATTGCAGGTTATAATCTCTCTCTCTCTCTCTCTCTTTTTTTTTTTTTTTTTTTTTTTTTTCAAGGTTGGGTCACATTTGTGTATTTAATATCACTTGCCAAAAAATGAAACATAGCATTTTTTTTGCTCAATATGGAAGTGGTGACTCCTGATGGATTACCTCAATATTCTGAGCAATTTGTTTTATTTTATTTTATTTATTATTCAACTATATGTGTCCTGTTCCATAAATTCCGCGTTTCTCATATTTTGTTTTTGATTAATTTTGTTAATGTCCGTTCAGAAAGAAAACTTTTGATTACGATCATTAAAATGTTTTTTCTTATAATGTTTATTGGAATTATTTTAAAGTGAGTATTCTTCATCTTCATCTTTTCTTTCTTTCTTTCTTTTTTTTTTTTTTTTTTTTTTTTTTGAGTAAAAAATAAAAAATACTAATCTCAAATTATTTAAATAATTTAATACCAAATTGGGTTTTATGGATTATTGTGACAAATTATTCATCTGTTAATTTTTACTTCCTTATACAAAGTATAAGGAAGTATAGTAATCCCGATTTGCGAAATGGATTTTCTATTTCACATTGCTCGAAAACGAATGATCGCTGAATGTTGCCAATTTATACGTGTGACTGTCATGATGTATAGTTGTGCACTTGCAAGTTTCGTCTGAACACGAGCTCTCGTTTTAGAGATATAAGCGATTTTACACGATTTTTCGTGACGTCTGTATGTGTGTGTGTGTGTCTGTGTGTGCGTATGTCGCATAACTCAAAAGCGGTTGGACGTAGAAAGTTGCGAATTGGTACATAGGTTTGTTATAACATCTAGTTGTGCACCTCCCTTTTTGGACTTTCTATGATTTTACGTTATGGAGATATTTAGGAAAATTAGGTTCATAATGACAAAAATACATAGGTTTTGGCCATAATGTATCAAAAAACGGTAATAACTCAAAAACGGTTGAACTCAGAAAGTTGCGAATTGGTACATAGGTTTGTTATAACATATAGTTCTGCACCTTCCTTTTTGGACTTTGTATGATTTTCCATTTTGGAGATATTTAGGAAAATTAGGTTCATAATGACCAAAAATACATTGGTTTTGGCCATAATGTATCAAAAAACGGTAATAGCTCAAAAACGGTTTGGACAAATCTTGCAATTTAACTGACTTCCCGACTAGCTAGACATTTGAAACTTTCAGAAAAGCTCAGAACACGTTGACAATGCGTTTTTTTAATATTTTTGGCCAACTGTTTCCGATACCTGCTGCCTTCGGCAGCGTTACCAGTACATATCTTGCAATCGATTTTTAACTAACTTCCCGACTAGCTAGACATTTAAAACTTCCAGAAAAGCTCAGAACACGGTGACAATGCATTTTTTAAATATTTTTAGCCAATTGCTTCGTGTCACTGCTGCCTTTAGCAGCGTTTATATGATTCAAGAGAAAATCTATTTAACTAACTTCCCGACTAGTTAGAGATTTGAAACTTCCGAAATAGTTCAGAAACACGGTGAAAATGCATTTTTTAACACTTTTATCCAATTGTTTCGGATCCGAAGTCTCCCCCCAAGGCACAACTTTGACACGAGTCCATCCCAAGGCACAACTTTGACATGAGTCCCCCCAAGGCACAACTTTGACATGAGTCCCTTCCCCAAGGCACAACTTTGACATGAGTCCCCCCACGGCACAACTTTGACATGAGTCCCCCCCAAGGCACACGAGTCCCCCTCAAGGTACAACTTTGACATGAGTCCCCCCCAAGGCACAACTTTGACATGAGTCCCCCCAAGGTGCAACTTTGAAATAAGTCCCCCCAAGGCCCAACTTTGACATGAGTTCCCACAAGGCCCAACTTTGACATGAGTCCCCCCCCAAGGTACAACTTTGACATGAGTCCCCCCAAGGCACAACTTTGACATGAATCCCCCCCCCCCCCAAGGATTTTAAAATGAGTCCCCTCAAGGCACAATTTTATTTATTTATTTATTTACTTTTTTTTACGTATGCATGCATTTTTTTAAAAATATTTTTAGCCAACTGTTTCGGGTCCAGTGACAATATTTTTTAACATTATGTATATTTCTAAAAGTGTATAAGGAAGTCATGTGGTGCCCACATCAGATTTTTCGTTCTCATTTTTATTGTTATCATAATATATACATATATATATAATATTGAATTGAATACGGAGGATGGGTAACGTTGTTTGGATTGGTTGGTTGGGTGGGTTGCTGAAACTATATTATAAAAAAGTAAGGAAAATTGCATTTAATGTGTGTATCATTAGATTTATTTTTTTCCCACACTGTTATCATGCTAATGATTGCGTGTGATTACACACATTTTTTCAGTACTTTAGTAGTATGAATGTATTTTATGATTACGATTTGATCATTATTAAGTATAGCTGTGGATAGTTGATAATATTTTAAAATATACTATATATGATTGAATTAGTTTATACAAATCTGGTGTATATATATAAACATCAATAATTATAAAATAATAATTAATTTTTACCAAAAATATCTAATTTATATAATCTAATATCCTACATATTATTAAATAGTTTTGACAAGCATTTTAATGAATATATGAAGTAATTTTAAATTTTGCTTGCTTATTTGTTTATTTTTATTTATTTGTTTTTATTGAAATTTAGTTTTAACTTTTCTATTTGTTTTATTTGCAGTGTTTATTATCTTCGTTGTAATTTTTCTTTGTTATCATGTAGCCTTGTAGAGTATTTGGGTAAAGTTGGGTGTGCCTGAAACTGGTTTAATTAACTTTTTTTTGTTGTTTGTTTCTCTTAGGGGTTAAGTTTGAGTCGGGTCAACTGATATTTTTCGTGCAGGTCAAGTTTAATTTTCAATGAGTTGGGTCAATATGAAAACATCGTAAAATAATAATCATAATAAATATAATACAATAATAAGCAGAAATTTGTTTGATAAAAATGTAACTATAATTGATGTAAACGTACTATATAACATATGATCAAGTATATGAATATACAAATTATTATAGTAAATTAAACAATTGCACTGGACAAAAGCAATTAACAAAGAAACAGCAAATTATTATTATTACTATTATTATTATTTCGAATATAAGCATTAAACAATAAACTACAACTTGTAGATGACTTCGGTTAGTCTGTGGATCCATATGAGAGACTCGCAAAAAATTCGTTTACATTACGGTCGATCTAATTAAGATATGTAATATTTCTTCATATTTTTATAGTAATAAACATAATGAAATTAGTGTCATTTTCCCTATTCATAAAGTACGTTTTGTTTGGAAGTGATATAATTGATATTATCGATTCATTTACAGGGCTAGAGAAAAATATTCATGTTCAAGAGGAAAATTTTTAAAGGTACATATCCAATTGGATTTTGTTATACGTTTTTAACTCTTTTCAGGGAAGCTGAAAAGTATTTGCGATTTCATTTCGTCGGTCTATATGTATTTCAGTTTTAGAATTCTTTGAATATGGTGCATGTCACTTACGTTCAGTTCAGTATATCAGATTTTTTCATTAAATAAATATATATGTATATGTGTATATATATACATATATATATATATATATATATATATATGTATATATATTCAAATCTGTTTCATTCAAAATCCTAAATCTATCTGTTTCATTCGAAATTATTTTTTATTCAAATCAGTATATATATATATATATATATATATATTAAAATCTGTTTCATTCAAAATCCTAAATCTATCTGTTTCATTCGAAATTATTTTTTATTCAAATCAGTATATATATATATATATATATATTCAAATCTGTTTCATTCAAAATCCTAAATCTATCTGTTTCATTCAAAATTCTTTTTTATTCAAATCAGTATATATATATATATATATATATATATATATATATATATATATATTCAAATCTGTTTCATTCAAAATCCTAAATCTATCTGTTTCATTCAAAATTCTTTTTTATTTAAATCAGTATATATATATATATATATATACATATATAGTAATACAATAATATAATATAATAATATCAGTGCAAAAATTATACTGATTTGTATACAGGGACACACAAAAGAACTAGGATAGGTCTATCAAAATTATTAAACATGTTTTTATACCTTCATATACTAAACAAAACATAACGAAATTAACACACACAGGGATGGAACACGGGCGCAGAATTCATACCGGAATCTGTTTAAGAAATTTTACTACCTATAATATCGTTGATTTAAGAAGTAGAAAATTCTCTTACATTGATAGTGGTATGAATACTGCGCCCGTGTTCCATCCCTGCACACATTATTCTGGTTTAAAAAATCGTATCTATTATGGAAAGTAATACAATCAGCATTAATGATTGTTTTACATGGCAACACAGAATTAACCGATTCATTATCGGATATAAATGGAAATTGCGAGACGTTAAATATTAAAGAAATTGTTAGAAAATATGCATTGCTGTTGTCTCTTGTGCAATGTAAATTATACTTTCTTTAAAATTGTTCTTTGTAATTTATACTGTTTTACACTTTTTTCATTTTAAATATAATACTATAGAGAACAATTTTGTGAGGGTTATTTCACCGTAATTTAAATTTAATGAAGAAAGAAATGTCTAATTTAAAGTGTAGTTACAATGATGAAATAAATTAACTCTCTGCCGGTACTATTAATTTCACTCCTCTAGTCAGTATTGCCAAATTTAAGAACTTTTTTATTCAATATTCACCACCAAATTTTAACTGTAACGGTTGGTAATCTCTTTGAGGGTTGTTCGTCCTTTATGTATATCAAATATCACTCCTCAAAATTATTGGTGGTAGTTGAATAAAAGAGACTAAATTTGGCAACACTATTTAGAGCACTTTAGAGTGCAAAGGGTTAAAGATGAAACGTTGCAAATACAGTTGAAGATCATTTTATAGTTAATGCCGATTCGCTTGATTTTTTCTTCCTTCTCTTGCTTAACCTTAAGCTGCCTTCAAACTCTGGCAACTTGCAAAGCGGAAGTGCGGCTCTATTGATATTCCTTTGATGTAGTATTTGAATCGTCGCTTGCTGGAGGCGTTGCTTACAGGGCCGGCCCAAACGATTTTGCCGCCGTAGGCAAACCTCAAAAGTGCCGCCCCCTCAAGCTTAAAAAACTTCAAAGCTTCCTTCAGATACTAGCAACATGCAGTGCGTCAAAACTCATAAATTATCCATTGTCCGAAAGCGACCCTTGACATTTTGCACACATTTACAATGAAGGACATTACTTTTTATTGCTCTTTTACAAAAGAGACCCCCCTTCTCATGCAATTATTGCACTAGGAGGTTTGGGAGCTTCGATTGCAGCGAGCGGCAGCGAGCGTCGATCTCCTAAAGCAAATCAAAGAAATATCAATAGAGCCGACTTGCAGTTTTCTTAAGTTGCCAGTCTCTGAAGGATCCTTAAAAGAAAATAGATTTGTATCTTAAAAAAAAAAAAAAAAAAAAAAAAAAAATGATAATCATAAAAATACGGTCTAATCGAATTTAACTAAGAGAACAACACTCATGCAATATTTAAGAAAAAAAAATTTAAGTTATAAACACAAAATCTTTGAAACTAAAACTAGTACAACAATATTTTCAAACCAGCAAAGAATAAAGAATGCTAGTACAATATACAAAATTTAAAGTAATCTCTTAAATACTCTCTTAATTGAATTAAAGTCTCTTTCGAACCCGAACCTTTTTTTGTCTGCAAAATTTCGAATAACTTCTTACATATATCTAATTTGTTACTCAATTCATGTTCAATCTATATTAATAAAATCAGACTTTTGCCTGTAAATTTGTCAAAATCAAAAAATTTTGCGATATCTTCACGTTTCACACACCATGAAAGCCGAAAATGACTTCAGAAAATTTTGCCTGTGTGTGTGTGAGTGTGTGTCATCGTGTCTGTATGCAGGCCCTGACTAACGGCAGGGCATACGGGGCAAATGCCCTGGGCCCCCCTTCTTGAAGGGGCCCCCCTACAGGCGTATGCACAAATTCTGCAACCTAAAGAGCTCTTATGCTACTGCAAGCCCCCCCCCCCAGAATAGGCTTGCCCCGGGGCTCCAAGTAGTCTAAGTCGGGCCCTGTCTGTGTGTCGCTATTTTTGTCCGGGCATCACTTGAGAACGGCTATACGGAATTCAACAGCGCTTGGCAGGAATTTAGGCCTTCACCCAACTTAAAATTATATCTATAGAAATTTTAAAAAAATTGATTAGTTTTCGAATTGTGGATAAAAAACGCCTGCGCATGCGCCATAAAGATTTTGTCAGTAAAACGCTTTGAATGGAAAAATAAATTTTTAGGTTAAAGACTTTTTTTATTCACGTGATTCGCACTACAAATTATGAAAAGATTAAAATGAAGTGTTCCATCTAAATTTCATACTTTAGTTAATTTTAAAAAATCTAATTGTCGTATCGAAAAACTGTTTACACCCCAGGATTCAGAAAAATCACCCCTTTCATTTTGTACTAAACTTGTAACGATAGGTCTGATATTTCTAATTTATTTTTCCCTTTTTCCGTTACCACCTAAATTTCATACTTTAGTTATTTTTAAAAAATGTAATTGTCGTGTCGAAAAATTGTTTACATACCTGGATTCAGAAAAATCGTCCCTTTCATTTGGTACCAAATTTGTAAAGATAGGTCGGATATTTCTAATTTATTTCCCCCTTTTTCCGTTTCTAACCCGGATTCGGCGGAAGGTTTATGACACAGAAGGTAAGCTAAAAAAAAAAGTATTTAAATAATAATTAATAATAATGAGGAACGATTCTGTCAGGACGACTTCTGTCAGGAACGATTCCGGTTTAGATCGCTTCAAAACAGAGACTTTTGGTAGCCATTTTTTCCCCCCCCCCTTAGAAATGCTATGTATTTTTATTTTTATTTATTTTTTTATTAATCTGCATAAATGTTACATCATTAGAAAGATCTTTCAAAACTGAACATTTTTTGTGCTTGCACTTTTTCCTTAATCTCAATATGTAAAAAGATTTCAACGAAAGTTTATAACTACCATTGCAATTCTAAAATACCCATGGAGGATAAAATTAAAATGTAATATAAAATTCAATCATAAAAATTATGGGCTAATAGTTATTACATCATTTTCTTGCAATCATGATAATGTACTTATCTGATATAAACAAACAGTTGATTGTGACATCATATTTATCAAATTAGTTAAAATAAATAAGGTTACAAATAAGGTACCTAAGGTTACTTCGTAATAAATATGGTACCTTTCATTTGGTACTTTATTTGTAACGAAATTTTGATTAGATATTTTAGAATTATTTAAAATATGAAAATAATTTCAAAATTGAACATTTAAATTTATGATTGTTGCCAAAAACATTTACCAGTTATTGTTATATATATATATATATATATATTTAGGAAAGGGGGGGGGGGGGCATAAGATGAAAAAATGTTTTCACGCGGAAAATTAAAAAATATTAAATTTGCCCATGCATATAAAAAATACTTATTAAAACGAGTCGAAGAAGGAAGCGAAATAAGTACTGAGTTATATTACGATAAATATGATATATTATATGATACGTTATATTAGATCTATCGTCCTGGGTTAGTAGATATTTTCCTTAAAAGAAATAGTTTGTTCGTTCGGGGCAACTTGCACATTAGTCCGGTCAGGTACAACTTGCATATTAGTCCCGTCAGGTGCAACTTGCACATTAGTCCCCTTTAAATATAGTGCCCAGCGAAGCAGGCAAAGCATTCGTTGATTCACTATCTTAATTGATTTCACATTCCGTCATTTTTGACTGGGTTATATACCAGTAATAATAATAATAATGATGATGAAATAAAATACGCATTTTTTTTTTCCAGAAATAAAACGAAATATTTTTAATTTCGCGTGAATAATAAAAATTAGAGAGAAAAATAAATAGTTGCTCTGCAAAAGTTGGTGACTTTTTTTTTTTTTTTTTTTTTTTTTAAATCAGGAATTTGCATGTGGATAAATATTTTCATAGATATATTTGGCATTAGTTTAATATTTTTATTTAATCAAGCAGTACTTTTCTTCCCTGCAGTAAAACAAAACTTTCATATCATAAAAGAATTTTTATTTTATTTTATTGTATTTATTTTTTGTATGGAACAGCTTGAGTATCGGATCCCTTTGACAAAATTTGAAATTTGGCACCGAGTAGCTCGGACGTTTCTCTCTAAAATCTTTAGTTGCACAATTCAGATAGCCATTTCAATTCATCGCAAAAATAGCATAAAATATTTAAAGTCATCAAAGGGGTCCCATACTAAAGCTGTGCTTTTTGTATTTATTTATTTATAATATTTTCTATTAAAGACTTCCGAGAATGTTCCATAAATTTCTGTTTTACACCTTTGTTTAGTTCTTTAATTGATTTTAAAATTTTATGAACACATTTTCAACCTGGGCAACGCCGGGTGAACCTGCAATTATATAAATAAACAAAATGGAGTATCTCTGGAGTACCTGTGTTAAAAGTCACGCATCATCTATTCATACCAAATATCATAGTATCATAACAGATGTGAATGTTGTAATATGATATTGTTAATACTTGAGGAGAACAGCTATCTATATTAATAAAATCAGACTTTTGTCTGTAAATTTGCCAGAATCAAATAATTTTGTGATATATTCACGTTCACACACCATGAAAGCCGAAAATGACTTCAGAAAATTTTGCCTGCGTGTGTGTGTCATCGTGTCTGTATGTCACTATTTTTGTCCGGGCATCACTTGAGAACTGCTGGACTGAATTCAACGGCGCTTGGCAGAAACTTAGATCTTTACCCACTTAAAATTATATCTATCAACTTTTCATAAATTCTCCCCGTTTCTGCCTGGGGGAGGTATCAATTGAGAACGGCTGGACGGAATTCAACAGCGCTTCGCAGAAATTTATGTCTTCACCCAACTTAAAATTATATCTATCAACTTTACAGAAATTTCTCCACGTTCCCCCCTGGGGGGCAAAAGACACAAACACGTTTGTCTGGGTATCACTTGAGAACGGCTGGACGGAATTCAACGGCGCTTGGCAAGAAATGAATTTAGGTCTTTACCCAACTTAAAATTATATCTATCAACTTTTCCAAAATCCCCCCCCCCTGTTCCCACCTGCGGGGCAAAAGACAAAAACACGTTTGTAAGCATAACTCGGCTCCTACTTACTTAACACTTAACAATAAAGAAATTCCACGTGTGGAGACTAGACATGAGTACAAGTAAAACATTATCTGCGATTTAGGGATTTTCGATTTTTAAGGGAAGGAAGGGGGAAAATCGATTTTTGGCGAGAAATTTCGAAAATTCCAGATTTGAGTAGAACTCTACCAAAAATGGAATAAAGATGTTGAAAAAACGCTATGCGACTTTCTTAGAATATTTCCTAAAACACATTTTTGTTTTTTTGTGATTTGCCAATTTTTTTTCTTTGGGGGAGGGGGGGGTATGTGTTGCAAAGGACAAATTCGAGACATCCTTTTTAGCGCTAAATTTGTCCTGGGAAATTTATGAGAGCTGCGGTCACGAAGTTTAGTGCTTGGATTGTTTATATGCATCCGGCACCTAAAAAAAACGGAATTTATCGAAATAACTCCTTTCCCCAGGAGGACAAGAAGCAAAAAAAAAAAAAAAAAACACATTTGTAAGCATAATTCGGCCCCAAATTACTTCACGGTGAAGAAATTGCACACGATTTTAGAATTCCTGATTCTTAAAGGAAAGAGGGGAAATATCGTTTTTCGAGGGGGAAATTTCAGAAATTCCGGAATTTTTAGTAGAGCTCTACTAAAGATGTTACAAAGGTATTGAAAATAGCCATGTGTCTTCTTTAGAATATTTTCAAAAACACATTTTCGATTTTTGTTTTTCGGAAGGGGGGGGGGGTTGAAAATTCAAGAACCCCCTTCTTTTTAGCGCTAAATCTGTCTTGGAAAATCTATGGGATCTGTGGTCACGAAATTTGGTGCACAAATTGTTTATATGTATCAGACAGTTATTGTAACGAGATTTTACGAAATTCGCTCTCTTACCCCTTGGGGTCGGGGGGGAGGCCATAAACACGCGTAAAAACACGTTATTCTGTTTGAATTCACTTTATATTATTTTCGAATGATGAGTTTTGATGTGTGGATGTTGATTAGGTGTACGCATTATGTACTTTCGTGAGATTTCGCAAAACTTCTAACTTAGCCGCTGGGAAAGGGGAAGTAAGAAATGGATAAGTTGCTGCCGAAGGCAGTGTGGACCCGGAATTCTCACGATGCGAGCGGGAAAAACCTCTACGGAATACAGAAGAAACTTTAACTTAGGTTATTAATAATGATATGTAATTTTGACAACTCATTTAAGTACAGTGCTCAGCGATGCGGGCAAAGCCTGCTAGTCATAGATATAGTAATAAGACATAGATTGATCATGGGGGGGGGGGAGAATGCTATCCTTAGCATATAATATCTACTACACAGAACTTAGAAGTTGCCTATTCTTGTCTGTAGTGCATTTCAAAATATAGGAATGTACATAAAAGCCTGTAATTTCTTGTATTTATTTATTTTAAATTATTATTATTTTTTTTTCTTTTTTGTAGTTAAGTTGGTTTTGCCGCCCCTAAATTTTGCCGCCGTAGGCAATTGCCTACCTTGCCTACCGCCTAGAGCCGGCCCTGGTTGCTTACAAACCTCCTAGTGCGATAATTGCATCTGGACTCTCTGGACTAGGGTCTCTTTTGTAAAAGAGCAATAAAAAGTAATGTCCTTCATTGTAAACATGTGCAAAATTTCAAGGGTCACTTTCGGACAATGGATAATTTATGACTTTTGAAGCTCTGCATCGTTGCCAGAGTTTAAAGGCAGCTTTAAGCTGCCTTCAAACTCTGGAAACTTAGAAAGCTGCAAGTGCGGCTCTATTGATATTTTTTTTTCATGTGGTTTAGGAGATCGACGCTCACTGGAATCGAAGCTCACAAACCTCCTAGTGCGATAATTGCATGAGAAGGGGGTCTCTTTTGTAAAAGAGCAATAAAAAGTAATGTCTTTCATTGTAAATGTGCGCAAAATTTCAAGGGTCACTTTCGGACAATGGATAATTTGACTTTTGAAGCTCTTGTAATGACCTCAGACTAATGACTTTAAGACTCACGAGAGGGCGCTGTTTGTTCAGCTCGGTGAAAGACTTTCGAATTGAAGAGAGACTTTAGTTTTTAGTTTTGTTTTTAGGAAAAGAAATGATGACACGCCGAGAATAGCGGGTGCCTGGCTTGAGTGCCGTTCATGTTTTATTATTTCGGTCCAAAGTTTAGCGACCATTTTATGCAATATGTGCTACGTGTTTTCGTTTACCTTTTTTGTATGTGTGTATGTGTCGTATAGTGTTTGTAAATGAGAAATAAAAAATATTTCTCTAAAGAAAAGCAATCTTCTCTTGATTTCAAGCTTACGATACATCACAGTCTAGTGATATGGTGGCAGCTCAAGGAATACGTCCGACGCTACAAAGAATTCACGTTACTAAAGGGGTAAGTGCCTTTATGTATGAAACAGTGCCTTGATTTAAAAATAATATAATAAATAACTCAGTTCTTGTATTAGAACGTGAGAAAATATTCTTTTTTTAAAAAGGGTACTTTAATTCAGATTATGTATTTAAATCATGAATTATATAGCACTGCTTATCCCTATTCATTTAGTAAAAGTATTATTTAAAGATAAATTATTATTGTAGAGAAAAATATGTATTATTAACCTGATTCATCCGTTGTATGTAGGTACACTTTAACATATAATAGCGCTTGCCAACTTTTGGTGTAAATTGCTCAACAGGTGGCGCTGCTACACAGCGATTTCCACAATTACGAGGAAAGCTATATCTCAGGTTCTACTGCGTATCATCAAACAAAACTTAATATGTGAGAAGGCGATTATGAGACATTATGCTGATTCAGTTTGAATGCTTGTCGGCCAATAGGTGGTGCTGCTATTCTGCAAATTTCATCGATAACGGGATGGCTATATCTCAACTTCTATGTCATATAACTGTACAAAACTTGATATGTGAGATAACCATTATAAAAATACATTTTTAATTTTTACTTTCTTTTATATTCAATAGAAGAAAATATTGGATTCGTAAAAATTTTCGACCTCGGATTTTTGATGAATTTACACGTTTTGAGAGTTGTAGAACACGATTTGACCATTTTTAGAAAACGTCAGTTTGTCTGTCTCTGTGTGTGTGTGATAAAATATTGTAGCAATTGTATCTCAGGAATTACTGCAGAGAATTTAATACAAATTGGTATGTAGTTACATCTTGAGATAAATTAGTGCCTATCAACTTTTGGTAAAAACTATCCAACAGGTTGCGTTGCCATCCCGCTTTTTCTAAATTTTTAACCCGGTGGTATAGGACAAAATTTGGTATAAATGCGCAAAAATTTTGTATAAATATTTTTAATAATCATTGTGAAATTTAAAAGAATTATTTGTAATACAGGTATTCAACTGGGAAAAAAAAAAAAAAAAAAAAAATGTATGTAGGAGCCTCGTCTTACCCCTTGGGGGGCAAGTCCCTCCCTCGAGGGGAATAAATTTTCATGATGGGTATTTTTCAAAAGAGCTCGTCAATACCTATAAAACGAATGGTTGAACGATCGATCTGCGATAATTTGAAATAAAGTTATTGATTTTTTCATTTTTAACGATAATAATAATAATAATAATCAGGATAAAATTGACTTTTTTGGACATTTAGTGTTATACTTCTTCTCTAATATGGAAATCGACTGCATTATCATGAAATATAATTTTTTTAAATATTAATTTTAATAAAGTTTTTTACTGAGTGAATTTGTATAGGAAAATAAATTTGTATAGGAAAATTTGTATAGTCATGTGGTGGACACAACATGCTACTTTAAGATGTTATTTATAGACGATAAAACTGTCTCTCTTTAGATGTTTAGTGTTAGATTTCCCTAAGATGAAATTATTTGCATTCATCATGTTGAATATTTTTAATCATAGTTTTAATAAATTATTCGCACTTAGTGAATTTGACAGAAAAATATAGAAGAATGTCTTGTGGTGGCCACAACATACACAGTTTTTTTCTTTTTTTAATTTACCAACTGTGTGACAGTGAAAATTTACTTTATTTTATGTCATGTTATATCATTTTACCTTGTTTTGCATGGTTTTTAAATGAATAAGTAATGTTTATTTATTTTTCGGGTCGGGTTCGGGTTAGATGTTTCGGGTCGGGTTCGGGTCGCAAAAAGTTCTCTGTTGCGGGTTCGGGTTGGTTTTCGGGTTGATGAAATTTTTTTTGTCGGGTTCGGGTCGGGTTTCGGTTTAATGAAAATGTTTTTGTCGGGTTCGGGTTGATTTAAAATTATCTATCGGGTTCGGGTCGGGTGACTCTATCGGGAAGTTTTGTTGAATCATATAAACGCTACCGAAGCAGCGGGGATCCGATACAATTGGCCAAAAGAATTTTAAAAATGCATTGTCATCGTGTTCTGATTTATTCAAAAAGTTTCAAATGGCTAGCTATCCGGGAAGTTCATGATTGTTGAATCATATAAACGTTACAGAAGGCAGCAGGGATCCGAAACAATTGACTTAAAAAAAAAAAAAAATGCATTGTCATCGTGTTATGAATTTTTCTAAAAGTTTCAAATTTCTAGCTAGTCAGGAAGTTATAAGATTGTTGAATCATATAAATGCTACCGAAGGCAGCAAAGACCTGAAACAATTGGCTAAAAGTATTTAAAAAATGCATTGTTATCGGGTTTTGCGCTATTCTAAAAGTTTCAAATGTGTAGCTTAGCTAGGCGGAAAGTTAGTTAAATAAATTTTCTGTTGAAACATATAAACTCTGTGGAGGCCACCAGGGACCCGAAACTGTTGGGTAAAAATATTTTAAAAATGTATTGTCACCGTGTTTTGAGCTATTTTGAAAGCTTCAAATATCTAGCTAGTCGGGAAGTTAGTTAAAAATCGATTGCAAGATTTGTACTGCACACACAAATAAACAAGAATCGAAGTAAATAAAAACACGGTGAAATATAAATTAATTTGCCATAATAAATTATCGCATTGTGTTGAAAAATTTGTTCTTAAAATTCTAAATTGGCGAAGTTCTACTGATATCAGTGAGTTGTATGTATTGATATAGTTGAGTTTCACAAATGTTTCACTCAATGTTTTTTCATTAATAAGTACACTATAAATATTAATCCCCCCCCCCCCAAAAAAAAAAAAAAAAAAAAAAAACACTGACATTCACAATTGAATATTGCAATTGTAAATTTTTTATTGGTCCAGAATAACACTTTGAAAAATCTTAGACCCCCCCCCCCCCCCAAAGTCAAGTTCTGGATCCGCCACTGATTCCCGTTTGAGAGAATATAAATTTAAATTTGAAATGCAAAAAATCTATACAGCAATTTTATTATCTTACCATGAAAATTTTTGCAATTTAAAGTGTTATATTGCCCTCTAATACATTTCACTTGTGATTAAAGTTATTATAATTATTTCACTTATACAGTTACAGCGCATTTCAGTACAAACTTCTTATGTGACTGCTAATACAAAACAAATATAAAAAATCTTGAAAATGAGGATGAACCGAACTAATATATGCTCTGGGATGACCACACTTGTTTTTCCCCCTTTTTTTTTTCTTTCTTTTTTTTTTTTCCGCGTACTTCACTTGACGTCACAGGAAAAGGGGAAATGACGTACTCAACAGAACTAGTTTACCAGAAACAGAAAACTATCGCTCAAGTGAAATACAACGCCATCTCTTGGGAAAAGGTAGATTATCGAGAAACTGACGCTCCGCCTTAAAAGAAATAAAAAAGAAGGAAATCTTTCGTTTTTTTGTCGATGTGTTTCGAAAAAAAATAAATAAATAAAGTTGATGAATCAGTGAAAAATAAATGAATATATATGTTTTTTCTTTTGTTTAATGGTATAATAATAATAAAAACTTACTGTAGAATAAGTACATTTTGAAAAGAATTTCGGTTTTAACGGAATTGCAAATTTGAGAACAAGTTGAAATAAAGTATCTGTTCTGTAATTAAAGCTAAGAAAAAGAATAGATATTCTTTTTTAGGGCTTTGAGAAATAGGAAATAAAAGAGAATGTATTTATTATCGAATTAAAAAGAAAAATGTTGAATGATTCGTATTAATGTGCATTTCAGGTCATTTTTATTTCTGATTTCTGATATTTTATTAGATTTATTTTTCTTTCTATCTCTTTTTACTGATTTGGTATTTCTTTGCTTAATAATACAAAAATAAATGGGTAAATAAAGAGTGAATGAAGGATAAAAATAAAAAAGAAATTAGTTTCGATTTCATGTAAAATGAATTTGTTCGTGTTTGGAACAAAATATTTTCGTTTCCATATTCGATTTGAAGTAAAATAGTAGTTTCTGTTTCAAATGAAATGTTTAACGTTTAGATGTATATTTATTAATATTAATTTATATGGTAATTTATGTTACTTAAATCTAATTTTGTGGAACTTACTTTTTTTTGATAAAGCAAAAGAGTTTCGATTCAGAAACGAAACTATTGTTTGGTTGTTTTTTTTTTTTTTTGTTCTAAAGAAAAATAGTATTATTCTGTTCGCTGAGAAATATTAGGTGTGCAGAAAGAATTAAATGATTTTGAAAATAAATTGATTTATTTCTGTTTTGAATTGAAATAATGATTGTGTTAAACAAGTAGTATGAGAACATACTTGGTTTAAAATATTATTTTGAATATTATTTTTGAATATATGATTTATTTAATAAAAGAAATTTGGGTGATTAAAAAAATTTCATGTATTTTGTTCTTTAAGAAGAAAAGTGTTGGTTTTTTTTATGAAAGAAATATATGTATTAAAAAAAAGTGTTCTCTTAAATAGAGAAAAATATTAAGATACCATTAACGGTATTAGATATTACTTTTTTAATTGATTGCAAAGATTGCCCTTATTATCTTATTTTAATTGTGTGTTTGATTGATTTTTGAAAAAAAAAGGGGTAATAGAAAAAAAAGAAAATAATAATAATTTTTCTGATAATTTTATTTGTTTATATTTTATTATCGTTTTGAGAGCATTCTGGTTTTGTTTGGGGTTTTGAAACATGGCATTTTTAGCGAAAGCTCGAAAACATGACTTAATTCAAATTTGTGAAGAAATCGGTGTCGAAGTAGATACTTCCAGTAGAGTTATTGACATCAAGAAATTAATTTTATCTAGCAAGTCCTATAATGAGGAAGAAGTAAAATTAATATTGGAAAGGCTTCTTGAAGATAAAAAACTACAAGAAGAAGAGAGAATAAGACAAGAAGAAAGAGAGGAAAGAAGGACCCGAGAAACTCAACAATATGAACTTGAACTAAAGAAATTGGAAATTTCAAAAGAAAATCCTGAAAGATTATTAGAACCAGAAAGGGTGATTGAATCGGTTCCAAAGATACAGTTAACCCAAATTACCCCAAGATTTGATGAAAAACATGATGAAATGGGTTTATATTTAATAAATTTTGAAAGAAGAGCGGAGATGGCACGAGTTCCAAAAAAGGATTGGGTGGCCTACCTGTTAGCAGTTTTACCGCCAGAACTTTCCAATATGTTGGCCAGAGAGTCGCCAACCGATGCGACAAATTATGATTTTGTTAAAAATATCATTATGAGAAAATATAAATTAAATAGTGAAAAACTGAAACAATGTTTTTATAAGCACCACAAATCGTCCGAAAAATCTTGGAGAAATTATGCCCAAGAGCTCTCTAGTTATTTTACGGAATGGCTCACAGAATTAAAGATAGAGAATTTCCAACAGCTGAAAGGCCTAATAGTGACTGAGCAGTTGAAGTTTCGAGTGCCTGCTGATGTAAGAGATCATTTCTTAGAAAACTGGCTTACATTCATGACACCTATGGACTTAGCAGAAAAATTAGACGAATTTGAAAGTATTAGAGAAAGTTTCAAAAAGAGGGATTTGCCCAAAAAGAACTTTTCCAGCTTTCGAAATCAAAGTGGAAACTTATGTGATGATAAGTCTAAGGATACTAATAAAGATGTTAAGCCGAGATTTCATGCAAAACAAGAAACATCCCAGGAACATCAGAGAAATAAAGAATTTGATAAAAGAAAAATTGCTCGTTGCTATGAATGTGGATCTACTAATCATCTTAGACCTCAGTGTGACAAATTAAAGAAAACTCAAGAATTTATCTCACATATTATAACTGAGGCAGGTTCTGATGAATCAATGACACCTTATACTAGTTTAGGTAAAGTGAATGGTGTTGAGATGAAAATAATTCGAGACACGGGTGCTTCATGTGATTTGATCAGCAGCAAGTACGTGAAACCACATATGTACACAAATGAGAAAGTGTATATTAGAAATCCATTAGAAGTGGATCCTATCTGTTTACCACTTGCAGAAATTGAATTGGATTGTAAAATGGGACACTTAAAAACTAAAGCAGCTGTCCTACAAAATTCCTTTTATGGTGACAAGTATTTGTTAGGAAATAAAACTGCTGCAATGTTCAAAAATTGCAAATCAAAAGAAAATGTACAAGAGCATAAGCTAAAATCAGTACAAACAAGAAATACTAAGAAATTGTTAAGAATGAAGAAAAATATTCGAAATAAAAATGTTGCTCATTTTGACCAAAAGTTGATTGAGAGCAAATCTGAAGATAAAAAGAAAACTGAACAGGTAGAAGAAATCCTGCCAGAATTTTCATGGCCAGAACTTAATAAAACCTCTCCAAAAGTGTTTGCTAAAGAACTGCAGGATATCAAAGAAAATCAAAATAAAATAGAAAATGAAGTTGTTCTTAAAGAGAAAATAAATTTTGACCATCTCAAATCTGAAAATTTCAGATTGTTAAATGAAATAATATGTTTGAAAGGGGAGATGGAAGAAAAGAAAATTAAAGAACAAGAACTGTCTCTTGAAAATAAAAAACTTACTGAAGAGTTGGAACATACTACTAAAAATATTTCGGAACTAAATAATGCCTTAAAAGACCTTAAACAGAAAAATGAAGACTCTAATTTTGTGAGGGAAGAACTAAAAGCAGAAATAGATGCTTATCTGAATAAAAAATGCTTAGAATATGAAAAGCAGATAAATGAAGAAATTCGAGAAAAAGAAAAGTTTGAAAATCAGTTAAAAACTCTTCGACTTGATTCACAAAGCGAAAAGAAGAATTATCTAAATCAGTTGGAAATTCTGAATGTAGAAAAGAATAATTATAAACAAGAATTAGAAAATACTAAAACTGAAAATCTTAAGCTGTCTAATGAAATTAACATAATGAAAGAAGAACTCTTAAGAATGAAAGGTAAAGAAAATGAAATTTCTCTTAAAAATGAAAAACTTGATGAAGAAAGAAATGAAATTAGTACAATTAATTCGAAATTAGATTACCTGTTTAATATTCTAGAAGAGAAAGAAAAAATTTCTAATGCTAAATTTGATCAATTGACAGCTGAATTGCAAAAAAATAAATTAGAACTTATGCAATTATCTGGAAAATGCTTAACTTATGAGAAACAATTAAAAGAACAAAATTATTTGAAAGAAATGCTTTCTGCGACTACCTTGAGTACATTCAAGCCCATGAACAATGTACCAAAAGATTCTAGTGAACTAATGGCAAATTCATTGAAAGACAGTGAAAAGTGTCCAGTGCCATATAGTGAGAAAGTCGTCAATTTTCCCAAAGCAAGAAAAAAACATGTAAAAGACATTTCCTTCGAAATGAGTGCTACAAATTTGCACATCAAATCTTCTAAATGTCAACCTAATCGAGCTCATGTGAAAACTTCTGGACATTTAGTGGGCCAGAGATTGAGAACTCCAAGTGAAATGAAGGTTCGAGTCAAAAAAGATTCTTCGTCTCATACTATCAAGACTCATGTAAGAGCCTTTTTGGAATTAGCTGAATACTATCGAAAATGCATTCCTGAATTTTCTGAAGATGCAACTTTGTCAGACTTACTAAAGGATTGGACTCTAAAATCCACTGACTGGAATAGCTCTTGCCAAAGGTCATTTGAAGAACTAAAGGAGAATTTATCTCAAAATCCTATTTTACTTAGTCCTAATTGTATAAAGCTATTCATGTTCCTGAGAAAAAGAAAAAAAAAAAGACCAAATCCCAGACTTTTACTTTGGGAACTCTATGCAGATTGTTTAATTAGGAGGTTGTTGAGTGTATAGAATTACAATCTCTGAATGCTGATAGATGATTAAGTCTTATCCCTTAGTTTAAAAGTTTATGTATTTGTTTAATTATTGCTATAAATCGTATTTGTTTAATTATTGCTATATATATTGTATTTGTTTAATTATTGCTACATATATCGTATTTGTTTAATTGCTATATATATATACATATGTGGTATATAATTGTTTTCACTATCTATATTTTACTTTGCATATCTATTTAGTGTCTCTGGTATATTGTGTGTAATAATATTTAAATTTTCTATTTGGTATATGTTTTTTGTATATTTTAAAATAAGTTAAATAGTGTATTTAATCTAAAATAGGGATAAGTCTGGTGCATTTAAATATAACCAGGTACTGTTTCTGCATAGAATTGGTGCTTGCTCGTATTTTTTTAATTTATTACTTGTTTTAAATTGATTACGATATCTAGAAAATGGACCAATATGTTGAACATTGTGACTTTATTTTATTTGAATATAAGACTTATCCAAATCAAGCATTATTTAACCAAACTTTTCCCTCTACAATAGTGAAAAGTTTCTCCCCTGAAGGGAGGAGGTCTGTAATGACTTCAGACTAATGACTTTAAGACTCACGAGAGGGCGCTGTTTGTTCAGCTCGGTGAAAGACTTTCGAATTGAAGAGAGACTTTAGTTTTTAGTTTTGTTTTTAGGAAAAGAAATGATGACACGCCGAGAATAGCGGGTGCCTGGCTTGAGTGCCGTTCATGTTTTATTATTTCGGTCCAAAGTTTAGCGACCATTTTATGCAATATGTGCTACGTGTTTTCGTTTACCTTTTTTGTATGTGTGTATGTGTCGTATAGTGTTTGTAAATGAGAAATAAAAAATATTTCTCTAAAGAAAAGCAATCTTCTCTTGATTTCAAGCTTACGATACATCACACTCTGTATGTTGCCAGAGTTTGAAGTTTGAAGGTAGCTTTAGTGAAGCGGTTTAACGAAGAAGCAATTAGTCATTGTTAACTAGTTTATTATTAATTAACTTATTATTATTATTAGTAGTAGTAGTAGTAAATATTGGTCCCGTAGATTATAACTTCCATATAATGCAATGTTTTAAAATAATTTCTAGTTATATTTTGGCGATAAATTAAATGTAACAACTCCATTTTAGTACTTACAAGGGAAGTATGAATGAGTAAAATTCCGATATAAACAAAACCGAGCTTAAATTAAAGAGCATGGTCGAAAACATACGGTAGCGTACAAATTTGCTGCAACAACCCCCCATGGAGCGAGAAAACGACCCTAAAAGTTTTAGTTGTGTCCGTAAAATCCTACGAAAGAGACTCCATTAACAAAACGGTGTGGGACAGTGGTTAGAGTATTCAATTCCAGTGCGAAAGGTATTAAGATCGAACCCAGGCGACTGCTCGTTTTATTATTATTATTATTATTATTATTATTAATATATATAAATGAAATAAAACAAAATATTAAAATAAATGAATAATTTTAGAGAAAATAATTATGAAATTAAAAATAAAATATACTCTATACAAAGATATTATTAAGGAATATAGGGTAAAGTTATCTCTTTACGGGAGAGAAAATATATATATATATATGCTTAAATTTACAAATTTAGTGTCAAGTTAATAATGACTATGATTAGAAATATAAAAAATGATCAAAACATAAGCATTTTTCAATTTATAAGCGGAAACGTATCAACGAAAATTTATCACAATAACGACTATCGCGATTGTAATGAAATGCTCGCCCTCTGGTGGGCTAAAGTGAAATTATCACACCACTGCATATCATATTATGCAATCGATTTTCCATGATGTAATGGCGGAGAAAGAACAATAATGAATACACGTGGCTATTATATTTACTAACAACTGCAGTTCAGAGAGCGCCATCTATCGATCATTACAAACGCGGATATAAATAAAAGTTCTTTTTTTTTTCCGCGTGAAAAATATTTCAATTAAAAGCAGACGATCCGCGATTGTAATGAAATGCTCGCCCTCTGGTGGGCTAAGGGGAAATTACAATAAACATGCTTTAATTCGAATTCCATCAAGCCGCCATTGCTAGCCGATGTTTAGTTTCACATATATTTATTGAATAAAAATGAATAAATCCGGTAAAAAAGATAACACATACTGTTGTGTGCTCCAGTGTAACTCCAAAGGACCAAGAAATCCAGAATTAAGCTTCCATTTATTTCCAAATGACAAATTTAAAATTTCAGTTGCTTCGGCTAATGGAAGTAAAGAATTAATCAGATGATTTGAAACTAATATTTGTTCAGCTTCAGTTAAAAATCTACTTCCGATCGAACTTTGAATAAACTGAAATATTTTTTTCCAAAAGCAATCAATTTTCCATGATGTAATGGCGGAGAAATTATCCGCGTTTGTAATGATCGATAGATGACGCTTTCTCAACTGCAGTTGTTAGTAAATATAATAACCACGTGTATTTATTATTGTTCTTTCTTGTTGTTCTATCATTGTTTCAGCGTGAAAGCTATCAGTGGTGTGATAATTTCACCTTAGCCCACCAGAGGGCGAGCATTTCATTACAATCGCGGATAGTACGAATATTAAGTAGAATAACAAAAAGAACATAAATAGATACACGTGCCTGTAATATTTACTAACAACAAGAGCTGAAAAAGCGCCATCTATCGATCATTACAAACGGGGATCAGCTTTTGGAGGCGCTTTATGCTGTAGCAGCGTTGGCAAAAAATATTAAGAATTTATGTAAAGCAAAAATAAATAAAGGTAAATTTTTCTTTGAATTATTCATTTATTTAATTTAGAAAGAAGAATTAAAAGCATTTTTTCGCTTGAAATGAAATGTTTTAATAATTTAATAGAAATATTATTCATTTTTATGTACGAAGAATAACAAAATTAAAAGCAGACGATCATCACTTGCTACTAGCGGCTTTGACGTAAAATATTGATAAAAAAAATTAACTGAAACTTTAGGAAAGAAAAAAAATGTGTAAATAAGATTTATTTTCTCTTAAACTCGTCATTTATATAATTTACAAAAAAAAAAAATATTATTATTTATTTATTTATTTATTTTTTTTTTTTTTTCAGTTGAAAAAAAAAAAAATGTTTTAATAATTTAATTAAACATTTAAATATATTTTTTAATTAAATTTAACCTTAATTTTTTCCTTTATTTTATTAAAAAAAAAGTATGCATATAGTATATCTGTATATGCATATTTGGAAAAGAAAAAAAAAAAAAATAGAAAGTGTTCCATCGGGGCTCGAACGCAGGAACTACGTAACACGAATCCAAGATCTTGCCACAGCACCACGCTTCCGCGAGCTGGAGTCTACTTTTTTCGATTTTGATAAAAAGCATCTAAAAGTTTAAGGGTCATTTCTTGCCCCCTAGGGAGTTATTGCAGCAAATTTGAACGCTATCCTATGTTTTCGAACATGCTCTTTAAGTTTGATTTGGTTTAAAACGAAATTTTACTCATTCATACTCCCTTGTTAGACCAACAAAGAATCCCCTTAATTTTCAAACTTACCAGTATAATAACTATCCGCGATTGTAATGAAATGCTCGCCCTCTGGTGGGCTAAGGGGAAATTACAATAAACATGCTTTAATTCGAATTCCATCAAGCCGCCATTGCTAGCCGATGTTTAGTTTCACATATATTTATTGAATAAAAATGAATAAATCCGGTAAAAAAGATAACACATACTGTTGTGTGCTCCAGTGTAACTCCAAAGGACCAATAAATCCAGAATTAAGCTTCCAAAATCTATACAATTCGTACAAGTGTAACCTATAATATGCATATTAATTTTCATCTCAATCGAATAAGGCGTTTAGATGCTATCGTACTTTAAAAAATTTTGGTCCATAGATCATAATGATAAAGAATTTTTCTTTGTATCCCTGTAAGAGTGTTAGATTCACCAAATACAATTCGTGCGACGATAACTTATAGCATGTGTATAAATTCCGGTCAGACGACTAAGGCGTTTAGGCGCAATCGCATTTTTAAAAATTTGGGGCCATAGGCCATAATGATATAGAGTTTTTCTTTGTATCTCTGTAATAATAATTAAAAAAAAAAAAAAACGATAAATCCTAGATTCACCAAATTAATAGGGTTTGTGCTATGGTGACATATAACGTAGTACCAACTTTCAGCTCATTTGAACTTCGAACAAAGCGTTTAGGCGCTATCGTGTTCACTCACACACATGCATACACATACACACACATCATCTTAAAAATAGCAAACATGAACTAAGGGAACCTCAAAGAGTATAGAAACGTCAAAGTCAAAGTCGGATTTTTGACATGATTACAATACTTTCCTTACATATGTAATGTTCGGTAATTAAATGCGAAAGAGGTCTCAATTAATTTTTATTTTCCGAACTTTGAGGTCCCCTGAGTTCATTTATGATATTTTACGGGGATGTATATATTGTGTGTGAGTGAACACGACGGAATCTAAACGCATTGTTGCAATGAACTGAAATTTGGTACATATGTTATAGGTCTCCGTAGCACGAACTCTATTGATTTTGGGGAATCTAGCACCTATAGTTTTTTTTTTTTTTTTTTTTTTTTTTTTACAGGGACACAAAGACAAATTCTTTATCATTATGGCCAATGGGCTCAAATAATTTAAAGTGCGATAGCATCATGCCTCATTCGATAGAGCGGAAAATTTATGTACATGTTTTAGATCACCGTCATATGAACTGTACAGATTTTGGTGAAAGAATTTCTTAAAGACTTCACTTAAAGAATTTTTCTTTGTGTCCTTGTTAAAAAACTATATCATTATGGCCTATGGATTCAAAATATTTAAAGTGAGATAGCGTCTAAACACCTCATTCGAATGAACTGAAAATTTATATATATATATATATAATATCAGTGCAAAAATTTAAAGATGATTCACTTCAGCATTAAAACAGTTATTTGCATCATAAGCGAAGACCACCCAAATCAAACCACAAAAGAATTAAATAAAAATCGAAATGAATATTGGAAATTGGAAGAAGAATAAAGCATAATTTGCATTCTAACATTTTCAAGGGCCTGGTAGAATGCAAATATGCTAAAAAATGGATGTTTATATGCATATATATATATATATATATATATATATATATATTAAGTCATCATCATACGAACTGTATAGATTTTGGCGAGTCTAGAACTTATAGCTTTATTACAGGGACACAGCGAAAAGTTCTTTATCGCATTATGGCGATAGTCGATAGCGTCTAAATGCCTTATCCGATTGAGCTGAATATTAACATACATGTTAAAGGTCACCATCGCACGAACTGTTTAGATTTTGGTGAATCTATAGCACTTATCGATTTTTTACAGGGACACAACAAAAATTTCTTTATCATTATGATCTATGGGTTCAAATTGTTTGAATTGAAATAGCGTTAAATTAAACAACATATCATAAAAAAAAAAAAAAATGTCTAACAACCTATTATAATATTTTCTGTTATTTATTCAACGACTTCTCTTACTTTAATATATTTATACAATCGGTAATTTCTTAATGTTCGGAAAGTCAAGTGGAGTCACTCCAGATATTTTGCATTTTTAAACTAAAAGTTAAAATTTTATTAATTTTATTTAAACTAGTTGGCATAGGTGGACTCTGCTCAGTTCCCCATCATATTTATGTTCTCATAAATTTCTAGTGCGAGACATATTATAATCATGTTAAAAGAAATGAAGTTGACCAAAGCTTGAAACAGTGACTGAATGAAATCCCCGCCTAATAAGCTATCCACCGTTCACTTCGATATATTTATCTTATTCTTTTATCAGGGTCAATTCCGTTGTTTAGTTTTCATGCTAATATTTCCGATGCAATAATCCTCAAAATGCATATTTATGTGGAAAATTTTCAATTTCGCTATGTTGATAAAATCGTAAATTACGAAATTTTCCTATTAGAATATTTGTATTCAATCATGTTCAAACAAATATCATAAATGCAATTTTGAAGTTGTCTAACGTATTTACGATCCTCAAAATGGAAATTTATACTCAATTTTGCCTTATTCTGATATGTTAAGTAAGTCGTAAATTCCAAATAACTTGCGAATTTTTTTAATTGGAAAACATCATAGTCTATGACATTCATGCCAGTATCCTAAATAATATTTCGAAAGTGGTTTGGCATCTTTACTATGAAAATATCCCTCAAGATTGACGTTTATGTGAAATTTTGCTCTATTCTGCCATGTTAAGAAACTCGTAAATTTCCAATAACTTGCGAAATTTTGGTATTGGAAAATTCACAGTCATTAATATTCCTGCCAGTGTCCTAAATAATATTTCAAAAGTAATCTGACGTCTTTACGATGAAAATATCTCTCAAAATTGGCGTTTATGTCAAATTTTGCCCTATACTGCCATGTTAAGAAATTCGTAAATTTCCAATAACTTGCGAAATTTTCAAAGTAGCATATTTATAGTTACTGATGTTCATTCCGGCATCAAAACTGATATTTTAAAACTGGTCTGACATTTTTACAGTAGAAAGTTTCCTTTTAATGCATGTTTAAGTGAATTTTTGTCCTATTCTCCCATGTTAAGAAAATCGTAAATTTCTAATAACTTACGAAGTTTTTTAATTCGAATGTTGCAAATGAATAGGGTTCTTGTCAGTATCGAAAGTAATATTTTAAAACTGATCTGACCTCTCTGCGATCATTTGTTCGTGAGATATCGTGTAAACAGACTAACAAACTAATGAACTAACGGACTAACACACTAACGGACTAACACACTAACAGACACCCTACAGACAGACACCATACAAATATTGTCATTTTCGGATTCCTCACACCTGAAAACTTATAAAAAAAAGCCAAAAAACCGAAGTCGAAATTTTTCACGATTTCCTAAGTTCCCTATACCTATAGTATGATGGGGAACTAAAATTTTTCACGATTACCTAAGTTCCCCATACCTATAGTATGATGGGGAACTAAAAATCAATTTTAAGAAAACGAGTACCAATTTAATGGTTATGGATTTTCCGAATGTGAAAACGTAATTAATATATATATTAGTTAATGAGTAATTTTATAAACAAATTTCCCCACAGAATAACGTAGCCTTGTCTTCAGTCAGACTCGTCTGTTCTCGCTCCCCGTGTAATCCTATGGTATTTTTGTTGCTTTTCACTTAAAGGGTATCTCCTTTATTTACAAAAAAAAAAAAAAAAAAAAAAAAAAATATACAGACACGACATTATTTCATTATTTAAAACATGAAAATCTGACATTGACAGATTTTAATTTAGTGCCAGAGGCCTACTGCTAAACTTGTTAATATCAACAAATTCTTCTTTAGTTAATTCGTGACGATCTAAATTCCATGATAAAGTTTTCATTAAATCAAACCAATGTGTTTCAGCTGCAGATACTGTAACAAATAACGTTGGAAGTCCAAACTGTCTTATAGCCGCAAAACAACGTTTTTTCTCTTTTTCCCAATGAGGGGGAGGTGTGCCTTGGGGGGGACTCGTGTCAAAGGTGTGCCTTGGGGGGGACTCATGTCAAAGTTGTACCTTGGGGGGGACTCATGTCAAAGTTGGGCCTTGGGGGGACTCATGTCAAAGTTGGGCCTGGGGGGGGACTCATGTCAAAGTTGGGCCTTGGGGGGACTCATGTCAAAGTTGTACCTTGGGGTGGACTCATGTCAAAGTTGGGCCTGGGGGGGGGACTCATGTCAAAGTTGGGCCTTGGGGGGACTTCATTCAATAAATCCCCATTCAATAAACCGACTGAAATAGGCCCTTAGCACTATTAAGAGTGTATTATAAAAATTCGACAACGCTGTACCGACTGAAATAGGGGTACCTTGGGGGGGACTCATGTCAAAGTTAGGGCTGGGGGGACTTCATTCAATAAATCCCCATTCAATAAACCGACTGAAATAGGCCCTTAGCACTATTAAGAGAGACGTATAAAAATTCGACAACGCTGTACCGACTGAAATAGGGGTACCTTGAGGGGGACTCATGTCAAAGTTGGGGCTGGGGGGGGACTCATGTCAAAGTTGTGCCTTGGGGGGACTTCATTCAATAAATCCCCATTCAATAAACCGACTGAAATAGGCCCTTAGCACTATTAAGAGTGACGTATAAAAATTCGACAACGCTGTACCGACTGAAATAGGGGTACCTTGGGGGGGACTCATGTCAAAGTTGGGCCTGGGGGGGGGACTCATGTCAAAGTTGGGCCTTGGGGGGACTTCATTCAATAAATCCCCATTCAATAAACCGACTGAAATAGGCCCTTAGCACTATTAAGAGTGACGTATAAAAATTCGACAACGCTGTACCGACTGAAATAGGGGTACCTTGGGGGGGGGGACTCATGTCAAAGTTGGGCCTGGGGGGGGACTCATGTCAAAGTTGTGCCTTGGGGGGACTTATCCAATAAATCCCCATTCAATAAACCGACTGAAATAGGCCTCTAGCACTAATTAAGAGTGTATTATAAAAATTCGACAACTGTACCGACTGAAATAGGCCTCTAGCACTAAAAAAAAAGTTTTCAAATTCAGTTTTTTTCTTTTTTTTTCAATTCTGCTCTTTGATATATGTCACCTTTTATTTTATTGAGAATTAAAATTATATGATATTTATTTATTTATTTTAAGTAAACCCAGAGTTCTATAATTTTCAGTTTCGAAAAGAAGTATTTAAATTTATTTATTTATTTATTTTTATTTTTATTTTTTTAATTGCTCACTAAAGAAAAAAAAAAAGAACTGTGCACGTTCAATGAATAGAATACAAATTTTCAGTACAGGGTCTTAAATTTGTTTCTGTGTGGCCTAAATAGGTTAAAAAAATGTTTCAGTCTTTAAAATACATCATCCATGCACAAATACGGATGAATAATTGTGATTATTTCTTAAACGATAATGGAAAACTGAGAAAAATCCATGTCTCTACTAAATGCATGTAACAAAGGGCTTCAGTTCAGAATCTTAATTGATTTCTGTATCGCCTAAATTTTGTACATTAAAATAAAAAAAATATCAGAAAACTTTCTTGTGCACTAGACCATTAATGTAATTTTTTCAGATCTTTTGCACCTACAGGAAAGCAGATTTTTTTTTTTTTTTTTTTTTTTTTGCTGTTCAGTTTTCTCGAATAGTATTTTTATGGACTAAAGCCCTTACTGCCCGTAGCGAAAATTTGGAAGTTTTTTTCGATATATAAGACGACGAAAACTGGCCAGGAATGAAAATTAATTTCCCATACCTATATAATAGACAAAAGGATTTTTAAAGATTAATTTTGAGCGCTGTTTTTTTTATATTATTATTATTATTATTCCTTATATTTAGGTTTTCTCAATAGAAAAGTATAGTTTTTAGTAGTTGACCTATGTGTACATGCGTTATTAGCATAAATTAAAAACAAATAATTGCAAGAGATTTGAATTTCGTATTTTGAAGTTAGTAATGAGGTTGTTACTTGAAAGATTTGGTCAATATTCATAAATTTCAAGGGGTGTTGCGAGAGAAAATAGGTTCATATACAGTACTTGTTAACTTATTCTTTAACCCTTTGCCGGTCCTGTCTAATTTTACTCCTCTGGTCAGTGTTGCCAAATTTAGTGACTTTTTTATTCAATATTCACCATTAAATTTTAACTATAACGGTTGCCTAATCACTTCGAAGGTTATTCGTTCATTTTATATATCAAATATCACTCCTCAAAATTATTGGTGGTAGTTGAGTAAAAGAGTCCCTAAATTTGGTAACATTGTTTAGGGCGTTAGGGCCTGCAAAAGGTTAATCTCCTATCCATCTTTATGGTATTAAAATACAGAGCAAGAACAAGTCGTGTGAGTGACATACCTTCATATTTTTCATTTACACTTTCATCATTTTTTAAATACCTTCTTCACAGTTATATAATTAACTATATATATTCTGTACTAGTTTAGTTTTATTTTGTAGTTTTTTTTTTTTTTTTTTAAGTAATTATATCTAATGGTATCTCTATTTTCGAGGTTCTTAAATCATTCTTTAGATTCACATTGGACTGAATCTTGAAGCGCAAGACGAATGAAAATGAAATAATCTTGGTATTCATTTTTTCAGAGGTCAAATTATGAAGACGATGAAAATTTCCCTTGCCGTAATCATTACTATCTTGACCGGTAAGATTTATTGATTCTTCTGCTAAATAAAAAATGCTTTATTACTGCTAATCCGTAAAAAGGCACTAGATCTGTAGTGGACTCTTAATAATCCAGCATTTTGTGAATGCAGAGAAGTGAAAATAAAGTTTCAACCTTACAACAACCAGAACAAAATTTATCTAACTCTGAACCAAAACTTCTGATAGTATATAGTGCCCCCGCTTCGAATTATCGTTTTTAAATATAATTTTATAATCAACAAATGTATGTTTTTTAATGACATGTAGACATGTCTTACCCACAGCTGCCACCATCTCCAATTTTTTTAAATCAGATTTATCACTAGTATTTCTAAAAACAACTCTTTCCCATACATTTTCGACGAATAAATAAAATAGAATATACCGAAAACCTTTAACGTTTAGTTGACATTGACATAAATTGCTAGGAACCCTTAAAAAGAACCCCCCACAAAGGGCATCCCAAGCAGTCCCAATTGCCTACCAAATCTAGGTCCCTAGAGTAAAATCGGCCTTAAACTCTGTACCAACACCAATACTCTCAATTAGTGTGGATTCTATCACTGCGTTTTTTAATTAGTCACTTTATTATTATTATTATTATTCAGACGTTTGTTTGATTAATACTTGGTAAATTTCGATTAATGCAGAGTCGATTGGACGATTCCTTTTTACTTCCATTACCTGACTACCGCAGATAATGGAAGTATTCTATTTGGTCAAAAATTTCAATATCGAGTTTTCACTTGATTTACATGTTTTAAATCTCCTGAATACAAAAAAGTGAACTTGGTCAATGTGTATGTGTGTGGGGAATCTTCTGACTATCATATCTCTAAAACGAAAAAAAAAAAAAAAAAAAAAAAGGTAGAATAACGAAGCTTCATGTGATTTGTTTTGATAAAAATTGGGAAACCGGAAATGGGACTGAGTCTGCATCTCAAAAATGTCTCTAAAGATTTTCAACCCCTTTCCAGATGTACTTTCGTAATGTATTAGTTGGCTACTTACGAAATTTGATGGGCGTCTGAATATGTAAGTCAAGTTTAGATCTCGCAAATGGGTTTCTAAGAAACAGCTTTTCCTCAAACTCGCCATATTAATTTTTTTTTTAGGTTCTTTCGCATATAATTGTTGGTTTACAGTGAACAGATGAATTTGACCAGTATTGGTTTAAATCGAAAATGGGACCGAAAATCTGTATCTCTAAAACAACTAAAAATGATTGTCTTCAAATTTCATAAAATCATTTTTAGATGAGATATAAATTATTTACTTCAAGCATTTTGATTAGTTAAGGACAATTTTATGTTTTCTTACCAATGGATTGTTAAACACCAGGTACCCCCTCCCCCCCCCTTTAAAATATATATATATATATATTTTAAAGGGGTATAAATAATCATTGGGGTTTAGAAGATGAAATTTTACACAAGATATATTCCGAAAAAAAAAAAAAAAATTTTAACTGACCTGATAAATTTTACGTTAAATAAATGAAAGGTTTGAAAACGCTCGAATTAATTAAATTGTATTGCTAAAAGTTTTAAATTATTTTTACACTATAAAGTTTTAAAAGTAAAAAAGAAAAAAAAAAAAGCAATGTTAGCAGTGTAATTTATAACGTGTAAATTAATACAATTAATCTAAAAAATTATAGTAGAAATATAAAATTAAACTTAAAGCTATTTTTAATGTTTCCTTTAATCCCACTCTAAAAAGAAACTTTAAATATTTAATCAGCAGTTAAAAATATTTTTTAATTGTGCATTTTTAAAAAATAATTAAAAAAATATAGAAATAATAAAAAATAGAAAATTTTCTTTCTGATATAATGTTTTTGTATAATAGTTAATTATTCTAAATGTATTATTATTTTTTATTTATTTTACAGTTTTATTTACTGCTACTGCAAGTCAACATCTGTTTGAGGTAAGATTTGAAATTCAATTTCTCTTTCTCTGTAATATTATGATATTAATTTTTACAGTATATTTTTATTATGATACCAGGCCTAATTCCTTCACAATCTGTGATCTATGAATATATAATAAATTAACAAGAAGTTGAATTGTATGATTGTTAACGAGTAATCAGGTGATCTAGAATAATTTTGATCAGATATGAATTAATTTTTCCTCTTAATGAAACGCTTACACTTATTATATCTTTATAACTTCGAAAATGCAGTATCACCACGTGCTTCCCATATCCAGATAGTAATTTTATAGTAGACAATAATGTAACGCAACTTAGAATTTTATGGAAGAAATTTTACTCCTTGCTAGTAAACATATTGTTAAATTTTCTGTTCTGCTCTATGTTCAGAGCCCGGTCAAGCCAAAAGTAGGCCCATAATCCGATACAAGGAAAAATTAAATATTTTGTCGTATCAAGATACATTACGAACATATAAAATGAGCATTGGTAGATATTTATTGTATACTTTTTTTTTTAACATCTCCAGTTTTAGCATGTTAGCTCAGTTTGATGAAAAACTTAATAAATAAATAAATAAAAATGCATTTTTAAAACACTATTGCGTATAAACAAAAGTTTTAAATGACATATTATATTATTTAATTCAAACTCATTGTAGTGAGCTAAAATTCTATCCCCACCCCCTTCTTTGTAAGATTTAATTCACTAATTTAAGATAATAAGTTAGAACAATTACACAGTTTATTGCAAAAATATCTAAAAAATATTTTTGGATATTTTGAATTAAATTAATTTGAGCTAAAAACGAAATTTTAGACCTCAAAATATCAAGGGCCCCTGGTCCAAAGCCCTGTTAACCTTTGCGTTAGTCAGGGCCTGCACTGTTAAAAATGGTTTCTTAAAAATGAGCTAAATTGTCTCAAAATAGCTCCGAAACAATATACACTTAAATTTGAAAACCCATGTACTCATTTTTGAGTATAGTCACATGCTCAAAATTAGGGTTGACCAATAAGAATCCCAATATCCTCATGTTAAGACATGTCAGTATACTCAAAAATGACTACATGGGTTTTCAAATTTAAGTATATATTGCTTCGGAGCTATTTTGAGACAATTTTGCTCATTTTTAAGAAACCATTTTTAACAGTGTGTCTATAGATAAAACCATTTTATAATAAAATTGAATATTCTCGTGTACTGCTTTATTCACACTTAAGGCAATTCTCTACCTCGTAAAAACTCATAACCTGTCCTGATGCTTTTTTTTTTTTTATTATTATTATTCGGCTTTCACTTTCATACATCTCCGAGCCGTTAAATATGCTTTTTTTTTTTTTTTTTTTTTTTAATATTTCATTTTGAGCTTAAAAAAATAAATAAATAAATAAATAAGGTAATAAGGTAATAAATGATTCTAGTAGCAAATTTCCCCATAGAATAACATGGCCTTTGGCTTCCGGCTAGGATTCTTGAATCTTCTAATCAATTTCACCTCAAAGGGTATAGCTCCTATCCTATCCGAAAGACATGTTATAATGGCATTGTCTCTACTTTTTGTACAACCTAAGTATACATGCGATTATAAGCAACATGTCTATTTTGAAATTGATGTTTAGTATTAATTTTTTAGAAAAACTATTTTCAATTTTTTTTTCTAGGCTCTTCTACAAAGACGAGCAAAGCCAATTCGTTGGAAATGGAAAAATGAACTGGACAGCTTGATCAAACCTCCGGAAGTTCAGAGGCAAAGGCGATTTCTTCGTGAACCAAGTATGGAAAAATGGTGGAGGGCCATGGCGCCACCAAAAGCAATAAAATCAGATCCTGATACTACTAGAGAAAATCTAGAAGAAACAGTGTTTAGAAAACCATTCTTTACCACTACTTCTAGAACAGAACATTTAACTAGTAGAGAACATCAAAACGCTGCTGTTATAAATGAAACCAACTTTTTTGAAGAAGAAGTTAATTTACCAGAAAAAGAATTGCCCTTAAACGTTTTTCAGTCGTTTTCTCTTCCAGTAGATCCATTTGGCAAAGATAATCGTGTAATTATTGTAACTGATTTCTTATCTCCAACAGAAAAATCTTATTTCAATGAACAAAATTACCCTGATACGTTTGGAGATATTCAAACTATTTCTGAACAAAAAGACGCTGAAAGTGAAATTTATGAGACGGAAGATATTGAAAATCCAACTCCACCTGAACATGTTGATGATGGTGATGGGGGTGAATTTTTACATGAAGCCATAATACATGAGCATCACAAACCGACAAAATTTGAAATCCATTCTGCATCGGAGCGTTTAAAAGATTCTCAAAAAGATTTTGAAAACAGCCTGAAGACTATATCATCTGTTGAGTACATAGTTCCATCAGTAGAACATGTCGTTTCTGAAGTGGAATATGTAAATAACAAATCTGATGTGGAAGAAAAACAAGTATCAGATGTTCTTCCTTCGGTAGAGTATGTGACTCCAACTGTGGAATTTGTAGAACCTGAAGTCGATTATAATCTTTCAGAATTTAATTCTTCAGATAGTAGAGAAGATTTTATTGAAAAAGAAGATCAACGTGGCGATGATAGTGAAAATTTTAATGAAGAATCGTTTTCGCCTGAAACTAACTTTGAGCAACAAAATTTAAAAAACAAAGGTATAGAAACTGAGAACGAAGGTAAAATCTTTCAAATTGTGGCTTTGAGAAGACAGCAAATACGTGTACGACGAAATCATAAAAGGCATAATCAAATTGGAATTCCTGAGCTAGATTATCCAACGTTAGAAGCTCTACCAGTGGTACAGTTTTATTGCGGAGATTATATGCCGGGATATTATGTAGATATCACTACAAGATGTCAGGTAAATATGCTTTATTAACACATTGTCGTCGTAGTACTTTCCTATTTTTAGTAGTAAGCCTCGCCTTTTGGCGTTCCTCTAAAACGTTATATTATATATTAAAATGATTTTACTTATTCATGATTAAATTATTCAAATTTTATTCTTAGTAATTGTTTCTGTAAATGTTACTTACATATATATATATACACTAGCAGCATATAAAGTGTTAAACATCAACGCGTAAAATCTTTTTTTTTTTTTTTAAGTATATTTTTAGAGGAACAGCTGAAGGCGGGACTCGTTTTTCATAAAAAACGTAATTCTACGTGACCCGCAATCAAAGTGTTGACAGCTTTACTTACGTATTTTACCACTGTGCATTCATATACTTAATATTTTCAAAAAATATAAAATGTATCACCAGATTAAAAAAGGGAACAAGCACCAAAAATCGAAAATTGAATTTTTTTTTTTTTTTTTGTTTATTTATTGTTTTTTAAGTTCGCTTTGCATTGCACACATGCCAGACAAAAGAAGGGAGTAAAAACCACTTATTTAACGTTAAAACAGGCATCGGAAATATTCATAAGTTTAATTTCTCCAATGCGATCGTAATTTTGGACTCTCAAAACGTAAAATAAGAAAATGTGACCGAATTTATGCACTCTAACAATACATAGAAATGATTAAAACATAAAATATCCGGATTCTATGTGCAGCAAATTTACTCTTCTGATTTTATTAAATTATGTTTTTCTCGTTTTTCCGAAAATCCTAATTTTGAATTTGTCCCCTTTTTCAAACTGGGGATTCAAATTGAACATTATTATAAAATTTCTAAAAATCATACTTTTAAATTAAACCATACTTAGGTTCAATTCAAAAAACGAACTTTTTGCCTTACAAACAGCATCTAAGGGAATGATTTTTCTTTCTTTCATTTTTTGTTAAAAATGAAAACTTTGTTTTAAATTATCACAGATTTGTTGTTCAACCATTAGTTTTATAGGAATTGACGAATTCTTTTGGAAAATACTCATATTATAAATTTATACCGTGATCTTTAACATCTGAGGTGAAGATCCCTTCAGGAAAAGGGGCAGGGCAGAAAACTTTTTTTCTGGTTGACTATAACTATTATAAACATTTTTTTTTCTTTTTTTTCACAATAACTGGTAAAAAATAACTCCTATTGCGTACATTTTTATGAAATTTTGCCCCAAACTGCCATATTAAAAATTATGAAAAACGGGATGATAACGCCACCTGCTGAGCAAGGTATTCCAGATTGTATTCAGCATCAATTTAGCTAAATTCTGTTTATTTGTTCGTCCGATAACAAAATTTTGGTAACACGCAGACACACATTTTCTAAAAATGGTCAAATCGTATTCAGAAAATCTCAAATTATGAAAATCCATCCAAAACCAGAGATTACACATTTTCACGAATCCAGTACTTTTTTCTTATATATATAGAAGAATGTAATATATATATATAAATGTGGTGTTGTGGTAACAAAGTAATAGAATTATAATGTAGGAAAACAAATAAGGAAAATGCCACCGAAATCCTCAAGAACCAAAATGAATTAAAAAAAAACCAAATTAAATAACTGGTGACTTCTTCAATCCAGTATGTTGTGGTTGCCACAAGACTTTCTGTTATATAGTATTATACAAAATTCACGCAGCACAAATTATTTATTAAATTACTATTTATTAAAATTATTTCCCATGATGAATGCAGACGATTTTTACCTCAGAGAAGTAATGCCGAAAAAAAGTGAATTTTGCGCCTCCCCACGTTTTTTCTCCCTTGCTAAAAATGAAAAAAATCTATATATTTGTTTTAAATTATCACATATCTATGGTTCAACTATTTGTGTTAAAGGTATTGACGAGTTCTTTCGAAAAATACCCATATGGAAAATTTACACCTCGATTAGAGATACTTCTGCCCCCAGGCATGGCTCCCTGCGATTCAATAATCGCAGGGAGCCTAAAACAACAACAACAACAACAACAACAAAAATCACTAAAAACTTACTGAAGATTTAAACACTGGAATTACGCTGATCCTGAGGAGACTAATCATCAGTATATATATGGTTTTTTAAAAATGAGAAATGCAAATAAGGATTGGTGCACAATTGTGAATGGTTTCATTAGTATGTAATTGTTTCAATTCTTTGTCTTATAAAATGAAAAATAATATTATATATATTTTAGGTACATTGTATGTATTGCAAAATATATGTATTGTGTGAAGAGAATGGATTATTTACAATTTGCAAATTACAATTGACTAATTAAATATATATATATATATATATATATGTATATATATATAGTATATATTTTTTTATAAAGTGGTACATAAATTAATTCTGCAAGTAAAATGGTTTAGCTTTACATTTTGTTTCATCACAAAATACACTACAGTTTACCATAAATGACCGAACACTTTTGGTTTTAGGCATTTTGTCAAATAACAAACTTTGTGCATGTAAAGAACATGTTATACTTCATATAATTCAGCAAAAGTTCTGTCTCAAAGACAGAAAGGTGACCAGAAAGAAAAACAGAATGCTTAGGATCACCCTGTAAAATTAATGCTTGGAATGCATTGTAGTTGTAGCACGTGATTAGAAGGCTTTTTTTTTTCTTTTTTTAAATGTTTGGCACAAAACGCCCTACTTTGGACCTTGCACCGTAAAAAGCCAATAACCAATAAATCTCTTTAAATTATCTATATCCATTAGTTTATGAATAGAAGCTGTATTCAAGGAGATATACAGGCTTCTTTAAAAAATCTGCCTTTTTTTTATATATAACATGCAGGGTATTGAACCCAATGAAATGCAATTTTTAGGAAACTAGATATACTACATTAGACACAACATACTACTAAACGTCTAACAAGAATGCTCCTATTTTATCAGATATTTAGTATTGTTATATTTTGATTGCAGTAATTGAATTGCTTAATATAGAAGAAAGAGTATTTTATAATTTATGAGTGAGGCATGATTTCCTTTCTTATTTTTCACTATAATACAGATTTATCTTTTATGCGTAAATATATGTATAATTAACTTAATTCTTCATTTTCACTTTCCTCAAGTTGCAACTCTAACTATATCCCGTAAAATAGAAATTATTTAATCCTGCTGCATTTCATGTAGAATCAAACACTTTCCTACTGTAATTGATAATAATGCCTTTATAGCAAATTAAAAATAAGTCTTTATGGACTAAAAAATATCATTCCGTTTTAGATTACATACAGATGGGTAAAATTACTTCTATTCTATCATAACTTTTGTGCATAGTTTAACTTTAAATATATATATATACACTCTATAACAAAAAAAGCGACGCACCAAGAAGGAGTTATCCGAATGGGTCAAAAATTGGTAGATGTGATGTACATGTAGAGAAAAACAATTGATTACAGTTTCAGAAAATTTGAATGATTTAGTCAAGAGAAAGGGCCTCACGAAGTACACAAGTCAATAACACGTTGGTCCACTTCTGGCCAGTAGGTACGCAGTTATTCAGCTTGGTATTAATTGATAGAGTTGGCAGATGTACTCCTGTGAAGTATCGTGGCAAATTCTGTCCAATTGGTGCGTTAGATTGGTAAAATCCCGAGCTGGTTGTAGGACCTTTTTTTATGATGCTCCAAACGCCCTCAGTGGAAGAGAGATCCGGGGATTGAGCTCAACCCCATTTCACTGAGCCACCTATTAAGGGTCTTTGAAGTCACTGAAGTACCAGTTGCATGTAGGATTAATGATAATGATGAAGTGGAGCTTTGAGTACCGCTTTGCGATTGACTGGTTCTCACTTTCTGTCCTCTCTTTAGGCTGACCGTTTCCTCCCTGGCACTGTGTTCAACCATGGTTAACCCATTCCTGTCAATATTATCTAATAGTGGTACCACTCCTATCCAATTGTCAAAAAATTCACAGATTAGACTAACTGGCTTCTTTGAGCCCAACTACACACCATACTCAAATGCTGACATATGCGCATGCTGTTTGCGCACCTGTAATGCGAGGCATAGTTACTGTCTTTCTGAGAAGATGGAATAAAATTCTCGAAGAATTTATGACCTGGAATCAAAACTTTAATATTCTGCTAGTTGCACAGTTGAGATGTGCTGCAACGTCATATGCTCATTCGATGGCAGCCAAACTTTAAAATCTTGCATTTTCCATCAAAACCTGTATGTATGTCGATCTGTGTCCAGTTTGCATTACTCCTTCTTAGTGCGTCATTTTTTTTGTTATAGAGTTTATTAGAGGTCTGCTCGGGCAGGGTTCGGGCCGAATTTTTGAATCTGCACTCGGGCCGGGCCGGGCTCAGTTTTTTTGTGTATCTTCGGGCCGGGCCGGGCCTGAATGAAATTTTCTCCTGGCCGTGTCGGCCCGAATATTTAGCTGTTTTCCTCGTTAATCAACGAAAAGGAAAATGATAAACTATTTCTTCAGTCATTTATTTTACGTAATTTTACAGGCTTGTATGTCACATAAAGTTCTATTTTGTTAAAAAAGTGTCTGTAACGTCAATTTAATTGTCTATCAGCCTGTCTATCCGAAATCTGATTTTTCGCAAATATTTTTAGCATGCCTCGAAATTAATATATTTTATTTGAAGTAATATTCGATGGTTTCCTATTCAAAATAGTATGCATGTCACTACCAGTTTGCATACATGTACATAACAAAAGAAATTAGATACATTACTCTGTATAAGGGTTTGTTTCTTATGATCTGTTGAGTTTAGGTGGTATAAAGGCTATAAAAATCTTTCCGCTGTAACTTTTTCTCTAAGGCTCTTTTTCCTTTTCTCCAGTGGACGAAAGTAGCATCATTTTTATCATGGGCAAAAGCAACTTTTCTATTGAATATGGTTTGATTAACATTAAAGTTTTGTTTACCGGAGCACATGAAAGATTCGGATACATTATAGTATATAAGAGAAAATGGTTGAAAGTGCATTTTCAGTAGTATATTAACCGTTTTAAATACCTTCCTATATTGTTTGATGAATGCTAATATTTTCGATTTGCCTTTCTGTTTGTCTTTGTGCCTTGTCCATAATAATGAATTTCTATTTATATATAATTGTCTTGTAAAATTTCAGCAGTTTTGTTAAAGAACGTACTATTGTTTGGTTATATAAAACCTCTGCAAAACACATACTAAAAATCTTTTTTATAAAAAGGCATTTTTTTTTTTTTTTTTTTGTTATTTTACATATTTTTGAATCAGGCCGGGTCGGGCCTGATTTTATCGTTTTTTGTCTGGGCCAGGCCGGGCCATAAACCGTCAAAATTAAACGGGTCGGGCCCCGAAATTCCGGCCCGTGCAGACCCCTAGAGTATATTATATATATATAATTTTGAGAAAATTTACAATAGAATATTTTAAGATATATCTTACAGTTGAAGTTTGTTGACATAGAGCTTTTAATTAATATTAAACAATGTAATTAGAAATTATAATCATTTTTATTTTCTACTACCCATATAGGGTAGAGCATAGAACTTATATAGATAGACTACGCCACCAATAGGACTTCCCAGTACAGTGAATGTCTTCAACATGAGGTTGTAATCTGATACCTTCATCCTTTGCGGTCAGCGGCGTATGTCACGTGACAGGGACTTGAGGGAGATTCTTCCATAAGAAAGCACTTATTTTTGTAAGAATTCAAACAAAAAATTATCCCCTTCAAAATGGTTTCTCACAAAAGAAACTTTTTTATAATTAATCTATGATATTTTTGCTTTCCAACGATGCGTAAATCTAAAGGCTTAAATAAAAAGTATGTGTACAATACAGAATTTAAAAAACCCAAAAATACTTTCTTTCCAATGGAAAAATAACATAATATTCATTCTCGTCTCTCTCTCCAGGTCCGCATCACGTGATAATTTAGCTGGGGAAGCTAGCTCATGTCTCAGACAGATAATGAGGGGGGATATGTGGTCTATCTATATAAGGTCTATGTGGTAGAGGAAATATTATTTCAGAGCTAAATTTTCGAAATTAATGTTTCTTATAATTACATATTTTGAGATCCCCTGAATATGGAAATTAGGTTTTGAGTTTTTGGTCTGTGCATCTGTCATCAGCATAATTCAAAAACATTGACAGAAAGTCAAATTTCAGTACTATAAATATGAATTGCATAGTGATATTGCTTGAAAATTTTTACTAAGATAAATAGTCCATGAATAAGGGCATAAAAGCATGTTTCCTATAGAATATAGCATGAAACACATTCATTAATTAATTGCTAAGTGAGGCAAAAATTTCCGATACATTAGAATCTATGTTTGGAAAATGATATTCATTTCAAGTTGTGCCAAGCGTTTATTTTATTTTATTTTTTACTGTTCTAAATGTAAGTGTACTGTGTGGTATACAATATATAGTCAATAAACAGGGTTACTCAAAACTAGTCAATTAAGAGTGGTTTGAGTGGAAATTCTATGAATAATATATATTTTTTAATTTAATACTAACATTAATATGTTTTATGAATGTAGTTAAGTTACAATATTCAAACAAAAGCTTGAGAGGGGCACAGTCCATCTTCACACAGAAATGTATGTTAAATAAAACTATTAGACATATTTCATTCTATTTTTCCTATAACGTTACTCATTTTACCCTGATTTTTAGAAACCATACTCATTCTTTAATTATTAATTTGGGAATTAATCCTGAGCAAGTTTAGGGCAAGGTCCCCTAGTAAGACTCCTTACAGAGGGCACTCCACCTATAGGCCTAGGACCGTAGTGCAGTAAATGAGCCTTATCCCACACAACCACAACCTGAGCAAACTTATGCATTACTTATTATTAAAAAGAACAATATGATTGAATTGTTATATTTTTTAATGTAATTATCCAAAATATTACAAAGTAATTTATCGTTGAAATATTTCACAGCCATGTTATATTAAGATATTATTTTTTCTTTTAGGTGTTTCATCTTTGTGATGAAAATGGTCAAAGAAGCTCCTTCCTCTGCCCTGTTGGGACAATATTTAATCAAAAATATCTTGTGTGTGATTGGTGGTACAATGTGGACTGTGAAGATTCTTCTAAATACATGAACTCAGAGACACTTCAAGCTTACAGTACCACTAATGAAAAACAGAAGATAGCTACAAACATAACTCCAGTACAGAAAGTATTTATTTCAACAAAATTAGAATATGAAAAATCATATGATCTAAATAGAAATGTGAATAAAAATGAAGATTATAATCAGAAGAAAACATCAAGCTTATCTCAAAAAGCTGTGACTTACCCCATGGGTTATGCAATTTTACTGAGAGAATACATGAAAAATAGTGCAGGGAATTATAAAACAAATAAGAATAAAAATAATTTTCAAAGAAATGACAAAGAAGATATAAGAAATATAGAATTTAACTTTGAAAAAATGTCAACCTCTAGTACGAATAAAGAAACAAAGAAATATATAACACCGAAAAAACCCTATAGTAAAATTGTGCAATATCCCACAAAAAAGACCCACACCCCGACAACACATCCTAACAACAGAAATTTACCAAAACTTTATGTTAATGTATCATTAAGTCATGTCCAAAATAAAAATCGAGAACAAAATAAATACCTTAAAACTGAAAATAAATATTCATTATACAGAGATAAATCATACTCACCATCTCTAAACGTAAATGCAGATAATTCGAAAAGTATTTTCAGAAATTCAGAGCAGAAAAAATCTGGTGGTAAAACAAAAGAATCTTTAGTAGAAAAAGAAAATAAGAATTTTGATAGTATTATAAGAAAAACATTTCAAGATCTTCATGAAAATACCCATGCTAACTCCAAGCATATCTTTAAGAGTACAAAAGATATTAATCGATACCATTTCATCATAGATCCAAAAGAAGCAATAAAACCTGCACTTGGAACACAATTTTCAATGTCAGAAAAACAACTAAAAAATGACAGTACAATAAAATTCCGACATGCTGAAAGTACTCTTAAACACATTAAACCTTATATAATTAAACCATCTCCTATTAAAAATACCCCTAACAATAGCAAAGATTTTATAAAACTCAAAGAGTTCAGTCATGTTGAATACAATTCTCCAACTGATTTTTTAGATGACCATTTAATCCTGAATTCAGCTCCTAGAGTATTAAAAACATCGAATCCAACTCAAAATTCAAATTTCCGATATGGGGACAGATTATCCAAGCATATCAGATCCATTTCTTTTTTCAGTGAAAAAGTAAATCCACCAATTGAATATTATCTTGCAGCATATAATCAGCAAAACCAAATTTATTCTAATAAAACAAGTCAGAAGCAAAGAAACAATAATACTTATTTATCTGAACTGCAACAAAGTAAATCGAGATTTGATTTTCCCAACTTTAACAATTCAAACATATCAAAAAGCAGCAAAGAATATAAATTAAAATCAGGAAACATGACTGTAAATTCTTATATAAAAAGAAATGCATCCATAGGAGACAGTCTTACAAATAAAATAACTATAAGTGTGCATATAGAATCAAAGGCAGCCATAAAAAACAATGGAAGCATACTATTGAATAAACATATACCAACAAATCTGTCAAATAATAATACATTTTTTAATGCTCCATCATATAACCAAAGTTCATTATTTACTTTAAATCCTCAATATAATCATAACAAAGGCAGTTCTGGAAATATTGAGAGTCAGGAAAATTTATGCAAAACAGCATGCAAACTGAATTTGAAGAATATAACAAAAGCTAACAACCATCATGGTGGTTACTTTGTTCAAGAAACAGACTATAAAGGCACTGATGCTGCTTCTAATAATCATAATACAAACAAAGCTCAAGAAAGAACATTAAATGAAACAATGTGGAATATGCCCTTTTTCTCTGTATTTTGAAAAAAATTATACTAAAATTCAATTTTAAACAATAACAATAACAGGAAGTACTTACTTTTAGCATTTATCTGAGAAATAATGTTTTTTTAGAGTAAGTTTGGCGTAAGAATAATATGCTTGTACTGAGAAGATCTTTTAAAATTAACAAGCATATTTTGAGTTGTAAATGCTATTGAGAGAATAGCATGTTTTAGTATGGGCATTACATGTATATTTTACCTGCATATTGTTTAGAATTTTTGTTACATCAAGTACTAGTTAAAAATGAAAATGTTCTGGACACTTAAACTGATGAAATATGAATAAGAGCAAAAATAAAGTTAAGATATAGTCACCAAAATCACAATTCATTATGATTTTAATGAATATATCATAACTTTATTAGACGATACTCAATTTAAATATAATTTAACTCTGGATTTTTACTGTCTAATCTTAATAATAGAAGTTCTTCCCCTACTTCTGCTATTGTTTAGCATAATTTGTTGAAATCTCCCATTTTGACATTTCTATCCCAGCAACAATATGTATACAACCTGCTACTGAATGGCCTCACATTGAAATCCGATGAATTGATGAGTGTTTTATAGTCAGAATCTTCTTAAAGATGAATTTCACCAAGAATTTATCTGAAGCGCTTCATCAAGAATAGTTGTTGAATATAATGAATTTTAGAAAGTAATCACGATAAAATCAAATGGAAAGACATGATTATCATTAAGTTTTCATGTAATTTGTAATAGGTTTGATACCTGTTTTAGTGAAATTTTCCTCATCATTTAGGTATTACTTCATATAATATGGTTCATGTTATTACTCGAACAAATTTCAAGAAGTCAATGAAAGGCTGAGAAAAATATGATGGATCAGTGCTATTAGGGTTGTTATTGCCTGCATTTTGTCTTCATTTATGCAATATTAAAATATTTGGTGAAAATCAAACATTCTTAAAAAAGGGGGAGAAAAATGTGGTATTAAAATAACTTGATTTAGTTACAGAATTCTCATTGTCAAAATTCATGGCTGACTAAAAATGTACATATATGTATATAAATATAATGTAGTGTACTAATATGAAATATATAGATTATAACTTTTTATTTTTGATTAATCTCTTTAATGCTAACTTGATCAACAAGAGTTTATGCAATGATGAAATTTATTTTCAGCTTCTTAAAATAAAAAATTACAGGAAAACTACTTTCAACTATATTGTATTGTATAATGTTTTTTTAACATTACAGAAAATTTCAACTTACAGGAGGAATTAGTTATTAATCATTAATAATCTTTAATAATTTATTAGTTATTAATTCTCCAAGAATTAATAACTGAATTGTAAAAATCTATACAAAATAAAATTTATGTAAAAAAAGAAGAAAAATTAAAAACTATATGTTTATGAGAAAAGAAACCTTGATGTTGAGATTATATACTCTAAGGGACCAAAAAAAAAAAAAAAAAAAAAAAGGCCACACTGCAGAAAAATTGACTTATACCTTTTTCATTTGTAATAATTTCAAAACTAATGGTTGAAACAAATAAAACTCTCGTATTTCCATAATACCAACGGGATGAAATGATACCTTTGTACAGTACATTTTTGACTTAGTGATTCGCTTTATTACACTCTATGAAGTACTTAATAAAAATCTACATAAAACTTCCTTTTTAAACGTAATATAATAAACCTATACTTTGTATTCTATTATGATTTATTACATGAAATAAACAAGTTATATTTTAGTATATGAAATAAAACTACTTATTTGTTAGATCTAAACAATTACTTAATAAAAATATGTATTCTGCATTGGGTAATTCTACCTTTATATGGAATTACTGCTTTAATGCACAATGGCAGATTATTATAGAGTGTTTTTATGTAAATCTCGGAAATTTCACTGAGCTAAATATCATAAATAATTTTTTCTAGTTATTGCAGAGATGTAGGCTGCAAATTTTGAATCCTTACCCCTCTCCACCTGCCTTTTTATAGACTAAACATTCTTGAGCAGATTCAGATTAGGACTATTTGCAGGTCTGGTAAAGAAGAAATTCTATAATATTCTTTGTGGGATTTAATTTAAAGTAAAAAAAAATATGATTACTTACAAAATTATAGGTGCTCATGGGAATGGGTAGGTAATTTAACGATTTTAATCCAATAAATGTACCACAGATGCCCTGTAGCAAGGTGCGTTATCACCTTGCAATGCTGCTTGTGAGAAAGTCTGAGATAGCTTCAAAATAGTTGGTCAGGCGCCACTTTTATAATGGCCATGTTTTATTTTGAGTTACCATTGATTCCTTGAGCATGAAAATTTGCTCGATTCCTTGAAAAATTATAAACCTCCATACCATAAAGTACAGAGAATGTGTGACTGTTTCAAGAGAGGAATTTTCATTACGTCAGTCACATTTCTGCTTCCTACAAGCTTTTTTCATCAGCTCGAAAAAAATTAAACTTGACTCATCAGAGAAAATCAGTTCAGTCCAATAATTAACTGATATTTTTTTATAATTCTTTGTGCATCTGAAGACTTGTTACTTTTAATTCTTATCCTTAATAATGGCTTTTTCTGCAGCTTCTGTTTTCTAATCTGCTTTGTTCAATTGCTGCTGTACTGTTTTTGAAGAAATTATTTTGCTAAATGCTTTTTTTAAAATCTTTTCTAAGTTTTTAATATGATACAAATTGATTTTTTAAAGATTAGCTTTTTAACTTGCAATCATCTTGCTTGGATGAGCAACATGGCCGCCTAAAGTTAAATATCCAGTTTAAACAGCCAAAAAATTTATCCCGTTAAAAACCATTTTACAAATATTTCATTAACATTTAAATATTTTGCTATCTCACATATTAAAATATTTTTTGATTTTCATTCTAAAATTAATACTTTTTGTTGCATGGTTAATGGCCTTATCCTTGCCATTTTTCAAATACCTTCTAAAATTACAATTTTCCTGAAATTGCATTTTGTTTTTAACACTGGGCTCAATTCCAAAGTGTATGTGGAAGACGACGTAATAAAATCTGTTCGAAAATTTGCTTTTTAAATGATAAAATTGATGGTTGCAGAAAGAGAAAAGGAAAATATCCAAGTGGAAGAAATCCGAGAAAAGGAAAATATCCCTTTTTTTTTTTGGTCCCTTAGTGTATATATATATATATATATATATATAAAAGGACAGTTTACTACAAAAAAAGAAGTGATCAGGTTTAAAGCTAAAATAACTTAATTTGAGTTAATTAAATTAATGAACTTCTATCGAAACTCTATATTCAATTTTTTAAAATACTGTCCTTAAAATGTATATTTCTTAAAAATGATTTCATAACTGAAATCACAATACAAAATCCTATAAAAGTTGTATTTAATCCACTTTCATCATACCATTATAAGCGAATATATGAGCTTATAATGCAAATGAATTAATGAAACAAATTTCTCTCATGCATATCATTCAAAATATTTTCATTATAAATTATTAATATGGTTACTCCTTTTCTCATAGCATCTTTAGTTAATTTAATATTTTCTTCATAAAAATAACTAAATTATATTTCTATCATAGAAATATAAGTGAAGAACTTAATTCCTTGTCAAGAAATATTTGTTAAATTTTAAAGTCAAAAGCTTAAAAAAAAAAAAAAATGTACCTTATAAAATTAAACAGTGATTTTTTTTTGTAATCAAGTTGAACAATACTTTGAAAATTATTATTATTTATTATATTTTATTTTTTATCCTGGTTAAAGATCCTTGCTGGTTCTTCAAAATAAAAATATTCAAAATCTAAATTTTCATCATAAATATAGATGGAATTGTTCAAGTTTTTATTACTTAACTAGTTTAAAAACTTATTTTTTATTTGATTTTGAGTACTGAAAGAGAAGCTAATAAAGGGAATCGTTACATTTTTAAGCAATTACCCAAAGAACTAAAGAATGGATGAAATCCTTTATGAACAATGCAAAAAAATTCTGGAAGGATTTTTTTTTTAAGGATTCTCACAATTTTACTTTCTAATGTGAACCCTGATGATAACTTATTTCATATAATTATTTTCATCTATATGCATTGGTTTCAAAACATACAAATACATAAATACATTTAAATTTATGAAAATCTGAAACAATATAAGAAATTTTTATGCACACACACATACATAAACTGCAAAAAGTAGAATTTTTTATTTTTATTTTTTTCAAAGGGCAGAAGTACAGCAAAGGAAAAATGACAATTTTAATAAAATGAACTAGTTGGCATAGGTGGATTTAACTCAAGTTCCCCAGCATATGTTTGGTTTTAAAAACATCTAAAAAAAAAAAAAAAAAAAGAAGTGAGGTAAAAAAAAACATCTAATATTTAGTGCAAGTTTTTCACATGTTTAAGATCTTAATTCTTTTATACACCAACAAAATATTAATATTTATGATACATCCACTAAAATATTTTTATCATGATATCTGAAGGCATTACTAAAGAATTAAAAATAAATGTTTTATTCTTTTGTCATTTAATTTGCAAAATATGTCGTTTTTCAATGCTATATAGAGGGTGATTATAGTTAAAGTTACGGTTTCAAAAAGCTAGAATATTAAAACTACCCGTCAGAATGGCTTGATATTGTACCAGAACAATCGTGAGGTGATGAAATTTTGTTTGGCAAAGGAAAAAAAAAAAAATTCCAAAATGTGCCATTAATCTACCGTAAGGTGTTTGTTTCATGAAGCCTTTTACTGTAAACACGCATTCTTGTCTTTTTGCTAAAAAAAGTTGTAAGCTACTGAGTCGATTGTTACCTGTTGTTCTAATCTATAGCTAAAAACATTCCTGTGTATAATGGATCCATTTAGGCATTTCCTCTGACATTACCCTGATAGTGCTGTCTATAGGCACATTTTGGAATTATTTTTTTCCTTCGTCAAAATTCCATTGCTTCCCGATTGTTCTGGTAAAATATCAAATCATTCTGAATTTTGAAATTGTAATTTTAATTAGAATCACCCTGTATTTAAAAATAGCCATTTGTTTCAGATGATAAGATCAGATGTGTCTGTGTTCAATTGATTTACTTGTTATTTCTTCATTTTCAATGCCAGATTTATGTATATTTTTTTGTTAAATTCATAAAATAAAATTAAAATGTCAAATTTATATGATTGTTAAACCTAATTAAAATTAATATTTTTCATAATGTTAGATTGGGCCTACCAGCAATAGATTATACGTTCTCTGCCTATACAAAAAAATTTTCTTGCTAAAATTTCAGTATTTTTTTTCCTGAATTCACGATTACTCCTGTAAGACTTAATAAATTGATGTCTTTTAAGATATTTCCAGAAAGATTCTGTGTCTTTAAAAAAAAAAAAGAATTCTGTGAGTTTTTTTTTTTTTTTTTTTAATTATTAATATATATAATGACCCTCATCTGTCATGAACGAATCCGGTTAGTACCGCTTCAAAACAGAAACTTTTGGCAGCCATTTTTTTTCCGTTTGTTTAATTCAATTTAGGAAACATACATATCATTTTCATACGTTTTGTATCGCACATATTCTCATTTATTTCCTATAAAACCTTGAAAAACTATTCAATTGTAATGTTTAAATGTCTAAATGAAATATAACGAATCACTATCTATTATAAACATGAACCTATAAATAGAATTATGTAACTTCATGATTATAAACAATGCAATACTAAATAAAAACAAACCAAAACTGTTGCCATTCAGAAAATACAAATTCCAAATGGACAACTTTTTAATTCCGAATGAACGACTCTTTGACTGTTTCATTAAAAAAACGCTTAAAATATTTCTAAAACATATTAAAGCCTTAAAAAATCTTAAAATATTTGTAAAAACGCATTAAAGCCTTTAAATATTTTTATCAAACTTCATTGTTTGTTTACATTGTAAGGTATGATTGGCGTCGAGTTTAGTACGTAAATGCCGCCAGTTGATTTTAGTTTTGAAATTAGTGTAAAATAATAGTTGCGATAGAATGTTTGGTTGGGCAAGTAAAAGTCACCAGTTGAAATGAGTATTGAAAGTAGAGTAGTCTAAGGTGATAATGTCGAGTCAAGGTAAAATGTTCGGTTGAGAATGAGAAAGTCCCTAGCTGGATCCTGGATATTTTGGCGATGTTCTGGGTGAGATAGCTGGTTGGAGGTATCGAGTAGAGGTGAATTTGGGTTAGCATGGAGTGTCTGTAGTTATTGGATAGTTAGTTAGAAAATTTGAAAACAGGATCTAAGATAGTCTTAAAAAAGAGTATTTTCATAAAATGAAGTGAATCGTTTTTTCTTATTATGAGGACTTTAAATACGCAAGCGAAGTGATGACGTCACTGGCCGTTCGTGGATACAAGAAAAATATTTCCTATGTTAAACGCCCATTGGATTTTTCGTAAAAAATTATTAAAAATCGAGGGAAATTATTTCCCGATTTTAATCCCCATATTTAGGTTTAGATATGTATTAGTTATCATGTACAGGCGTTAGATTAAGTTGTTTTTGTTCTAAAATTGATAAAATTTCAATTTTAAATTTCAAAACTCTAGATAAAAAAAAAAAAAAAAAAACTTCCATATTCCATTGAAAACATAAACATTTCATTTTGAAGGATGATATTTACACAATAAATATCCAACTAATATACTAATTAAAAGGAAAATGATAAATATTCTATCATAATTTGAAGTGAAATTTGTTTTCAAATGTCTAAATAAAGTATCTGATATAAGATACTAATATGTTGCAGCGAAATAGATTTGACATCAGTCATCCTTGGCAGAAAAAAAAAATATATATATATATATATATCGCCAAATTATCTGGCGAATATAATTTAATTCCTTTCAAAAATCATGGTTATTTTAAAAACTTATATTAAGAGAGTAATGAATAATATGAAACAATATTTCGCACAATACATATTACGAAAATATGCATCTGGCATATAAATTTTCGTAGTCCGTTTTTGATCGCCAAATACAAAAACGCCAAGGACAACAGAATTTTGAAATTTAAAATTAAAATTTTGTCAATTTGACAGCAAAATAACTCAATCTAACACATGCACATGATAACTAATACACATATATATGTACCCAAATATGGGGATTAAAATCAAGAAATAATTTTCCTCGATTTTTAATATTTTTTTACAAAAAATCCAATGGGCGAATAACATAGGAAATCATTTTCTTACATCCACGGACGGTCAGTGGCGTCACACTTCGCTTGCGTATAGAGCACTTAATGGAACACTGGGATGTGTTGTTGCTGTTGTGTTGTCGGGCCTATATTTTTTGTCAACCAGCAGTTTTTTTATTGTCATTCATATTTATTGATCGGGTAGAATTTTTTTAATTTCAGAATGAAAATTATAAAATATCGAAACACATTTGATTTATAAACAAAAATTGAAAATACATTTAAATGATCACGTTTTAACCATCATGATCTAAACATTGTTTTCAAGATTTATCGTTCACATTCCGTCATTTTTGACGGGGTTATATACTAGTTATTAATAATAATTACCATCATCTGTCAGGAACAATTCTGGTTAGACCGCTTAAAAACATAGACTTTCGGTAGCCTTTTTTTTCCCCCTTAGAAATGCTATGTATTTTTTATTTTTATTATTTTTATTATTATTATTTTTCTGCTTACACTTTTCCCTTAATCTCAATATGTAAAAAGATTTCAACGAAAGTTTATAAGTACCATTGCAATTCTAAAATACCCATGGAGGATAAAATTAAAATTTAATATAAAATTCAATCCTAAAAATTATGGGCTAATAGTTATTACATCATTTTCTTGCAATCATGATAATGTACTTATCTGATATAAACAAACAGTTGATTGTGACATCATATTTATCAAATTAGTTAAAATAAATAAGGTTACAAATAAGGTACCTAAGCTTACTTCGTTACAAATATGGTACCTTTCATTTGGTACCTTATTTGTAACGAAGTTTTGATTAGATATTTTAGAATTAATTAAAATATGAGAATAATTTCAAAATTGGACATTTAAATTTATGATTGTTGCCAAAAAAATTTACCAGTTATTGATATATATATTGTGTGTGTGTGTGTGTGGGGGGGGGATAAGATGAAATAATGTTTTCACGCGAAAAATTAAAAAATATTAAATTTGCCCATGCATATAAAAATTACTTATTAAAACGAGTCGAAGAAGGAAGCGAAATAAGTATTGAGTTATATTACGATAAATGCGATATATAATATGATACGTTATATTAGACATCGTCCAGGGTTAGTAGGTATATTCGTTAAAAGAAATTGTTTGTTTGTTCGGTACAACTTACATATTAGTCCCGTCAGGTGTAACTTGCACATTAGTCCCCCTTAAATATAGTGTCCAGCGAAGCTGGCAAAGCATTCATTGATTCACTACCTTAAGTGATTTCACATTCCGTCATTTTTGACGGGGTTATATACTAGTTTGAATGAGAATAACATCCAAATTTTAAGAATTAATTTCACAAATGAAAAAAAAAAGAAAGAAAGAAAGAAAAAGAAAAAAGAGTGTGTTAAAATTTGAGAATGACTTGCATGCTATTAATTTAATGCTTTAACTTTCACCACATATTTTATTTTGAAAATGGCTATCAGACACATAGCTGACCATAGAAATAAATCAGCATCTTTTAATGTTTATTTACGAAGTTATATATTAATTAAAGTAATTTTTATTTGAATTTAATCAAGTTAACATACAGATTTTTCAAACTAAAAATTTCTTGATAAAAATGCTGATTTGTTTCTATAATCAGCTATGTGTCCAATAGCCATTTTCAAAGTAAAATATACGGTTAAAGTTATAGGAAAATCAAGAAATTTTTGGTTGAAACGTCTATATATATTAACCTAATTAAATTCAAATAATAATTAATTTAATTAATAACTTTGTAAGGAATACTATAAATTGCAAAAACTTGAAACAGTTGTTTCAGGTAAAAAAAAAAAAAAAAAAAAAAAAAATAGCATAACCTTTCATCAGGTGAAAAAGTTAAGCACAAATGCATTATCAAAGCAGCAAGGAGAACTTGCACCTACTAAAGAATTTTACATGCCTTCTGTATATGGCTTCCTCTGAAACATTGTTCGTTAAATTCAGGAATAGTTACTATCTACCAAAAAAAGTTTAAAAATCGATTATTGGCCATTTGCAAAGATAATCTCATTTTAAAAATTTATTTCAGAATTATATATATAATAATTGTTACAATTATAGAAAATAAGGCTTGAATAAACAGTTAAATTTCCACAATTTTATCCATAAAAAAAGCTTGAATAAAACAAACCAATTTCTCTTCAGTAAAAAAATCTTTTTTCATTGTCATGGAGAATTTTGATATGTCGTGGGATAATAATAATAAATTAAATAAACAAAATTCAGCTATGTCACAGGAAGATAATATAAGTAAATAAATAGTAAATAACATTTGAATTAAAGGATTATGATGTCATTTTTTATTTCTTAGAGCTGTTCGGACCACAAAATATGTAAATGTTATGATGTTAAAGATGGTGTTATTAATTTTAAAATATCACATATACTACCACTCATTAATTTCAATATACCTCCAATTCTTTTTTAAATTTCCATCAAAAGCATGTAAAATATGGTACTTCAATGTAGTATTCGTGTAATTTGTTGTTTGTAAAGTTGCTTCCATTCATTTCTGTATAAAACATTGGTCATAAAAAAAAAAAGACAAATATATCTTTTAGCACATTGCCTAAAAATGAACATTTGAGAGCAAAGTGTATTGTATTTCATTACTGCATCGTATTAAGCAAAATACACATGAGCGAGTGTGACACATGTATGAGTGGCGTGGGTTGTTTGGCATGATGTTAGATGAATATGTGCATGCTTAGGTTTAAAGCAATTTCAGTTAAAAAAGCAAGACTGTGTAAGATAATTTTCTAGGTAGGGATTACGTTACTACTTTGAACAAGAGTGTTATTTTATTTCTGTATAGCTTCTCAAAAAGAGTTATCAATTGAAAAACGTTCTGCAATTGTTGCTCTTATACAAGCAGGTCATGGTTTACCTGGGCTTTAGTAGCTAAGACAATCCATAAAGAGTCTATTTTATATGTCTTTTTCTTTCTACTGAATATATTTTTTTTATATTTGTAGATGCTACATACACATATATATATTTATATATACAGTACGAAGCAAAAGTTTAGACAATGAAGAAATTCGTACAGACTTCAAAAAATATTTAATCAGTTTTCTTAACACAGCTTGAATGTAATGTGCTGTTCATATAAACAATATTTATAACAATGAAAAGTGGAACTGTGCATATTCCAAGTAATTAAATAACAACAAAAATATAATACTGTCTCAAAAGTTTAGATAAAAATTAAATAAAATCAAAATTAACAAATTTTAAAACCTGATTGTGCATTCGTGCTTCTGTATTATTTCAGAATTACGAGATTCCATCGAAGAAACTAAATCTTGCATAGTTTGGGGATCGATGTCGTATCATGCATCCTCAATAGATGTCTTGAGTTCCTGTACAAAAAAGTATTGTCTACCATTGCTATAAATTTTGTGACACATGATGCCCCAAAGATTCTCTGTAGGGTTAAGATCTGTGTTACATGCTGGCCAGTCGAGAATTCTTATATTATGAGAATTAAACCAAGATTTTGTATTGTTTGCAGTGTGAATCAAAACATTGTCTTGCTGAAATTCCCACTGAGGGCCAGCTAAAAGTTCAGAAAATGGCATTGTTTTTTTTTCTAATGTCTTTGTATAATGCTGTGATGTTTGACGACCACTGGTAAAAGTCAGAGATACTTGTCCATTATAGCAAAAGGCTGCCCAAATCATCACAGAGCCCCCTCCTTATCTGCGACTGATAAAGCCTAGCAGTTCCTTCTGCAATCATGCCAATACGATCACCAGACATCTGGACCATCCAGATTCCACTTTTTTTCATCGCTAAATATGACTGATTGCAATTTCTGTCCATATGACATATGCTTTCGAGCCCACAACATTCTTTTTAACTTATGATGTAGCTTCAAAGCTGGTTTCTTTTTCATTTTCCTATAAACTGTTGTTCCTTCCCGATGACCTTTGAACTCCACATACACTCATTTGTTGGATACTCACTAGTCTTTGTATCAGGCGATCCTCTTGTATATTTCTTACACGTGGCCACCCAGATCTACATTTTGCTTTATATTCAAAATCACGCGATAAAACTTGATCAATGGAGGTCTTAGATCTATTAATATTAGCCAAAATTTCTGAAACTCTCTTCCCCACAGCTTTTATTTTCCGAATCCTTGAAACCTCATTCCCTTCAATTTTTTTAGCTCACAGCATGTCGACTACGAAGCGCTATCGTTTGCAGAACTTAAGTACTCAAAATCTGTCATATCATCGATTTTAAATTTGCATGTGCCAGCAAATATTCACAGAAACTCATAATCGTGTCTAAACTTTTGCGACAAGCAAATTTTTATTTTTATCAAAAAAATTAAAATTATAGTAAATCAAACGATTCTCATTTGATTATAGCATTTTAAAACAGATTTTGAATATGTTTACAGGTTTTTGTAATTCTGGACATCATAATCCTAAATTTTAAAGCTGAATAACGTCATTGTCTAAACTTTTGCGTCATACTGTATAACAAATTAATTAATTAATTCTTATTATCTAGTTTCATTTAAAATAACTCAATTGAAACATTTATCTATAGCTTATTTAATCAAGGTTACTACACACACACAAAAAAAAAAAAAAGAGTTTTCTCTTTTTTTTTTTTTTTATAAAATATATTGTCACACATTTATAAGTCAATTAAACATATCTCTAGAGTATATTAATTTTATTAACTTGCTATAGTAGAAGAAAATCATATAATTGACTTTTTTCCCCTTGTAGTGTGCCTATGCTACAAACCCAGCACCCCCTAGTGACCTGGTTGTTGAGAGACCCCAAAACAGAACACTCTGATTCCAGAGAGGGAAGTGACTGTGCATGCAATGTGCAGTCGACGTTCGCCGCAATCGCCAACGGCCACAAAAACACATCATGTAGGATGTGGAACTGTTTTTATTACTATTTAATGAAAACCATTTAACTTTCCCCTGAATATAGTTCATTTTATTTGTTTGTGTGTTAAGTGTGTAACTTTTAAATGTAAAATAAATAGTGTTACACTAAATAAGTCTCATTTCTGAGTTCTGCTCCTACACCCTTTAATATAAAACATTAAGGAAAAAAATCTCTAAACTATAAAATTAATCAATTTAAAATTAAAAACTTTATTATAAAAAATTTTTCTTCCTATGTTTTCCCAAAAAGATTTCAAAATTCCTCAAATTTACCTTGAATTCCAGGTATTGTAGCAACCTTTTAGTTGATATAATTTAAATTCTCACCATATTATCTCTTGCTAATTAAGCATTTTGGTGTTTTTCATGTTTTTCTCCAAAATTTGTATGAATATGGACTAAGACTCTTACCGAAGTCATTTTCATGAAGCTTAACATCATTGTGCAAACAATCAGCGTCATCCGCCAACACATGTTACACACCATAAAAAATAATTGCAATAATTTAATAATAAACCAAATATTAACCAAAAATTTATAATGACAAATACAAAATTTTCTTCATAAAAAATCCCACCCTTAAAAATTGTTTAAAATTAAAAGAAAGTTATTAATAAAACAGTATTAAAACAACAAAATAATAAGATAACATATACAAATCTTATATGCACAACAATTTATTAAAAAGTAAAAGCTCTTACAAAAGTTATAGTAACAACTATCAATATATGACAAGATGTATGCATGATTATTTCATAGCAGGATTTTATTTAAATATACAAACATTGACAATAATTTATACACATATCACAGATATACAAATAATAACAAGACGATTTGTAATTAATCAATGTTTAAATTTTATTGAAACATTACAAATATTTCAATTAAGAATGTGAGGTTGAAGCTATTAGATACTTTGAAATTTTTCTTTTTATGAATCATAATAAGTTAAAAATGTGTTGAAAATAATAAATCATATTCTACTTACATATGAATAAATTTAACAATTGAGTTATAAACTGAAAAAAAGAAAAAAGTAATAGATAAGCTTTAATATAATAATTTTTCCATACAAAATTTTAAATTTGAGAATATGAAGATAGAGTAAAAACTTTTACCTATATGACTTGTTTCATAATGCTATAAATTAAAAATAAATAATCATATTTACAGCATATTTAACAAAACATTTTACATTTTTCTTATTTAGATGTAAGGTGAATTAGATACAAAAAAATTTCCAATTAAACATTTAAAAAATACTTCATTTAAAAAAATAATTTAAAAGAAGAAAGAAAGAATTATTTAAATAAGGTTTGTCGATTAAAATAAATAATGAAACATAAAACTGTATCCATCAGAGATTAAAGAAAAAAAAAAAAAAACTTTAAAAACTAGAATACTTTAGAATATGAAACTTCAGAATATGAAATAACATCGTGATTTATAAAATAATTCCTAGTAAAATACATCTATTAATACATAACTTGAAAAATCAGTAGCAATATAAGGAACCAGGGAAATAGGATAATTAAATAAATATGCAGCATATATAGAAAACCTTTAAAAAAAAATAAATTATGTACACATTATTTTATACAGTAAATTTATGTATTTTCCCATCCTAAACCCTTCATTTTGAAATGCTAATAAATAACAAGATTAGACATTAAAAAGAATTAATCCAAGTATCAATGACCAGGTACCTTTTTGTGACTGACATCGTTGTTGTTTTTTTTTATCATTCCTAATTTAATCCTGGCAAAATCTCTTTTAATCCTCATTACTTATATGAATCTGAAATGAATATATAATTTTACAAGGTTTGTAATTTTTGATATATATACATAATATACACATACAAAATTCCTATCAATATATGTACAAAGTAAGCAACATAATGTGCATGGGGAATATATCTGCTTGATTATCATTTTGGGTGGTAAGTGTACTGCATAATATTTATTTCATACCAGAAATAATTAAATATATATATATATATATTATTACTATTATTATTATTATTACACTTATAACAACAGTATTATATTTCAAGTAGTTCAGGTTGATGTAAATAACGATTAAAAGTGATTTTGCCAAGGCTTAATTAGAAATGTTAAAAATTAGGAAAAGAGTTGCAAAAAGGTACATTGGTCATTGATACTACGATTTTTATAGTTCGCTTCATTCAAATTTATCATAAGTAAATTTTGTAACCCGTCACTTTCCGATGTTTCTTAATTTGTTTTTTATTGCATGCATAAGAGAAAACATTTATCTTTTCTTAGGAATGGAATATCATCACCAACATTTATAAATGGAAGATATTGTTTGGGAGAAAGAGAAAAAATATTTTTAATAACTATATTTATTTGCACCTCATCATTAGAACTAAGTTATAGCTAGATTTACCATTCTCAATGAGGGGGAGGGGGAGAAAAAAGAAGAAAAAATGGAAATTAAAAAAAAAAATCTAAATAAAATTAGCTGCTTGAAGTCTAGTCACTATAGTCCATTCCATATAAACTTACACCAAACATAAACAAACAGATCACCAAGGTATTCCATTTTTATGTCTTTCCAGCAGAAATGGTGACTTTCTTAACTATGAAAAAATGTGTTCAGATTAACTCATTAGCCAACCCCTTCTGTAAACAAAGAGGAGCTTGTTAAAAGGTAAAACTCTCACACCACCCTTTTTCTTATGTGTTTTGGCATTTAAGACAAAAACTTGTAGTACTTTAAAAAATATACAACAATACCGACAAAAGTAAGACAAAATCACTCAGGTAACAAATGAAGAAGTGGGAAAATGCTAACAAAAGGAGGAAAAGAATGAGCGGCCTTTGCTGTCGAGACTACAGGTCTGATATTTTAGTGATCAAGACGATCTGGTGACAGGGATTTTTCTAATTATTAATAGATCATATTAATAAATAAATAAAAAAAATATTTCTCATTAAAAAAAATATATATAGCCAATGCCGAAATATCCATTGACTAAGCTGTTGTTTTCCCTTCATAATACATTTGTATGAATACCATGTTTTTTTAAGTATAAAGAAAGGTGGAATTCATATAGCTTATCATCAATCTTGTATTAAAATAACTCACATTTTAGTAGATTGTAAGTAGAAACAACATTACAATTTAGCCCTCTTTTAAGGCGATCAGAAGATTAAACAAATCAATGAGCTTAAAAACATTTTGTCTTAACTTATGCTTTGAAAATGTTTCACAGAATGAGGTATATTTTTACTTTTAAATATAAAGAAAGTTTAATAAGCAAATATTAAGATATATCTTGAAGAAAAAAATTTAAACAAAATTTGCACTTTACACTAGGCAGCTGAATTATAATATGACTATTCCCCTAAGTACTATAAAATAAATTAAATACACCGTGACAAAATAAATTTTGATAACATGCTCAAAATTAATCTTAACTCTGGAAAGGGTTACATAAATGTTAACAATTCAAATTTATTGTTCCAAATGCAAAATATTGCACATGTTTCAGTCAAATAAACTAAAACATTACATTTTTGTGCTTCAATTAGGAAGTTTTCAAATCGTCATTACTATACATGAGAACTTGCAAGGAACAAATATAACTTTTTAAATGATAAATAGCAAATTGATGTATAGAACATATGACAGATGCTTTTGAGAACTATTCTGCAGGTAACAAAACTATATGAAGGAAATTATCAGCATAGCTGAGATGTTCACTCATCCACTGCAGATGCATATTCAATGGAGGATTAATTCCATGTGTTATCACTTTATATTTTGTACCTGCAATGAAATAAAAAATAAAAATATAATATTTAAATCATTAAATATATATTTATGTTTCTAACACTTTACAACAAAACTAAAAAGCGTTTATGACTTTAGTTTGTTAGCCTGTCTGTCTGCAGTCTAACTCCCACAAATGTACATGGAATTCCTTGAAACTGATATATGTTATTCAAGTTCACTATTGGATGTTCCCTATTGAAAATGAAGTAAATACCAATAATGATCTGTGTAGAGAAATATCCGAAAAATTTCCAATGCATCTTGTTTTGTAAGAGGTATTTCAATAAACAAACAATAATTTAATACCTTTATTTTTCTGAAATCATAAAGAAATTGATATGTATCATTCACATACACAAAAAAGAATGTTTTTTTAAAGAATATAGTATGATTAGCAGCGTTAAGATTTCCAGGGTCACAAAAAAATATTCAGATAAATCAAGAGATGTAACTGGAAAATGCTGCGATTGCATTTTCATTTTTATTAAGCATTTTTAATACTTTCTAAAAATGCTTAAAACTGATTATGATTTAAATCTGTCTGTTTTTCTGTCCATTTGTCTATCTGTTCACCTCTACCGTCCATAAATATTTTCAGAATATCTTCAAAATGATATATGTTGTTCAAGTTCACCATGCCATGTTCCCTATTTAAAAGAGTATTACAAATAAATAGTTTGTGTACAGGGACACCCAAAAAAAATACCAATCTATTGGATTTACGAGAGTCATATTTTTAAATTATATTTAAATAACTATGTATTGCACAAATAATAATCAAATCAACATTTATTATTCATGTGCTTTAAAAAAAAAAAAAAAAAAAACTAGAATGTTGTGGCCACCACATAACTTTCTTCTATATTTTCCTATACAAATTCACTCAGTAAAAAAAAATTATTAAAATTATTATTTAAAAAAAATTATCTTCCATGATAATGTAGACAATTTAAATATTAGAAAGTAGTATAACACTAAATATACATATAAAAAAAAAAGCAATTTTATTCTCAATATTACACTTTTTTTGTTTGTTAAAAATGAAAAAAATCGATAAATTCATTTTAAATTATTGCAGATCGATGGTTCAACCATTCATTTTAAAGGTATTGGCGAGCTCTTTTGAAAGATACCCATCATGAAAATTTACTCTTCTTGAAGAGGGACTTCCCCATACATTTTTTTTCTTAGTTGACTATCTCTATTATAAATAATTCTTTTAAATTTCATAATGATTATTAAAAAATAATTCTCTTTATGTACATTTATACAACATTTTGTCCTATACCAGCAAGTTAAAAATTTAGAAAAAGCGGGATGGCAACGCAAGCTGTTGGACAATTTTTACCAAAAGTTGATAGGCACTAATTTATGTCAATGTGTAACTACGTACCAATTTGTATGAAATTCTGTGCAGTAGTGCCTGAGATACAGTAGCCACAAAATTTTGTCTCTCTCTCACACACACACAGACAGACATTTTCTAAAAATGGTCAAATAGTGTTCTACAGCTCTCAAAACGTGTAACTCCATAAAAAACCTGAGGTTGAAAATCTTTACGAATCCAATAGTTTCTTCTATTTAATATAAAAGAAAGTAAAAATGTTCGGTAGAATATAGTATATTTAGCCTTAAGATAGGGCAGACTAAAACATTTCGATGAATCAAGGTCTATAGTTGGAAATTGCTAGAATTACATTTCCATTTATGTTAAGCGTTTTTAACTCATTCCAACAAGGTTTAAGAGTGATTATGAATTCAATTAGTCGGTCTGTCAGTCTTTTGTCATTGTCCATTATACGATCCCATAGGCAAAATATATCGAAGGTTAAATGATGTAATAAATAAGTACAACTGAAAAGCATCAACAATCTACAGTCGGTAACAAAAGTCTCCGAACACTAGCAAAAATTCCTATGTAAAAAAAAGTACACTTAATACAGTTTTGTTAAATAAATCCTTGTCGAATCCTGTTCTTAGTCAGTCTAAAAACAGGATTCAACAAGTATTTATTTAACAAAGCTGTATTAAGTGTACTTTTTTTACATAGGAATTTTTGCTAGTGTTCGGACACTTTTGTTACCGGCTGTATGTGAACCGCATGATTTTTCATTCTTGTTTTTATTACCACCCGAATGTACATTTAATAATTTTAATGCTATTCTGATATCAATTTTATCAGAAATTTTTGCCTACAGAATTTTATTTTTATTATTATTATTTTTTTAATTCGTGTATAAATAAATGTGTTTATTTTATTTTAGAAATTCATTCATCAACCACGAAAGTTCATTTCAGAAAGTTTTGGAGTGGAAGGCTGATTTTTTATACCAACTATGTGAAAAATACCAGAGCCAGGAATTGAACCCGGGCCTTCCGCTTTACGTGCGGATGCTCAAACCATTGAGGTACCCTGGCTGATTACCAGCTAGGCATTTCTCACATAACATTCGTTGGCTATAGCTGTGTTTACAGACTCGGTGACTTTGCCAGGGTAGCCAGGGTAATCAGCCAGGGTAGCTCAATGGTTTGAGCATCCGCACATAAAGCGGAAGGCCCGGGTTCAATTCACAGCTCTGGTTTTTTTCACATAGTTGGTATAAAAAATCAGCCTTCCACTCCAAAACTTTCTGAAATAAATGTGTTTATTTTTTATGCTAAACAAAATTTAAAAAATAAAAGAAATTGAAGCTTATTTTGTTTTCTAAGTAATAGATACAAAATTCAATACAACACAGAATTTAATTTTGGATGCCAGTTTTTTTTCCTCTCAATCTATTTTTCTTAATCTAATCATTCTACTCTACTAAAAACATGTATTAACAGTGTTGCATTTCTAAGCAATAGTTACTATATTCCTTTCTTAACTTTTCTTTCATTTTCTTTTTAATATATATAAACATTTTTCTTTTCTTTAATTTGATGCAACAGGAAAAACAGGGGAAAAAATTCAATTGGTTTAAATATATAAAGCATAAAAAAAAAAAAAAAAAAATCAATATGAGGCTGTGTTCCTTAGTAATCAGTGGCGGCTCATGGCAAGAGCTGCAGCTTGCCCAGCAATATTCGACGTAATTATGTTATCAACTTACAAAATACTTTGAAAATAAATATTATTATATTATATAATATTATGCATATAGAAGAGCAAATTACTTCATCATCATAAAAAATTATTAAACAGTTGAGAAAAATTAACCAGTTTTAAGTGTAATAGCACCTCCAAAGTTCCTGAAGGGGCTGCTCATTCATGCAGCTCCCGAAAAAAGGGATTTGTTTAGGGAAAGGATAGTTAAAACTGCCCCTACTCATTTTCCCTACAAGTTTTGACCATATGAAACTAAGCACATTGGACCTGCATCTGATGCAGCTCTGATCTGATTAGGGATTTCGTAATGCTGGAAAAGAACTACAGTACAATCCCTTTTAACCGACAACATTGGGACCGAGCCGTTGCCGGAAAAGAGAATTTTTCGGATAATTGAATATTTACTTATTCATATTCTGTATATGAATTTTGTTGTCCAAATTTTTCGATCTCCCGGCCTCAATTAAATAAACACAATATCGGAAACATCGCCGATTTTTTAAAGCAAAAACATATACCACCGTAAATATATTTTAGTTTTTTTTTTTTTTTAAATATATTTTTGGTTTCTGTTTGTGCAATATATTATTAGCCAACGACGATCGTCTGCACCAAGCAGGAAGCAAACGTAACTGATAAGAGAGAAGCGGTTCTGTTTTCTCCCCTCTCATTCCAAAGTCCGACCGAAGTCTGGGCTTTTGCGGTAGCAAAGCAACATTAGTATAGTGAGTATAAGTAACACTATAACATTAGCGGAGCGGCATAGCGGCAATGAGCGAGCGAACAGTGAACAAGAGATGAGATATCCTCCCTAGGGTTGCCGGTGTTGTATTATCGCTAATTCTCCTTGGCGATAATGCAACTATGCCGGCAATCCTGGCAATGAGGTGACTTCCCTGTTTCGCCTCGCGGGCGCAAGGTGCGGTAACTAATGTAATGGACGTTCCCGGGCAGGAAAATAAAGTAAGAAAGAAAAACTCTTTGCGCGTGAAAGTTCCGCGGGTAGGGAGAGGACTAGAGAAAGTGCCGTTATTTTGAGATTGCCGGCTAATTGAGTGCCGGTTACGGGAGATTTTACTGTATTTCCCTTTGTAATCTATGGTTTTTCTTCACAATTTTTAATATGGTAATCACTGTGTTTGAAGATTATTTATGTATGAAAGGTAGAAAATTTAGCATGAAGGCTATTCCTGATTATATGAGAAAACAGAAATAATTTTTTATTTACGTTTTCAAACACATTTTCTTTTTTTTTTTTTTTTTACATTACATGGAAATTTTACATGTTTTTTTGGCTTCTTGCGTTCCCAATGACAGAAACGTTGAACAGACAGAATCTCAATTTTTATACAATTTTTGTCTTCCATTAAACATAGTATACAAAATTTATCAAGTGTTTAATCGATTTGTTGATAAAATTATTATTATATTTTTTCTTTCACTTTTATTTTAATGACTAAAGTTTTTTCTTATTCCGATGAGAAATGTTAGCAGTCGAACCTTTCTTAAAAACACAAGATTACTAAATTTTTAATTTCTGACATTTTCCTACAGCAAAATTGAAAAGCATTTATAACATTGTTTTATCTGTCTTTCTATTTAAGTGAGAATTTTCATAAATATGCTTGAAAATTTAAGAATTTTAATACCTGTTATTTAGATTGACTACACCACTTTTCCTATTGAAAAGGAGTATGTTTCGTTTACAGTTCATTTAGAAATAAATATGCACAAAAATTTCTTACACATTACACTTTATGAGAAAATTAATTTAAACACATTTTAGCAGTGTTATTCTGCAGCAGAATCTAGGAAACTTATATAAATTATTTTAATGCATAACGAAATTATCCATTTAGAAAATGTTGTATTTTCCATTTACACTTCTTTTACAAGGACACACAAAACATGAAGAATGCAATATTGGCTTGGCTATGCGTGGTTTTAGTTTTGTGATAATATTTCAAACCAAATGAAACTGATATATGCTACTGAAGTCTTTTTAAATACGAATATCTAAAAAAAATAGTGTTTTGACATTTGTAGATTTTTTTTAATTTATTTATTTTATTATTTTTTATGCACAACAATACAGAAGATATCGGGCATGTTTATCGTGAAACGCAATATTGGTGCAAGTCATTAAATTATTTTGATGTTGACCAGATTGGAAATAGAATATTTGAAAGTAAAAAATTCTATGAAATTAATAACTGTTTAATCCGAGTTCAATCAAATTATCATTATAGCAGGTGATTTAAGAGTTAAGTTCATTTTTAGCAATAGTGAAGTAGGAAGCAACGTTAGGGCAATATTACCAGGTTCATTTTATCTTCTATCGCTGTTGATGCACAATCATTATGAAACAATAAAAATGAAATAAAAACTTCTTACCATGAATCAGGAATGAACAAGACGAGCCATCATAAAAAAAAAAAAAAAAAAAAAAAAAAAAACTTTTATTGATGGCTTAATAACTGGGAGGATGGCACAGGTTTATGAGAATCTGACACCACAAGGTTTGGTTCGCCGGTAACGGAAATCTATATGCATTGGTTAATCTTTGTTTCAAATACTTTGCCTAGTAAAACTGTGTGAAATACATTTCTTTTATTTTTACTTTCCGAACGTGCATTATGTAAGAAAAGTTTTGTAATCATGAAAAAAATCCACTGTGAGATTTTCATATATCTGTATGGTTTGAGGTCTCCTTAGTTCATTTTGCTATTTTTACAGTGCTATATGCATGGTGTGAGTATGTGTATGTATGTGAGTGAATACGATAACATTTAAACGCTTGGTTCGATTGAGCGGAAAGTTGTTAGGTATGTTAATGGTCACCATTACATGAATTGCATAGAATTTGATGTATGTGGAACTTAATAGTTCTTAAGGACATAAAAAAAAACTCCTTATCATTTTGACTAATGGACTTAAATTTTTTAAGTGCGATAGCGTCTAAATGTTTCATCCGATTGAGCTAAAAATTGGTAGGTAGGTTACAAGTAATAGTCGTATGATTTGTATAGTTTTGATGAGTACAGGACTTATAATTCTTTTACAAATACACAAAAAGAAATTCTTTATCATTATGGACTATAGATTCGAATTATTTGCAGTTATTGTGGCAAGAACCGTACAGATTTACATAAATATTTAATCAAACTACTTATTATTATTTTTATACAAATCATTGTGTGTATCTTTTTAATGTGCGAAAGTTGATTTGCAATTATGTATGTGTATTTCTAATTTTTACCTTCTTAGAAAAAACAATAGCATGCAGATGAAAAATATTTGATGGGGAAAATTGATTATCATTAATAAATAAATTTAACAAAATTTAATATAAAATTTTAAATCTATGCTGTATCCTGTATTGCTTTGCTTTTTGCTCAGTCTACGCATATGAAACATGAAGCTCCCAATTAAAATATATTATTCAAAAAATCGCTTTCGCTTTTTTCTCAAAAGCCCCCCCCCCCCCCCCCCCTCATGAGTGAATCTCACGAGCCGCCACTGTTAGTAGTAATAGTTACTATATTCATTTCTGAAAATTTAATATTTAATATTTAACAGTTTTTAATACTTTTTTAACTTTTTGCTAAAAGAAAGTAAAAGAAAAACCATTTTCATCAAGTGGTCTGTTTTATCTGAAAGCAATAATTATGTCTTCCTAATAAAACAAATTAAATAGAACTGGAGATAATCAATAGTGCAGACAACATATATATATATATATGAACATGTAACTAATTGATTTTACTACATATATATAAGAGAATGTTTTTATACTTAGGTTTTTTTATAGAGATGGGCGTTATTTCATGTAATAAATAATACTATTTTTGCATAAGAAGCCATTCACATCGTAATATATTATTGAAAAGTTCATATTAAATAAACAACCCTTTAATTTTATTGCTCTGCATGCAAAAAATGAGAGAGAGAGAGTCATATCTCTCTGGCAATGTGCCAATAAAACACAGACAGAAATTTGATTATTTGTTGGAGTGAAAGTTATCCGTTAACAGGAAATAAAGGAAGCAGTGAAATATTTTTACCAGCTTTCATGTAACGAGTTAAATAAATAATAATTAATCATTTCGTTGGTTCCATATCAGTCAAGTAATTTTTTGAAATAAGTAATTGCTTTGATTATTTAACATCTTTCTAATATTTTGTTGTAAGTATTATTCTAAACCGATTGTTATGGTGTATTGATTTAGATTAAATATCAGTATAGTCAGCCAGTGAAATTCAACTTTGTAGAATATATATTAGTCGAATATTCTTTTGAAATAGGTGATAGCTTTGATTATTTTACATCTTTCTAATATTTTATTTAAAAGTATTGTTCTAGACTGAATGTTATAGTATATTAGTTTAATTTAAATATTAGTATAGGCTATGCCTATGATATGTAATGTCGAAAAAACATAATACTACCGTTTAACGAAATATTATTTTCATGAAGTTAATTAAACAGCCATGATGAGATAGGTTTGACTTTGAGGTGATTAATTGATGTTAATTAATGTATCATGGGGATGGAAAATGGGAAGGAAATCAGAATGCACGAGCTAGGTTTACGCGCGTATTGGTAAGTTAGCTTTGGGAAGACGATGGAAGGCATTTAAAAAGGATGGGTGGAGTGGGAGAGGGGAAGAATGAAGAGTGCTTGTTTATATTTACTCTTCGAAAGCATTGGAACTCAAAAACATTAATCGCATTCACTATGCAGGACACATGTATATATTGTATATCCCGAAAGGATTAGAAAGACACTAGCCGTATATAAACTAAAGAGTAATATGTTATAAAAATATATGTTACAAGAACCTTTTATTAAAGGTAGTATGGAACAATGTAACCTATTACTGAAAAGTAACTGTTTATCCCCTCTCTAGTTTTCTATACTTTTTAAAGACTTTTTTTAGCAGTTATATTGTGAAATATTTTAATTGGTTGTATTAAAAATGATACATTGTTGAGTATACATATAAATTAATTTATACAATGTAATTGAATCATAATTCAACAAAAATTACTTTTTATAAAGGCATTTTCTAAAAAATTAATATGTTATAGAAAATAAATAATTAAAAGCTATAGAAAATGAAATCATATTAAATAAAAAGAAAAATATAATATAAAAAAAGTGATTTTATTATTTTTACTTATTGACATTTATTAGGAACTATTGTTATGAATAAGCTCATTTGTTTATAAGCTAAATTTCGATGAGGTCCCTGTTCAGACTAAAAAAATTTTTGTGTCTGTATGTATAGATATACTGCAGCATATAATCCACTTGATCAATACAAATATTAAGAATTACATGTGTACAAAGACACATAAAAGCAGTTTGTAACATTGGGGTTTATAGATGGCATTTATTTTAAGTGCACTTTAACATAGTTATTTTGTGATTCAACATAATCAAGTAAATACACATTATCAAGATGTTTATAAACATGATGCTTTCTTGTAGAAAATCAATGGTGTGACTAGAGTTTAGTTTAATTATTCTAACACAAAAGAATTCAGACATGTTATGTATTATATATGTTACCTACAGGATCTGTACTTTCAATCATATAGTGTTACAATCACATAAGATATTGTATATATACATATATATATAATAATGATTTATTAAGCGTAGTAAAAGCTAAGCAACAGATACAAGATCACTGAAACCACAAATACCAATAAGAATGCTTTTTTTTTTTTATGCAGGAGAAGCTCAGAAAGGTGAAAAAAATTTATCAATGGATGAAATACACATATTTAAAGAAACCAAATTTATTAATTAACAGCCTGCAAAACAAACTAAACAATAAACTAACTCAACAAATTCTTAACAGAAAAACTTAAACTAAAACGAAGTTTATGAAAAAATAATTTAAGAAATTTAAGAAAGGAAGGATGGAGGCAGGCGGCAAGACTTGTGACTTGCCTGTGAGGTTAAACTAGTTTCACACTGCCAACACTCCCCCAGCCTGCCAAGACCAGAATAGGAGTCATATGGATTAAAAAAAGCAAAATTTCATAGCAGATAAAGAATAATGAAACTATGAAGCAACAATGAAAATTATTGATTACTATGTGTTTAATAGTATGATTAGAATTTTAAGAATAATTGACAACTCAACAATGAAGAAACTGAAAATTTAATGGAAAAAGAAAGATTGCATATTAATACAAAATAAATACTTTTTTCTTTTTTAATTTAATTTTACAATCCGACCCAACCATCCAACCAAACAACAACACCCATCCTCCATAATCAAACATCTGCCTACCCAACTGCCACCTTTTTTATTGTCTTTTATTATTTTATAATTTCTTTGTTAAGATACACTAAAGTGTACACATTTTATATATATATAAAGGAAATTAGCTAACAATAAATATTTTTTTTTTCATTTAAGCAATTGCAAATAACAATGAAGAGTTTCTTATTTCAGATAGAATCAGGTACATACAGAACTATGTAAGATTAAGAATGCAAAATTTACCAATATCTGAAACTTTATCAGGAATAACTGCATTTAACAAATGATGCAATGTCATTGGCTCTCCAGAATCTTGCATAGGTTTTACTAAATTCTGAATTACTGTGATGCCAGGCTGTAAAAAATAAATAAAATAAACAAACATAAATAAGAATCGACAAAAATGACATAAATAAGTTTTCAATTAAAGTTAAACTTTATAAATATTAAAAATGTGATTGAAAGGAAAATGTATTATGTAATAAGGAAGTTACATTGGATTTTTTGAGACATAAGTGGATGACATGCATTTTTTTTTTTTTTAGGTGTAAGTAGATATGTAAATTCACACGTTTATAAAGTTTATTTAAAAAAAAAAAAAAAAAAAAAAACTTCCTATTTGATATATTAAGTACATTACATGAAAATTCAAGGATTCCTACCATGAAAAACTGATATCTGCAAAAATGTTAATAATTTTACACTTAAGTGTGAAATACTACACTCAGTGGGAGCAACTGCAATTTTTGCAATGTTGACAAAATTAAAAAAAAAAAAAAAAAAAAAAGGAATTTTTCTAAATACACAAAATAGCAATTTGAGCAAAAGTAAAGGCTTGCTTATATTTTGATAGAAAATATGTTAACTATTCATTATAAAATTAAAACAAATACCTGATATAATCGAAAAGGAATGTATTTAAAATACTGTTCACCAGGACATTCCATAAGCCTCTTGTTAACAGCCCAAAATTGATCAAATTTATCTGTAAATTACAAAATCAAATCAGTTATTGATGACACTAAATATTAAATTGTAGATGAAAGAAAGCTGAAATATTTAAATATGAGTAAACCAAAAGAATGAAATTTCATAAATGACAAAAGACTGAAAACAGATCATTCTACAGAGTGACATAACATGCTTACCATGGCATTTTTCAAAATTTCATCATACAGACATAATTTGTCTTAATTTTCATCAATAATAATTTGCCATCATACAATGACATAAAGTCTCTGTTTCTATTTTAAGTGCTAGGCAATAATTGACATCAACTATTATATATATATATGACATGAATTATAAGGAAATGTCTTATAAAATGGAGTCATTTCAGGTTACCGTAATTTCGGGAAGATAAGCTGCGGTTTATACGATTTTAAAAGTCTAATTTTCGTACATGAAGCACATATCTAACAGGGCGGCATATCTGGCATTTTTTTTTTCCTTTTCTTATTTTAGTAGCACTTGAATAATCACTGACAGTCGAAATTTCACTTCGGACAATTTATTTCTCGAACGTAACGGCAGCACAGACGGCTTATAGAAATAAAAGTAATAAAAGCGCTGTGGAGCCCAAGATATACCAAAACAAGCGTATACGCACGCCGCAGAGCTCAAGCTATAACAATCCGTAGCGCACATGCACAACGTTGGATCTAGTTAATTATAAAGACAAAAAATTCAAGTCTAGAAACACCTTTGGTGTCGTATAAACAAAACCACTTCATGTTTCAGATCATAAACACTTGTTAAAAACCCTTCTGAGCATATTATAATGAGGAATAATACTATCCTTAATTTCCACAGCTTGATTAGGGTTATGTGAATGAGAAACATTGTGAATGTGATAACTATCAACCTAGGGTGCCTAAAGTAGTAGGCATCCTATTCTAGGGAATTCATTCTGGTTGACCCACTTGAAACTGCAGGTATTTATAACATTCCTTTCTCCCAGCAGGAAAATAGTAATGGATGCTACATCAGGGTTACAAAATGAAAGATCAAAAATCTTGTCAAGGAACACGCTTCAGATATAAAATTTAACAGGAGTACTACCGCACTTGCTAAAACCACGCAAAACGAGGAAATTGATATCCACTTTGATAAAGTTACGAAGGTTGTGAATTATGAAAATGCCATCTACACACACTACTGAGAAACAGTCGAAATAATTAGTAACTTAAATTCTTGCAATGGCAACGAGCCCTGTGCTGACATCAATCTAGTTTGGAGCCACCTGCTGAAGGAATGGCTAACTAACCCCAGAAAACAAGAAGATAGATCACCTGCTGCCAAAAGTGCTGCACTCTGAAGATGCCGGGGGCCTCTGGCGAAAGCGACTAACATGAAGCCTAGAGTAAGGTTATTGCCATCTATTAAATAAAAATCTATATATTTTAAAAACAATTACACCGTTAGAATTGGGAATAACTGCTTTTTAAAACGGTACAGACATATTTTGATCCATTATGGAGAGATTGCTTTTCAAAAATGCACAAATATTTCTATCTTTCTTTTTTCTTTCCACGGAAAACTTTCAGATTTGCTTAATTAGAGTACCTTCACAAACATGATGTTTTTAATTAATAATTTCATTAATTAAGGTGGCAGAAATTTCTAACCAGGATAAATGTGTTCCTTGGATTATTTGGCAAACATCGGTATCTTTTGTGATGCTGAGGACCCTATCCCTCTTATTTATGAGGCGATGCAGTCACAGTTAAAAATATTAAAATACGCTCCTTTTTGGAGTCACACGGTTTTAAGTGAATTAAAAAAAATTAATTTACAAATAATTTATTTACACACACACACATATACATATATATAAATTTGTGAACATTCTTGGAAACCGTGAGCCTGGATTTATCAGAAAAAAATAAGTTCGGTTAATTTTAATTTTAGCAATTAATTGCTCAAATGTGTGAGTTTTTCATTACTGGTTGCTGAAACAGATAATCGTTTCATTGCTAAATTGACAAAATCAGTTTCGCCCAACATTTGTAAAAGGTCTGTTTTGAGGGCCACAATTTTTCTAGATGGACCTATGGGGATAAATGAATAAATTAAATAATAATAAATAATAACAAACCTTTTTCTAAACCTTGCCACAACTCTTTATGATCTTTAGGTAGCATACTTTGTACAACCTGAGTTTTGTGTTTTAAAGCACTGGCTTCTTTCAGAGTAGCCATAAAATGAGATTGCACAGCTTGCTTGTTTGGACAATGAATCAATTCATCTTCTGGAAAATCCTAAAAAATAATTAATCAAAATAACTACTGTAATAAAAAGTCAAATGTGTGAACAGAGAAATTAATTTTAATATGAGAGGGGGGGAAAAAAAGATATAAAGTATTAAAATTTAAATGAAAAGAGTCAATTATAAAAATCAAGTTGCTGAAATAGGTCTTTAAAAAGAAATAATTAATTAATACTTATTTTATTGATGTTTACTAGTAATTTATTCAATTTCTAATACAGAGTTCATACGTAGATGTCAAAAAGAAAAAAATGTCTGAATTTTCCATATTATTTTAAAGAAAATTTTCCTTACAAACATGAATTGTTAACTCATCAATAGATATTTGGTTCACATGTTTCGCACTAATAATAAATACCAAAATGTCAATAATAAATATCAAAATGTAACTGCCAATTTAAAATGCTGCATATGGGCAAATGGCCAGACCATTCATCCAGTCAATGGCCATTTATAATGGCTGGTCAACAAAGAGCTGTCAAAAACAACAGTTGTTGGCTCAAAACAATTTTGTTTGTGGGGTTAACAACACATTGTGTAATTAAATGGAATTATCCACTGCCTTCACAGTAAAGAATTTGTTTAATCTGACATTAATTTTCTATACTTTGTTTCCTTTTAAATAAGCTACAATGACCTAATTATTAATGATTTTCTGTTATACCTTTTTCCAAAATAACTAATGTCACTGTTAAATGCAGTAAAGGACTTTGAATATGTGCATATTTTCACATACAATACTTTATTATTTAAATTATGCTAACCGAGAAAAATATAAGTATGAGAAGGAGAATTTTATTTTTCCAGATTTTAGAATAAAAATTTCCACAATTTTCATAAAAAATTTCATTTTTCCAGAGATAACTGACACTTTAACCCCCTGAGTATACCATGCTTTTTCTGAAGCACATGAACCTTGCAATAACACTAATTTAATAATGAGATATCATACATTCAATTATATATTCTTTAACTATTTTGACACAATCATGCATTGATTAAATACAAACAGGTTTCAAACAGATTTTTAAAAAATCTGACTGATGTTTTATCATTTTTGTTTCTACTCAAAAGTTATCTTTAAATAGAAAACCTGGATAAAAAGTACAAGGCAAATATCAGATATCCATTTTCCATCACCCACTGACTTAAACAATGATTTCAAGCTTGATAGGATAAACTGCTTTGTTATCTAATAGCTTTAGCTTTTTTAGCAATCATAATTTAAAAAATATTGATATTAATATATTTTAATAAAGATGATAGATACATTTAGATAGTAAGTAATTATTGAAGTTTTTGCCGAAAGAAGTTAGCTGAAGACTACTTCAGTCTTTTTTGGAACAAGTTCTTCAGGAACTACAATTTATTTCTTATCATTCACTTCTATCAGTGACAGTTGATGGTGACATTAGTCTCTTTATTGAGCTAGGCTTGTCTAATTAGGTATCTTATCTGCTGTGTCCCTATTTTAATCCACTAGATGTTTGCTGTTTTGAAATTGAGACTGATTGACTACACAAGAGTCTGGGTGGAGTGCCCTCCATTGGGGTTAAGGTAACCCATTTGGGAGTTTCTAATTAGGGGTGGGAATTGATTAACAGTTCTAACTGGGTTAATCGTATTTCATTAATCGATTAATCAAATTTTTAATACCTTTTAATTTTTCTTTTTATAATTTTATCTGAATGATGAATAAAAATCTCATACATATATACAGTCGAATCTCGTTAACGTGAATTATTTTTAATCCACAATTCCCATCAAAATAAAGACTAGTTACTAATAGCATGAACTACTGATAACATAAACAGATTTATCCCCCTTGAGATTCACGGTAACGAGGTTCGACTACATATATATATATATATGTATATATATATATATACAGATTGTTAGACACAAAGATAGATCACTATAAACCATGAAAATGATACAGATGTTAATTTAACTAGTTCCTTAAACAATAAATAATAATAATAAACGTGCAAATAAATAATGAAAAAATATGTTCCTAATATAATCTTAAATAAAATTTTTATTCGGAAATACAGCTGAGAAATAACTTATAATTATTATTACTTTTATATTCTAAAAACTAAATTCTCCATAATATTGTTTTATTCATAAGTTTGACTGTTTTTTCTTTTGTCTAATCGGTAATATTTGTTTCATAACTGAAATTTAAATCAATTTACACAGTAATGATTGTTGAATTTAAGTGTTAATTTTATATAAATATTTTCGCTTATTTATTTTTTATTTTAACAAATTAATTTTCAATTTGTTTTGAAACAAAAATTAAATGAATTTACACGTATTTTAGTTTTATATTTGCAGGCCTTGTCCACCTCGTTTGTCACTATTTTAAAATTAATTCCATATCATTATTATTAAAATCTCAAATTCTTCATTGTTTTTATATTTCAGTTCTTCACTTCGGACTAGAAAACAGAATATTATTTTATGTTTCTATTTATAGTTATTATTAGCAATTCTGAACAGACAATAAATGCTCGAAGATATTGTGAAACTCTGTTGACATTTCTCCTAACAAAAGAATAGTAAAAATCCAAAATTCTTTTTTTTTTTTTTTTTTTTTTTTTTTTTTAATCTTGAGCATTTCCATTTCTTGAAAGCTTCCTGTTTCAGGGAAACTATTGCCCTAACTGTACTCCCAGTAGAAGAGTACAGGTGGTGTTGCTCCAACATGGACAAAAAGTGCATTTTGTTTAATAATTGTCCTCACCCTTTTCTCTATCAACAAAAGTGCAACAACTACTTTTGAGAGATTTTAATTTTAGTCATTTATTTATATTTTTGCTTTATCATTATTCGATGGAAGTTTCTTAGAATGTTTGTTAGCAAAATAGGTGAGAAAATATTTTTTAAGCAGAACAGCATTTTTACTTTAATTTGTAGTTTGAAAATTTTAATTGAATTAATCGAGCTGATTAACTCGATTAAAGAAATTGATCGTGACTAAGCATTGATCGATTAATTGGCACAGCCCTATGTTTTTTTATTTAATCAAGAAATATTTTTTTTATTAATTAAATTTTGAATTAATTTTTAATAGATTCTTTTCCATTAAAAATTAAGAGTTTCCATATCAATCAATATGTCAATAAGAAAATATTCAATTATCGTTCTACTATTTTTAAATGCAATTGTTGCTCAAGGGAGGAAAAATATTAACTTACAACATCTTACCTGAAAATGTACTGTGACATTCCAAGGTAATTTGGCATCAGCCCCATATAAATCATACAACAGCCCAACTGGATAGTGCCTAGAATAATAAAAATCGTCAAAAATTTAAGTACAGCATAAACATTCTTGATTCAGCTACAGTTTTAAATACTATTAATTAATTTGTGATATAATATGATCGAATTGCCGTATACTGATCATATAGTTCACTATGCACATGGCACGGAAAAAGAATACAATCATAGCTCCTAGTCAAAAAACTGCATATCAGATATTTGACAGATTCTCAAACTGCCTTCAATTATACAAGCTATTTGAGCAAGAAATTTATCATGTTAGGTATAGAGCCGTGTTAGAAATAAGAATTTTGAAACTAGGCGTCAAAATAATGCATGGATTAAATTTTTTGGGCGTCCAAATTAAAAATCTAGGTGCCATCTATAATTAAATATGTATATTAAAAAAATAATAATAATAATAATAATAAAGCATCAACTTGTAAATAATATATGCAAGATTATATAAAAAATATTTATGTAATGAATGTAATTACATTGACAATATTAAACGTACATATTTAAAATCACAAATTCATTCTTTGCCCAGAAGATACATCATTTCACCACAATTTAATAGCATTTTCTGGGCAGAAATCTTCGAATTTAGGACTGTTTAATTTAATCATTAACAAATCGTCAACTACTTTCATAGAGAAATGGTTTCTTAAATCAGTTTTTATTAGATTCAAATTAGGTTTTTATTAGGTTAGTTTTTATTAGGTTAGGTGAAATAGACTTGTTTACTACTGTCTGATGAGATTGGGAAAATTATTAGATATGATTAGGAAAAAATCCAGGCGTCAAATATGGCACCTATGATTTGAATTCTTGGCATCAAATGAAAAAAAACTGGTCGCAAAATACGACTAATGACTGCTTATTTCTAACCCTGGTATAGAGGTCAGTTTTGAAAGTGTTTGAAATTATAACTACAAAATTTTTATTATTATTAGCTATATTCCTTCAAATGAAAATATTTAAAAGATATAAATAAATAAAAAGATTAGATAAATAAGAGAGCTGACTAAGATTAGGATTTTACCTAACAGTGTAAATGAACACATACATAGATCCAAAGCCTTCCAGAGTAAGCTTGTTCACTCAATGTTAAAAAATGTCACAAAGTAATCTCGACATTAGCGCTTCTCATTGTGCAGTGGCTGCGGTACCCAAATAAAAGCTATGAGAAACTCACCCCTATTGTGCTTTCTTTAAAAATGTTATCTCTTATGTTTTTAATGAAAACAAGAATTAATTATAGCCCTAAAAGAATATTATAGATGTGATTATTTATTTGAAATTATTAGTGTACATTTGACTTTGAATACAAAATATGTTAGATGTTAGTTAATAATCTCAAGTAAACAATCACATTATTATTAGCAGCTAACATCAAACATATTTTCTATTTAAAGTCAAATGTTAAATTTTAATACTTGTCAAAATAGAATACAAACCATTTCAAAGGCTGGGAATCATAATCTAACCACATTTCTGCTTCAGCAAACTCATCTTTTACGTAACTACTGTAGTGCTTTTGCACTTTTTCAGTCACTAGAGGAAAATATGTAAGACGTGGAATCATTAGCTGAAAAATAAATTTATAAAATATTACAAATGCATCAATGTAGCAAATATATATATAAAAGAAAAACTCTAACACATTAAAAGAAAACTATCTTAATGATTTTACAATGGTATTAACAGCACCATAGATATAAAAATAAGGCATAGATTGATCATCGTGGGGAAAATGTAATTCCTTTTCATTCAGGGAAATACGGCCATTACAAGGGAATTTTATTATAGAAGTAGTGAAATATAACTTACTGATAAAAACTTATCCCACTTCCTTTCATATATTTAATTAGTACAATTAAAAGCCACACATAGTTTCGGCATTTTCAAAATTCATCAATATTCTATTCTATTATTATTGCCAAGTTTTAATCTCTTGTAATGGCTGATACACAACTTTATTTCAGCATTAAAAATCTTTGGTCAATAACATGGAGATGATAGATCTATATAAATTACTATATCTATAATAAAAATTATTTTTGGTATGTAAAAATATTTTTATTTTCAATTTAGAGAATATGTATTTTCAACCTTTTATGGATTAACACAAGATTTTATTAAAATTTTAATAAAATATACAACCTTTTATTACTCCATGTTTAATTGCTGGACCGGTTTCTTCTGGGGCGCCCCAGCTTGTTCACCAGCATCACATTGTGCGAAGTCGCTCGAAACTGATGTTTCCTGTTTCTTCCCTCCTATATATACTCTTCGCCATTGGCGGTTGAGGATAGCCCCATCGTTGCCATTGCAGCAATTGGAATTTGTTAAAATTTCTACGGATTCTCTTACTGTAGCGTAACTGTGGTTGTGGTAGTTGGCCAACTTTTTTACCTGATCAAATTTTATGTCTATCTCTTCGTTTTTATTTACCTGGGTTAACGCGGTTGTTATTTTACCTGTCATTATATCATGGCTATGCTCTTTAATTCTTGTTTTTATTTTTATTTTTGTTTTACCTATATAACACATTTCGTTTTTTTGTTTATTGGTATATGGAATTTTATAAATTCCCGCAGTCTCTAAAGGATTTAATTTATCTTTATCGTTTCTGATTAGTTGGAAAATGTTGGGGTTAGGCTTGACAGGTATGTTTATATTATGTTTTGTTGCTACTTTTTTAATTTTATTGGAGATTGCGCGATCATAAGGAATTGAAGTTGTGTATTTTAGTTTAGGTTTTTGAAAGTTATTGATCTGATTTAAATTTTTTAATCTTTTTTTAAATAAGTTATCTATTAATTTATTTGAGTAACCTGCCTTTAGTGTAAATGGCACAAAAGGCAGGTTACTCAAATAAATTAATAGATAACTTATTTAAAAAAAGATTAAAAAATTTAAATCAGATCAATAACTTTCAAAAACCTAAACTAAAATACACAACTTCAATTCCTTATGATCGCGCAATCTCCAATAAAATTAAAAAAGTAGCAACAAAACATAATATAAACATACCTGTCAAGCCTAACCCCAACATTTTCCAACTAATTAGAAACGATAAAGATAAATTAAATCCTTTAGAGACTGCGGGAATTTATAAAATTCCATATACCAATAAACAAAAAAACGAAATGTGTTATATAGGTAAAACAAAAATAAAAATAAAAACAAGAATTAAAGAGCATAGCCATGATATAATGACAGGTAAAATAACAACCGCGTTAACCCAGGTAAATAAAAACGAAGAGATAGACATAAAATTTGATCAGGTAAAAAAGTTGGCCAACTACCACAACCACAGTTACGCTACAGTAAGAGAATCCGTAGAAATTTTAACAAATTCCAATTGCTGCAATGGCAACGATGGGGCTATCCTCAACCGCCAATGGCGAAGAGTATATATAGGAGGGAAGAAACAGGAAACATCAGTTTCGAGCGACTTCGCACAATGTGATGCTGGTAAACAAGCTGGGGCGCCCCAGAAGAAACCGGTCCAGCAATTAAACATGGAGTAATAAAAGGTTGTATATTTTATTAAAATTTTAATTTTAACTTCATGGATATAAATTATTTCAAACAAGATTTTATAATTGGCCAAGGTATTTAAACATTCCTTTTAAACTGCTGTTTATAATTCTATCACTTTTAAAAAAAATATTCATAAACAAACAAAACTTACAGATATTATTATTCATATAAGGGTATTTGTCATTTATTTATATAAATATAAAAACTTTCAAAACTAATATGATGTGGCCACCATACGACTTTCTTCTATATAATTTTACACAAAATTCATTGAAATTTCCATTATAAATGCAGATGATTTTTATCTGACTATATCACTAAATGCCAAAAGAAAGTCAATTTTTTGCTAATATCAAAAGAAATATGATTTTTTTTTTCTAAGGTTTTTTTTTTTTTTTGTTAAAAGATAAAAAAAAAATCTATAACTTTGTTTTAAATTATCACAGATCTATAGTTCAAAAAATGAAACCAAATTTTACCACCGCGATCTCGTATGATAAAGGTGCAGCTAATAAAATTAAAAATGAAGCATCTAAAATAAATATTAATATCCCTATTAAACCAATCCAAAGATTTTTCAAAGAATTAGAAGTGATAAAGATCAAATTAACCAAATGGAAACTGTCGGAATTTACCAAATAACGTACAAAACCGATGATAATATTAAAGGGTACTATATAGGTATGACAAAAATAAAAACCCATATTAAGGAACATAAAGCTGATATTAAATTCAATAGAAGCACTATCACGCATTAACAAAAAATTTTCAGAACGATAACATCAAAATAGACTTTGATAACATTAAAAAATTAGCAAATTATGAAAGCTACCATTACTCAATGAATCTTGAGGCCGTCAAGATTGCTAGCAATATGCACAGTTGCAATCAGAACGAACCAACAAACATCGACAAGTGGGCCAAGTGGCGGCACCTGTTTGGGAGGAAGAAGAGAGAGACTTTAGTGCTAGAGCTAAGCAAACCAGCACACACCTGAATGCTTGCACTCAAGATGGTGCAGACCCACACTGAAAAATTTATGCAGCATATTTCCAAGTAGGCCTTTCTTTATGTATTTCTTTAGCAATTTAGAAAATATTAATTTATTAACTTTTTAAGTATTGGTAAAATTTCGTTCATTGGTTCGTGAGTTACAACGCCCATAAAATTTGTGATACACACACACAGACAGACATTTTCTAAAAACAGTCAAATCGTGTTCAGGACATCCCAAAACATGTAAATTCATCGAAAACTGGAGTTCGAAAATTTTCACGAATCCAATACTTTCTCTCTATATACATATAGAAGAAAGTAAAAATGGTATTAAAGTTGGTGTATTTTCTCATACTTCCTCTTCTCATTTGGATTTTGATGAAGCTTTTTATATTTTTAAAAACTCAAAAATTCTTGTTAATGATATTTCTTCAATGCTTTTTATGTCTAATGCTAGAAAATTAATCAATAACTTTCTCTTGCTTTTGATTTCTTTTAGTCACTTTTGATTTCTAATTTTTTCCCTCGTACTTTTTTGTAATTCTTGTCTTCCCAGTATTTAGATTCATTTTTCGTTTTATTTGTTTTTTCTAGTCACTTAACTTATTTTTGTGAGTCGCTGTTTTGTTTGCCCATTCATCCCTAGGGTCGTGGTTTTGTTTCAACCCAAAACAATTATTGTGTTTTTGTTTTGTCTCCCCCATCCCAATGTTTATGAAAAGTTTTATTTTTATATGGATTTCTTAGTCTAATCAGCGTTTACACTTGTGTTTTACAGCCTATAAAGTTGAATTTTCAATTAAAACAAGTAATCACAATTTTCATTTTCAAACACAAGTAAATAAATTACAGTAAACTTCTGATTATCTGCGAATGGACTATGCGTGTCGCGGATCATCAGCGGGCAAAGGAAAAAAACAGAATCAAGAGAAAAATTCTTCCAAGAGAGACAGATGGAAAAAAAGATTGTTAAAAAAAAGAGACTATAAAGAACTATGTTGCAAATAAATTTAATAAGTTACCTTATTTTTGCTTCATTATTTGTAAGCTGCTTTCGGTCTGGGGCCCCAAACCTTCCTCAGACGTTGCTCGAGTGGTAAGTGGTTTCTTTTCTTGATTTTCTTCCTCACCTGTAATCAGGCGGTGCCACTGGGTGTCTATTCCGATTCTCAATTCATGGTCATTAATCGAATTAGGCTCATTAATGATCTCGACGATTTCACGGTAGTAAGCATAGGTGGAGTTATCATAATTAGCTAATTTTTTTGACGTCATTGAACTGGATGTTTATTCTGTTTTCGCGGTAGCTTTTTGATAGCGCGGTAGTATTTCTGTCGTACTTTAAATCATTTTGGTGCTCTTTAATCCGTGTTCTTATTTTCCTTTTCGTTACTCCCACATAACAACCCGTTTCTCCGTTATTGTGTTTAAGGGGGATTTTATAAATTCCGGCGGTTTCCAATGGGGATATATTGTCCTTATCGTTTCTTATGATTTGAAAAATGTTCTGATTCGGTTTAATTGGAATATTGACATTTAATTTCTTGGCAGCATTTTTAATTTTATTAGATGTTCCTTGGTTATATGGAATTGAATAGGTAAATTTCTTCGGTGAATTCTGACAACTGGGTATATGATTTAATTGTTTAATTCGTTTTTTATATTATTTCTCTACGATGTTCTTTGGATTGCCGGCCTCAGTGGTTAGCATTTTTATATAGTTTAATTCTTTTTTCAAATCGGACTTATCTGTACAAATCAAAATTGTGCGGTTTATATAGCTTCTAATTGCATTTACTTTATATTGGTATGGGGTTTTACTTTGGTTATTGATTATTTCGCTGCTAGCCATTGGTTTTCTATAAACTGTGGTTCTTAAACTGTTATTTTTACGTCTAAATAGTTAATCTGGTTCTTAATCTCGCGTTCACAGGTAAATTTAATGTTTTTATCTAACTTATTTATTTCGTTAAGGACCTCATTAACATCCTGGTCTTTATGGATTATAGCAAAGACGTCATCCACGTATCTTACCCCAAAAAATATTTATCGTTTAGAAGTTTCAGAATGTTGTTTTCCATATTTCTTAGTTTAAATTCAGCTATTATACCGGATATCGGTGAACCCATAGGGACACCCATATTTTGCTTATAAATATTATTATTAAATTTAAAGAAACTTTCGCGAAGTATTAAGTTACTGGTGGATATTAAGTATTGGCTATTTCTGTTTCGTAATTTTCTTTAATTGTATCATTAATTGTATTAGAAAATTACGAAACAGAAATAATATTTTTGGGTAAGATACGTGGATGACGTCTTTGCTATAATCCATAAAGACCAGGATGTTAATGAGGTCCTTAACGAAATAAATAAGTTAGATAAAAACCTGTGAACACGAGATTAAGAACCAGATTAACTATTTAGACGTAAAAATAACACGTAAAAATAACAGTTTAAGAACCATAGTTCATAGAAAACCAACAGCTAGCAGCGAAATAATCAATAACCGAAGTAAAACCCCATACCAATATAAAGTAAATGCAATTAGAAGCTATATAAACTGCGCAATTTTGATTTGTACAGATAAGTCCGATTTGAAAAAAGAATTAAACTATATAAAAACGCTAACCACTGAGGCCGGCTATCCAAAGAACATAGTAGAGAAATTATATAAAAAACGAATTAAACAATTAAATCATATACCCAGTCGTCAGAATTCACCGAAGAAATTTACCTATTCAATTCCATATAACCAAGGAACATCTAATAAAATTAAAAATGCTGCCAAGAAATTAAATGTCAATATTCCAATTAAACCGAATCAGAACATTTTTCAAATCATAAGAAACGATAAGGACAATATATCCCCATTGGACACTGCCGGAATTTATAAAATCCCCCTTAAACACAATAACGGAGAAACGGGTTGTTATGTGGGAGTAACGAAAAGGAAAATAAGAACACGGATTAAAGAGCACCAAAATGATTTAAAATACGACAGAAATACTACCGCACTATCAAAAAGCTACCGCAAAAACAGAATAAACATCCAGTTAGATGACGTCAAAAAATTAGCTAATTATGATAACTCCACCTATGCTTACTACCGTGAAACCGTCGAGATCATTAATGAGCCTAATTCGGTTAATGACCATGAATCGAGAATCGGAATAGACACCTAGTGGCGCCACCTGATTACAGGTGAGGAAGAAAATCAAGAAAATAAACCACTTACCACTCGAGCAACGTCTGAGGAAGGTTTGGGGCCCCAGACCGAAAGCAGCTCACAAATAATGAAGCAAAAATAAGGTAACTTATTAAATTTATTTGAATTATGCTTCGTTTTAAATAAGCTAAAGTAGAACTATGTTGTTTTATATTATTCTTTATAAAGTACAGTGCATTATTGTTTAATTTAGTGCATAAATTAGCTTACAGATTGTATCTTGGCTTCATTGTAAAAATACACTTTTTTCTTTCTTGTTTTTACACACTTTAGTACATAAAATACAAATATTTTTACTATATTATGACAACAATAGAAAAGTTATTAAAAATTCGCTAGTGTATTCAACTTTTATACAATAATACAAAGAAATCTTTTTAACAAGTATTAATATTTTAGGAATACAATTTCAATCAAATTTACCTATAAACATAAGCATTAAAGAGGCCCACAAATCATTTAAGAATAACTTACATAGAAGGGCTCTGGGTGTTGCAAAGTATATATTTCTTCAGAGGCCAACCGAAAACAGACAGGAATATGTCCATCCCAAACTTCTCTTAAGACCTCTCTATCAGCAGCCATTTCCTTTAAAATAACATTCAATATTTTTCACTAAGCAGTATGTATAAACATAACACACAAGAAAACTAAAATACATATTAATGCATTTTATTTTCACCTTAAAAATAAAAATATTACCTCTTCCATCAAAAATAAATTCAGATTTCAGATT